>CM022302.1:391037721-391707721 GCA_011799875.1 Thinopyrum elongatum | reverse complement strand
TCATACTCAAATTCAACAATATAGCTATCACATAACATATTCTCTAATTGTTCCACATGCATGCAACGTTGACACTCTTCCAAAATAGTGGGATTATCATAAAATAAGTCATTACTTCTCCAAGCCCACTTTTATCAAAAATTTCATAAGATTGATCAATCTCCAAAGTAGTGGGATCATTATTACCTAAATTTGACACTCTTTCAAACCCACTTTCAATATTATTGCAACATTATTGTCAATATCATAATCATCATGAGGCTTAAACAAACATTCAAGGTCATAAGATGCATCACCCCAATCATGATCATTACAATAAGTAGTGGACATAGAAAAATTAGCATCCCCAAGCTTGGGATTTTCTATGTCATTAACACAATTAACATTAATAGAATTTATAATAAGATCATTGCAATCATGCTTTTCATTCAAGGAGCTATCGTGAATCACTTTATAAATTTCTTCTTTTAACACTTCATCATAATTTTCAGATTCACGAATTTCAAGCAAAACTTCATAAAGATAAACTAGTGCACTCAACTCACTAGCAATTGGTTCATCATAATTGGATCTTTTAAAAAGATTAGCAAGTGGAAGGATCCATAAAAATTTTGCTTTCTAATTTGGAATAAATATACAATTATGCCAAGCAAACGAGCAAACAAACCAAGTAAGACGTAAAGGCAAACAAAAAAGGCAAAATAAAAAAGGCAAATATTTTTGTGTTTCCTGAAAATGCTTTAGAAGTGGGGGAGAGGAAAACAAGAGGCAAATGGAAAATAATGTTTATGATAGGTACTTGGTAGGCTTGATGTAGAACCTCCCCGGCAACGGCGCCAGAAATTCTTCCTGCTACTTCTTGAGCTTGCATTGGTTTTTCCCTTGAAGAGGAAAGGGGGATGCAGCAAAGTAGAGATAAGTATTTCCCTCAGTTAAGAACCAAGGTATCAATCCAGTAGGAGGAACACACAAGTCATCAATGGTTGCACCTGCACAGACAAACAAATACTTGCACCCAACGCGATAAAGGGGTTGTCAATCCCATCACGGTTACTTGCAAGGATGAGTTCTGATAGTGATAGATATAAAATAAAAGTAAACAAATTGCAGAAAGGTATTTTTTGTGTTTTTGATTTTATAGATCTGAAAATAATATGATAAAAATAGACCCGGATGCCATAGTTTTCACTAGAGGCTTCTCTCTTGAAAGAAAGCATACGGTGGGTAAACAAATTACTGTTGAATAATTGATAGAAAAGCGCATAGTTATGATGATATCCAAGGCAATGATCATGTATATAGTCATCATGTCTGAGACAAGTAGAGCGACTCCTGCCTGCATCTACTACTATTACTCCACACATCGACCGCTATCCAGCATGCATCTAGTGTATTAAGTTAACAAAAATGGAGTAACGCCTTAAGCAAGATGACATGATGTAGATGGATAGATCCAATCAATATGAACAAACCCCATATTTTACCCTTAATGGCAACAATACAAATACGTGTCATGTCCCTCACTGTCACCGGGATTGAGCACCGCAAGATTGAACCCATTACAAAGCACCTCTCCCATTGCAAGAAAAATCAATCTAGTTGGCCAAACCAAATCAATAGATCGGAGAGAAATACAAAGCTATATAAATCATGCATAAAAGGGTTCAGAGAAGACCCAAATAATATTCATAGATAATCTGATCATAAACCCACAATTCATCGGATCTCAACAAACACACCGCAAAATAATATTACATCGAATAGATCTCCAAGAACATCAAGGAGAACATTGTATTGAAGATCAACGAGAGAGAAGAAGCCATCTAGCTACAGCTATGGACCCGTAGGTCTGTGGTAAACTACTCACACATCATCCGAGGGGCGGCAAAGGTTGATGTAGAAGCCCTCCGTGATCGAATCCCCCTCCGGCAGAGTACCGGAAAAGGTCTCCAGATGGGATCTCACGAAGACAGAAACTTGCGGCGGCGAAAAAGTATTTTTGGTGTGCCCCTGGTCTACGGGGAATATTTGGGTATTTATAGAAGAAAGATTAGGGCTAGAAGTGCCACGGGGGGCCCATAAGCCTGGGGCGCCCCCCCTTGGGGTGCGCCCCCTGAGCTTGTGGCAATCCCGTGGCTCTTCTGGCCTCCTCCCGAAGCTTCCAGGGTGTCTTGTGGTCCAAGAAAAATCCTCAAAAAGTTTCATTCCATTTGGACTCTGTTTGGTATTGATTTTCTGTAAAGAAAAAAACAAGGAAAAAACAGCAACTGGCACTTGGCACTAGGTTAATAGGTTAGTCCCAAAAAATAATATAAAATAGCATAATAATGCATATAAAACATCCAAGATTGATAATATAATAGCATGGAACAATAAAAAATTATTGATACGTTGGAGACGTATCATAGGTTTGCACTTAATTATAGCATAGCAGTACTACTTTGGAATGTGATGGGAAACAAGCTCAAGATTTATTGATGGTTTTGGTTTCGAAGCCTGAAATGGCCCCCGATGAGTTTTCTAAAACACAAATTTCAAGTACTGCTAAATGCGGTCACACATGTCAGCGATGTACCTGGTCGTACATGTCAGACCAAGCCGATGTGTGTCCCTTCGGTGAGACACGGGTCCAACCGACTGTCTGTTGGTGTGACGCGAACGCGACAGGCTACAAGTTTATGAATTAGAATTTGCATTTTAAAAACTTATTACGCGATGGAGACTTGTGGCTATCGGGTGATTATCATGACCAAGCATTCAAAAACTCATGATAAATCAATTACCATCTGTTGGTGAAATATCTACCTACCTTGAGTTTTGGAGATTGTTGACAGAAACAGGTATGGACTAATGTGTTCGCTAGTGCACATAGAGAGAAAAGTCCATACACAACCGAAGAGAATGCTGTCTTCGGTGTTGAGTTCGAGGAACTTCACCGAAGCATATCTGCGCTGCAGAGAAGAACAAGCTACATGTGATGAAGAGATAGAGTCAAGAAGATTAATGTGAAGAAATCGACCCCTCGAAAGATTTGCTGAGATAGCGAAGCTTTTCGTTTCAATACTGTCGTCCGAAGAAATTGACTGTAGCGATTGAAGTCGAAGACAAAATGAAGACGTAGCATTCGTTGAGTTTTTCTTCTTTCAGTCTTTTGAGTCATAGGACCTCCGTACTATTAAGAGGGGTATACGTTCTTGTTGCTTAGATCAGTTGTGATGCTTAGCTACAACCTATGAAAGATGTGAGAGAAATCTCTTTGTGCTCCGAGTAAATACTTGCCAGCAAAAGACTGTGATCTTCTTCGCTGCAAGAGATTTGCCTCGGATCGAGGAGTTAGCATTTCTTGTTCCGCAAGGAATGTTACCGTTGAGCTCAAATCCGACCGTTGGAATCGTGTCATTCGGCTATTGGCTAAGGCTGATGTCCAATTTGGTCATTTCCCATCTGGGAAGGCTGCGGCTATAAATAGCCACCCCGCTCCAACTTTATCCGTTGGCTGCTCCGCTTGAGATTTCTGAGAAGATTGATTTAAGCAACCCCTCTCTGAGTGATTTGAGTTTAAGATCCACCGAGGGAAAAATCAAGAGCCCAAACTTAGACAGTGGTTGAGCATCACAACAGTTCTGAGTGAGAGTTCTTGTACCTGTTACTCTTGAGAGCTGCGCACCCTCTAGACGGATAGGTTTGGCTTCGAGTGATGAAGAGTCTTTGTCTTCATCGAGCCTGATCTTCAGCAACCAAGAGTGATTGTGGTTCGCGAAGGTTGACTGAAGGTTTGGATATCACCGACAAGGATCTACCATGAGTCAAAGCAACCTGAGTCTGATCAGGTCTGTGTTGAAGGAGAATAGGGTGAGGAGAGTTTATCTTCCGTGTTAAGTCACAGCCCCTCCAACCAGACGTAGCCCTTTGGCAGAAGGGTGAACTAGTCTACCAAATCTCTTGTCGCCATCGAGCACCACTGTTTATATCTACTCTACTGCAATTCTTTCAGTAGTTTACATTCGTGCTTAGTGCCTTTGGTTTATCTGATCTTTGTTCTGATCTGTGTCATTTATCCTGTGTTGTTGTATCAAATCATTTCATTATCTTCGTCCTTATTACTACCTTATCAATTTGTATCCTTATTATATGGTGTAACCCTAAGATTGTATTTCCTTCAGTGGTCATTATGTTTTGTTGCATTTTGTTACACTTGTTTGCTTGTTGCATAACTCTCATCGTAGTTAAACCTATTATCAATCAAGCTCGCTCTGTTGTAAATGCCTTTCTCGATGAATATGCTTCTGACGAGGAAATCTGATTCAGTGCATTTCTCTCTATACTCTATTCCGCTGCGGTGGTTGGACTAGATTTCAAAGCTTTCGTAAGAAATTTTGAATCTCCCATTCACCCCCCTCTGGTCGATATACTCTCGGTCCTAACAATTGGTATCAGAGCAGGTTCTCCCTGTCTGTGTTTATTAAAGGTCTAACGTCCTTGGAGTTTTGAGTATGCCGCTTGTAGGTAGATCCTCGCACTCTGAAAGGTTTCCCATCTTCGATGGAAATGACTATCTGTACTGGAAAGAATGAATGAGAATCAGAATTCAAGCTGTCTACTATGATCTGTGGCAGATTGTGGAAGAAGGATACACCATTCAGCAACAAGACAATCTGTCCTCCGATGACAAGGAAAATCTGCAGTTGGATGCTCAAGCAAAAGATATCAGATGTGCCAGTCTATCAAAAGACATTTTCCTTCGGTTTCACAGGCTCAACACTGCGAAGCAAATGTGGGATGCTCTTAACAGTGCTCATGTAGATCTTGTTGCCGATATGATCCTCACATCAAAATGCTTCGGGCCATGTTCACTGGATTTAAAGCCTGCGCAAGGAGAGAGTTATGGAACTCACTGATCGATTGACAAACATTGTTGAAAGACTACACCAGCTAGGGGTAACTGATATCACTGATAAAGATGTAGTCAACAAGCTTCTGAGTGCTCTTAACGAATCCTTTGATCTCGTTGTGTCTGAAATCAAACAAAGACCTGACTATGAAGAACTTCACTATGTTGAGATCATGACATTGCTGTCAATCCACGAAGAAAAGATGGAGCTGGAAATGGCAAATCAAGAATCCTCTTTGGAAGGTGAAGGAGAAATTCTCTCACATTATGGCAGTTCTGAAGAAGAAGAAGATGTCGAAAATAAACAATCCATCACTAAAGAACTTGAAATGCTCACACAACGACTGAGTGATCTTAAGAGACACAACCTTTATCTCGTAAATGATGAAGAATTCCATGCACCAGAATCATCAAGAGGACATTTGCCTCCGAAAGATATGAAGTGCTTCAAATGAAAACTATACGACCATGTCATCGCTGATTGCCCTGGTTGGGAAGGAAAACCTAGCAGCAGATGGAAATATCTTCACTTCAGTGGTTTTACTCAAATGGATCATCATACTAAGCTCTCGAAGAAAATTACTACTTCATCTTCTTCAAAGAGACCAGTCACTGACATTAAGGCCAGAGCAGTCATCGAATCAAATACGAAGAGGATGTCACGGCTGAACAGAGCATATGCAGACTTGACAGTAGAATCTGAAGAAGAAGCCACGAATACTGATTCCGATGAAGAAGAATTCTACAAAATGATTGGGAGAAGTAATGCCTACGTTGCTATTGAATCATCAAAGAAAGTCACCAACTCGGACACTGATGATGATTCAAGTGATGATGAATCAAGTGATGATGAACCAATCGCCTTTTGCCTCATGGCAAAATCCTCAAAGGATCAGGTATCCGCCAAACACCTTAGGTCCATGGATGAATGCTCTCCTGAATACATATCTTATGCCAAGCTGGTCAAAATTGCTAAATCTCAACACGATGAACTTGAAATGCTTGAAAGAAATCTCAGAAAGACTGAAGGATTACTGGTCGAAGAGATGGAGAAGAATCAAAAGTTGATTGAAGAGCAAGATGCTTTTTCATCAACTATTGATAATCTTACCATTCGATATGACTCACTTGCAGTTGACTACAAGAGTTTATCGAATGAACTCCTTAGCAGGAATCAAGAACTCATGTCACTGAGAGAGTCTCATAACGAACTTGCTTTAGAAAAAGCTTCTCTCTTCGCCGAGCAATCTGTTCAACTTCCTGATGGTTTTGTACCCCCCTTGCTTAACTTGCCTAGAACGTAGCAATGCAGATTCTCATGCTAAAACTTCCAATGTTGTGAAAGAGAACACCGCTACTTCTAATGGCACCACTAACCCCTCTTCCGCGGATTTTGCTGCTCTTACTAAAGAAAATTGCAGGTTAAGAGGTTTACTTGAGACTGGAATGCAAAGGATCCTGAAAGGGCATCAAACCTTGTGTGATGTGCTCAAGAAGTCTATTCTTCACAAAAAACCTCAGAAGGAAGGATTAGGTTTTGAAAAGAAACTTAATGTGGATGGTTCGTACTGGACTCCCGAACAATATCCTCGTACAACTTGGATTCTAGCAAATAGTAAAACCCTTGAACTTGAAACTCTATCTGGTTATCTTTTGCCCATTTCTGTTGAAACTGATGAGTCAAATGACTCAAATTACAAACTCTTCAAGCAACAGAATGGTAAGGTTTTCGCTCGATATGTTGGAACTAACTGCAGGGCAGGCTCTCCCAAGAAGCAAATCTGGGTGAAGAAAAATATCATTGAAAATCTATCTGTTACTGCTAATCTGACTGTGCTGGATAATCCTCGACGAGGAAATGGCTACCATTCACAGCCGAATCAATTATCTTTCTCGAATGATTATCACCCTCCCTTGCATCAGAAGGAGTACATGTGCATATCCTCTAATCATTATACTCACGCATCTGGTAACAACTTCAATGCCTATTCATATGATTATTATCATAGTACTCAGGTGTCACGCAGAACACGCCGAAGAAATATCCCAAGCCAGGCGAAGCAAATGAGGTCATCACCTCCCACACAGGTGTGGGTTGTGAAGAAGAACTAATCATTTCTTGCAGGAAACACTCTCAGGGATATCACACTCTCACCAAATGCCCTGAGTGCAATCTTTGTTGGTGCTCTTGTTTTTTTCATCATGTTCTTGGTCTCCTTTTTTAGTTGTTTTCTTTTATGTTTTCTTCTAGATTCCTATTCTATTTTTCTCTCTGTTCCTCGTGTCATAAACATGCACTTGATCTGAAGAAGATTTCTTTCCGACGTCCTTGGTCGCGAATTAAATCATCCTCAATTCCTTCATCTGTTTTGGCGCTTGCCCTTCCTCAAACCCTTCGGCATTCAGTTCAATTACCGAGAATTTTGCAGGAAACGGCTGACATGTGCCCATGATCTATTCATCGTGATCTTGTCTGTTGAATGTGGGACGTCCCGATTTTTTCGTCCGTAGATTTAGGAGTGGTGGTTTGTCCTTCAGGCTATATAACCCCCCCCCCCCCCCCCCCCGCTCTGGGTCTCTTCTTCCTTAGTTCCTCTCTGTTGGCCTCAAACCCTACTCTCGCTCTCCGCCCGAGCCCAAGCTCGAAGTAGCATTGACGTCAAGCATTGCCGTGCAACTCTGGCGAAACTCCGTCACCGTTGGTCATGCCAGTGCGGTAAATCCTCTTTCCCGCTCTACCGTAGTTGGTCTGTCTCGCCAAGTTAGGGCATTCAGATCCGGTTCTTGCTCTACTCAACTCTTTTTCTAGAGCATTCCTCCGACGCGATTTATTCCATGTGTATTTCTATGCGGTAGATCTTCTAGGCTCTGTTAGTTTTCACTTGTACGGTTTGTAGTTATTCCTCATACATGTCCTTTGGATCTAGGTTTCACTGTGCATCCTCTTCGAAAGATTAGAGAATCCATTGTGTCGTCCTTAGGCATACTAGAATTTACTCGATGATATCTTGCCAGTGCATGCCTTGAATCCATCGGTTCCTCCTGTAAAACCTTCTGTTTTGTGTTAAAAAAATTCCTATGTGCATGCTTGTGACCTCGACCGTGCTTTCTTTCGCTCTTGTGTTTTTCTTCAGGAGTGGTCATGGCAAATAGTTCGGATGAGCATTGTGGTTCAGAGGAAGAAATCCCTTAGCAGCCAAGGGTGGCTGCCAAAGCAAAGGTGGTCGAACAAAAATCTGCCAAGCCACCAAGAGCACCGAAGAAGAAGGCCGAATCAGAATCTGCTGATGACGTTGATGATGATATTCCTTCTACTCACAGTCAGCCAGAAGATGAGCTAGTCACTGATTCCAAGACCATGTTCTCATATGGAAATCCCAAGAAGGGTGGTAGAGGAAGAGAAAGAAATACAGCAGCTGAGATGTCTGATCAGGAAACATACAGGACTCCACATGGTGTGGAAACAGCTCAAGCAGGAACACTAGATTGCAAAAGATTTGCCGGCACTGGGCGAAGAAATGGTTCAACTACGAGAATGTTCGAGGGAAATATCAGATATTGTTTGCTTTCACTCCACCCTGGAATGATTGCATTGCAGAAGGCTGTCTAGGCCAGGAAGATGAGAAAGTAAGGCCAGCACCACCTTCCAACGCTCATGCCGATTCCTTGAAAACCACAGCTGATTTTCACAAAGAAGTTGCTAAGAGGGAAAAGGCAAAGGCTAAGCATGAGGCTAGGCTTGCGAAGAAGAACCAAGTTGAGCAGCGGAATGTTGTGCTGACTCAACAAGATGTAATTGAGAAGAAGGAAAGGGCGTCTGCCCGAAAAGAGAAGAAGAAGAAGAGGAAGTCACTTTCTCCTCGAGCTCCGAAGAAGAAGTATGTTGTGAGTAAGTCCAGAACGGTTTCATCTGCCTCGTATGATGAAGAATCTTCTGATAATAATGCTGGTGATGAAATTCCCATGTACGATTAACGGGCGTTGCTCGATAAGCCATATCACACTCCATCACCTGCCAAGAAATCACCGCCTGTGAGATCTTCACCAAGGCTTGCATCAGTTCCCTTTGATAAACCTTTAGGTTCTGCTGCCCCAGCTGCCAAGAGGAAGCTGGTCACTGATGAAAAAGCAGTTGTTTACGACAAGAAGGCAAAGAAAATTATTCCTGCTTCCACAGAGGAATATGATTTTGATATGATATTCGACATCATTGAAGGTGCTTCCTATGATGCCAATCCAGCTGAGTTGGGTGATTTGGGTCTGCCTGAAGATATTACCAAGATGGTGGCAAAGCACTTCTCTGATCTGAAGGAAATCACCAAAGAACTCAATCAGGCTGTCGAAGATAAGAAGCTTCTGGAGAAAATGAGAAGGAAAGCCAAGTCTGAAGCTGAAAGAAAGGATGTGAACAAGGCCATTCTTGAAACCACCAAAGCCCTCACTACCATGAGGAACAACAAGATAGAGTGGCACTCCAGGATGAAAATGGATGTCTCCCAGCTCTGTGATCGAAGAATCGAAGAGATTCAGCGTCAGGAAAATATTGCTCGATGCAGGGAGAAAGAGGAAAAACGCCAGAGAGCTCAGACCAGAGCAAATAAGCCAAAAGAAGTCAAGGACAGTCGTGTCAAATCTGCTTCAGCTGATGCTCCTATTGACTCAAGTGCACCACTCCAACATATTCCACCATCCCCTCATCCCGAGGAAGTAGCCAAACAACAAGTTGAGACTATGGTAATTCCTACCTCAGTCGAACAAGAAGCGGATGTGGTGGACATTCATCTTGTCAATCCTGATGAAGTTATGACTGTGCCCGAGCAAAATGCTCCTGAGGAAAAGATTGATGAAGAAATTGAAATGGAGAAGCTAGTCTCATCTCCTGCGAAGAACATTCAAGCTGAACCCTCCGGACCCACTGGGGAGGAAGAAAAGGTTGAGGGGGGGCAATTTGCTGCCCAAAGTACTGCCCCAACGGTCTCCTCATCCAGTGCCCCTGCCCCGATGGAGGTTGAACCTGCTCCTGGTTCCTTGGCTTCACAGCCGGAATAGGAAGGAAAGAAGATTGAAGAGCCCATGGCTCACGAGAAGAAGGATGAAGAAGTTGCACCACCTGTTCAGTCCCACCAAGTCTTACCACCAGTGCTGCCGCAGCAGGATGGAGAAGTTTTTGTTCCACCACCACCAATCGCTGAATCACCAAAAGAAAAGGCCCTTGAGCATGAGTCTGAGAAAGCCACTGAAGGAGTTTCAGCGAAGAAAAATGATCAGCCCTCTGATATCATACCTCATGTGCCCATACAACCCTCTGATGAGAATGCATCTGCAGCTGATGATGTTCAGCCGATGGAAATTAGCGCAGAAGTTTATCGAAAAAATCCTCAGGAATCTTTCCTGCTATTTTCTTCTGAGTATGGCCCCTATGGCCCAGCTTTCAATGAGCAGCTTCACTCAGCGAAGCTTGCATTCTTTGGGGTGAGCCCCTATGAAGGAGAAATAATGTCTCTGTCACCAAGGTTCTGGACAGAGGAGCAGGCAATCTATTATGCTCGGATCTTGTTTGGCAAGCATGGGATTTTCAATCACAAGATGTTAAACTTCACCAAGCTCGAAGGAATGCCTTGCTTCCACAACGCCCTTGACCATATTGAACATGCTCTTCTGAAGGGTTTCATGCATTTCAATCATGGATGGAACAAAGAGATTATCCTTCAGTTCTATGCCACGCTGTACATCACAGGGCAGATGGAAAACACTTCAACCTGGACGCTCGAATGGATGACAGGCAGAGAGGGAATCAAATGCTCAGCAGATCATTTTCTGGCCCTGATCAATTTGCCTCAATGCGAATTTGATAATGATAGAGAACACAGGCTGCATTTCTGGGAAGTGTCAGATGCTCAACTCCATTTCCTGATTGATCCCACCTTGGTGGGTGACGAACGCTTTGATGTTGACTCGAAGAAGTTGGCCTATGACAACAAAGTGCTATTCCACATCCTGTGCAATACCATTACGCCAACCAATCAGCCCAACTCCATCAAAGGCATCATAGGAAATTCTCTGGTGTCAATTTCTCAGGGAATCAAATTCGACATTCCTGACCTATTCATTCGGAATCTGGCATGTGCTGCAGATAGCCCTCAGTCGCTCAAGCCCTATGCTCCTTGGATCATGTATGCCATTGAGCAGCTTACAAATGAAAAATTCTTCTGGGCCTATGAACCAAAAGTATTCATGCCACCTGTCCGTGACACTCTGCACATAGTGAAGGAATACAAAAAGGGGAAAGAACCTGTTGACATGGATGCAAATGCTTCAGCATCTGAGAATGCATCGAAGGTCAAAGAAGCCAAAATTGAAGTTCCTTGAGAGGAAAATCCATCGCTGTATGAAATTTGCATTCGCACACAGCTACTTTGGAAAGGCATATCAGGATGGATAGGAAGGAAAAGATGGAATTGCTTGCTGAACTGAATCTACTTCACAATCACACCAGACAAATCCTTCTACATGAGAAAGATGCAAGAAAGAGATCTTGGACCTTGCTGAGGAGGCGTTTCTCTCGCAAGGATCTAGCCAAGAAGGGCCTCTTCAAGGATTATGATTACCTGGACCTGCTTGCAGTCCCGCGTGTCCGAAGACAAACTCCAGAGCTCCCACAGCATTCTGCTTCAACGGATCTGCTGTTTGTCAACCACGATGATGAAATTAAAGACACAGCAAGCACACGCATTTTTAAGCCAGATGCAAATCCTTCGAAGCCCCTCAAAGCCAAGACTGCTGCACCTGCTTCTGCCTCGACCATTCCACACTCTTCTGATTCTGGTTCTTCAAGTGGTTTCAACTCCAACTCAGAAGATACTCCATCAGAGTGATTCCTCGTGTGAACTCTCTATCCTTTTTGACACTTATTGACAAAAGGGGGAGGATAACATTGAGTGATAGACTATTGGAGTTTGCAGGGTGTTTTTTGCTTCGAACTTTCATTTGGTTTCTCTTCGAACAATTTGCTTCAGAACTTTATCGCACCGCTTGTGGTGTCAAAACTTCGATCGTCATGTAATGTTAATAACCCCCCGCCTGCAATACTACTTGCTTCGCATTATTTGTCTGCAGGTACCATGAAATATGGTTGTCCTGTGAATGAGATCACAGACAATTATTCTTCTTACAGGAACACATTAATTCTCTTTAACGAACAGAGAATCATCAAATGATGATATTATATTGGAGCATTGTGTGATTCATAACTAATGGTTGGATATGCTCTTATTGCTATTTATCAATATCTAACCTTGCAGGAAAATATAGTCAGTCGATGCACAAATGTCCTGTGAAGGCTATCTATGGCTGACAAAGTGTTTCTCTCGGATATCATATGCTTCACCGAATTACAAGGAAAAGCATCTTCCAAGCCTATCCACTCTGAGCAACGAATTATCATTCGATCCTGTTGATCTTATTATACATCTAACATGCAGGAAAATTATGTCTCATGTGGATCCAAAATTGTGCTCTGAGAAAACATTCATGATTTATCCATGTCATAAAACTCACCATGTTTCTCTTCTAACACTTGTCGAAGTTTTTGTGACAGGAACTACCTCAGACACTGTCGAGTGCATTGAAAGAACTCTAGTATGAAATCTTTATCAATGATACTCATATGAAGAGAAATATATTTTCACAAACCGAAGCATAACTTAAGGGGGAGAATATCTTATATTCATAAACCTCTGAAAGTGCAACTAATCCCTGGGTGGTTTTGTTAATTCATAACAACATATAGCTCATTGAACTAATATTCATTCAAGTTGATTATTTCAGGTAGTTCAATGATTGGCATGGCATGGACTAGAGATGTGGACCCCTCAAAATGCTAAGGACAAATATTGGCAAAAGGCTCAAGACTCTTCATTTCTATTTTAGTGATCCAAGATCACATTGAGTCCATAGGAAAAGCCAATACTATTAAAAGGGGATGAGGTGTTGCTTAATGGTCTACTTGCTCAAAATGCTTAGTGATATGCTCCAAAGCCCTCAACCACTTTCTCAATTCCAGATATGTCCTAGACCTAAAGTCAAACTTGGCCCCACCGATTTGATCTAACCGGCGCCACCGAGTTCTTTTGACATAGCCATAGCCAGAAACCCTAATCAGTTCGGTCTCACCGATAGGGATCTCGGTTTCACCGAGATGGGATTGCAAACTCTCTGTTTCCCTTCGTAACATTTCGGTCTCACCGAAATGAGCGATTGGTCCCACCGAGTTCGCAATGCAAACTCTCTGTTTACCTTTCGTAACGTTTCGGTTTCACCGAAAGAAGCGATCGGGCCCATCGAGTTTGCCTGATCAACTCTCTATTTGCTCATTGCTGAAATCAGTCTCACCGAGTTCATGCAATCGGTCACACCGAGATGAGGTTTCGCTCTAACCCTAGCGCATCGGTCCCACCGAGTTGATCGTGTCGGTCCCACCGAAAATCCTAACGTTCACATTTTGAATTGAATCGGTCTCACCGAGTTCTGCTATTCGGTCAGACCGAGTTGGGTCAAATGTGTGTAACAGTTAGATTTTGTGTGGAGGCTATATATACCCCTCCGCCCCTTCTCTATTTAAGAGAGAGCCATCAGAACGTGCCTACACTTCCACTACTCATTTTCTGAGAGAGAACCACCTACTCGTGTGTTGAGACCAAGACATTCCAATCCAACCAGAAGAATCTTGATCTCTAGCCTTCCCCAAGTTGCTTTCCACTCAAATCATCTTTCCACCATAGCTAAATCTGTGAGAGAGAGTTGAGTGTTGGGGAGACTATCATTTGAAGCACAAGAGCAAGGAGTTCATCATCAACACACCATTTATTACCTTTTGGAGAGTGGTGTCTCCTAGATTGGTTAGGTGTCACTTGGGAGCCTCCGACAAGAATATGGAGTTGAACCAAGGAGTTTGTAAGGGCAAGGAAATCGCCTACTTCGTGAAGATCTACCCGAGTGAGGCAAGTCCTTCGTGGGCGATGGCCATGGTGGGATAGACAAGGTTGCTTCTTCGTGGACCCTTCGTGGGTGGAGCCCTCCGTGGACTCGCGCAGCCGTTACACTTCATGGGTTGAAGTCTCCATCAACGTGGACGTACGATAGCACCACCTATCGGAATCACGCCAAAAATCTTCGTGTCTACATTGCGTTTGCCTTCTCCAAACCCTTCCCTTTACCTTCATATGCAATGTTTACTTTCCGCTGCTATACTCTTAGAATTGCATGTGTAGGTTGATTGCTTGACTTGTGCTAAGTTGCTAAAATCTGCCAAGACTTAAAATTGGGAAAAGGCTAGATTTTTATTTGGTCAAGTAGTCTAATCACCCCCTCTCTAGACCTACTTTCGATCCTACAAGTGGTATCAGAGCTTTGGTCTCCATTTGCCTTGATTTCCATAGCTTTGGTGATCATAGCCTTGGTTTCACAACCTAGGAGAGTATGGCGTCTAGCGAGGGAAATTACCACCGTAGAGGTCCTTACTTTGATGGTACTAATTTTGCTAGTTGGAAGCATAAGATGAAAATGCATATTCTTGGACTTAACCCCTCCGTTTGGGCTATTGTGTGTGTTTGTTTGCAAGGTGAATTCTTTGAAGATGGAAGAGAACCGAATCATGAAGCAACCGCGGAAGAATTGAAGATATTGCAATACAACGCTCAAGCTTGCGATATCCTCTTCAACGGATTGTGCCCCGAAGAATTCAAGAAAATCAGCCGTCTTGAGAATGCAAAGGAAATTTGGGATACTTTGGTTGATATGCACGAAGGTACCGAGTCCGTCAAGGAATCCAAATTGGATGTGCTTCAAAGTCAACTTGACAAGTTCAAAATGAAGGATGGTGAAGGTGTCGCTGAAATGTACTCTAGGCTTGCTCTCATCACAAATGAGATTGCCGGCTTAGGAAGTGAAGAGATGACCGACAGATTCATCATCAAGAAGATCCTAAGAGCCTTGGATGGAAAATATGATACCGTGTGCACATTGATCCAAATGATGCCCAATTACAAAGATCTGAAGCCAACGGAAGTCATTGGTAGAATTGTCGCTCATGAGATGTCACTCAAGGATAAAGAAGAGCTTCACAACAAGTCTAGTGGTGCTTACAAAGCTTCATGTGATGCTCCTACATCATCAAGTGAGAAACAAGTCTTCGATGAAGAATTGAGTCTAATGGTGAAGAACTTCAACAAATTCTACAAGAGTAGAAGCAAAGAGAGAAGTTCCAAGTCAAGGTCCTCCTATGACAGGAGATCTTCTAGTCGTGAACGAAATTGCTACAATCGTGGAAGACCCGGACACTATTCCAATGAGTGTACGGCTCCCTACAAAAGAAGAGAAGACTCACCTAAAAGGAGGAGTAAAAGAGAGGAATCACCTCCAAGAGAGAGGAGGAGTAGAGATGATCGTTATGAACGAAGACCCTCTCGCAGAAGCAAGGATTCGGAAAGGAAGGACAAGTCATCAAAGAGCTACACAAGACAAAGACGTCAAGCTCATGTTGGTGAATGAGTATCCGGTTCCGACTCCGAACACCACTCCGAGAGAAGTTATCACTCCGACTCCGAACATACTCAAGATGAAGGTGTTGCCGGTCTTGCACTTGTGTCATCCAACTCCTATGACATATTTGACTCACCAAATAAAGGGATTGGAAGATGCTTCATGGCTAAAGGCCCCAAGGTATCACACCCCGAGTATGTTGATTTCAGTAGTGATGATGATGATGATTTGCTAGGTGATGACGATTTACTTGTTGACAACTCTAGTGACGAAAACTATGATGAAATTGCTGTTAATCATGCTAATCAAGATGAAACGAATTACAATGATAAGAAGGAGATTGAGTATCTAACTAAAGAATTAAACACTCTTAAGTTAGCTCATGAAACTACCTTGGAGGATCATCGAGGGCTTTTAAAGACTCATGAGAAGCTACGCTTTGAAAAGCTCAATCTAGAGCAAGAGCATGGGCTCTTAAAAGCAATCAATGATGATCTTCATAAGAAAAGTTCTTCTTACATTGCCAAGCGTTTACTCTTGTCTACTTACATGCCACAAGTAAAATCTAGCAACAAGAGGAAGAAAGATTCTTCTTCTAGTAGTAACAATAATGATGTTAAATCCAATATTGTTGCTTCTAGTAGTTCTCTTGATTCCACTAATGATTCTCTTAGCCAAGTTACACTTGAGGAAGAAAATAGCTTATTGAAGGGAATTATAGAGAAAGGTGTTTACAAGAGCCTTGCCAGAAGTAAGCAATTTGAGTAAATTGTACGCAAGCAAGGAAGGCACCGGAAGAATCAAGGTGTTGGTTTTGAACGCAAGTTCAATGCCAATGGAGTTGAGTGGGAAGAAGATCAATACCCCAAGATGAAGTTTGTTCTTCAACGAGAGAAGTATGATCCCACTTCTTTCAAGGGAACACAAGCTCAAGATGATCTTCCACCACAAGACCACAAGCTAAAAGGCAAGGATAAGCTTCAAGAGGAGATTGATGCATTTGAAGAAGCTCCTAAGGCCTTGGTCAAGTGGGTTCCCAAGACTACACCAAGTTCTACTTCATCAAGTATGACTACAACTCCAAGGATTCCCATCAAGATGATGTGGATCCCAAAGAAGAAGAACTAGAGAGTTCTTGAGGGTGACTCCGCCAACATACTTCACTCATATTCATTTTGGCAAGGACAAGTGCAATCAACTTCCATATCTTGCACTAGTTCAAGGAGTCACAAACCCTCTTGTTGGTAAGACAAGGGACAAGGTAACCTAATGCTTTCATGGACAACATCATATGTGTATTTCACTCTATTTCTATGGATATCCTTGTGTCTTCCTTGTGGGACTAACCCATGTAGGTATTGAAAGTGCAACTCACTCCAATGGATTGCTCCAAATGATCTACATCAACATTGAGCATCCACATCTTCAACATCTACATGAAGTCATCATCGACAAAACCCAAGGTTAGTTCATCCCTCTTAGAGGGGATATCACATCTAGGGGGAGCTTTACTCTAAGAATTGAGCTAAAGCAACTCTAATGGTTTGAACACAACAATGCTTTATGTAAAAGTGGTAATCCCACTTGTGCTTAAACGATGAGTATGACCTATGATCAAATGTTCTCATTTGACTCCTAAGTCAATATACTCATATATAGATGACCTAGTCATCGCCAATTGCTTGATAGATGCTAGAGTGTTTGTGCATGCTTTGACACATATTTCATTTGCTATCTTATTGTGTGAGCATGTTGGATGCATAATTTTTTCTCCATTCGAGGACATCCATTTGTCATTTTGATTGATTGGTTTTTCTTCTTTCTGCCAAATGGATGGACAAGAATGCCTAAGTACTCCCTCTAGCTATCTATGCTTTTCTCGTCTCAAACTCTATTCATGCTACATCACAAAGTTTGATCAAGTCATATTCGGACCCTCCGAGTGAGGAGCGCTCGGAGCCACCGATTCGTCATAGACTTAACTTCCAAAACTTCTTAGTGCATTTCGGTCTGACCGATCCATCCCATTCGGTCACACTGAGTTCATTAAGTTGATCTGAGTTTTAATCTCGGTGCAACCAATTTGAACCTTTAGGTCACACCGAGTTGCAGCAACCGCTTGCGATTCTGCATCTCGGTGCCACCGAGTCATTCCACTCGGTCACACCGACAGTGACTGGACATATATTCCCACGGACTAAAAATTTGGAAATTCCTCCAAACGCTTTGCCCGCGCCTGTCCAGCTCTGCCGACTCGAGGTCTCCGGATCGTCTCCTCATCGCCAGCATCCTCCTGCCGCTGGTTTTTGCCGCCGTCAACGGGAATCTTCACCGCCGTTGTCGCCGTAGCGAGTTCATCGCCAAGTTAGGGTATGAACTCGTCCCTTTGTGCCTTCCCCACTCCTATTTTGAGCACAAAGATCAATGCCTATATTCTTTCCACGTTTTGAGAATACTCTATCCACTGAAAACTCTGTAAGATTAGATTTGATGCAAAAATTTAGGTTTAGGTTTCCGCCGAACTCATCTCGGACTGACCGATATTAGGATTTCAGTCTCATCAATTTGGCTCAAGCCATAGCACAAGTATGTTTCGGTCTGACCGAAACATACCAATCGGTGTGACCGAGTTCATTTCTCTGTGAAACCCTAGCATCTCGGAGTCACCGAACTGTGTCTCGGTCTGACCGATTTCACATGTTTAGACTCTAAAGCTGCTTCGGTGTCACCAATTATGTAATATCGGTAGCTCCGAAATGCTTTCTGTAGAAAACTAAAACTAAGTTTTTGACTCATTTGTTTTGCAAAATGGCTGTATTTTGTGATGCTTATCCACTCTATCTCAACCTATCTATTCACAGGGTCAGCTTTCAGTGTCAGAGATGTCAGACAACAGTGACAGCCAGAACAAATCAGAGGAGCAGGCAAATCTGAGTGAGGGCACTAGCCCCTCAAACAATAGCTATGATGAGGGTAGCAGAAGCACCCCAAGCAATCTGCCTAAGGCTGCAACTAGGCAGAGGAAGAAGGGAACCTTAGATTCTGAAGATGAAGACTTTGTGGTTGATGAGGAGGTCACCTCAAAGAAGAAGGTAGTCAAGAAGGAGTATACTGCTACTGCTGGCATCAAGCCTGGAATGAAGAAGAAAGTTCCTACCAAGAGAGTGCCCATGTCCAAAGCCAGAGCTTCAACTTAGGAAACCATGGAGTTCACTCTTGAACCAAGAGAAGAAGAGGCTGCTGGAGGCAAGAAAAGGAAAGAAAGGGTCAAGAAGACCATGGCTAGAGTGATTGGAAGATCATCAATGATGAGAGATCCAGATGAAGATGATGAGGAAGAAGAAGAGGCTGCAGCAGATCAGAAGAGGTCATGTGGATATGCCCCATACATTCAGATGCTCATCGACTCCAAGATGGGCACAGGCACATATCTGCTAGATAGAGAGCACCTTCCCCTGAGGCCAGACTTTGAGGACAATGTTGTTGTCATGGATGCATCACATCCTACATCTGTGGAGGCTCAGGAGAAGAGAGAAAAAGCAGAGGCACCAAAGACTTCCAAGGTTCCAGATGTCTCAGCTGTAAATCTCAAGACCAAGCAGGATCAGCTTAGCTATCTGCTTGAGGCCACTATGAGAATTGAGAAAGGACTAGCTACCCTGACTCAAAATCAAGAAAGTCTTGAGAGAATCATTGAAACAAAATTTTATGATCTAGACTTGAAGGTCACAGAAATTCAGACCACAGTTGAGCAACTTCAAGAAGAAGCAGAGGACAGGAGAGGAAGAGCTACCACAGAGGCATTTCAGAGAGTGCCTAGAGCCAACAGGTCTGTAGCTGTGCCAGTCAGTGACACAAGAGCCACCACTTCAGCACCTGCAGCCACAGCCCCAGTTGCCCCTCCAGTTGCAACTCCTCCAGTTCCTCAGTCATCATCGGAAGCTTTTGCAGATGTTGTTCTCTCCACGCCATCTTCGCACACCAGAGCTCCCAGAGATCGTGCTTAGAGTGCCGCATAACACTATGCATTTTCAAGCTTTTTGGTAACTTGTTGCCAAAGGGGGAGAAAGTGTATAGATCATAGGCTTCGAGAGAGAGAGAGAGTGTTTTGCATTTGTTTGCCTCTCTTGCTACTTGTTATTTGATCGTTTGTTTGCTACAATATTTATGCTTGTGTGTGAGATAAGAGTATCTCAAACTCTTATGATCATGTGATTGATCATATTATGCCTTAATGTGTGCTTGAATGATGATATCTTATCACTTGTGTATGATCAATCATGTTTGCCTTGGTGATGAGTGCATGCTATTCATATTCTATCATTTTGAGCGCTCCACCAAGATGTATGTGACATGGAAGAGTAACCCATGATCCTAATCGATTGTGCATTTGCATTCAAAAGCAAATTTTAAATAATGCACAAATTTAGGGGGAGCTCTTGCTTATCACATACTTCTCAAACCGATGATATATTTCAGTCATATTATCATTTGTCGAAGCTTTGATCTATATGTTGTCATAAATTACCAAAAAGGGGGAGATTGAAAGTGCAACTAATCCTTGGGTGGTTTTGGTAATTCATAACAACATATAGCTCATTGAACTAATATCCATTCAAGTTGATTATTTCAGGTAGTTCAATGATTGGCATGGCATGGACTAGAAATGTGGACCCCTCAAAATGCTAAGGACAAATATTGGCAAAAGGCTCAAGACTCTTCATTTCTATTTTAGTGATCCAAGATCACATTGAGTCCATAGGAAAAGCCAATACTGTTAAAAGGGGATGAGGTGTTGCTTAATGGTCTACTTGCTCAAAATGCTTAGTGATATGCTCCAAAGCCCTCAACCACTTTCTCAATTCCAGATATGTCCTAAACGTAAAGTCAAACTCGGCCCCACCGATTTGATCTATCCGGCGCCACCGAGTTCTTTTGACATAGCCATAGCCAGAAACCCTAATCAGTTCGGTCTCACCGATAGGGATCTCAGTCTCACCGAGATGGGATTGCAAACTCTCTATTTCCCTTTGTGACATTTCGGTCTCACCGAAATGAGCGATCGGTCCCACCGAGTTCGCAATGCAAACTCTCTGTTTACCTTTCGTAATGTTTCGATTTCACCGAAAGGAGCGATCGGTCCCACCGAGTTTGCCTGATCAACTCTCTGTTTGCTCATTGCTGAAATCGGTCTCACCGAGTTCATGCAATCGGTCACACCGAGATGAGGTTTCACCCTAACCCTAGCGCACTGGTCCCACCGAGTTGATCGTGTCGGTCCCACCGAAAATCGTAACATTCACATTTTGAATTGAATCGGTCTCACCGAGTTCTGCTATTCGGTCTGACCGAGTTGGGTCAAATGTGTGTAACGGTTAGATTTTGTGTGGAGGCTATATATACCCCCTCCACCCCTTCTCTATTCAAGAGAGAGCCATCAGAACATGCCTGCACTTCCACTACTCATTTTCTGAGAGAGAACCACCTACTCATGTGTTGAGACCAAGACATTCCAATCCAACCACAAGAATCTTGATCTCTAGCCTTCCCCAAGTTGCTTTCCACTCAAATCATCTTTAGACCATAGCTAAATCTGTGAGAGAGAGTTGAGTGTTGGGGAGACTATCATTTGAAGCACAAGAGCAAGGAGTTCATCATCAACACACCATTTATTACCTTTTGGAGAGTGGTGTCTCCTAGATTGGTTAGGTGTCACTTGGGAGCCTCTGACAAGATTGTGTAGTTGAACCAAGGAGTTTGTAAGGGCAAGGAGATCGCCTACTTCGTGAAGATCTGCCCGAGTGAGGCAAGTCCTTCGTGGGCGATGGCCATGGTGGGATAGACAAGGTTGCTTCTTCATGGACCCTTCGTGGGTGGAGCCTCCGTGGACTCGCGCAGCCGTTACACTTTGTGGGTTGAAGTCTCCATCAACGTGGACGTACGATAGCACCACCTATCGGAACCACGCCAAAAATCTTCGTGTCTACATTGCGTTTGCCTTCTCCAAACCCTTCCCTTTACCTTCATATGCAATGTTTACTTTTCGCTGCTATACTCTTAGAATTGCATGTGTAGGTTGATTGCTTGACTTGTGCTAAGTTGCTAAAATCTGCCAAGACTTAAAATTGGGAAAACGCTAGATTTTTATTTGGTCAAGTAGTCTAATCACCCCCCCCCCCCTCTAGACCTACTTTCGATCCTACAACCTCTCTTGTAATTTTTTATTCTTCGCATTACATTCCATTCATTATCTATCATTCGATGTGATCTGTTTTGTCAACACTCATCCAAAAAGGGGGAGATTGTTGGTGCAATATCTGCCTACCTTGAGTTTTGGAGATTGTTGACAGAAACAGATATGGACTAATGTGTTTGCTAGTGCACACAAAGAGAAAAGTCCATACACAACCGAAGAGAATGATGTCTCTGGTGCTGAGTTCAAGGAACTTCACCGAAGCATATCTGCGCTGCAGAGAAGAACGAGCTACATCTGATGAAGATATAGAGTCAAAAAGATTAATGTGAAGAAATCGACCCCTCGAAAGATTTGCTAAGATAGCGAAGCTTTATGTTTCAATATTGTCGTCCGAAGAAATTGACTGCAGCGATTGAAGTCGAAGACAAAATGAAGACGTAGCATTCGTTGAGTTTTTCTTCTTTCGGTCTTTTGAGTGATAGGACCTCCTTACTATGAAGAGGGGTATACGTTCTTGTTGCTTAGATCAGCTGTGATGCTTAGCTACAACCTATGAAAGATGCGAGAGAAATCTCTTTGTGCTCCGAGTAAATACTTGCCAGCAAGAGACTGTGATCTTCATCGCTGCAAGAGATTTGCCTCGGACCGAGGAGTTAGCATTTCTTGTTCAGCAAGCAATGTTACCGTTGAGCTGAAATCTGACCGTTGGAATTGTGTCATTCGGCTATTGGCTGAGGCCGATGTCCAATTCGGTCATTTCCCATCTGGGAAGGCTGCGGCTATAAATAGCCACCCCGCTCCAAGTTTATCCGTTGGCTGCTCCGCTTGAGATTTCTGAGAAGATTGATTTGAGCAACCCCTCTCTGAGTGATTTGAATTTAAGATCCACCGAGAGAAAAATCAAGAGCCCAAACTTAGACAGTGGTATAGCATCACAACAGTTCTGAGTGAGGGTTCTTGTACCTGTTACTCTTGAGAGCTGCGCACTCTCTAGACAGATAGGTTTGGCTTCGAGTGATGAAGAGTCGTTGTCTTCATCGAGCCTGATCTTCAGCAACCAAGAGTGATTGTGGTTCACGAAGGTCAACCGAAGGTTTGGATATCACCGACAAGGATCTACCACGAGTCAAATCAACCTGAGTCTGATCAACTCTGTGTTGAAGGAGAATAGGGTGAAGAGAGTTTATCTTCCGTGTTAAGTCACAACCCCTCCAACCAGACGTAGCCCTTTGGCAGAAGGGTGAACTGGTCTACCAAATCTCTTGTCGCCATCGAGCACCACTGGTTATATCTACTCTACTGCAATTCTTTCAGTAGTTTACATTCGTGCTTAGTGCCTCTGGTTTATCTGATCTTTGTTCTGATCTGTGTCATTTATCATGTGTTGTTGTATCAAATCACTTCATTATCTTTGTCCTTATTACTACCTTATCAATTTGTATCCTTATTATATTGTGTAACCCTGAGATTGTATTTCCTTCAGTGGTCGTTATGTTTTGTTTCATTCTGTTACACTTGTTTGCTTGTTGCATAACTCTCATCGTAGTTAAACCTATTATCAATCAAGCTCGCTCTGCTGTAAATGCCTTTTTCGATGAATATGCTTCTGACGAGGAAATCTGATTCAGTGCATTTCTCTCTATACTCTATTCCGCTGCGGTGTGTGGACTAGATTTCAAAGCTTTTGAAACAAAATTTGAATCTCCCATTCACCCCCCCTCTGGTCGATATACTCTTGGTCCTAACACCATCTTTTTCCAAATGACCAAGTATTTTCACAGAAATACAATACATATAGATGGAGTGATTGTCACGGTTTCAAACTGTCATGGCACCGCAAGTTAACTGTAGCAGCAACCGAGTAGGTCACTGCATCACTGGCGGGGAAGGAGGGCAGTTCACCTCGCCTATGATGCATGCCCAACACCACCACCGCAGCTGGTTCCATGATTTGGCTTCTCCTACCGCCCATTTGAATAGTTGCACCGACTGCTCATCCCATTCCACAGGCATGCGCGTTCTTTCCTCCACAGTCGACTCCGTGAATATGATCTCTGCCATAAGCCCTAGCTTGAAATCAACCGACGCTGCCAGATGCTGACATCCCTCAGCATCTCTCCCCTGAGATCGACTTGCGCCTCTGCCTTGTGCTTCGCCAGGCGCAGCTCCTTCGTACTTGTCTCCAATTGATGCGATGCTTCCTCGATCTGATTTGCCCTTGCTGCCCACCACCTGCAATGCAGCCCTGGCATATCCTCCGGCGCCACCGATCTGTGATTCCAGAGCAATGGATCCCCTCTGAAACACATGTGGGTTTCGCTCAAAGGCGGTAGTGCTGCGGGCCACAGCGAGAGGGAAGCCCGCGGGATGCTGGGATCTAAGGGATTATCCATGGTGAGATCCGATAGGCGAGTCGGAGAGGCGAGCGTAGGCGATGGGAAAGCCCTACGAGGCTAAGATAAAGATACTACTCCACTCCGTCCATTTTTAAATACAAAGGCCACCAACAGTAACGGAGCCAAAAATTGATCATGTTGCCTACGTCCTGGTTTATTGGCCCCCTTTGTATTTTGTGCCAAATATTGACCAAACATTTAACTAATAAAATTTTAATGCATGTCACCAAAAATTATATCATTGGATTCACAATTGAACATAGTTTTCGATGATATTATTTTTTATGACATGCATTAATATTTTGTTAGTTAAATTTATGGTCAAAATTTGGCACAAAATACGAAGGTGATCAATGGAAGTAGCAACCCATGATTTAACTACTCGCATGCATGTAGTGGACTAGTAATGTAATTCTCAAGTACTTCCTCCCTCACGTCCACTCAATTTGCATGCGCTGTATTAATTGACCATCCATTAAGTGAACGACTTTAGACACATCAAATTATCACATGCGGTGGATCTTCGTAGAAAAATGCGTTACACCGTGTACCCGCGTGTGCGTGCGAGGGAATGAGTGTGTGCATGCACATCTTCTCTTCTTGCATGTACTCCACCAGTGTGTGTGAGAGAGGATGAGTGCATGTTGTGTCTACATTCTTCTCGAACCAGCAGCACGTCACTGTGATCAATCCACACAAGAAGGTCGCAACACAACCTCCACATGTGCCACGTGGCTTCATGGATGCCCCCACCTCATTTTAATCATAATATATTAACTGAAAAGGAGAGACACTATGTAGCGTGCCATTGGAATTCTAATTTACGTGTTTTGCACATACTGGAAGTACTAGTGCCACATCATCTAAAGTCATTCTACACCCACATTTCTTGTACAAATGTGTTCCACTGTGCACCCGCGCGTTTGTATGTGGGAACGAGTGCGTGTGTGCACCTCTTCTCTTTCATACACGCAGTCCGTGTGTGAGAGAGAGATGGTGTGTGCAAGAAATCACGGGAGATTCGTGATTTTATGTGTGTGGGTGTGGGAGATATAGAGGGAACACGTGATGCAATTTGTGTGAGAGAGAGGCCTATATACATACATGTTTGTGCAAGGGGTGATATACGAGAAGGGACGGGAGGGGTCGTCTACGCGAGATATCGAAAGAGATAGATAGAGGGAAGAGCTCTACGAGCGTACAAGCACTGGGATAGCGGGTGCTGGAAGATGGTGCCAGGGGCCAACTGGAGGGAGGCTGGGAAGGAGTGTACAAGTGCGAGATCGATATTTAAAGAGAGGGGGCGAGAACATTCGGGATTGCCCACGCAGTGGCGGAGCCAGAAAAATTAAATGAGGGGGACCGAGCATTGCTAATCCTTGTTGGGGAGGGCCAGTTCATCAGATTAAACCAATTTACCAACAATTAATCTACTGATCACATGCATATTAGCCTCAATATAGTGATGTTAGGGTGGGCTAGGGCCCTTGCTGGTCCCCTGTCTCCGCCACTGTGCGCGCGTCTGAGAGATGAAGCGGAAGGCATGGATGATGAGAGGGGAGATGATGGATAGATAATGTGTGTGTATTAGCTATGCAGTCCTATCTAGAGAGGTAGATTGATCGATGTGTACGTGGGAAAGAGGGCGAGACCTGGCTAGAGATATACATCGATTGGTTTGTGTGGAAAATAGGGAAAGACCTGGCTAGAGATATACACACACACATAGAGGAATATCGATGGTTGTGCATGCATGTGAGAGATAAAGAAGGCCCAAAGTGACAAAGAGGGTAAGGTGTATGTGTGTGTGTGCATGCATGCATGGGAGACCGACCTGAAGAAAAAGATTGTGTGTGTGCGATGGATAATGCCGAGTGGGAGTGTGTGTGCATGCATGCATGAGAGAAAGTTAGTTGTACAACTATAAAGAGAAGACGACTGTGTGGGTGTAAAAGACTTGGTGAGATCATAATCAATATAAAAGTGAATTCAAATATTTGAATAAGAGATTATGATGTTTGAAACCCATGCATGCATGAATATAATTGAGATATGCGTGGTGTGGTTTTGAATCGAGCATGTTATACTGTATACACATCGAACAAGGTAAAGCTGATTTGAATTTGAGATACCGATGGTAGGCATCGTTTGGCCACATTGCATCCATGCATGGACACAACTATTCAAATTGGAGATGATGGGTGGCTTTCACAGCTCATATCTAAATGGTGTGTGTGTGTTGTGCATGTTAAACACATTGTACATAGTATCAAACATGGTTTAGATTCCGAACATCTTGCTAGAGCATACATGTACTATGATTTGAATTCAACATAAAATGTATACACATATTTGAATTCGAGATTGTATGTACATGTAGTTCATATTTAAATGGGAATTTACTACTCCTATATTCATGTCATGTGTTGTGAAGATAATATTTAGATGGTGGTATAACTAACTCGAGTACAATCCCATTCAAATAGGGAAAATGGACTCAATTTTAGTCCATATGCTAGATGGTACGAATTGTTTCTTTATTGTTGAGGAAGTGCAAGTTGATTTGGTACTGTACACGTTAAGCTTGTTCTCCCGATTTTTTTAGTTTTTTGTTGTTGTTCTTGAATGGTATTTGTAGTAATATAGTAAAACGGGACATGACTCTCTCTAGTGTGGTGCGAATTGTCTTTTTTTTGTACACGTTAAGCTTGTTCTCCCGAAATTTCAAGTCGCGCCTTGTTATCCCGAAATTTCAAGCTAGTATCTCTTTGTCAAGTATGCTGCGAAACTCCCGCCTCTTCACCCATGCCTTATTATCCCAAAATTTCAACGCGCGTGAAAACTCCCTCCTCCTCTGAAATCGATCGCACCGCCCAGACACGCGAAATCCCCCTTCTATCCCTTAGCCAAAAATCATGCCCCGACGTCCCATAGTTCAAACGGGTAGGGGTACTTTCGTAACTTACCCCAAATTTCGGACAAGCGCATCCCTAAGCCATGGTTCCCCGCTCCCATCCCCTCCCCCCTATTCGTACACTGAGGCTGCCAAAACCCACGAAGCCCCACACCCTCCTCCGTCCGCCACCCGACCGCCGCCTAGCCGGAGCCTCTTCCCCAATGACATCGTCCACCGCAGCAGCTCAATGTCCCTCATCCACCGCATCGGATGAGGATCCGTCGTCGATCTCTTCATCCCGCCGGTTCAGCAATCCCTTCCTCCATGTGACGCCTCCGGCTTAATCGTGCACTAATCATACACGCAAATGCACATGATCAAGCCTAAGGACTCACTTGAAGGAATCACAACACAACTCTAAAACATAAATAAAGTCATACAAGCTTTATATTACAAGCCAGGGGCCTCGAGGGCTGAAATACATAAGCTCGCATACAAGCGTCAGCGGAAGCATCAGATATCTGAGTACAGATATGAAACAGAAACAGGTAAGCCTTTAGAAAGGCGGGGCAAAACAAAAGCTATGATCGAAAGGCGCAGGCCTCCTGCCTGGGACCTTCCGAACCTACTCCTGGTCGTCAGCCAACTCGTAGTAGTAGCCTTCCTCGGGGAAGTAGTAGCGGTCGTCGGCGGGAGCAGCTGTCTCCTGGGCTCCGTCATCTGGTTGCATCAAACGGATATGGGGGGAAAAGAAAGCAAAGCAACCATGAGTACTCATCCGAAGTACTCAGCAAGCAAGGATCTACACTACATATGCAACATTATCAAAGGGAGGCTGTATATGTGGACTGGGTTGCAGAAATGCCAGAATAGAGAGAAGGCCTAGTCCTATCGAAGACTAGCATCTTCAGCGGTCTTGCAGCATTAGAAGAGTGTAGATTAGTACAGTATAAAGTAGTAGTATCATTAAGTCTCAACCTCACCCAGAGATCCTTTCTTGACTCCTTGCGAGAAATCAATCCCAGAGCCATAATGTCCAAGTATCAACCTCGGCCAGAGATCCTCTCTCGACTCCCTGCGAGAAAGCAATCCCAGAGCCATACTATCCATTTCTAGTTGTATCGATCGGGATACAACTTCGAGCGTCCGTTACCGAGGATCCGGCTATGCATAGATTAGTTCTTCCCTGCAGGGGTGCACCAACTTACCCACCACGCTCGCTTAACTCCGGCCGAACACACTATTCTGGGTCATGCCCGACCTCGGCCAAATGACACACCGCAACCCTACCTAGAGCTCAGCAGAGAGGTCCCCGTCGGTCTACATCCTAAGCGCTCGGGGGTCTTGGGCCATCGCCCCTTGCCCTCCGGGTCATTGCGCACATGGCTCAGATCCAAGCACCAACTCTGTCGTGGATGGCGCCAATCATTCCATGCCGCACTGCTGAACTGGATGTCTGATAGAGCTTTCGGCTGATGCTACGATGCAGAGTGCCCATAACTGATCCCACATGATGGTTAGTGCTATCGGGCCAGAGGCCCACTAGAATCAAATATCCAAATCGTAGTGTGTTGGCAGTGCGGTAACGAGCAAAGACTCACGATCGATGTGACCCCGTCGCCCCGTCTAGAGGACTTGCGGCAAGGGCTAAGAATGCCCGACCATGCCTCGTATTCATATCTCGGGCACCCTCTAGGTCAACCCGTATCCACAACACTCGCCACTTAGGCTCACACGGGTATCCCTCAAGGTCGACCCGCCTTTCCAAGTAACAGTGTAAAGTTCAAGTATCCGTGTGTCCATAACATCAGGGGAATCCGAGGTATCACCCTTGTTGGATTCCTACTCGATGTATCTGTCAAGGTGAACTCGGAGGAATCACTGTCAATGGGTTCACACTTGAGGTGTTCCACGATAGTGTCGTTATCGGAAGTGGTGAAGGAGGAATCACCCTCGAGGACCACGACCGAATAGCTACTCTATAGAGTTAACATCAGAAGTTCTACACGAGGTATCACCCTCGGCACTCGATAGTAATGCTGTAGTGTCATACAACTAAGGGGGGTGATGTGCGGTGCCGGGGCCTGGCTGTCGATCACGTTGATCGGGTCATCTGATAATCCAGCGGGGGCAACTGGGGACAAAGTGGGGTCTCTGGTGGGTCTCTACCCAGCCTATACTAAGCAGTTTAGGATAAGCAGGTAAGGTATCAATAGCATGTTACAATAAACAGGCTATGCATCAGAATAGGATAAACAGTAGCAGCAGCAATTCTAATGCAAGCATGAGAGAGAAAGAATAGGCGATATCGGTATGCTCAAAGTGGGGATGCTTGCCTGGTTGCTCGGCGGCAAAGGCAAGGTTGTCAACGGTGGCATCGGGATCCTGAGCTGCATCGGTCTCGGGAACTGCGTCTGTACCGAGGTCTACCGAGAGAGAAGAGGGGGAGGAAACAGATAAATACACGGCAATGAAAGCAATCACAAAGCATGACATGGCAATAAGCGGTGTCAGGGGTGACCTAACGCAGTGCTACATGTCGCAGACGAAGCGGGAAAATATCTCCCTGCGTGTAGCTCGATCTCGGTATACTGAATCGGAGGGGAAGGTTCCATGTTCAGGTAGTTAGAGGCATGTGATAGGTATGAGGAGGGCATATTCGGATTCGTCTCATCGTTCTGAGCAACATTCATGTACAAATTTTTTTGATCCGAGCTACGGTTTATTTTCTACGAATTTCTGAAGTTTAAATCATTTTCTGGAATTGTTTTAATTATTTAAATCTGAATTATCCAGAACAGCGTCTGCTGACATCATCATGATGCAATGCTGAGGTCATCAGTCAACAGTGCGGTTGACTGGGTCAAATCTGACCTGTGGGTCCAGTGGGACCCACATGTCATTGACTGAGCTTATTAAGCAGAGTTAGATTAAACTAACTGAACTAATTAGCAGGTGGGGCCTACTGTCAATGGGAGTTTAGTGTTATAATTAACTAATTAATTAATTAGCAGATTATCTACTTAATTAAATTCGTTTAATGGGGTGGGGCCCGCATGTCATAGACACAGGGCCGCCCAGTCAGCGTTGACCCAAGTCAATAGGTCAAAGGGGCCCGCTGGGGCCCGTGGTCAGTGGCACAAAGGTGGGGCCCACCTGTGCCAGGTCAGCGGCACCACCGGAGTTGCTCCGGCGACCTGCGTGCGGCGGCCGAACGCCGGTTAGCGTTGGAATCGCACTACGGTGCCCCATTTGGATCGCGGTTGGGCGCGTTCGAACGGGGGTGCTGGTCCGCATCCAACCGTGGTGGCGGCGCGGGCTGAAGCGGCCGGAATCTACGCCGGCGACGAGGTCAGCGGTGGAGTTCTTCGGCCGTCAGCGAAACTGGCGATGCGGCGCGCGCTAGGGCCAAGCTACGGGGCATGCCACACCTATGCGACGCCCTGAGCTCAACAACGAGCTCGGACGGCCTCGACATGGACAGGAGCGGCGACTACGGCGAGCTTGGCGGCGGGCAGAACACGGCACGGCGACGAGCTAGCTACGAAGAGAATCTGCAGCGCTGGAGGGAAAAGAAGGGAGGGAGGAGCTCACGTGGTGGCACACGGAGGCCGGCGACAGTTTTGGAGCAGCAGGGGAGGCCGATTCGACGACGACGGCGCACGGTGGCCGGAGATGGGGATGTAGACGAATGGCGGCTGCCCGGCTCCCCGGCCTCGCCTGAGAGCACCAGAAGAAGAGGGAGACTACGGCGAGTCCACCGGACTTGTCGGAGAGACAGACGGGCGCCGGTGGCCGCGTCGGAGCACGGCGCGCGGCGTCGGTTCCGCTCGGGCAGAGAGGAAGGGGAGGGGGATGAGTGCGCGCTAGGGTTTGTCCGCGGGGTCTAGGGGGGCTCTTATCCACGGTGTGCGCGGCGACGCGCTATCGAGAGAGGGGAAGGGGGGCCTGGCTGCGCGCACGCGTGCACGCGCAGTGCACGACAGCGAGCGCAGGTGAGCAGTAGGAAGGGGAAGGGGGAGTTGGGCCGGGTGACTCAGGCCCAGTAGCTGCGGGCTTTTTCTTTTCTCTTTTCTGTTTTCTTCTTTTATTTCTGTTTTGCAAATAGTTTAGCCACCAATTGAGTTTTGCAAAATATGTGACTTAGCCCATTAAATATGGTGCATTATTTGCCACTGCCAAAAAATGGTTTGAAGTCCATATCTTTTCATTTGGATTTTTATTCAATGAATATGGATTAAATATCTCTGTTTTGTTGCTGTTAGAGGCACATAATTAATTTAGTATATGTTGATTATAATTTTAGAATTTTCTCTGGATTATTTACAATATTATGAACATTTTAGTTTCTGGATTTGAACAACTTTTCTTTTCACTTTATGTTTGAATTTCCATTTGAATTGGGTTTTGGTACTAATGATGATTACTCACTGTTGATCATGATGACATAGCTTTAACTGTACATTTTCTTGTGGTTTGACTTAATTTGACCATGCTTCTTTGCATTCCTATGATCTTCCAATTCCCGTGAACCAAACACCCAGATTGACAGAAATCATGTGTTTGCAAATGCTCTGTTTTGCATGTGCATTTCTATCATATTCTTGTGTATTTCCTATCCCTGCGTTGTTAGAATCCTCCAATTTTCAAACGAGCCCTTACAGAATTACTTCTGTTACAGATAGGTGTCAAAGAAAACCTTGTGTGGTTTATCCCACTCCTACCGCGCCATTGTCCACCATAGCTCAGCTGCTCCAACGACGGAAGGGTCCACCACAGCAGGGATCCGCCCTCCAGACTGTCTTTCGCATCCTGAGATCTTCTTCCCCGCCACCGGCAGCCACCACAACTGCGTTACCATCATCAACTGAGAAGATGACCTTGAGGACTACACGGGTCCGCAAGAGAGGTCGCACTCTTTCGTATCTGCTTACGTTATGCATCGCTTAATATTACCTACTACTTTATCATCCTATTCACCTCCATGGTGGACGCAAAGGCAGCCCCCCTCCCCCATTCCAGATTGTAATCAAGAGGAAGATAACTGTTCAGAGGGGGATTCAGAGGGAGCAGACCACTTCTATTTACCCCGTGAGGTCTTTGCTCTAACTTAGCATGCTGATGTTGGTCATATCATGCATATGGAACCCTGCATTGCTTACTTTATGTAACATCCCCAGATCTTAACCCTGTCATCAAGCTAATTAATTTGCCATGTCATCATATTTTTACTGAGTCAAAATGCCACTTGTCTCAAATCAAATTCAAATTCAATTTTAAAATGCAAATCAAATAATTATTTCTTCAAATAGCAAAACTAAAATGTTCATAACATTACAAATATTCCTAAAGCAATTATAAAAATAAGATCAATATTAATTGAATTAGTTAAGTGACTTTAACATCTAGAAATAGTACCAAATCAGCACCCCTTTAATCCATTTCTTTCAATCCAAAATTCAAGTGAAATTGTTTAAACTCCAAACCATTTTCTAGCAGTGAGGTATGTTGCCTAGTATTTAAATGGACAAGGCTCATACTTTAGAAATTTGAGTTAGTGCCAAAAGAAATAGAAAACAGAAGCTGGAAAAGAAACAGAAAAAAAACACAAAGTAGAGGAAAGAGGCCACTGTGACTGGGCCTAAGCCAACAGCAGCCAGCCCAGCCTATCGCCGCGCTCATCCCCTTCCTCTCTCCTCGTGTCGACGCCGCAGCCGTCCTGGTCGCCGATGCCGCACGCGTCGATGATCCCGCGGCTCCGAGAGGGGATAAGAGCGACGTCGTGCCACCCCCTCCAAACCCTAGCACCCACTTTCCCCTCCTCCTCTCTCCCGTTCGTCCTCGTCCTCTGGCTGCTGCCGCCGCAACCACCGCCATGACCGAGCTCCACCGCGCGCTCACCTAGCTCCCTGCTGCCTCTGCTCACACCAGTAGAGTCGCCGTCGACCACCTCTTTTGTTGGAGCAACTCGTTGGGGCGGAGGCCATCTGCATCGACCGAACCAGCCGCCTCCGTCTTCTTCAGCTCCGGCCGCCGCGGCCTCACCGAGGACTCGCATCACCCCGACCACCCCAGCCCCGTACGAGCTCGCCACCGACCTCCTCCCGATGAGCTGCGCCCATTCCCCTTCCTTTCCCCTCCGTTCCGCCATCGTAACCGCGCCCCGGTGCGACCACCGTGCGCCACCGCCGCCATTGTTGATGCTGCGGTCGACTCCGGCCGGCCCCACACGCGCTGCTTCCTCCGTTCGACACGACTCTCTATCCGCGTTCGAACGGCGCCGTCGGCTTGCCTCGTCGCGCCCCCTTTTGATGTTCGCCATCGTAGCCGAACGCCGGCCGCCGCCAAACCCCTCGCCGCCATCACCACAAACCACCCCAGCTCTTGCCGCTTGTCCCATGAGACGTGCGCGTGCACCAGCTCTCCAACGAGCCCACCCACAAACCCAACGGCGCACTATGCTGTAAATCTGAGCCAGCCGCCGCGGTTTCGGCTCGCCGCTGGCGCGCCGTCGCGGTTTAAACCGCACTGGGTCACCGACAGGTGGGTCCCAGTCATTACCGTGTTAATTAGTCGCTAAACCACATCTGTTAGAGTCTAACGTGTGGGGCCTTGTTACTGTAGCGCTTAACTAGGTTAGAGTCTATGACACTGGTTCCCACCCCCTAATTAACCCAAGTTAAATTAACTAAACACCGTCAACTAACCAGCAAGGTAGTCGGAGTCGGGATTCGGAGTCGGATCGATTTTCCTTAGGCAGAATCGAGTCGTGGAATCGAGGATTCTACTAGATATACTTAGTAAGATATTTTGTATCCACGCCAAAAATTTATATGGGTTCTATAGAGTTTTAACACTAAATATAGAGCAAAAAATGTACACATCAATGTTAGTTGTATTCCACTTCTTTTTATGGCTAACCTTTTATCTAGCTTGCATGTATGGAACATATATGAGAGGGAAATATATAGAACTTTAAGTCTTCAACGCACAAAATTTAATTGGGAGGTTTTTTTTAGAGTATGTGAATAGCCGATGACTTGTATAGCTCACCTGAAGTGCTGAACCTTGAAGGGTCTTGCTCATCTTCTTCGATCAATCTTGATGTGTCCTCCTTCTCATGCCAATTCCATTCGTCGACAAGCCTGATCCTCAGCTTTAACCTAGGGTTTTTGAGAGCTAGATCAAAGGTGTCGACGGCTGAGCATTTGGGTTTGCGAGGGGAATAAAGGGCCATGAGGCATGTGAAAAGGGGTTTGGATGATGGCATACTATTCTTCTGCACTAAACAAAACTTTAGATAAATTAGTAGAATCGGACATAGTCCATAGCATAGTCAGGATTCTACAGTTTTGTATAGGATTCTATGGTTTGGATCGTGACTCAACATGGATTCTATCAGATCCGGGTTCATAGTAGGACTTGGATCGACATGCTTCCATAGGGTCGTGAAGTCATAGGATTCTAGGAGTTGAGTTGGGATTCTGACTACCTTGCTAACCAGAGACACTAACAGGTGGGTCCAGTGGGACCCGTTTGACCAGTCAACGCTGACTGGACAGTTGACCAGGGCCCCACCTGGTAGCCTCTGTGGTGCATTCTGGTGCACTGCACCGGGTGCACCCAGCATTTCTGTTTACTGTTCTAATTCAAATTAAATAAATCCAGAAATTTCAGAAAATCATCTAAACTTTGAAAATTCATAGAAAATAAACCGTAGCTCGGATCAGAAAACTTTCTACATGAAAGTTGCCCAGAACGACGAGACAAATCTAATCGTGTCGTTTGTTTCCATGTCAGAACCCTCTACGTAGGTGAACCCGTAACTTTCCGCCCATTTTCGGTAGATGAATAGTGCATATACACCGGTTAATAAATCCAACTTTAATCCTAAAATAACTAAAATGACTTAGACATATTTTTAGGCAACCCTGCACTACATCTTAGCATAGCACGATCTGTGTTGCATTTGTTTGCTGTGTATTTATCTGTTTCCTCCCCCTCTTCTCTCTCGATAGACCCCGACATTGACGTTGTCCCCGAGGCCGACGCAGCTCCGAAGACCGACTACACCATTGACGACCTTGCCCTTGCCACAGAGCAACAAGGCAAGGATGCCCTTTTGAACATTCCGATATCGACTATTCTCTTCTCTCTTATGCTTGCATTAGAAGTTACTATTGCTGCTGTTATCCTATTTCTGCTGCATAGCCTGTTTATTGTAACCTGCTATTGTTACCTACCTGCTTATCCTAAACTGTTTAGTATAGGTTGGGTAGAGACCCATCAGGGACCCCCTTATCCTGACTGCCCCGCTGGATTAACAGAAGACCCGATCAACGGGATCGAAGATCAGGCCCCGGCACCGCACATCACTTCCCCCTTAGTTGCTCGACACTACTGGGTTACTATCGAGTGCCGAGGGTGATACCTCGTCAGCACTTCTGATGATAACCTTGTAGGTTAGTTAATCGGTCGTGGTCAACGAGGGTGATTCCTCCTACACCACCCCCGATAACGACACCGTCGTGGAACTCCTCAAGTGTGGACCTCGAGGGTGATTCCTCCTTCGTTCACCTTGATGATAACATCAGGTGGAATTCCATCAAGGGTGATTCCTCAGGGTTCCCCCTTGGTGTTAGACACACGGTTACTATGGTTACTATAACTTTACACAGAACCATGTTACTAAAGACGGGTCGCCCCTGAGGGGTACCCGCGCGAGCATATTTGCGAAGTGATGTGGAGACCGGTTGACCTGGAGGGTGCCCGAGAGTTGAATACGAGGCGTGGCCGGGCATTCTTAGCCCTTGCCGCAAGTCCTCGAGACGGGGCGACGGGGTCACATCTTTCGTGAGTCTCTGCTCGTTACCGCACTACCAACACACTAACGGTTTGGATATTTGATCCGAGGGGCCTCTGGCCTGATAGCACTAACCATCACATGGGCATAGTATGGGCGTTCTGCGTCGTATACATCAGCCGAAGCTCTTTAGACGTCAGTGAGGAGCGGCTCACTTGGGATTGGACTGGTTAAGCCCGCGGTTGTATTAAGGGGGCTAGGTCTACTTCCGGAGCATCCTTGCAACATGCAGGGTTCCCAGGGCGAAGGCCCAAGACCCCTGTGCGCATAGGTTACTCCGGCGTGCTGACCTCTCTGTTAAGTATTCGGTCGGGTTGCGGCATATCGTTTGGCCGAGGCCGGGCATGACCCAGTAAAGTGTGTCCGGCCGGAGTTAAGCGAGTGTGGGGGGTAAGTTGGTGCACCCCTGCAGGGAAGAAAACATCTATCGATAGCCTGTCCTACGGTAACGGACACTCGGAGTTGTGTCCTGATCGGTATAACTAAAACTGGTGACTTGAGATGATAACTGGAAAGTATGGCTCTGGGATTGCTTTCTCGCAGGGAGTCGAGGAAGAATCTCTGGGCGAGGTTGATGACACTACTACTACGTTACATTATGATAATCTGCACTCTTCTAATGCTGCAAGATCGATGAAGATGCTAGTCTTCGATAAGACTAGGCCTTCCTCTCTATTCTGGCATTTCTGCAGCCCAGTCCACATATACAGCCCTCCTTTGAAAATGTTGCATATGTAGTGTAGATCCTTGCCTGCTTTATACTTCGGATCAGTACTCATGTTTGCTTTGCTTTCTTTTTCTCCCCTTATCCATTTGTCGCAACCAGACAACGGAGCCCCGGAGCCAGCTGCCCCCGTCGACGGCTACTACTACTACTACCCGCCTGGCGAGTACTACTACGAGCAGCTGACCGACGACCAGTAGTAGGTTCGGAGGGTCCTAGGCAGGAGGCCTACGCCTTTCGATCGTAGTGTTTTATTTTACCCCGCCTTCTTAAAGGCCTATCTGTAACTCTATTATATCTGTACCCAGATATCTGATGCTTCCGCTGATACTTGTATACCATCAAGCTATGTATTCGAGCCCTCGAGGCCCTGGCTTGTAATATAAAGCTTGTATGACTTTATTTATGTTTTAGAGTTGTGTTGTGATATCTTCAAGTGAGTCCTTAGGCTTGATCGTGTGCATTTGCGTGTATGGTTAGTGCACGATTAAGCCGGGGTCGTCACAGGTTGGTATCAGAGCCGACTGCCTGTAGGATCCTCCTTCCCAACTCCTTGGCCGAAGTTGAGTCTAGTCGTCCAAAACTGTTTTACTAACTTGGCTGTGTGGCTTACGGGCCCACGTCGCCATTGGGTGGTACTAGGATCTTTTATTCCTCGTCTATACTCTGGGACTCTGATATCTCTTCTATTCGGGTTAAAGATTTTACTAACTCTGACATTAGGTTCTCGTAACCACTTCATCCCGGAAAGCCCCTTCACCACAGATGATCGACTATTTCACCAGAAGATTCTGCGGATACTCCGCGATGTTTCTCGAGACCCTGTGCCCACTGCTTCACAGTTCCTAACTACCGATAATCCCCGTGAATAACATCCTTGTCGTTTGTACCTTCATCCCCAATTGCTCTTGTTGTTACAAGATACCCCGAAATACTCTCCGCTATTCCGAGAATCCTTTGTGCCTTCTGCTTTGCAGATTCTTTTCGCACTGCCGACAATCCACTTACCAGGGTTCGTTCATCCTCAGTTGTTCATATGCTTTCCAAAATACTTGGAAATGCTATCTGATCTTCCGAAAATTCTCTGCACATTGCTGCTCTTGTAATTCTTGCCTGCTTGCATTATGGATAGTTCCATATGAAAAGTAATCATTGTTGATATCCCTTGTCACCATCATTCTGGCCTCATTGATTCAACCTGTGTGTGAATACTCACAATCATCAGTTCTTTCCCAGAATTCGTCCTACCGGCTCAGACGTCATTTTGGACATGAGTTGGATCTTGGCCAATCATGTTGCAATTGATTGTCCATCTAGTTCCCTTCAACTTGAACGCCAAAATTATTTAGCTGTTTCTATAATCTGATGCCTTTGCATTCTTTCCTTCTTCTGATTGAGTACCGATACTCACATCTGATCCTTTGCCGACCACCTAATCTTTTGTTGGATTATTATCCGGCAGTGTCCTTCATATTCAAAATTTTGTGCGCTCTTCCCCTGATACATATTGCCTTTGGTAAATTGTATTCTCTGCTTTGTCAACCTTGCTCTGCTCTCGAGCTTGAGTTATTTACTCCTGAAGTTCATGTTATATGTTCCTAAGATGCCCCAATGGGTTGAACCTATGTTTTCCCTAATCCGTGTGAACTTGAAAGTTATGCGAGTCATACTCTTCTGGTACTTCGCCAGTTAAATCTTCCGCACTACAATTTCTTCGAAAACGAGGAGTAAATGAAAGGTTATGCATTGAAGTAGTGGGAGTCGACCTTGAACCTTTGTGTTCATGCCCATAGACCCGATGTCGAACTTATCATGGAAGCTGCTCGTAAAAATAATAATCCCTTGTTATAAATTCATCTTGTAATTTTGCTTTGATCCATTGCAATCGTGGTTCCGACCATGATTTTCTTCTTATATCCCATTTCGCGGACAAGCTTAAGCACTTGTCTTCTGCGAATCGATATACCTGTCCAACCTCTATTCTGATCTACCTTCAAGTATTGCCCCATGTCATCCTGTCATTGCACTACCTCTTGTGAATTCTTATTGGAATGATACTCCATCCCATCATTCCTAGCCTGATCGACTATATCATTATCATGCTAATTTTAACCGTGCTACCTGGTCCTTATGCCCGAAGCAACTTCCGACGACGAGCTAAGCTTATGTCGATCTTCCTCATATTATCATTTCACCTCGAACAACAAGCTTGACTTCGAGTTTGTGTCGAATCCGTGGATCTCATAGCCTTTCACTTCATCCTTCCTTTTGCGTGATGTCATCGCTACTCGATGGCATCTTCATAGAGTCTCTCGACAAAATTTGTCGTGATCACCGTCAACACTTTGGCTTCTTCAGAGATGTCAATTGAACTCATGGCTAGAAATACCATCCCTGCCCCTCGATGATTTGTGATATCATCGACAACCTCCTTGTATTCCTACCAACACAGACTTGGTTATGTTTTGCTCATACCTTGTTTTCTTTGCTATTACTGAAGTTATTCCCTGTGTATTCTTGTGGCCTTCCGAGCCATCCTTTTCTTGAAACACCATATCATCGCTACCTCGAGGCATGATTGTGGCATCCTGAATATCAAAAAGAACATTGGAAGCGCAACGCTAAATGCTTTTTGATCTATTATCCAAACACTGTTGTATGGGTAATATCGTGATTCTTCCCTCGCCCCTTTATCTAAATGCTTTTGATCTTGCTGGCCTGTCATGTATATCGTGCTCCGCTTTTCCTTGGGAAGGATATACTTCCAATTCTTGAGTGTAAACACACTTTCCTTTCCATTGGTTTGTTTAACCTTCCTTGTGATCTATATGATATAAGTAGAAATAATTCCCTGCTTATAAAAACACCTCGAGGTACAATTCGGTCAGTACGACCCCGTTGCTATTGTTGATGACATTTCGGTAACCACCGATGGACGAGAACTTTGCCTATTGGTCTGCCTCGTTCAATGAGCAGGAAAATGGTTCTCTTCGTCCCTCGCCCTTGTTACCGATGTTGTCGCCGACATAACTAACAGGCTACCCTCCAACATGTCTTACTGTCGTGACAGTGTAAGATGTCACCGTTCTCTCTACTTTTGATCGACACCCTGTACATCCTTGATTCCGAAGTATTCTTTGCCCTTGGTTTTGTGTGTTGTCACGAGCCACCTTCTGAGAGATGATCTATTCCCGTTGCTCCGAACCCCTTTTCACACTCTGTTCAGGTATCGATCGGATGTCCATTCGCTTGAAACCTCTTATTGTACTTCTTACCTTGCTCTCGATGTTTCCTTAAGTTTCAACTTGAGAGATCCTTTTTGCCACATTCCTTGTATTGTCCCCAGATAATCGACCCTACAAGGGTCAGCTCTTCCGAAGTTATCCTTTACTTCCCCACTTAAATCTCGGGACGAGATTTCTTGTAGTGGAGCAGATTTGTAACATCCCCAGATCTTAACCCTGTCATCAAGCTAATTAATTTGCCATGTCATCATATTTTTACTGAGTCAAAATGCCACTTGTCTCAAATCAAATTCAAATTCAATTTTAAAATGCAAATCAAATAATTATTTCTTCAAACAGCAAAACCAAAATGTTCATAACATTACAAATATTCCTAAAGCAATTATAAAAATAAGATTAATACTAATTGAATTAGTTAAGTGACTTTAACATCTAGAAACAGTACCAAATCAGCACCCCTTTAATCCATTTCTTTCAATCCAAAATTCAAGTGAAATTATTTAAACTCCAAACCATTTTCTGGCAGTGAGGTATGTTGCCTAGTATTTAAATGGACAAGGCTCATACTTTAGAAATTTGAGTTAGTGCCAAAAGAAATAGAAAACAGAAGATGGAAAAGAAACAGAAAAAAAACACAAAGTAGAGGAAAGAGGCCACTGTGACTGGGCCTAAGCCAAGAGCAGCCAGCCCAGCCCATCGCCGCGCTCATCCCCTTCCTCTCTCCTCGTGTCGACGTCGTAGCCGTCCTGGTCGCCGATGCTGCACGCGTCGATGATCCCGCGGCTCCGAGAGGGGATAAGAGCGACGCTGTGCCACCCCCTCCAAACCCTAGCGCCCACTTTCACCTCCTCTTCTCGCCCGTTCGTCCTCGTCCTCTGGCTATTGCCGCCGCAACCGCCGCCATGACCGAGCTCCACCGCGCGCTCACCTAGCTCCCCGCTTCCTCTGCTCACACCAGTAGAGTCGCCGTCGACCACCTCTTCTGCTGGAGCAACTCGTTGGGACGGAGTCCATATGCATCGACCGAACCGGCTGCCTCCGTCTTCTTCAGCTCCGGCCGCCGCGGCCTCACCGACAACTCGCATCACCCCAACCACCCCAGCCCCGTACGAGCTCGCCACCGACCTCCTCCCGGTGAGCCGCGCCCATTCCCCTTCCTTTCCCCTCCATTCCGCCGTCGTAACCGCGCCCCCGTGCGACCACTATGCGCCACCGCCGCCATTGTTGATGCTGCGGTCGACTCCGGCCGCCCCCACACGTGCTGCTTCCTCCGTTCGACATGACTCTCTGTCCGCGTTCGAACGGCGCCGCCCGCTTGCCTCGTCGCGCCCCCTTTTGATGTTCTCCATCGTAGCCGAACACCGGCCGCCGCCAAACCCCTCGCCGCCGTCACCACAACCACCCCAGCTCTTGCCGCTTGTACCACGAGACGCGCGCGTGCACCAGCTCTCCAACGAGCCCACCCACACACCCAACGGCGTGCTATGCCGTAAATCCGAGCCAGCCGCCGCGGTTTCGGCTCGCCGCCGGCGCGCCGCCATGGTTTAAACCGCACTAGGTCACCGACAGGTGGGTCCCAGTCATTACTGCATTAATTAGTCACTAAACCACATCTGTTAGTCTGACGTGCGGGGCCTTGTTACTGTAGCGCTTAACTAGGTTAGAGTCTATGACACTGGGTCCCACCCCCTAATTAACCCCAGTTAAATTAACTAAACACCGTCAATTAACCAGAGACACTGACAGGTGGGTCCAGTGGGACCCGTTTGACCAGTCAACTGACCAGTCAACGCTGACTGGACAGTTGACCAGGGCCCCACCTGGCAGCCTCTGTGGTGCATTCTGGTGCACTTCACCGGGTGCACCCAGCATTTCTGTTTACTGTTCTAATTCAAAATAAATAAATCCAGAAATTTAAGAAATCATCTAACGTTTGAAAATTCATAGAAAATAAACCGTAGCTCGGATCAGAAAACTTTCTACATGAAAGTTGCTCAGAACGACGAGACGAATCTGATCGTGTCGTCTGTTTCCATGTCGAAACCCTCTACGTAGGTGAACCCGTAACTTTCCACCCATTTCCGGTAGATGAATAGTGCATATACACCGGTTAATAAATCCAACTTTAATCCTAAAATAACTAAAATGACTTAGACATATTTTTAGGCAACCCTGCACTGCACCTTAGCATAGCATGATCTGTGTTGCATCTGTTTGCTGTGTATTTATCTGTTTCCTCCCCCTCTTCTCTCTCGATAGTCCCCGACACCGACGTCATCCCTGAAGCCGACGCAGTTCTGGAGACTGACTACACCGTTGACGACCTTGCCCTTGCCGTAGAGCAACCAGGCAAGCACCCCCTTTTGAACATTCCGATATCGCCTATTCTCTTCTCTCTTATGCTTGCATTAGAAGTTACTACTGCTGCTGTTAACCTATTTCTGCTACATAGCCTATTTATTGTAACCTGCTATTGTTACCTACCTGCTTATCCTAAACTGTTTAGTATATGTTGGGTAGAGACCCATCAGAGACCCCCTTATCCCGACTGCCCCGCTGGATTAACAGAAGACCCGATCAATGGGATCGAAGATCAGGCCCCGGCACCGCACATCACTTCCCCCTTAGTTGCTCGACACTACTGGGTTACTATCGAGTGTCGAGGGTGATACCTCGTCAGCACTTCTGATGATAACCTTGTAGGTTAGTTAATCGGTCGTGGTCAACGAGGGTGATTCCTCCTACACCACCCCCGATAACGACACCGTCGTGCAACTCTTCAAGTGTGGACCTTGAGGGTGATTCCTCCTTCGTTCACCTTGACGATAACATTAGGTGGAATTCCATCAAGGGTGATTCCTCAGGGTTCCCCCTTGGTGTTAGACACACGGTTACTATGGTTACTATGACTTTACACTGAACCATGTTACTAAAGACGGGTCGGCCCTGAGGGGTACCCGCGCGAGCATATTTGCGAAGTGATGTGGAGACGGGTTGACCTGGAGGGTGCCCGAGAGTTGAATACGAGGCGTGGCCGGGCATTCTTAGCCCTTGCCGCAAGTCCTCGAGACGGGGCGACGGGGTCACATCTTTCATGAGTCTCTGCTCGTTACCGCACTACCAACACACTAACGGTTTGGATATTTGATCCGAGGGGCCTCTGGCCTGATAGCACTAACCATCACATGGGCATAGTATGAGCGTTCTGCATCGTATACATCAGCCGAAGTTCTTTAGACGTCAGTGAGGAGCGGCCCGCTTTGGATTGGACTGGTTAAGCCCGCACTTATATTAAGGGGGCTAGGTCTGCTTCCGGAGCGTCCTCGCAACATGCAGGGTTCCCAGGGCGAAGGCCCAAGACCCCTGTGCGCATAGGTTAGTCCGGCGTGCTGACCTCTCTGTTAAGTATTCGGTCGGGTTGCGGCGTATCGTTTGGCCGAGGCCGGGTATGACCCAGTAAAGTGTGTCCGGCCGGAGTTAAGCGAGCGTGGTGGGTAAGTTGGTGCACCCCTGCAGGGAAGAAAACATCTATCGATATCCTGTCCTACGATAACGGACACTCGAAGTTGTATCCTGATCGGTACAACTAGAACTGGTGACTTGAGATGATAACTGGAAAGTATGGCTCTGGGATTGCTTTCTCGCAGGGAGTCGAGGAAGAATCTCTGGGCGAGGTTGATGACACTACTACTACTACGTTACATTATGATAATCTGCACTCTTCTAATGCTGCAAGACCGATGAAGATGCTTGAAGATGCTAGTCTTTGATAAGACTAGGCCTTCCTCTCTATTCTAGCATTTCTGCAGCCCAGTCCACATATACAGCCCTCCTTTGAAAATGTTGCATATGTAGTGTAGATCCTTGCTTGCTGAGTACTTCGGATGAGTACTCACGTGTGCTTTGCTTTCTTTTTCTCCCCTTATCCATTTGTCGCAACCAGACGACGGAGCCCCGGAGCCAGCTGCCCTCGCCGACGGCTACTACTACTACTACTCTCCTTGCGAGTACTACTACGAGGAGCTGACCGACGACCAGGAGTAGGTTCGAAGGGTCCTAGGCAGGAGGCCTACGCCTTTCCATCATAGTGTTTTATTTTACCCCGCCTTCTTAAAGGCCTATCTGTAACTCTGTTATATCTGTACCCAGATATCTGATGCTTCCGTTAACACTTGTATACCATCGAGCTATGTATTCGAGCCCTCGAGGCCCTGGCTTGTAATATAAAGCTTGTATGACTTTATTTATGTTTTAGAGTTGTGTTGTGATATCTTCAAGTGAGTCCTTAGGCTTGATCGTGTGCATTTGCATGTATGGTTAGTGCACGATTAAGCCGGGGTCGTCACACTTTATACATCAAATATGTCATCTGCTTAGTTTAGACATGCTTTGTGTGAATGCCATCTGTTTAGTTCTATATCATATATGTGAATTATGCAATGTCATCTTGTTTAGCCAGGCATCATATATGTGAATTTTGCAATGCCATCCTGCTTAGCCAGTCATCTTATATGTGAATTATAGCATGCCATCCTTTTTTTCATTACGTATTACATTTGTCAACAATGTTAGTACATTCAACTACTCTTCCTGTGCATCGGCCATTTGACAAGGTGATGGAAAATCTGGAGTGAAAACAAGGTCTTCAGAGGAGACAGTGCTATCTGACCAAGCGCATATCTTGCTGGTTACGGATAGCTCCTCAAAGGAGGATTCAGAGACAGATGATCAGTCCTATCCCCCCCCCCCCCCCCCGCCGAGGTGTATGCTCTAACTTGGCAGGGTTATATTGCTCATATCGTGCATATGGTGTCTTGCATTGCTATGTCATTTGCTTAGTTTAGACATGCTTTGTGTGAATATCACCTCTTTAGTGTCTAATTACCATATATGTGAATTATGCAATGCCATCTTGTTGCAAGGCATTATATATGTGAATTATGCAATGACATCTTGTTGCAAGGCATTATATATGTGAATTATGCAATGCCGTGCTGTTTAGCCAAGCATCATATCTGTGAATTATATCATGCCATCCTTTTTTTGTATTACGTATTCCATTTGTCGACAATGTTTGTATATTCAACTACTCTTCCTGTGCATCAGCCATTTGAATCGGTGATGGAAAAATCTGGACTGAAAACAAGGTCTTCAGAGCAGACAATGCTACCATGCTGAAGCAGATATCTTGCTGGTTATAGATAGCTCCTCATAGGAGGATTCGGAGACAGATGACCAGTCCTATTTTCCCCCTGAGGTGTATGCTCAAACTTGGCAGGGTTATATTACTCATATCATGCATATGTTATCTTGCATTGCTTATTTCTTACAACATATATACAATATTAAATGACATCTACTTAGTTTAGACATCATATATGCGATTGCCATCTACTTACTTGCTTAGTATATAAATTATATATTTGAATTATATCATGCCATCATGTTTACATAGACATCATGTATCTGAATTATGGCATGCCAACCTATTTAATAAAGACATCATATAGTTATATCATCTCATCATGTTTACATAGTCATCATATGTTGAATTATGTCATTCTATCCCTGAATTATATCATGCCATCATGTTTCCATAGACGGCATGTATGTGAATTATGGCATGCCAACCTATTTAATAAACACATCATATAGTTATATCATGTCATCCTGTTTACATAGTCATCATATTTTGAATTATGTTATTCTATCATGTTTAGTTTGACATCATATATGTGAAATTGTGTCATGATATCCTGTTTAGTTAGCCATCATATATGTGAAATTGTGTCATGCTATCCTGTTTGGTTAGACAATATAAATGTGAATTATTTCATGCCCTCTTTTATTCCCCCCTATCCATTGCACCTGTCTATCATACAATGTCTGTAAATTCAATTACTTTTCTTGTTTATCAGCCATTTGAATTGGAGGGGGTGATGGCAGTATCTAAGGGAGTAAAAACACGGTCTTTAGAAAAGACAGTGCTACCCGTCGATGCAGATAGAACCACGGTTGTACTTGCCCATGAGCCAGCCCCACCACACATAACCCAGGCTCTCGCAGATTGTACCCCTACCCAGTTGGACAGAGAACCAGCTACACCCCTTCTAACCCCCAACCCCAGCAGATAGTAACCCAGTTCCAATTGACACAACACCGTCTCCACCACAGAGCACCCAAACACGAGCAATTCCCAAAGCACGAGGACAACGCTTAAAGTGGAATAAGAATTGTTCTCAGGTCAGGTTCCATAGCTATGGTTCATACTCCTTTGCTCTTGCATCACTGTATTTACTCATACCAACTAATTTCAAATTTGAAGGATCCAATTGAAACTCCAATGGCGCAACAGGTATGTTTTAAACCTGTTTCTTTAACTGGTTTGCTGTTGTAACTTGCTCTATGTTGATTTCTGTTTCAATTGTATAAACAGTTATGTTCTCATGTCATGCACATTACAAGTGTTGTTAGTGTCGTGTAGTTTCCCACACTTATATTCTGTCTATGCTGCTTTGTCTTAAACATATATGATTTGAACTGTGTCCCTATCTTGATTTGGCAACATAAACTAGAATGATATAGACCATACAGTGACCATAGTACATAGATATATGTTTGTTTCATGTTGTTATCCTGTCCACTTTACTACTGAACTAGTTTACCAAAATAAGTTTCATATACAACATGCTAAACATGTGATGTGTCTACTTGTTTCTCTTTTAGAATGCCGAAAAAATATTGGAGAAGAGTACCCCCATTATGCAATGGTAAAGGAAGTAATGTAGATAAGGTTCAAGATAGTGAGACATCCCTGTTGGTCTCCAAGAAAGCTGATAAAAACTATCTAGAAGATAGTGAGACAACCCCAAAGTCATGTCTTGATGTAGTGTTCAAGTTACTGGCCACAACTGCTGGCACAAGCTCTTCGAACTCGCTGCCTGAATCAGTTCGGCTTCTTAAGTCTCAACTACAAGTTGAAAGACATCGATCAGCTGTGTTGTGACAAGAAGCCAGATGACTGAGGAAGTCCCTGCAGACTTCAGATGCATACTTTCTGGTGCAACAGCAAGAGTTGGAGGATTTAAGCACCAAACAAGAGAAAGATAATAATCTTGCTAAGCTTCTTGCCATCATGGTGGGTACCCAGGATATTGTTTCTTGAACTCTTTTGAAGTGGTTTGAGTTCTGGACTTGTTTTGCTGCGGTGTTTATTTGCACTGGTGGCCAACGTTGACGCCCAGTGTATGTAATATGCTGCTTTATTCCCTATATTTCCACTGGTAGCGAACTTTGATGCCCAGTGGATGTAATCTGTGTAATCACCGTAATATCCTAGCGTTAGTTGCTTGCTTATTTATTTTCTTATAGTCTTGTTTATTTGTTTGCTTGTAGTACTACAGTTCTTTTTCCTCGGTTTCCTAGTGGACGCAATAACAATGGTCCACATATGGGCCATTGTAACCATGGCCCTCCTACACGCCATAGGATCCATGGTCCTCCTGTGGGTCGTACGATCCATGGACCTCCTATGGGCCTGACGATCCATGGGCCTCCTATGGGCCTTACGATCCATGGGCCTCTTACGGGCCGTAGGATCCATGGGGCATACTGATCGTGGATGAAAGTTGGAATGCAATTTGGGTCGTAAACGGCCAGAATCAGAACCTTCTGTTTATGGGCTTAGGCCATAATGGGCTGTTAACATGTCGTAAGACAGCACAGGCTTAATTCTATCGACAGGCATGACGGGTCGTTAATGGGCCATGATACATGACAGGATGAATATGGCCCAAAGGGTTAACGGGCCACAGATGGGCCGACTATAACCACGGGCCAAATTTGGCCCATTAGCGGAACAGGCCAGTAACAGACCGTAAGTAATCGAGGGCCGTAAGCGAGCCCGAGAATATATGGGCCTTAGAAGGCCGAAAGTTAACACGAACTGGAAACGACCCAACTAGCTCATGGGTCGTTAATGGGTATAAAGCAATTTACTGTTTATTATGGGCCAGAGTCACCATGGGCCATTAAAGGGCCCAAACATACAAAAGGCCTCATATGGGCCCAAAGATGTCATGGGCCATACATGGGCCGAAAGTGACAACAGACTGGAATTATGTTGGACGGCCCCCATGACGCTACTGGGCCGAATTCTAAAAGGCCATAACGGGTTGTTAGTTAATGGCCGTAAATGGGCTATACGCGAACATGCCGTTAACAGGCTTTCCGTGGGTCGGCTCGTTAACTTTTGACCAAGTCAAACGGGCCGACCTTTTTCACCTAAATGGTCCACTGTTGGGCCGTGCCACATGTTGACGTATCATAGGCGCCTCATGTCCATTGGACGATTGACATCTGTCCCAACGCGGAGCTGACACGTGGTTCCTTCGGCCAATGAGAATTTTACACGTGGAAAATCACCATTGTAGTGTGATGATGACAGTAGGGATGATGTTGGAACCTTCTTGATGAGGATGGTGGAGGCGGACGCCTCCTTTTGCCGGTTCCTCCCTCCGGATCACTCCAGCGACTAGGGTTCCTGCTTCTGGATGAATTTCTGGTGTCTCTGGGTATCTTATCCACTATCCGTATTCACCAGGCGAAAATAGTTGATCCGGCGGCGGCGATGGCACTCCATACGACCACTCATACGGGCGGACGCAGTCATATGGAAAACCGTCTTTTGCTCTGGACCTCCTGCGGTGACTGCTTCTTTGCCCATTTTACTTCTTTCTCTTATGGTAGGTGATTATCACTTCAATTGCGCCATTTCACTACCATTTTATGAGATTTCTTCTGTATAATAATATTTGGTCCAAAAAGCTTTATCTGAGGAAAACGACAAAAAGAAGCGCGCGAACGCAGTAAAATTCCATGAAGCCTACAGAGTAGGCACACAAATATTAACAAAATAAACACATAATTTGGACTCATCACATAGGAGGCGGCCGAGGGCCAGGTGTCGGAGCTCACTGGCGGGTGACCTGCTGGCGGGCAAAGTTTGGAGCGGGCGGCACGGGTATGGCACGGAGCTTAGTAGAAGCCGCGGGTCGAGTAAAGGCGCGAGGAGGACGAGGGGCATCGTGGCACCACGCGACCATCAGGTTCGCCGGAGGCAGCGACTGCCGGCATTATTTGACCGAGGGACGGTGAGGAAGCGGGAGGCGGGATGCCATGGTGGCCGTGGCTCGGGCGCCTCGAGCGCGACAGGAGGGGGAACGAGAGGAAGAAGGGATGCGGCGGCAGACAAGTTCGTCTCGTCGGTGGCACGGTGGCTTACTCCGGTGGCAAGTCGGGCGCGGGATCAGTTGTGGGGTCGAGCCCCTGGAGGATGGCGGTGCAGCACAAGATCGAGAGGAAGAGACACGGGAGTGGGGATCATGGGGAAGCTACTCGATTGGGATAGAGAGTGGCTAGGGTTGAGGTGAGGTTGGAGTGGGCCTTGGGTCAGCAGCTGCTAAGAGGTCTAGCTGGGCTGGAGCCTAGGAAGAGAGAGAAGGAGATGTGCCAGCCTGGTAGAAAAAAAGGTCTCTTCAGAACAACAAGAATTGTTCATGGGTTAGTTATGATCCATGCAATTTATTTATTTGTGTTTTAGTTTGGGTTCTAAATGTTAAATGGCATGATGATGCAAAAATAAAATAAAATGAAAATATAATAGCATTTATGAAAAGAAATCTAGAATATTTGTCTCGGGTTGTTACAACTGGGCGGCGAGGGGAGGCTGCGTGATGCGCCCCTAGGGCTTGGAGGGCTGGCCACCACGTCCCTCCACCTATATATAGAGGGGAGGGGCGCCCCCAAGAGAACACATAAGCCCTTGGCCCCCCTCTCTCTCCCGTTACTTTGTAACTCCTCCGTCTTCGTTGTTTCGGTAGCGCTTGGTGTAGCCCTGCCGGAATCACTCCACCACCATCACCATCACACCATCGTGCTGCCGGCAATCCCATCTACTTCTCCTCCATTGCTTGCTGGATCAAGGAGGAGGAGACGTCATCGAGCCATACGTGTGCTGAACGCGGAGGTGTCGTCCGTTCGGTACTTCATCGGTTTGGATCGCGATGGGATCGTGATGAGTACGACTACATCAACTGCGTGATGTATGCTTCTAGTTAACGGTCTACGAGGGTACGTAGACACACTCTCCCCTCTCGTTGCTATGCTTCTCCTAGATAGATCTTGGGTGTTCGTAGGAATTTTTTTGATTTTCATGCTTCGTTCCCCAACAGTGGCATCATGAGCTAGGTCTATGCGTAGATGTATATGCACGAGTAGAAGAAAAAGAGTTGTGGGCATTGATGCTCAAATTGCTTACCTCTCTTGTCTTATTTGGATTCGGCGGTATTGTGGGATGAAGCGGCTCGGACCAACTTTACATGTCCTCGCACATGAGATCGGTTCCACCGACTGACATGCAACTTGTTTTGCATAAGGTGGCTAGTGGGTGCCTGTCTCTCCTACTTTAGTTGAATCTAATTTGACGAAGGCGGTCCTTATAGAAGGTTAAAAGGCAACTTTATTATCACCGTTGTGGCTTTGCGTAGGTAAGAACGGTTCTTGCTAGTTGCCCATAACAGCCACGTAAAATTTGCAACAACAAAGTAGAGGACGTCTAACTTGTTTTTGCAGGGCATGTTGTTATGTGGTATAGCCAAAAACGTGATGTGATATATGTTAATGTATGAGATGGTCATGTTTTGTAATAGGTTCACGACTTACATGTCGATGAGTTCAGCAACCGGCAAGAGCCATAGGGTTGTCTTTAATTTATTAATCACCATGTAATGGCTTTACTTTATCGCTATGCATTAGCAATAGTTGTAGAAGCAATAGTTGGCGAGACGACCACATGACGACACGATGATGGAGATCATGATGATGGAGATCATGGTGTCATGTCGGTGATGATGGATATCATGCCGGTGCTTTGGAGATGGAGATTAAAGGCACAGGATGATAATGGCCATATCATGTCACATATTGATTGCATGTGATGTTTATCTTTTTATGCATCTTATTTTTCTTAGGATGGCGGTAGCATTATGAGATGATCCCTTCACTTAATTTCAAGAAATTGTGTTCTCCCTAAGTATGCACGGTTGCAAAAGTTTGTCATTTCGAAGCACCTCATGATGATCGGGTGTGATAGACTCTACGTTCGGATACAACGGGTGTAAGCGAGTTTTACACATGCAGAATACTTGAGTTAAACTTGACGAGCCTAGCATGTACAGACATGGCCTCAGAATGTGCACTGCTATCCCTAAGGATTATGCTTTGACACATATGTTGGGATGAGTCTACCACCTCCTGCCAGGGCTAGCTACCATTAGCACCATCTCGAGGCACACTCTCATGCTCAATTCTGGAGATGACAAGATGATTCTCTCCACTCCATCGACACACACTGGAACTGCAAGTCAGAGGACTTCATCGCCAGAAGCCGGAGATCAAGCCTAGAGCGACGCTTAGCTCTGTATTTTTTCAAACTTTTTGGTAACTTGGTGCCAAAGGGGGGGAGTAAATATAGATCATAGGGCTTCGAGAGAGAGTGTCTTTAACTTTTTCTTGTTTGTTTTACGTTTGTTTCGTTCTTGCTATGTTCGTGATTGATCATACCGTACTTTATTGATATGCATGCTACCTAACCATCTCTTGTGATTATTGCTATGATCATTCACTTGTATGTTTGGTGATGAGCGCTTAATGTATTTCATTCATATCATTTTGTGCGCTCCACCAAGATGTATGTGACATGGAAGAGTTACCCATGATCTTAATCGATTATGCATTTGCATTCAAACACAGATTTTAAATAATGCACAAATTTAGGGGGAGCTCTTGCTTATCACATACTTCTCGAAGCGACGATATTATTCATTGATTATATCCAATGTCGAAGCTTTGATCTATATGTTGTCGTCAATTACGAGAAAGGGGGAGATTGAAAATGCAACTAATCCCCGACTGGTTTTGGTAATTAATAACAACATATATGTCATTAAACTAATGCCTATTCAAAGATCATTTCAGGAAAGTTCAATGTAGTCATGGCAAGGACATGTGATTGTGTACCCCTCAAAATGCAAAGGACATACATCGGCAAAAGCTCCAAGACTCTACATTTTTTGTTAAGTGATCAAAGATCACATTGAGTCCATAGTAAAGCCAATACTATTAAAAGGGGGTGAGGTTTTGATCATGAGTACTTTGCTCAAGTGCTTGAAGATATTGCTCCAAAAACCCTCAACCACATTCTCACAATCCAATCTGTCCAAAACCCTAAAGACATTCTCACTCCCACCAAAACATACACATATGGACCCACCGTGATACACAAGACAGAGCCACAACCTAAACCCTAGAAACTCGGTTCCACCGAGATGGCATTCGGTCCCACCGAAGTGCACTGGCAAAATTTCTGTACCCAATTGTGTTCATTTCAGAATTACCGAGTGAAACCGGTTGGAATTACCAAAACGATGCAAGTGCTTAGGTCATCAAATATCAGAGCCACCGAGTGGATTCATCCGGTCTCACGGAAACGTCTAAAGTTCGAATCTTTTACATTGGTCGGTCTCACCGAGTTGTGCATAAAGTTTGCAACGGCTAGATCTATGGTGATGGCTATAAATACTTCACCCGTACTACCTATTCTCAGAGAGAGCAACCAGGATGAAACTACACTTCCCATATCCATTTTCTGAGAGAGAACCACCTACACTTGTGTTGAGATTAAGGCATTCCACTCCAATCATTTGATCCTTGATTTCTAGCCCCCTCAAGTTGCTTTCCACTCCAATCCTTCTCCCATCACCATGCCAAATCTGCGAGAGTGTGATTGAGTGTTGAGAAGACTATCTTTTGAAGCACAAAAGCAAGGAGTTCATCAACAACAACATCTATTACCTTTTGGAGAGTGGTGTCTCCTAGATTGGTTAGGTGTCACTTGGGAGCCTCCAAGCTCGTGGAGTTGAACCAAGGAGTTTGTAAGGGCAAGGAGGTCGCCTACTTCGTGAAGATCTACCCCGAGTGAGGCTAGTCCTTCGTGGGCATAAGCCATGATGGAATAGACAAGGTTGCTTTTTCCTGGACCTTTTGTGGGTGGAGCCCTCCGTGGACTCGCGCAACCGATAACCTCCGTGGGTTGAAGTCTCCATCAACGTGGATGTATGATAGCACCACCTATCGGAACCATGCCAAAAATCACTGTGTCTTCATTGCGTTTGTATCTCCGATCCCCTCCTTTACGTTCATACGCAAAGTCTTTCCTTTCCGCTACCTACAATCTAGACTTGCATGTGTAGGGTGTTGATTGACTTGTGATTGTTGCTAAAACTTGCCTACAACTAAAATTAGGAAAATGCTAGGTTTTTATTTGGTCAAGTAGTCTAATCACCCCCTCTAGACCTACTTACGATCCTACAATGCTCCCAGCCCACCCTAAGTGACCCTTGGGGGGCTCCCGAAGGTGTACTCCTCAATTAGTTGCTCTTGGTGCTCAATGGTTTATTATGTCCTCTTTATGACAGCCCATCCCTAAAAAAACGCGATGATAGCCCATGTGCCTAATTGTGTTCCGAGAGAAGTGCCCTATTCCCTGCGACCCGGGGGCTCCCCTATATCTCTCCTTCAACGAGTCTGGCTTCCAACTCATTGAAGGGGTGAGCGAGTTGGACCGGCCCACGCGCGCGGGAGGCCACAACCTCTTCTTCCTGTTTTTTCATGTTTTCTGATTTTTTCTTTATTCTTGTACATTTGTTTATACTTTACAATATTATATATATATATATATTAAAAAAATCTACAAAAACATTTGAAAAATGTTGAACAAGTATTTGAAAAAATGTTGATCATGTATATAAATTTTTTAATCAAGCATTTGAAATAAAATGTTGAACACAAATTTGAAAATGTTGAACGTGTATTTAAAAAATGTTGAACAAGTATTTGAAAAAATGTTGATCATGTATATAAAAATATTAATCAAGCATTTGAAAAAATGTTGAACACAAATTTCAAAAATGTTGAACAAGTATTTGAAAAACATTGAACAAGTATTTGAAATAATGTAGGTCATGTATATAAAAATGTTAATCACGCATTTGAAAAAGAATGTTGAACAAGCATTAGGAAAATGTTAATCAAGCATTTGAGAAATGTTAAATGTGTATATTTTTTTTGACCATGTATTAAGAAAATAATGATTTTTTTATCATGTATATGAAATGTTAATGAAGCATTTGAAAAAGTGTTGAACAAGTGTTGAAAAAAGTTAATCAAGTCTTTGGAAATGTTAAAATGTATATATAAAATGTTGATTATGTATTCAAAATATGTTTAAAATTTATTTAAAAACTGTTAATCAAGCATTCAAAGAAGTATTGAAAATGTATAGAAAAAATGTTGATCATGTATTAAAAAATGTTAATCAAACATTTGGGAAAATGTTAAAATTTTGTAATAGAAAAAATGTTCACCATATATTTAAAAATGTTAAATTTGCATTGGATAAATGTTAAACATGTATTAGAAAAATATTGTTGACATATAAAAAAATGTCGAAAATGAAAGGACCAAAGAGAACCAAAAAACAAAAAACTAAAAAAGAAAGAAAGTAATTCAAAAGAAAAAAAATAAAATAATAAAAAATGCAAAAAGAACAAAAAATTGGAGAAGAAGAAAAAAGAATAAAAAATCAGAAAAGAAAACAGAAAAGAAAAACAAAAAAAACTGGCTCGGGTCGCCTCATGTAGACCGCTTCGCTATAACTACCCACCAATGAGAAGTGGGTGGAGTGGCTACCAGCCTCGGCGATCTCCCTGGGAGAACAGGGATCAACACCCTACTGTCCACCTTTTAAATTTCTTTAAGATGGGCGGCGGGCGGGGGGAGGGGGGGGGGCACACGTGAACCCTGCCGCTGTGCCTGTGCTGCATGAAGATGGGCCGGCCCAAGTACTGTAGACGCTTCAGCAAGGGTTCTCTACCATCTCATTATCTCATTGAATGCGAGATATAGTCGCTGCGGCGAACCGCCGGGGGAGGGGGGGGGAGGGCACACGTGAACCCTGCCGCTGTGCCTGTGCTGCATGAAGATGGGCCGGCCCAAGTACTGTAGACGCTTCAGCAAGGGTTCTCTACCATCTCTGCAGCGACCCGGGGAGGGGACACACGTGAACCCCGCTGTGCCTGTGCAGCGAGAACAGATCTCCGGCCACATGGCCCACAAGACCGGGTGGACGTCGCGCGGTCACCTGCACTGGCGCGGCCGCGCGGGGAACGGAGTCACGGGCGCGCAGAAGAAAGAAGCACCGTGCCGGCTCGATCGGACATTCGGACTGCGCCTCTGAGCTTCTGTGCCATGGACGGTGGAGCCACTGCCACGAACGTAGCAGGCAAACTATTCTGGCATCCGCGTTCACGCGGAGCCAGGCACCCGGCCGGCCAGCCCGCCCACGGGCGGTCACGGGCGCGCTGCCGCTGCTGGCCCTAGCTAGCGCCCTACCGCCCCGAGAGCCGGAAACCGGTGTGATCTTGAGGTCGAACGGTGTCACGACACAACGGCCGGGCGGTGCAGCTGGGACCAGGGCTGCGCCGGCCGTACGTCTTGCCTGACCGCGCAAATTGTTAGCTGCTGCTGGTGGCGTGGGTCACCTCAATTTTGTCGCGAGCTCGCCGTCTTGGGGAGGTCACGTGAATGCTTCTAGAGAGTTCCCCGCCCCACGTTGACATGTGTCGTAGGGATATGTGAGCTTTTTTTCCTAGCAAAAGAAAAACATCTACGTTTCTACATAGTAAACGCATCATAAAAGTGTTTTGTGTTAGGATGTCATTTGACCATGAAAAATTATACGCTCCTGACACACCCGAGCATCTTGTATGCCTACAAATTTTAGGTTTTAAAAAAAAAATTGCTTTGCTATTTTTTTGAATTTACCATTCATGGACAGGAGTAAATGAATCTAGGTACCGAATCGCCGCTCTCTGAAGATACGGATGCTCATAATATATTTGATGTGTCCTTCATTGTACATTCTTTAGTTGCTTGACCCGTTTAAAAAAAATATAACTCCAAGACCCTTAGATGTAAAAAGGTGTCGACTGGGATTGTTTTTGCACGAAAATTAAGCAACTACGACTCGCTATTGATTATATTTCTTGTGATGGAATATTTGAACACAGATTCAAGTTTTAGATTTGGCACGAGTGCTCAGGTTTCCTGCATTTACTCAAGAATTTTTGGTGCTATTTTTTCAGTGAGAGACGACGTGCCCTTGTGGACATGTGGTGACTGTCAATCTCAAGATCTGTCGCCCTAGCCTCTCGGAGAAGTTCATAGAGGTAGTGTGTGTGCATGGTCCATCGGGGTGAGTGCAAGTTCGCCAATGTGCTTTTGTTGGTCAAATACACGATGACACTTTTATGGGCCGAAATACAACTCAAGACAGCATAGTTTGTTTTTTGTTTTGTTACGTGCTACTGAATTGAAACAAGTTTTGTGGACTATTTATTTGGTGTCATGTTCTAAAAGAGACCTCTTTTGGTGACACGTTGTAGCATCCATGCCATCTTTGATCATGTGTTGTAGTGTATGTTGATGGATCACTATTTTTTAGGCGTTGGCCGTTGGGGTACTCTTCGAACCGAAACAATAGTGTATTTGGACTGTAGGTGTTGATCGTAGGAATGTGCTAGTGCGATTTTTTTAGCGACATAATATGAGATGCATATATAACGGATTGTAAATGTGAGAACTGAGAATGTGCTTACTGTACCGGGAGTCTGAGATTCGCATTAATTTGAGCATGATGCCCCTATGTATTTCATTCAATTTTCAAAATAGTATATGGGCCGGAGAATCCCACATTAGCTTTGGGGGGGGGGTGGGAGGGGAGGGACTATGAGTTTTGCATACCTAAGAAGTTATCAAGTTTTGAACAAATAGTCGGCAAAATAATACTTATAATACAATTAAGCAGCATTGCTTGATCACAACTTGGCACACATACTACATGCATTGGATAGCTAGACACACCAATTGCAGATACAACCCCAGGTACAAACACCATTGCATCTCCCCCGCAACACACACGAAACATGCACAACAATTGGCACACCAGATAGATCTGAAGCAGTTCTACATTCAGAACCAACAGAGTAAGCAGACAAGGGTATCGACGAACCCAACATGCATGCAGTCAGCAGTCACGAATGAACGCTGTGGTTCATGTGCGCGTACTGCATGCAACTAGATGATGAACTACGTAGCTTAATCAAGCGCAGATGAAGCCACTTGGGAGGTTCTTGCCGCAGTAGTTGACGAGGAGGCTGAGCTTGACGGGGATGTCGAGGCTGATGCCGAGCACGTTGGCCTTGATGGCCGTGCAGAGGCAAACGGCGGCCTCGAGGTCGGCGAGGCCGCCGAGGATGCTGCAGCACGGCTCGGCCGGCGGCTGGCCGACCTCGGCGCTGACGAGGCCCAGGACGTCGGCGCACCCAGCGAGCTTCAGCGCGTTCTTGGGGCACTTGCTGTGGGACGGCGTCGGTGTCGGGGTCGCCGGAGTCGGCGTCGGGCAGCTATCACCGCACGCGCTGGCCACGGTGAAGACGAGGACCAGGCTGAGCGCCACGAGGAGGAAGGCCTTCGGCGCCATGGCTGCTGAAAACCCGATGGTGCAGAGGTGCTTGCACGTACGGGTTGGCTAGAACTAGAAGAGTGCTTGTGCGACTGTGGACGTGGCTGAAGAACCCGGGGCACGTACGTGGGTATTTGTAGAGGAGAACCGAAACCCTAGCTTCATCATCATTTTCATAATACTCCATCTTACAAGATGTATGTGCAGATACCTCCCTGAAGAAAATGATTCACGAGCAGAATAATTCGTAGCTCGGTCCTGCGAGGCCGTGAGACGCGTAGGGCTGGCTTGAGCTGTGGCCAGATTGGGCGCAGAGGCAGATGTTCGTATCATTGCTTTCTGAAATGCGAAGATGACATGTCTCGGACTGCTAGCAGTGCACGGTAACCCATGTGCAGGCAGTGGAGCTGGCAAGATAGAATGGCAGTGAGGCAGCGGCAAGGCTCCAAGACGACGGCTCGGCAGCTTCCTCTGCTTGTGGCCTTGTGGGCCCGACGGTCAATGCTGTGCTGCCGTAGGCACCCTCTGGAGGGCTTTTTTACTGTTTTGACCCATTGTCAAAAGTTTAGCATGATTTGGCCCTAATTTAAAACTTTTTTGAGATCTGACCCATTTCAAGACGCCAGCAACCATGGCGTTTTGGTTACATGAAAGGCGCCACTGTCTCCGGCGTCTAGCCCTGGCCCACTTTCTGATCAGTTTTTTAACTGCCCGACGTGGCAAAAGAAAGACGCCATCAACCATGGCGTTTAGGTCCGAAACGTTAATTGGCATGGCATGCACACACGTATAATTCCTGTAGGGTGGCTTGCTCACTCGTGCATGTCATTGTCATGCATGCCGTATGCATGCACGCCCACACTAGCACGCAACACTCTCATCACATGTGGATTGATGGATCGATCATGGGCTGATGGATGGAAGCACCTCACGCGTGCGCGTAAGTGCCACCCCATCAGTTGCTCCGACGATCAACTAACATCATCCGACCTGTTGCTTCCGTGGACATGCTAAAGTAGCTTAGAACGTTTGATGAAATAGAGTACTTGTTCGAGAACTGTGCACCGACGTATACATAGGGTACGTAAGGCTGGTTAACTACTTGTAAACACTGTTGGTGCTACCCCACTTGTAAGCAGTTGTGCAAAAACATGGCACATTGTTCCAGCTCCCTTCAACACTAGAAAAGTCGGCTATCGACCAGCTAACAATCAATAATCTACTGTCTGACATATAAGCAATTACGTATCTTGTTAAAGTGGTTCATGCAGTTAACTGAGGCCACAATGTAAATTCCAAACGTTCACACGCTAGTCCAGCGTTCATGTGGAACATTCACATTAAACTCGGCTTCATAAAATACTTGAAAAGCATAAGTTAAGCAATTTTATACATCTCAATGATTCATAGAACATAACAAACATTTACTAGTTCACAGCAAAAGACAAAGTTGTGAGAAGGTTTACAAATCAGGAAAAATCAAGCAAGGCTTCTCTGAGCAAAGGGCCTCCCTAGGCAGGCTTTAATTTCCTGGAGTTCACTCTGGTTTTTCTTGTTGCCACCATCCAGGGTTAGGTTCTCTCATTCCAGAATAACCAATTATAATTGTGTTCTCCGTTGGAATGCTGAACTGAACCATGTAGTGTACTGACCATCTGAACTTCTTGTGCAGTTCCACTAAATTTAAGCACCACTATTTGCAGAAATAAGCAGACCACAATGCCTCTTGTCCATGCACCTATCCCAAAAACCTCCGTGCAGCCATGCTAGCTAGTCCTCTATCCATCCCTGAATTGGGAAAAAGTGCATTCCCGACTAGGATGCAGTTGTTTCCGCTCGTCCCTGCATTGCAATCAAGAAGTAAAACGTACGAATCAGCTTCTTTTAGATTGTGTTGGTCATTCTACCTAGTTGCTACCAATGTAGGAATACCTGGAAGACGGGAGGTTAGACGACGGCAGCTAGGAATAGCCATCTCATTTTGTGCAGTTCTACTAAAACTGAGGTGTGTACTCTTGATTGCACAAATAGAAACGATATGGGGACAGACATCCCTATTTGCGCAAATAAGAAATACGATTATTTAAGCAGTGATAGTTATTTGCAGTGGCATATGATTAACAGCAGCATCTATTGTGTTATAATTGGCACTACATTGACAGTATGAAAATGCCATTAAGTAAGAAGTAGCATCACATCACATCAACACTGCCACTAGATTAACATGCAGAACAATAGCATTAGTATTACTGTCATGAGAGTAGCACATGGTCAGTAAATGTGCAATCAAATTTGTGCAATTCCATTGGGATGAAGAAATGTTAGTGGTGTGAGATTTAAGTGTAACTGCAAAAACACAATTCATGGGAAATAAAGCAAGACGGAAGCACTTCATAAAATGGTGGTGTCATTGCTTCAATTTATCGACGGCACTAGACCGACAACAACATTACTTAATAGTGACATTAGGTGGCATTGCTTCAATTTAACAACAACACTAGACCATTACTTAATAGTGACATCAGGTGGCATTGCTTCATGTGATGTTACATTAACGGTAGTGATATGGGCGTAGGGACAGGAGGGGCATAAAGTGGTGAGGCAGATGTGGTTGCCGAGAGCGGCAAACATTCAGGCAGCATGTCTGCATTTGTCCCATTTTTTTATCTCCTCGGCGACATTTTCCTATGTGAGCACAGGAAATCTAGACCTGCTCGATCTCATTTGCGTTGTCCCTCAACACCCCTCACTTTCTTTCCTTTTTCGACCAAGAGACAGGTGCACTTCCCCCCACCCTTCGCCATCCACCCCGCTTTCTTCGCCTTTTCAACCAAGAGACTGGTTGGGTAGCCAGTATCTACTACTTTCCCCCGTTTCCTCTTAGAACCAAGTCCTAGATTCATGCTACAACTTTCCCACTTTCTTCCCTGTTTGAACCAACTCTTAGATTCGACTGTGTGACTAGCTTTACCTCTAATAATAGTAAAAGTCTAGGTGGCTTTGGAACAACAGACGGAAGTAGAAAAAGATCCACACGTAGCCACGTGGGGAGCTGGGGCAGTAGAGCAAGGCAGGTTTTGAAGGAATATATACCTGAGGGTCGTCGGGATGTGGCAAAGACGGCATCGGGAGGCCGCATCTTGGCCACAATACTGCAGGGAGGAAGAAGGGGTCGGAGGCCCTCCCGAGCCGACGCTGTCTCGGAGAGAACGGCAAGGCCGCTGATCGGGATGCGCGGGCAGCTGTTGGTCTCCTCCCTCGCCGCCGACGACCGCTTGAACGATGCACCTACACCCCTGCCCCGGACGAGGTGGTCCAGCCGGATTTGTGACCAGCAGTTAGCAGAGAGAGAGAGTGTGTGGCCACCTATGTCTTGCTTAGATCTGGAGAGCATGAGAGAGTGAAAGAGAGGAACCCTAGTAAAGCAAGCACCGAGGCTCCTGCTTATATATATAGTGGAGTGATTTTGTTGTAGCAACCGTTATTAAATTGAATACGCACGAACCACTATTTTCATTTAAAGTTCAAGTAAAAATAAAACTCGATCAATAATGTGCCACCGCTTCTAGGTCGCACTATCAAATCACCGCGTCCAGGATGCACTATGGACTGTATCATTCACATGCTGTCCCCGACCCTTCATCAAGTTGAAAACTAGACTAGTTAAAATGTCAATTGGGATGCCTCTTTGTAAACAAATGCGCTCCTAGCTTAAAAAATGCGCTCCTACGTGTACCCGTGAGTGGGTGTGAGAGAACTAGTGCGTGCGTGCACCGCTTCTCTTCATGGGAGTACAATATACTACGCCCAAAGAACGTTCGCCACAAGAGTAACAGTATAAGTGTGTGACGTGTGAGCTAAAATAAAAGGTGAACGATGTCTTTTATTTTTTAGAAGTTCTGAGGGTAGGGTGTGAAGAGCACATATGTGTGTGACGTCTACCTATAGATAGACGGTGGGTGCGAGAGGACTCGGGAGAGTCGTGACTCGTGAGGGTGCGTGCGTGAGAGAGAGGGGGCACGTATTAATGCAATGCATGTGTCCGTAAATCATATCTAACAAACGTTCGCCACAAGCCGTTTCCTGACAAATGCCGTAAGAACCGTTAGATCGGAATCCGACAATGTCAGTTTTGCCATGGCATTTAACAGAACATCCACTCCTCCGACACACAAATCTTCCATGTGAGCATTAGCAACTGCCGTATGCTCATCCCTCCGTTCCAAAATGTAGTGCATATAGCTTTATTGAAAATTCGAACCTCGCAAACTTTTACCGAGTTTTCGTATACCAAAATGCACATATAGAATACCAGTATATATCATTTCAAAGGAAAATAAACATGCTATCATTTTTATAGCTTTAGAGCCACTTGGTTCATATGAATGGATTCCTATATTCCCACAATTTCAAAGGAAAATAAACATTAGCCTAGATTCAATAGAAAAGTTCCTATGATGTGAACCAAATGACATCTCTTTTCCAATCTCTCCTCGTAGGAATTGAGATACATGTCATCTCTAGATTCAATAGAAAAGTTCCTATGATGTGAACCAAATGACATCTCTTTTCCAATCCCTACTCATAGGAATTGAGATACATGTCATCTCTTTCCCTACAACTTCCATATGTACATCTTCTATTCCTAAATAGCTAGTACAACCCACTAGCTTTTTTCCTGGACATGCAACTATGCCACATGAACACGTCATGCAAGCAAGTCATAAATCACATTGTTTTTGTACTCTATGCATGCAAGCACCACATCATCAATTCATGCATGTTACTCATAAGTTATTTCTTGCATTAGATTTTGTATTGACAATATATGTGTTGGTCACGTGCACACATATGTAGTTCACATTCACATTTTTGTTAGAAATGTCATTCTTTTAACTGCAATTCATTTTTTCTCTTTGTATTACATTTTCATTTTAAGCATACATTCACTTCCCATTAGTTATAGATGTTTTTGGAGGAACTTTTATGCATTATTTTTTCGGATTCAGGGCTCCGCAGACCCAAAGAAGGTTCGAACTCTGGGGCGTGTGTGAAGAACTCAACCTCTCCAGCCAACCAACACGTCGCCCTACAGCCTAGCTCATTGAACCGGAGAGAAGATGGACACGACAGTTTACCCAGGTTCGGGCCACCTTGCGGTGTAAGACCCTACTCCTGCTTTGTGGTGGATTTGCCTCACGAGGGGCTGAGGATGAACTAGTACAGAGGATGAACAAGCTTGCGAGGCTCGCTCTTGTGAGAATGAGTCGACCCAGTGAGAATCAGTCGCCCTTCTATGGTGGTGGCTAACCTATATTTATAGCGGCCTCAGTCCTCTTCCCCGAAAGCGAAGGCGGGAAGGGATTCCACAACAGCCAATTTGAAAGGGGACAAGTAGTACATCTTATCCTGATGAAAGGTGGTCTTCTCCTGCAAAGCTCTGGTCGTGACGCTGCGGTGGGCTCAGCGATGACATCCGTCCTGCCGTCCTGGTGGTCTTGGTCTCGTTGCACGGGAATGGAAACCTTTGGCTGATTCCTCGGGACCCCGCGCCTGCGCTTGCCTCCTTAGCACCAAAGAGGAAACCTGCTTCTCTGCCCCCGCTGGCGCCTGCCTGGCCTTGGTCGTCATGGCTTGCGTCACCGCAACCTCATGAGGTTGGGCACTTGCATAGGAAACTTCGCTCCTCGGGAGCAGCCCAGGGGTGGCCGCTCCCTCAGGAGGTCTTGGCGTCGTCTGCCTCACGAGGCTTGGCCCCTCGCGAGGATCTTGTCTTGTTGGTGCTGAAGCCGGGCCGTACCAGGCCATCGACGGAGCCATGCCGTGGGCCGCAGGCAGGCAAGTCTGGGTACCCTGGTTCCCAAAACGCCGACAATTTTGAGTAGCAAATTTCACGCGACCGCGGGTATATCAAAATGTGGGGCCCATGCATAATTGCCTTTCGGTCGAACCTACGTCCACAATTTTTTGTACGTATATCTCCACTGCTCCCCGAACCAAAAATTATGCCTCGTTCCCGTAAAACCGAGCGGCCCACCCATATTAAGGCATCGACTTGAACTCAATCCCTCTCTCATTTACTACGGTGTGGCCCCGCACGCCGTAGTACTCCTACAAACCCTACCCGTTGCATGCATCATCGGTTTTCTTCAAGAGGACGAGGAGAAGCGGATTTGTAGTGGAGGCTCCTACCCTAGGGCGCCCTAGGTAGCTGTCGCACGCATCATTGGTTTTCTTTTTTCTTTATGCTCTTGCGCCCTAGAGTAAAATGATGGTTGCTTCGTCCGTCCAGCTTAATGCGGGAAAGGTGGGGCTTTGTGATTTGACCCCTCATTGCTCATTTACTACTACTGCGGTGCCACGACTGGGGTGCCTCCAAGTCCAACCGCTGCTTTGAACTGTAATTTGGTGCATCGCACGTGGAACAAGATGGTGGATGAGCCACATGTCGGCCAAAGGGGTCCTGTAAGTGTGTCGCCATTTCGTGTGCGGACTGACCCTGCTGAGTTGCTACGCCAACGCGACAGGAGCAGCCTACCACTTGGTTTTGCTCCTTGGTGAATCCCGACTATGTTGATCTAAAAAGATAGTATCCAGCTTAGTAAAAATGAGGTGATTTTACCAAGCGGTGGACGGGGGAGCATGGTCTGTCATGCGGTCCCATGTGTCATGATGTACCAAGGCGATGCGCGTCCCTCTTGAGGCAGAACAATGGCAGAAGCAATACGTGGTTTTCTTGAAGGAGATGATGGAGAAGCGGATTGCAAAGTGTGAAATAATGGTTGCTTCGTCCGTCTGGGGGAAAGGTGCGGCTTTGTGATTTGACGTCTCATTGCTCATTACCACTACTGGGGCGCTACGACTAGGGTGCGTCCCCCTGCTGTTCTGCACTATTATTTGGTGCATGACACGTCGACCCGGTTGCTATATGTCCCACATGTTGGCGAGAGGAAGTACAATTTTAATGAAAGCGAGCGTCTCCACTCTTTTAGTACGACGGAGCAGTACAAGACACGGCTTGGTTTTTGCTGCTTCGCGCGATCCATCGATACAAACCCAGACTAAAAAAGCCGAGGGCGGGTCTTTTCCCGCGCGGCAGGCAGGGGTGTTTGGCATAGTCTGTTCGAGGCAACGAGACAGGAAGGGAAACAAGCAAATAAAGGTTGAGCGACTTAGTTTTGGGAAAATCTGATTTTACGGAGTACGTACCCACTTTGGAGGTAGTACTACTTACTACTCCCTCCTTTCCGGTTTATAGGGCTCATCTAAAAAAAATTGTTTTTCCGTTTTATAAGTCTCAATTCTACTAGTACTTACCATCACATGTTTGGATTTTGAGGTGCATTAAATCACCCGATGCAAGCAGTATCAAGAGAAAACTCACCAATGCATGAAGAAGCTCATGGAAATTTAGTGGTCATGCATGCATTCATTGTAATTAATGCATCGGTAAACATAACTTTTTGAGAAAAATGAGCGTACTAATTAAGTACTTGTGCAAACTACGAAATTAATTCCACCACTCACCGTCTACCTTGGTTGGAGAGATTTTAAAATTGAGCCTTATAAACCGGAAAGGAGGGAGTAGTAACATAGCCTAGGGTAGCTTGCTGCAGCACAGACTCCAAGGAAATTGATGTAGTACTACTCCTACCACTATACTACTCCTACTACTAAAAGACATATATTTCAAACAATATGATAATCTCTCTAACCAAGGTAGGGGAGTATATGTCTAACAGAGGGAGTAGTAAAATTTTCTCCTCGTCCTGCGAGCCACCGCGCGCGTGGGCGAGGGAGCGGGCGTAGGCGTAGTAAGCAAGCTTCTCCTCGTCCTGCGACTCTGCGAGCCACCGCACTCGTGGGCGGGGGAGAGGGCGTAATAAGCAAGCTTCTCATCGTTCCGCGAGTTGATGGGACACATCAAAAGTAGTACTACAAAGCATCTCTAGTGTATAGAGCCTTGCCTCTAAGGTAGGCCCCACATGGTTTGCCTCTTATCAAATGAAAAAACCACAATGTATAGAGAATCTAACCAGCCTCTAAGGTGGGCCCTAGCAAAAATTTAAAAAGTATTGATTAGCACCACATTTGTCGAATCAGTAATATTTCTCTTGTACTTTCTTATGTTTCCTAAGGCAGATAAGTGGGACCAGATGGATTGTTACATTGTTAGAGGCAGCCTCTAAGGTTAGAGGCGATGCTAGCCAATTTTTTGTTAGAGGCAGTTCATGCAATGTATAGAGGCCTGCCTCTAAGAGGAGAGAGAGGGCTTAGAGGCAACAAAAAGCATACATTGTGGATTCCCTAAGTGCCTACTTTCCGGTCTATATGACTCAATTTGAAATCCACAATGTATCCATAATAGATGCTGAGTGGTGGAATAAATTTGTTACTTCCATAGTTCGCAAAAGTACTGAGCATGTGAGATGATGAACGGAGGGAGTACGATACCATTAGTACTACAGTTCTTTTGGAAGGGTTGTAGTAGTCCCTCCCATTCACATGTTCACATTTCAAGCTTCAATAAAAATGTTGCATGCAAGGATTAAGAGAAACCTCAGCAATGCATGTACTCCCTCAATCCATATAGGGTCTAAAATGCGTTTTGGAGGCTAACTTTGACCACATGTTAGAGCAATAATATGACATCCAACTTACACAAATCTTACCATCAAATTCGTACGTGGTCATTGTACTGCTAACACATGCATGTGTTGCAATTAGTACGTACATGATACAGTAGTAAACAATCACTATCTAGTAGTACTAGTACTCTACACTACTACTACTATGATGCCATCCAACTGTGTCCCGGCAGAAGACAGCGGACACCGATTATTCATTCATATTTAATTTTGTTTTCACACAGCAAAATATCCATGAAAACAACACATGGCAAAATTTCACGGCGAACGAGGGATTTGAATGTGGTGGGTGGGGCTGGAAGGTGCTGTTTGGATCTTGCCCGGGGTAGCCAAAATATTGGCGACCCTTTTGTCCACCCGTGCCTTTGCCACCGATTTACGAGGTAGAGCTCGAGTGCTCATGCATCCTCCAGCGCGAGCGTTGGAGACGAGCTCGCACGAGCTGTGCTTTTTTTGTCCCACCTCGCCGCCCGAGCCGGCCGCAGACCGACCGACGACCCGCATATTACGCCATCCAACCGTAGCCACACACATTCTGACAGCAACTCAACCAACCGGACGAAATTCATGCAAACACGGCGATATTTCATATAAACAATGACGGAATTCATATAAAATACCGGATTTTCATATAAACATGACCGATTTCATTACATTTAAATCAACTAAGCGGTGCTACCCCTAAACAACACATGTATAATAATACCTAGCCTAAATGGTCGTGTTGGAGTATTCTCGTGTCAGTCGCCAGGGTACCGCGAGACGACAGATGCCACGGGGTGGCTTGAGGTGAGGGCAAGACTGCCGTGGAATATCCGGGGACGGGTATGCGAGTAGCACGCGGGGTTTTACCCAGGTTCGGGGCTCTCCGGAGAGATAATACCCCTACTCCTGCATGTCTGAATATATATATGTGGTGTACATGTTGCAGTACAGAGTTGCTCCTGGAGCTGTATCTGAGATCAGTGCCAAGGGCATCTGACTTCGTATATGCATGTATGGGTGCTTAGGCATGTATGCCCGTGGGAGTCCATCATCCTGGATGGATGGATGTGTGCCCATATATAAGGCTTGGGGTAGCTTACTTCCTAAGCTAGGTAATGGCATGGTGGGCAGGTGGGCATGGGGCCCCATGCCCATGAGAGTGTGCGTGCGTGATGTGCATGCCACCTTGTCCCTGGTGCACTTTATAAAACAGTGCTCAGGGACAAGTACACTGTAGATGATGTTGCCACTACTATTCCTCAACAGTACACCGCTGCGAGGTATGGCCGTCTTGTCCGCGTGTGTCTGATGGGACGTTGTAGTTGACCTCGGCCAGCCGGCTGGATGGGGCAACCGGCCGCTGGCGCAGGTGGAGCAGCCGGCCGGAGGAGCAGTCGGCCCGGGCGGGCGGGCACCCCGTCCGACTGCCGTCTGGAGTGGCCAAGTTGCGAGCCGGCCAGAGCAGCCGGACTGAGGGGCGTTGGCCGCCCTGATGTCTTGAAGCGTTGCTTCGCCATCTTTGGGGTACCCGTGGTCAATACCTCCGTCAGTGGCCTCCGAGCCTCCGGGCAACTTGGAAAAGTTGGGCGGAGGTTTTTTAGCGGGCGTTGATGTAGAAGATGTCAATGACGGCCGGCTTCGGGCGTGTAGCCGGAGTGGCTTGCTTCCATCGGGGGCGCGATAGCGCACCCGCTGGGTGTAACCTCCGAGCCTCCGGGCGACTCGAAGAGTCGGGCGAAGGGTTTTTGCAGTCATTGGTGCAGACGATGGCGTCGAGGGTGCCGGTTGCAGCCAGCGGCGGGCGTGCAACAAGCGCGGCATGTTCCGAGTGGGGGCGCGCAAGCGCACCCACTAGGTGTAGCCTCCGGGCAACTTGGAAAAGTTGGGCGGAGGGTCTTGTTGTTGATGATGAAGCCGACAGCGATGTCGAGGGTGCCGGGCGCGAACACGGAGTCCGCCGGCTGGTGGGCGCGGGGCCCTGCTGAGCGCGGACGCGGAGTCCGCCGGCTGATGCTCTTGGGCGCGGACGCGGGATCCGCCGACTGAAGCTGTCGGGCGCGGACGCGGGGTCTGCCGACTGATGGTGTCGGGCGCGGACGCGGGGTCTGCCGACTGATGCTGTCGGCGCGGACGCGGGGTCCGCCGACTGATGCTGTCGGCGCGGACGCAGAGTCGGAGTCCGCCGACTGATGTTGTCGATGACAGCCGGCTGTGGGCTGCAGTCGGCGCGGCTTGCTTCCGGCGGTGGCGCGCAAGCGCACCCGCTGGGTGTATCTCCGAGCCTCCGGGCGAGTCGAAGAGTTGGGCGGAGGGTTTTTGCAGTCGATGTAGCAGATGGTGGCGTCGAAAATGCCGGTTGCAGCTGGCGTCGGGCCTGCAACCAGCCTCTGAGCCTCCGAGCGAGGAGGCGGTTCCCCCTAGAGATGATCGTGCAAAAGACAAGATTAGTCTGCGCAGATATATCAAATGCTTGCTTCTAGCATTGCATGTTTTATGCGGAGGGTGCCGACTCGGTTTCGTCCGAGCCCCCTTCAATCTTTTTCATGTTCCCTCTGCTCTTTGACTTGTGCTCTCGTTAGCCGGACAGCCGTGTGACGGTCTGTGGCTGAGAGTGGGCCGCGGAGTGAAGTGCATAGTACTCAGACTCTGGAAGCAGATTCAACCGAGCAGATACTCATAAAGCAAACGGCCGGGTCGCCCGAACCGTTTTCTCCCCGGACGGTTTTCGCGTGGGTGGCCTCCAGCGTTTGCTCTTGCTAGCCGGACAGCCGCGCTGCGGTCTGTAGCTGAGACAAAGAGTGAGCCTTCGGTACCGCGCACGCTACTAAGCCGTCTATGGGAACGAACGTCTCAGGCCAATCGACCTGCCTCCGGGCCAACACTGGCTGGCGCCGGGGCGAACAGTAGTGCAACTGATAAAAAATGCGGAGATAGCCCCCGAGGGTCGCTCGGGGTTATTCGGGTTTGCACGCGGTGCGAAAATATGCGGGTGAGGAGCTCACATTGCTTTGACGCAGAGGAGGCAGAGGTTGACGAAGACAACCGGCGTGGCTTGCTGCTCGCGGAGCGCGCCGGCGCACCCGCTGGGGGTGGCCTTCGAGCTTCCGGGAGCTCGAAGGGGGTCCCGGCCGGTCGGACCCGACCGACCAGGCATCGAGGCGGATGGGCAGTCGGGCGGGATCTCCAGCCGGCCCAGTGTTGAAACGGGCAGGCAGGCCGGATCGCGTCTGGCCGTCTGAGTGCCGGAGCAAGCGGACGGGCAGGCGGGCATATTTTGTTTTCTTCTTTTTCCCTTCTACCGGCTGCCAACAGCCGGACGCAAACTTTTTGGATGGGCAGCCGACAGCAACTTTTCTTTCAGCCGGCCTCATTTTTTTTTCAAAACAGCCGGCTGGGCACACAACCCCTGACTTTTCTCTCTTTTACCAGTCGGCAGGTGCTGTTGGAGAGGCAGGCGGGCACCCGGCTGCAGCGCGAGCCGGCGGGCGCTCGCGGCGGGAGCTGGAGCCGGCGAGGCCGGGTGGCGGCGAGGCGGAGCCGAGTGGTGGAGCCGGCGAGGGGCGGCTCGTGGGCGAGGCGGAGGCGGCGGGGCCGAGCGCGGCTTGGGGGAGGCGGCCCGGCGAGGCCAGGTGGAGGAGGTCGGCCGGAGTGGGAGCCGACCAGAGGTGGCCGACTACGGGCAAGCGGAGCTGGCGTCCGGGCGGAGGCCGGGCCAACTCGAAGACGGCCGAGGCGCGAAGCCGGCTGGGCCGGGCTGTGCGGAGGGCGTGGGAGGTCTGCAGCGGAGGACCCGGCGTGGCGCGCGGGACGGAGCCGGCTGACGGCACCCGGAACCGGCGTGCGGGCGCGCGGCCAGACGGGAGCGGTGCAAGGCAGCACAGCAGCTGTCGGAGCGGGGCAGCGCGGGAGGCCGGGCCGGCCGGAGTAGCGGAGTCGGCGACGGGGATGAGCGGGCGCGCAGAGTTGTCGAGGGCGGGCGCGGACCAGAGCCGGCACGGAGCAGAGGCGACGCTCGCGGGCCGGAATGCGGGTGCGAGCTGGCCAGTGCGGGAGCCGGTTAGCGGGAGGAGCAGCAGGGACGAGTCGGCGCCCGCGGGAGGAGCAGCAGCACTGCCGGGGCAGGCGGAGCCAGTCGTGCACGGACTTGGCGAAGACGGAGGGCGGAGCTGGACGGAGGAGCGATGGGGCTGGAGCTGACGGGGAGCTGCAGGCCACAACGACCCACGGGGTCGGAGGCGAGCGGCGTGCAGCTGCAGCAGTCCTGAGCGGCAGGAGGGTTAGGCGCGAGACGACCGTCGGAGGAGGTCAGGCCGGGGCGAGCAGCTGAGGAGCGGTGCGCAGCGGCAGGAGAGTCAGGCGACGGGCGGAGCGGAGCTGCAGCGAGGCAGGGCAGCCCGCGGGAGCGGCACAACTGGTCTCGCCTCCGGCCCAGGCACGGCAGACTATGGCCATTATCTGACTTGTAGCTGACTATTACCCGACTCGCATCTGGCTAGCGTATTGCATCTGGGACAAGTACGGTGGTTATCTGGCCATTGGATGGGTTATGCATGGGTAATGTATGGAGGAGCGGCCGCACGCTCCGGCTGGAGCACGGCCGGAGCGAGACGCGGCGCGGAGGGGAGCGGACGGAGTGACGTGGCCGACCGAAGCGAGGCGGCGCGGCACGTGCAAGGACGGACGGCTGGCGTCGCAACGGTGGTGACGAAGAGGGAGAGGCCGACGATGAGGGCGCGCCGACCTGCGCGGCCGTCACGGGGCCATGTCGATGTCGAGCAACCGAGCACTACCGGAGAGACGGCGCGACGCCATGGTGATGATGACGAAAGAAGGCGATGCCGACGACGAGGGCGCGCCGCCCTGCGCAGTTTCTCTGGGGGCGGGTCGATGTTGAGCCCCCGAGTGCAGCCGAAGGGACGACGGTGACGCCGCGGTGAGGATGACGAAAAGGGTCCCGCCCGGACCACAGTTCCAACAGCAGCTTGCCCCACGGTGGGCCCCAACTGTCAGAGTATTCTCGCGTCAGTCGCCAGGGGGTACCGCGAGACGACAGATGCCACGGGGTGGCTTGAGGTGAGGGCAAGACTGCCGTGGAATATCCAAGGACGGGTATGCGAGTAGCACGCGGGGTTTTACCCAGGTTCGGGGCTCTCCGGAGAGATAATACCCCTACTCCTGCATGTCTAAATATATATATGCGGTGTACATGTTGCAGTACAGAGTTGCTCCTGGAGCTATATCTGAGATCAGTGCCATGGGCATCTGACTTTGTATATGCATGTATCGGTGCTTCGGCATGTATGCCCGTGGGAGTCCATCATCCTGGATGGATGGATGTGTGCCCATATATAAGGCTTGGGGTAGCTTACTTCCTAAGCTAGGTAATGGCATGGTGGGCAGGTGGGCATGGGGCACCATGCCCATGAGAGTGTGCGTGCGTGATGTGCACGCCACCTTGTCCCTGGTGCACTTTATAAAACAGTGCTCAAGGACAAGTACACTGTAGACGATGTTGCCACTACTATTCGTCAATAGTAAACCGTTGCGAGGTATGGCCGTCTTGTCCGCGTGTGTCCGATGGGACGTTGTAATTGACCTCGGCCAGCCGGCTGGCTGGGGCAGCCGGCCGCTGGCGCAGGTGGAGCAGCCGGCCGGAGGAGCAGTCGGCCCGGGTGGGCGGGCACCCCATCCGACTGCCGTCTGGAGTGGCCGGGTTGCGAGCCGGCCGGAGCAGCCGGACTGAGGGTCGTTGGCCGCCCCGATGTCTTGAAGCGTTGCTTCACCGTCTTTGGGGTACCCATGGTCAATACTTCCGTCGGGTCGCCCGCAAATCCATTTGTCGACAACAGAAGGATCCGGCAAGACACCTGCTGTGTACGCCGGCGTCGCCTCGGCGGTGACCTTCATGGGACCTAGGCGGCGGCGGCCTCCCGTGTTCTACTTCTCCTCGATGATGGCGGCAGACGCGGAGGCGCCGGCCACCGACTCGTCGCTCTCCGCGCACCCGGTTTCTGTCTCTTATTGCATGCCGCGGCCGCAGGTATGGGAGTCTCCGCCATAGACACGGGAGACGCGGTCGCAGACACGGGAGGCGCGGTACAAGGTGGCAACGTGGACGGCAACGACGATGATCGTGCTTCCCGCCGTGCCGGCGTGGAGCAGCTCGCCACTCCTCGTCGAGCTGGCCTGGAGCGGTGAGTTGCTGAACCATGCGCCGGCTTGGGGCGGCAACTTGCTCCGTCGGGCGAGGGGAGGGAGGTGGATCAGCGAACTGCATAGCTCGTATTCGGCGGGCTCGGCGGGCCACCAAGCCGACTTGGATGCCGGATAACTACTCTTTGTAAGCCACTGTAAGAGTGGAGAAAATGGTGAAGGAGGAGATAGGAGAGCGGCGGAGGTGTGCGATTCTTGGCCAGCGTTGATACGTCTCCAACGTATCTATAATTTTTGATTGTTCCATGCTGTTATATTATCATTCTTGGATGTTTTACAATCATTTTATAGCAACTTTATATCATTTTTTGGGACTAACCTATTGACATAGTGCCCAGTGCCAGTTGCTATTTTTTGCTTGTTTTTTACTTCGCAGGAAATCAATAACAAATGGAGTCCAAACGCAGCGAAACTTTTTGGTGATTTTTTCTGGACCAGAAGACACAAGTTGGGCCAAGAAAGTACCTGAGGGGCGCTCCGATGGGAGCACAACCCACTAGGGGGCGCCTGGGGGCCCAGGCGCGCCCAGGTGGGTTGTGCCCACCTCGGCCGCCTCCCGCATCGCCTCTTTGCTCTAAAAATACCCCAATATTCCAGAACCCTAGGGGAGTCCACGAAAATCAATTCCAGCCACCGCAAGTTCCAGAAACCACAGATCCAATCTAGACACCATCACGGAGGGGTTCACTATCCCCATTGGTGCCTCTCCGATGATGCGTGAGTAGTTCATTGTAGACCTACGGGTCCGTAGGTAGTAGCTAGATGGCTTCCTCTCTCTCTTTTGATTCTCAATACAATGGTCTCTTGGAGATCTATTTGATGTAACTCTTTTTGCGGTGTGTTTGTTGGGATCCGATGAACTTTGAGTTTATGATCAGATCTATGTTTTTATCCATGAAAGTTATTTGAGTCTTTTGATCTCTTATATGCATGTTTACTTATAGCCTCGTATTTCTTCTTCGAATCTTTGGTTTAGTTAGGCCAACTAGATCGATTTTTGTTGCCATGGGAAGAGGTGCTTTGCGATGGGTTCGATCTTACGATGCTTGATCCCAGTGACAGAAGGGGAACCGACACGTATGTATCGTTGCCATTAAGGATAACAACATGGGGTCTATTTCTACATAAATAGATCTTGTCTACATCATGTCATCATTCTTATTGCATTACTCCGTTTCTCCATGAACTTAATACAATAGATGCATGCTGGATAGCGGTCGATGTGTGGAGTAATAGTAGTAGATGCAGGCAGGAGTCGGTCTACTAATCTTGGACGTGATGCCTATATAATGATCATTGCCTGGATATCGTCATAATTATTTGAAGTTCTATCAATTGCCCAACAGTAATTTGTTTACCCACCGTATGCTATTTTTCTCGAGAGAAGCCACTAGTGAAATCTACGGCCCCCGGGTCTATTTTCTCATCATATATTTTCAGATCTATTTTGCTATTTGCCTTTTTATTTATTTGCCACTTTTATTTTCAGATCTATATTTCTAAAAATCCAAAAATATTTTGCTGCACTTTATTTTATTCGCTATCTATTTATCCAATCTACTACAATTTATCTCCCGTCAACTTGCCAATTTCTGGCGCCGTTACCCGAAAGGGATTGACAACCCCTTTAACACATCGGGTTGCAAGTATTTGTTCTTTGTGTGCAGGTGCTATTTACGTAGTGTTGCTTGGTCCTCCTACTAGTTCGATAACTTTGGTCTCATCACTGAGGGAAATACCTACCGTTGTTGTGCTGCATCATCCCTTCCTCTTTGGGGAAATACCGACGTAGTTCAAGCAAACATCAAAAGGAATTTCTGGCGCCGTTGCCGGGGAGACATCATCAACATCTACCAGGTTCCTAATCACAAATCTCATCTCCTTGCAATTTATATTATTTGCCATTTGCCTCTCATTTTCATCTCCCCCACTTCACAAAAATTTGCCGTTTTATTCGCCTTCTTTCTTGTTCGCCTTTTTCTCGTCAGATCTCATGTTTGCTTGTGTTGCCATGTGCCTTCTATTTGCTTGTATCTTCGCTTGGTAAAAATCTATTGATATGGATCCTCATCCACTTGCTAATCTTTTCAAAAGATCCAATTATGATGAACCAGTTGCTAGTGAATTGAGTTCACTAGATTATCTTTATGAAGTTTTGCTTGAGATCTATGAATCTGAAAATTGTGATGAAGTGTTAAATGAAGAAATTTATAAAGTGATTCATGATAGCCCCTTGAATGAAAAGCATGATTGCAATGATGTGATTATAAATTCTATTAATGTCAATTGCGTTAATTATATGCAAAACCCCAAGCTTGGGGATGCTAATTTTGATATGTCTACTACTTATTGTAATGATCATGATTGGGGTGATTCTTCTTATGATCTTGAAAATTTATTTAAGCCTCATGATGAATATGTTAGTGATAATAATGTTTGCAATAATATTGACAGTGGGTTTGGAAGAGCGTCAACTTTAGGTAAAAATAATCCCACTATTTTGGAAGAGTGTCAACTTTGCGTGCACGTGGATCATAAAGAGAATATTTTATGTGATAACTATATTGTTGAATTTTATTATGATCCTACATGTAACTATTATGAGAGAGGAAAATATGGTTGTAGAAATTTTCATGTTACTAAATTACCTCTCTTCATGTTGAGATTGCTATTGTTTCTTTCTTCTTCTTTGCATATGCTAGAAATTTCTTGTCTTGATAATTTGTTTTCCTATAAAATTTCTATGCATCGGAAATATGTTAGACTTAAATATGTTTGTAACATGTTTTATGATGCTCTCTTTTTGTTTCAATTATTATCTTTCATGTGAGCATCAATAAAATTTTATGCCTAGCTAGGGGCATAAAACGATAGCGCTTGTTGGGAGGCAACCCAATGAATAAAATTTATTTTTGCCTTTTCTTTCTGTTCTTGAGTGTTTGCACAATTATACTACTGTTATGATTGTGTTATTTGTGTTTTAGTTAGTGTTTGTGCCAAGCAAAGCCTTTGGGATAGCTTTGGCGATAGTTGATTTGATCTTGTTGGAAAACAGAAACTTTTGCGTCCAGTAAAATAACTTTAGAAATTCATAGAAGGTACTAAAAATTCTGAATTTTTTACACAAGATTGATATACAAATTTCCTATGTTTTGCTAATTTTTCAGAATTTTTGGAGTTACAGAAGTATGAGAACAATTCGTATCTTTGCAGATTGTTCTGTTTTTGACAGATTCTGTTTTCTTTGCATTGTGTGCTTATTTTGATGAATCTATGGTTTGTATTGGAGGTTATAAGCCATGGTAAAGTTAGAATACAGTAGATATAATGCAAGAACAAAATTTGAATGGGTTTTCTACAGTACTTAAAGTAAAGATTGGTTTTCTTATACTAACAGATCTCACGAAGGTTTTGTTGAGTTTTGTGTGATTGAAGTTTTCAAGTTTTGGGTGAGATTACGATGGATGAAGGAATAAGGAGTAAGAAGAGCCTAAGCTTGGGGATGCCCCATGGCATCCCAAGCCATTATCCAAAGAGAAGCAAGCAACTAAGCTTGGGGATGCCTGAGTGGCATCCCCTCTTTCTTCTAACGACCATCGGTATTTTACTTGGAGTTATATTTTTATTCGTCACATATCATGAGTTTTGCTTGGAGCGTCTTGTATGATATGATTCTTTGCTTGTTTTTCTTTTTATTTTTAGTCATGAATCCTTGCTGGACACACCTATTTGAGAGAGCCAAAATTATGCTATGACTTGTTAGAATTGCTCTCTATGCTTCACTTAAATCTTTATGAGCTATGGAATTGCTCTAGTGCTTCACTTATATCTTTTTGAGCACGGTGTGCTTTAGTATTTTTGAAGAAATGCTCTCATGCTTCACTTAGATTTATTTGAGAGTTAGTAATTTTTTAATTTTTTTAGAAATTCTCTCTTGCTTCACTTAAATTATTTTGAGAGAAAAAAAAGGTATGCTCATGTTCTTCACTTAGATTTGTTTGAGCTATCAAAAGCAACAAATGAAATTAGTCCCAAAGTGATAGATATTCAAGAGGGATATAATAAAAACTTTCATGAAGATCATTGTACAAAATAAACTTGATTCCTTGTAATAGTTTTGCGATATGTTGATATAATATGTGAGTCATGTTGATGAGTAATTATGCTTTAGTAAGAATATTGGTGTTAAGGTTTGTGATTCCCTATGCAAGCGTGAAAGTCAATAGTTATGCAATGAAATTACATCCTACTTGTGGTGCATTATTCGGTGTTAATTATGCTTAATGCTCGCTTATGAGATTTTTCGTTTCTTGGTTGGATGCTTCTTAATATTTTGCTAGCCTTCATTTGCACTAAGTATGATCACTACTTGTGCATCCAAAATCCTTAAACCAGTTTTGCCATATGAGTCCACTATACCTACCTATATGCGGTATTTCCTTGCCGTTCTAAGCAAATTTGTATGTGCCATCTCTAATCTCAAAATAAATTTCTCTTTTGTGTGCTCGTACCACTCATGAAATGGTAGGGGGTGGCTGATATTTTTCCATGCTAGATGTGTTATTCTCAAGATGAGTGTTTATTCACTTGTCATTGCACGAGAGTATGGCAAAGGTATTAGGGATGCCCAGTCCCGAAATGAAAAATGAATTTACTTTATGTTGTCAAATAATAAATTCCTTAGAAAGTGTTGGTATGGACGGCACCCGTGGATTCGGTTAGCCGTGGAATGTGAAAGTATGGTGGAAAAAGGAATAAACTTTATTTTTTGTTTGGGAACATATATCTAGCATGGAAAGTATTGGGAACTACTCGATCATTTTCGTTGACAGGAAAAGCATGCCACCCAAAAATGTTTTATCTCTACTTTTTTCGCTTTGAGCTCTGGCACCTCTACAAATCCCTAGTTCCCTCTGCGAAGGGCCTTTCTTTTACTTTATGCAATTTTTATTTTGAGTCTCCATCTTCTCTTATAAAGCACCAACTAAGGGGCACTATGATCGTACTTGAGCATTGGGTGTAGCTAATATGCGAGTGTGTTTCATGAATGGATCAAGGATTGAGCATAATGGGCTAGGGACAACTTGCTTTAGTGTTGATATTTTGAAAGACATGGTTGCTTGTTGATATGCTTGAGTATTGAAATCTTCATGTCAAAACTAGACTATTGCTTTGAATCATATAAAAGTCCAAATGTCCATGCTACAAAGAAAAGAATATGTGATGAACATGTTAGGCAGCATTCCACATCAAAAATTCTGTTTTTATCATTTACCTACTCGAGGACGAGAAGGAATTAAGCTTGGGGATGCTGATACATCTCCAACGTATCTATAATTTTTGATTGTTCCATGCTGTTATATTATCATTCTTGGATGTTTTACAATCATTTTATAGCTACTTTATATCATTTTTTGGGACTAACCTATTGACATAGTGCCCAGTGCCAGTTGCTGTTTTTTGCTTGTTTTGTACTTCGCAGGAAATCAATACCAAACGGAGTCCAAACGCAACGAAACTTTTTGGAGATTTTTTCTGGACCAGAAGACACAAGCTGGGCCAAGAAAGTACCTTAGGGGGGCTCCGAGGTGGGCACAACCCACTAGGGCGCGCCTGGGAACCCAGGCCCGCCCAGGTGGGTTGTGCCCACCTCGGCCGCCTTCCGCACCGCCTCTTTGCTCTATAAATACCCCAATATTCCAGAAACCCTAGGGGAGTCCACGAAAATCAATTCCAGCCGCCGCAAGTTCCAGAAACCACAGATCCAATCTAGACACCATCACGGAGGGGTTCACTATCCCCATTGGTGCCTCTCCGATGATGCATGAGTAGTTCATTGTAGACCTACGGGTCCGTAGGTAGTAGCTAGATGGCTTCCTCTCTCTCTTTTGATTCTCAATACAATGGTCTCTTGGAGATCTATTTGATGTAACTCTTTTTGCGGTGTGTTTGTTGGGATCCGATGAACTTTGAGTTTATGATCAGATCTATGTTTTTATCCATGAAAGTTATTTGAGTCTTTTGATATCTTATATGCATGATTACTTATAGCCTCGTATTTCTTCTTCGAATCTTTGGTTTAGTTAGGCCAACTAGATCGATTTTTGTTGCCATGGGAAGAGGTGCTTTGTGATGGGTTCGATCTTACGGTGCTTGATCCCAGTGACAGAAGGGGAACCGACACGTATGTATCATTGCCATTAAGGATAACAAGATGGGGTCTATTTCTACAAAAATAGATCTTGTCTACATCATGTCATCATTCTTATTGCATTACTCCGTTTCTCCATGAACTTAATATACTAGATGCATGCTGGATAGCGGTCGATGTGTGGAGTAATAGTAGTAGATGCAGGCAGGAGTCGGTCTACTAATCTTAGACGTGATGCCTATATAATGATCATTGCCTGGATATCATCATAATTATTTGAAGTTCTATCAATTGCCCAACAGTAATTTGTTTACCCACCGTATGCTATTTTTCTCGAGAGAAGCCACTAGTGAAATCTAGGGCCCCCGGGTCTATTTTCTCATCATATATTTTCAGATCTATTTTGCTATTTGCCTTTTTATTTATTTGCCACTTTTATTTTCAGATCTATATTTCTAAAAACCCAAAAATATTTTGCTGCACTTTATTTTATTCGCGATCTATTTATCCAATCTACTACAATTTATCTCCCGTCAACTTGCCAATTTCTGGCGCCGTTACCCAAAAGGGATTGACAACCCCTTTAACACGTCGGGTTGCAAGTATTTGTTCTTTGTGTGCAGGTGCTGTTTACGTAGTGTTGCTTGTGTAGGAAATATGCCCTAGAGGCAATAATAAAATGGTTATTATTATATTTCCTTGTTCATGATAATTGTCTGTTATTCATGCTATAATTGTGTTATCCGGAAATCGTAATACATGTGTGAATACATAGACCACAACATGTCCCTAGTAAGCCTCTAGTTGACTAGCTCGTTGATCAATAGATGGTTACGGTTTCCTGACCATGGACATTGGATGTCATTGATAACGGGATCACATCATTAGGAGAATGATGTGATGGACAAGACCCAATCCTAAGCCTAGCACTAGATCGTGTAGTTCGTTTGCTAAAGCTTTTCCAATGTCAAGTAACTTTTCCTTAGACCATGAGATTGTGCAACTCCCGGATACCGTAGGAGTGCTTTGGGTGCACCAAACGTCACAACGTAACTGGGTGGCTATAAAGGTGCACTACGGGTATCTCCGAAAGTATCTGTTGTGTTGGCACGAATCGAGACTGGGATTTGTCACTCCATGTAACGGAGAGGTACCTCTGGGCCCACTCGGTAGGACATCATCATAATGAGCTCAATGTGATCAAGGAGTTGTTCACGGGATGATGTGTTACGGAAACGAGTAAAGAGACTTGCCGGTAACGAGATTGAACAAGGTATCGAGATACCGACGATCGAATCTCGGGCAAGTATCGTACCGATAGACAAAGGGAATTGCGTATGGGATTGATTGAATCCTCGACATCGTGGTTCATCCGATGAGATCATCGAGGAGCATGTGGGAGCCAACATGGGTATCCAGATCCCGCTGTTGGTTATTGACCGGAGAGTCGTCTCGGTCATGTCTGCGTGTCTCCCGAACCCGTAGGGTCTACACACTTAAGGTTCGGTGACGCTAGGTTTATAGAGATATTAGTATGCGGTAACCCGAAGGTTGTTCGGAGTCTCGGATGAGATCCTGGACGTCACGAGGAGTTCCGGAATGGTCCGGAGGTAAAGATTTATATATGGGAAGTCCTATTTTGGCCATCGGAAAATGTTCGGGATTTTTCGGTATTGTACCGAGAAGGTTCTAGAAGGTTCCGGAGTGGGGCCCACCTGCATGGGGGGACCCACATGAACGTGGGTAGTGGGGGCAAGGCCCCACACCCCTAGTCAAGGCGCACCAAGATTCCCCCTTAGAAGGAATAAGATCATATCCCGAAGGGATAAGATCAAGATCCCTAAAAAAGGGGGATAACAATCGGTGGGGAAGGGAAAGGATGGGATTTCTTTCCTTCCACCTTTGCCAACGCCCCAATGGACTTGGAGGGCAAGAAACCAGCCCCCTCCCCCCCTATATATAGTGGGGAGGTGCATGGGAGAAACAGCTCAGCCCCTGGCGCCTCCCTCTCCCTCCCGTGACACCTCTTCCTCCTCCAGTAGCGCTTGGCGAAGCCCTGCTGAAATCCCGCTGCTTCCACCACCACACCGTCGTGCTGCTGGATCTCCATCAACCTCTCCTCCCCCCTTGCTGGATCAAGAAGGAGGAGACGTCTCTGCTCCGTACGTGTGTTGAACGCGGAGGTGCCGTCCGTTCGGCGCTCGGTCATCGGTGATTTGGATCACGACGAGTACGACTCCATCAACCCCGTTCTCTTGAACGCTTCCGCTCGCGATCTACAAGGGTATGTAGATACACTCCCCTCTCACTCGTTGCTAGATGACTCCATAGATTGATCTTGGTGATGCGTAGAAAATTTTAAAATTCTGCTACGTTCCCCAACAGTGGCATCATGAGCTAGGTCTATGCGTAGTATCTTGCACGAGTAGAACACAAAGTAGTTGTGGACGTCGATTTGTCAATCTTCTTGCCGTTACTAGTCTTATCTTGATTCGGCGGCACTGTGGGATGAAGCGGCCCGGACCGACCTTACACGTACGCTTACGTGAGACAGGTTCCACCGACTGACATGCACTAGTTGCATAAGGTGGCTAGCGGGTGTCTGTCTCTCCCACTTTAGTCGGATCGGATTCGATGAACAGGGTCCTTATGAAGGGTAAATAGAAATTGGCATATCACGTTGTGGTTTTGGCGTAGGTAAGAAACGTTCTTGCTAGAAACCTATAGCAGCCACGTAAAAACTTGCAACAATAATTAGAGGACGTCTAACTTGTTTTTGCAGCAAGTGCTTTGTGATGTGATATGGCCAAAGGATGTGATGAATGATATATGTGATGTATGAGATGATCATGTTCTTGTAATAGGAATCACGACTTGCATGTCGATGAGTATGACAACCGGCAGGAGCCATAGGAGTTGTCTTAATTTATTATATGACCTGCGTGTCATTGAAATTCGCCATGTAATTACTTTACTTTATTGCTAACCGTTAGCCGTAGTAGTAGAAGTAATAGTTGGCGAGACAACTTCATGAAGACACGATGATGGAGATCATGGTGTCATGCCGGTGACGATGATGATCATGGAGCCCCGAAGATGGAGATCAAAAGGAGCAAAGTGATAATGGCCATATCATGTCACTATTTTGATTGCATGAGATGTTTATCATGTTTTTGCATCTTATTTGCTTAGAACGACGGTAGCATATATAAGATGATCCCTTACTAAAATTTCAAGAAAGTGTTCCCCCTAACTGTGCACCGTTGCGAAGGTTCGTTGTTTCGAAGCACTACGTGTTGATCGGGTGTGATAGATTCTAACGTTCGAATACAACGGGTGTAAGCCATATTTACACAGCAATACACTTAGGTTGACTTGACGAGCCTAGCATGTACAGACATGGCCTCGGAACACAAGAGACCGAAAGGTCGAGCATGAGTCGTATAGAAGATACGATCAACATGGGGATGTTCACCGTTGATGACTAGTCCGTCTCACGTGATGATCGGACACGGCCTAGTCGATTCGGATCATGTAATCACTTAGATGACGAGAGGGATGTCTATCTGAGTGGGAGTTCATTACATAATTTGATTAGATGAACTTAATTGTCATGAACTTAGTCTAAATGTTACATATCTATCTTGTAGATCAAATGGCCAACGCTAATGTTACCCTCAACTTCAACGCGTTCCTAGAGAAAAACAAGCTGAAAGACGATGGTAGCAACTATGCGGACTGGGTCCGTAACCTGAGGATTATCCTCATAGCTGCCAAGAAATCATATGTCCTTGAAGCACCGTTAGGTGACCCACCTCCTCTCCCAGCACTGCCAGACGATTTGAATGTTTGGCAGACACGCACCGATGATCACTCCTTCGTTCAGTGCGGCATGCTCTTCAGCTTAGAACCGGGGCTCCAAAAGCGTTTTGAGCATCACGGAGCATATGAGATGTTCGAAGAGCTGAAAATGGTTTTCCAAGCTCATGCCCGGATCGAGAGATATGAAGTCTCCGATAAGTTCTACAGCTGTAAGATGGAGGAAAATAGTTCTGTCAGCGAGCACATACTCAAAATGTCTGGGTTGCACAGCCGCTTGTCTCAGCTGGGAGTTAATCTCCCGGATGACGCGGTCGTTGACAGAATCCTTCAGTCGCTTCCACCTAGCTACAAGAGCTTCGTGATGAACTTCAACATGCAGGGGATGGAAAAGACCATTCCTGAGGTATATGCGATGCTGAAGTCAGCGGAGGCAGAGATCAGAAAGAAACATCAAGTGTTGATGGTGAATAAAACCACTAAGTTCAAGAAGGGCAAGGGTAAGAAGAACTTCAAGAAGGACGGCAAGGGAGTTGCCGCGCCCGGTAAGCCAGCTGCCGGGAAGAAGTCGAAGAATGGACCCAAGCCTGAGACTGAGTGCTTTTATTGCAAGGGAAACGGTCACTGGAAGCGAAACTGCCCCAAGTACTTGGCGGACAAGAAGGCCGGCAATACCAAAGGTATATATGATATACATGTAATTGAGGTGTACCTTACCAGCACTCGTAGTAGTTCCTGGGTATTTGATACCGGTGCGGTTGCTCATATTTGTAACTCAAAGCAGGAACTGCGGAATCAGCGTAGACTGGCAAAGGACGAGGTGACGATGCGCGTCGGGAATGGTTCCAAGGTCGATGTGATCGCCGTCGGCACGCTACCTCTGCATCTACCTACGGGATTAGTTTTAAACCTCAATAATTGTTATTTAGTACCAGCTTTGAGCATGAACATTGTATCTGGATCTCGCTTAATGCGAGATGGCTACTCATTTAAATCTGAGAATAATGGTTGTTCTATTTATATGAGAGATATGTTTTATGGTCATGCCCCGCTGGTGAATGGTTTATTTTTATTGAATCTCGAACGTGATGTTACACATGTTTATAATGTGAATGCCAAGAAATGCAAGGTTGATAACGATAGTCCCACATACTTGTGGCTCTGCCGCCTTGGTCATATCGGTGTTAAACACATGAAGAAACTCCATGCAGATGGACTTTTGGAGTCTCTTGATTATGAATCATTTGACAGATGCGAACCATGCCTCTTGGGCAAGATGACCAAGACTCCGTTCTCCGGAACAATGGAGCGAGCAACCAACTTATTGGAGATCATACATACTGATGTGTGTGGTCCAATGAGTGTTGAGGCTCGCGGTGGTTATCGTTATGTTCTCACCCTCACCGATGATTTGAGTAGATATGGGTATGTCTACTTGATGAAGCACAAGTCTGAGACCTTTGAAAAGTTCAAGGAATTTCAGAGTGAGGTTGAGAATCAACGTGACAAGAAAATAAAGTTCTTACGATCAGATCGTGGAGGAGAATATTTGAGTCATGAATTTGGCACGCACTTAAGGAAATGTGGAATTGTTTCACAACTCACGCCGCCTGGAACACCTCAGCGTAATGGTGTGTCTGAACGTCGTAATCGCACTCTATTGGATATGGTGCGATCTATGATGTCTCTTACCGATTTACCGCTATCCTTTTGGGGTTATGCTTTAGAGACTGCCGCATTCACTTTAAATAGGGCACCGTCAAAATCCGTTGAGACGACACCGTATGAATTATGGTTTGGGAAGAAACCTAAGCTGTCGTTTCTGAAAGTTTGGGGATGCGATGCTTATGTGAAGAAACTTCAACCAGAGAAGCTCGAACCCAAGTCGGAAAAATGCGTATTCATAGGATACCCTAAGGAAACTATTGGGTATACCTTCTACCTAAGATCCGAGGGCAAGATCTTTGTTGCCAGGAATGGATCCTTTCTAGAGAAAGGGTTTCTCTCGAAAGAAGTAAGTGGGAGGAAAGTGGAGCTTGATGAGATGACCCTCGAACCGGAGAGTAGCGCAGCACAGGAAAATGTTTCTGTGGAGCCTACACCGGCTAGAGAGGAAGTTATTGATAATGATCATGATCAAGCTACCACTGAACTTCGAAGGTCCACGAGGACACGTTCCGCACCAGAGTGGTATGGCAATCCTGTCCTGGAAATCATGTTGTTAGACAACAGTGAACCTTCGAACTATGAAGAAGCGATGGCGGGCCCGGATTCCGACAAATGGCTTGAAGCCATGAAATCCGAGATAGGATCCATGTATGAAAACGAAGTATGGACTTTGACTGACTTGCCCGATGATCGGCAAGCCATAGAAAATAAATGGATCTTTAAGAAGAAGACTGACGCGGATGGTAATGTGACCATCTATAAGGATCGGCTTGTCGCTAAGGGTTATCGACAAGTTCAAGGGGTTGACTACGATGAGACTTTCTCACCCGTAGCGAAGCTGAAATCCGTCAGAATCATGTTAGCAATTGCCGCATACTATGATTATGAGATATGGCAAATGGACGTCAAAACGGCATTCCTTAATGGTTTTCTTAAGGAAGAGTTGTATATGATACAACCGGAAGGTTTTGTCGACCCTGAGAATGCTGACAAGGTATGCAAGCTCCAGCGCTCAATCTATGGGCTGGTGCAAGCATCTCGGAGTTGGAACATTCGCTTTGACGAGATGATCAAAGCGTTTGGGTTCACACAGACTTATGGAGAAGCCTGTGTTTACAAGAAAGTGAGTGGGAGCTCTGTAGCATTTCTCATATTATATGTGGATGACATACTGCTGATGGGAAATGATATAGAATTCTTGGAAAGTATAAAGGCCTACTTGAATAAGTGTTTTTCAATGAAGGACCTTGGAAAGCTGCTTATATATTAGGCATCAAGATCTATAGAGATAGATCGAGACGCCTCATAGGTCTTTCGCAAAGCACATACCTTGATAAGATATTGAAGAAGTTCAATATGGATCAGTCCAAGAAGGGGTTCTTGCCTGTATTGCAAGGTGTGAAATTGAGCTCGGCTCAATGCCCGACCACGGCAAAAGATATAGAAGAGATGAGTGTCATCCCCTATGCCTCAGCCATAGGGTCTATTATGTATGCCATGCTGTGTACCAGACCTGATGTAAACCTTGCTGTAAGTTTGGTAGGTAGGTACCAAAGTAATCCCGGCAAGGAACACTGGACAGCGGTCAAGAACATCCTGAAGTACCTGAAAAGGACTAAGGATATGTTTCTCGTATATGGAGGTGACGAAGAGCTCGTCGTAAAGGGTTACGTCGACGCTAGCTTCGACACAGATCCGGATGACTCCAAGTCAAAAAACCGGATACGTGTATATTTTGAATGGTGGAGCGGTAAGCTGGTGCAGTTGCAAGCAAAGCGTCGTGTCGGGTTCTACATGCGAAGCGGAGTACATAGCAGCCTCGGAGGCAGCACAGGAAGCAGTATGGATGAAGGAGTTCATCACCGACCTAGGAGTCATTCCAAATGCGTCGGGTCCAATGGCTCTCTTCTGTGACAACACTGGAGCTATTGCCCTTGCCAAGGAGCCCAGGTTTCACAAAAGGACCAGGCATATCAAGCGTCGCTTCAACTCCATACGTGAACATGTTCAAGATGGAGACATAGATATTTGTAAAGTGCACACGGATTTGAATGTAGCAGATCCGTTGACTAAACCTCTTTCACGAGCAAAACATGATCAACACCAGTACTCTATGGGTGTTCGATTCATCACAATGTAACTAGATTATTGACTCTAGTGCAAGTGGGAGACTATTGGAAATATGCCCTAGAGGCAATAATAAAATGATTATTATTATATTTCCTTGTTCATGATAATTGTCTGTTATTCATGCTATAATTGTGTTATCCGGAAATCGTAATACATGTGTGAATACATAGACCACAACATGTCCCTAGTAAGCCTCTAGTTGACTAGCTCGTTGATCAATAGATGGTTACGGTTTCCTGACCATGGACATTGGATGTCATTGATAACGGGATCACATCATTAGGAGAATGATGTGATGGACAAGACCCAATCCTAAGCCTAGCACTAGATCGTGTAGTTCGTTTGCTAAAGCTTTTCCAATGTCAAGTAACTTTTCCTTAGACCATGAGATTGTGCAACTCCCGGATACCGTAGGAGTGCTTTGGGTGCACCAAACGTCACAACGTAACTGGGTGGCTATAAAGGTGCACTACGGGTATCTCCGAACGTATCTGTTGGGTTGGCACGAATCGAGACTGGGATTTGTCACTCCATGTAACGGAGAGGTACCTCTGGGCCCACTCGGTAGGACATCATCATAATGAGCTCAATGTGATCAAGGAGTTGTTCACGGGATGATGTGTTACGGAAACGAGTAAAGAGACTTGCCGGTAACGAGATTGAACAAGGTATCGAGATACCGACGATCGAATCTCGGGCAAGTATCGTACCGATAGACAAAGGGAATTGCGTACGGGATTGATTGAATCCTCGACATCGTGGTTCATCCGATGAGATCATCGAGGAGCATGTGGGAGCCAACATGGGTATCCAGATCCCGCTGTTGGTTATTGACCGGGGAGTCGTCTCGGTCATGTCTGCGTGTCTCCCGAACCCGTAGGGTCTACACACTTAAGGTTCGGTGACGCTAGGGTTATAGAGATATTAGTATGCGGTAACCCGAAGGTTGTTCGGAGTCTCGGATGAGATCCTGGACGTCACGAGGAGTTCCGGAATGGTCCGGAGGTAAAGATTTATATATGGGAAGTCCTATTTTGGCCACCGGAAAATGTTCGGGATTTTTCGGTATTGTACCGAGAAGGTTCTAGAAGGTTCCGGAGTGGGGCCCACCTGCATGGGGGGACCCACATGAACGTGGGTAGTGGGGGCAAGGCCCCACACCCCTAGTCAAGGCGCACCAAGATGCCCCCTTAGAAGGAATAAGATCATATCCCGAAGGGATAAGATCAAGATCCCTAAAAAAGGGGGATAACAATCGGTGGGGAAGGGAAAGGATGGGATTTCTTTCCTTCCACCTTTGCCAACGCCCCAATGGACTTGGAGGGCAAGAAACCAGCCCCCTCCACCCCTATATATAGTGGGGAGGTGCATGGGAGAAACAGCTCAGCCCCTGGCGCCTCCCTCTCCCTCCCGTGACACCTCTTCCTCCTCCAGTAGCGCTTGGCGAAGCCCTGCTGAGATCCCGCTGCTTCCACCACCACACCGTCGTGCTGCTGGATCTCCATCAACCTCTCCTCCCCCCTTGCTGGATCAAGAAGGAGGAGACGTCTCTGCTCCGTACGTGTGTTGAACGCGGAGGTGCCGTCCGTTCGGCGCTCGGTCATCGATGATTTGGATCACGACGAGTACGACTCCATCAACCCCGTTCTCTTGAACGCTTCCGCTCGCGATCTACAAGGGTATGTAGATACACTCCCCTCTCACTCGTTGCTAGATGACTCCATAGATTGATCTTGGTGATGCGTAGAAAATTTTAAAATTCTGCTACGTTCCCCAACAGCTTGGTTCTCCTACTGGTTCGATAACCTTGGTCTCATCACTGAGGGAAATACCTACCGTTGTTGTGCTGCATCATCCCTTCCTCTTTGGGGAAATACCGACGTAGTTCAAGCAAACATCAGGCGTCTGGCCTCATTTAAATAGGAGATTAAATAGGCGGCGGACGGGAGGAGCTTGGCCGGCGTTGCGTTTAATGCCGGCCCGGTCATGAACAGGCGTGTGGCCGGAGTGGGTTTCTCGGCTTCCACACGGGTTTCATGGAGGCCTTTGAATGTGGCAAGGAGGCGTGTTCAGCCGGGCGTGCAGCGAGCGGCGCCCTCGACTCTGACATACGACACCGTGCCATTCTTCCACTGGCGTGTGGGCTCGTTGGGTACCTGGCCTGCATGTCAGTGACCGAACGCAGGCAGCGCACGGCAGAGGAGCTTTTGGTGGGCCAGGGCGGTGAGAAGTGGGCATTTCGTAAACCGATGATTGTTCATTGAGTGTGACGTCATCTAATTCATGTAGGTTGATAAGCCTACTATATAATGTAAGAAATTTTAAAATTTTCATATATACGTTGATAGCCATTTCGATACGTTGTGATTCATAAAGACCGCTGCAAACATTAATGTTCCGCTTATCACAGATAAGATTGATTAATACCCGTATTAATCCATGTCCTTAACAAAGGGTTCATGCACGTATAGGTTGAGCGTGTGTCTTGCGTCGTGTGCTATGTGCGTGCAGGCGTGCGAGTGTTGCGTGTGTGCATGTGTACGTTTCAGTGTTGCATGCATGTGTGCGTGTCTGCGTGTGTTCGTGCGTGCATGTGTACGTGTCAGTGTTGCACGCCTGCATGCGTGCGTGTGTTCGTGCGAGTGTTGCATGCGTGCATGTGTACGTGTGAGTATTGCATGCATGCATGCGGGCGTTGCGGGCGTGTTTGTGCGCATGTGTGATGTGTTTGTATTCACCACAGTGGCTTGTGCGTGCATGCAATTAAAACGGCCGGCTCAGCATATCATCACAAGGCGACCTTGTCCGCTGTGGTTAGGGCGCGCGGGCTGCCAACCAGAGGTCTCACGACTTCGAATCCCCACCGACCACTAATTTATTACCATTTCTGTCTTTCATATACACGCTGACAGGTGGGCCCTACGGTAATGTGCGCTGGTGAATGTGGACCGTTTGACTGATCAATTGGTCGTGTCATTAACAAATTACGGAGCTGTATGGTGAGCCAGTAACTGTATGATCACCATAAAATGTATTTTATTAACATAGTACAGACGCAAGCAACCATTTCTTTCTTTCATATATGTGCTGACAGGTGGGCCCCACGGTTACATGCGCTGATGGTGCAACACTAGTTGCGCCACATGGAACGTTTGACTAGTCAATTGATCGTGTCATCAACAAATTACGGAGTTGTACGGTGAGCCAGTGACCGTATAATCACGACATGTATTTTTTAACACAGTACAGACGCAAGCGCTCATATATACGCGCAAACACTCACCGCTATAAGCGCACACACGCACACCCTACCCCTATGAGCACCTTCAAGAGAGTGAGCCAGCATATGATCTTGAGATTTTACGAAGTCACCATAGGCGCCTCGTAGTCGAGGGGAATGTCTCCTCCCACTGGACGCACATCGCCGGAAAATACTAAAACTAATCCAGCATAAATGCGAGCACCAGGACTTTAACCCTAGTGGGCAGGGGAAACCACTGTCCTCCTAACCATCCAACCACCGGTTGGTTAGCACCACAAAATATATATGGTGACCGTAATGAGCTTATTCTGAAGTCTAGTGACCATATCGTGCTTTCGCTTCAAATACAATGACCGTAAGTGTCGTCAACAAAATACGGAGCACGCATCAAATACAATGACCGTCAGTGTCATCAACAAAATACGGAGACATATGGTGAGCTAGATACCGTATGATCACCACGAGAATGTATACGGTGACCATAATGAGCATATTCTGAAGTCCAGTGACCGTATAGTGCTTTCGCTTGAAATACAGTGACCGTCACGCGTGAATGTGTCAGGGGCATACTTTTAGAGGGCCGAGAGATAGTTTGTGTGCGTACGTGCAAGTGGTGTAGAGAGAGGGGGTGTGCGGTGGAGACAAAGAGAGATATGCCCTTCGTTTCTCTTTCCCGTGACTAATATTTTAGGAGAAAATATAAACATTCACAATGCAGAACAAATATTATTGGATGCACCATGCAATTAACTTTCATGTATAACTTTGTACTATTGTATATGCTTATTTTCTTAGTGGCCGATTGTGTGTGGGGTGTGGTGGGCACATCATTTCTAGTTGTGGTGGGTCGACGTGAGGACTCATGGGTCGGTTCCATCCTGCGCCACATAGGTTGGACCGAGACGCATTATACGAAGACACATGTGGAGGACTCGGCGTACAAGACGAAGTTACCAGAGTCGTGGAGGACTCTATTCCCACTGATGATAAGCCGGCTACATATGATTTGTAACCCTAGGCCCCGAGTATGTTATATAAGCCCGGGGGCTAGTTCGTCGATAGTATACACACACACAATGCCTGGTATTCACGTGTACTTTGTACACACCCCTATCACAAATATACAGTACCAGGAGTAGGCTTTTTCCTCAACTGCAAGGGCCCGGACATGGGTAAAACTTTGCCTCGTATTACCATCCAGCCTAACAGTCAGGGATATCCTACCGAATGATCTGATGGAATCATATCTGCCAACTAGTAAGAGAGAGGGGTGGGGGGGGGGGGCAATGTGTGCGAGAGAGGCCTAAAGATAATGTGCGTGCGGGAGACACGTAGGCACATATATGTGCCTATAGAGGGCCAGTAGAGACCATGCGTGTGTATATATGCATGTGAGAGAAATAGTGTTTTCCAACTGAGATTAGTGAAAAGAGTGGTACATAGTAGTAAGAAAGAGAGAGGGAGATATATAGAGAGTGTGTGTGCGTGAGACACCCCGGGAGAGAGTGTGAGCATGTGTGAGAGAGAAATGCTGATGTATATAAAGTGTGTGCACTTATGCGTTAGATAGAGAGATATATAGCGTGTGTGTCAGAACGGGCCGAGGCATAGTGCATCTATGTGTAAAAGGCGGTTCTACGCATTAAATTAAAATATAAATGGCATTAATTTTTTGGATGAGATCATGAATTTTGCAATTTGCGTATGAACGAACATTGGTCTATCAGACACCCATACTCTATTGAATTCGAGCATGTGTATGGGTTTATTTCATATTATCAATCCATAGAGTGAGAGTGGTTTGAAATCCAGACAATGCATGGCTTTTGCAATTCATATATAAACATTAATTAGTGCACTCTGTGTTGTTAGTGTCAAGCACTTTATACATTTGTCACATACATGGATACATTCCAAATTGCTAGCTACGAAATAGAATAAATGTTGAATTCAACATAAAGGTGGTTTAAAAGATTCGAATTCATAGGAAGTGCATTCATCTATTTGAATTCGAGATAATGGCATTTGTAAATCAGATCTAAAAGGGGGCATCAATCTTTGTTGTGCGTTTGAACATGCTATATATTCATACGAATGTCTAACTAATTTTTTGCAACCAAGGAGATTATATCTGGAGCCATGCATGAATTGAGGTAAGCTGCATATTTTTTAATATATACTCATGTACAATGTATATTCAAATGTACCCCCTCCATTCCTAAATAATCGTAGTTTTAGGATTTTCAAGAGTCATGATTTGTGAAGTTTGACAAATCCTGAAAGTTCAATTCAAGAGAACTGTAAACGTTAATGCTTCTGCTCCCAAATATTGAACAAGGCGCCAAATAAGCCTCTGGTCGCCCGAAACCGTGCGAGACTAATGTTTGGTGGTAGGAAATTATTGTCCTGACTCTGACCCGTGTAGCCTATCGGCCCGATGTCCAAAGGTCTAAACCGGGGTAGGTTTGTAACTTAACCAAGACGCTAGTCTCAACCGCCTCCAAGAAGCATTCATACACCGTGGGCACCTAAACACCCATGCGCTCGGCTGAAATCTATCCCGCCCACTATTTGGGACACCTGAGAATATTGTCCTACCCCCGACCCGCAATATGTCCGAAATTTTGGATGGGGGCAAAGTTTGTAACTTTCCCCAAATTTCAAACAAGCACGTCCCAAACCGAAACATTGTTCCCCCTTAGTCCCCCCTCCCTCCGTTTCCCCATTCATACTCCGTGGGTGCCAAAATGCCCTCTCCACCAGCCGCGAAACCCCAGCCTCCTCCGTCCTCCACCCCATGGCGCCCAATCCACCGCCGCCCTCCTCCATCACACCGGAGCCGGTACCCCGACGTTGTCGTCCAACGCAACCGCAACCGCAATGCCCTCAAGGACTTAGCAACTGAAGCCGAGGCAGAGCTGCCTCCACGATGCCGACGCTGATGTGTGCCGTACCAGAACCACTTCGACCACACCGTCCTGTGCCTCACTGCTAGGCTCCACTGTCGCAACCGTCCACTGCACCGGAGCTGTTCCCGCTAAGCCATCGTTCGCCTCCTCGGATCTGGTTCCCCGCCGCCGACAGACGGCTACCGCACCACACTCAACAACTTGGCCATGGGTTCGTCCAAGGCTCCACCATCCTCCACAACTTCTCATTTCTAGCGAACCACACGAAGATCGTTTGAAAAACAGAAGGAGGACACATCACTGCTAGCAGAAAGAGGTACTCATCTTCCCTTATTCATGCAAATCTTACATCTCTGCTCACACCGTATTCATCCCACGAAAGAAACTAGTTCAGCGCTTCTTACTGCACCTTCTTCGTGATACTAAATGCACAAGGTTTCCTCCCATTTACTATTTCACCTTAGCTAGAGGTTAGTCGCCCACCTGGATTTCAATTCAGGGTTAGTTGATTCGCAAAGCAGCACTCGCTTAGGCGCGCGGAGCACCTAGTCCACCTGTTCGCCGGGGAAGCAGCGCATCAGTGTATATCATAGGTGTGTGGGGCGCAGGAGCTGATTGCGCCCGATCTGGAGGTCGGCGGGGCTTGAAGGGATGGTCGGGGGGCGGTGCCAAGCATGGCGGTGCGGTGAGGTCAAGGGGAGGGCGGAGGGCGGAGGCAGGGGACTGGGCCAGTGGTCGCTGGCGTTTCAAGGAAGATTGTCAACACTGACTGGCTGGAGGTAGATGAAGGCGATCTGCCCATTCTTTGTACATCGGACATTGTAGAAAAAATAGACCGACCTATTTGTTTTCAGTTGACTGTTATTTTCATAGGACCACACCTTGTGGTGTGCTGGAGGAGTATCTGCATTTCCCAGCCATCCTTGTGCTCATATTTCAAAATCCTAGAATCTAATTTCGTGTGCCATGCATGTTGTAGAGCTATCATATGTCTCCCGTCATTTATTTCTCACCACCTGCTATCTGCTACTTTTACACTGTACTACTTGTGCACATACTTCACCCATACTCATACTATTGTTTTTTATGCATGGGTATTTCAGACTCTGACGCACTATTGATGAATACACAAAAGAAAAGATAGAAGTCGCTCCAGTGTAATTCAAGGATAAGCACTAAGCGTTTTAGCGATCTAAACACTACAAAAAATACACTTCCGTGATGATACGTGTTTGTCACAGTAGGTCACATTTTCTGTCATGCATGTACTTACATGACGATTTTATGACAGAATCAAGATAGTCATACATGTGCTGTCGTAGAAGTGTTCCATGACAATACCAAAATTATCATCACGGAAGTGTCCACTTCCATGACGATAAATGGCGCGTCATGGAAGTGCTTTCGTCAAGGGTAACCGACACATGGCATCCACCGTAATGGGTCGCCGTTAAGCTATCGGGTTCCGGTTTGAATCCGATAACCCGTTAACAGCCCAGACCAATGGGAATTTTCCACGTGTAAAATTCTCAATGGCCAGAGGAACCATGTGTTGGCTCACCGTTAGGACAGATGTCGTTCACTCATTGGACTGGAGGCGCCTATGATACGTCAACACGTGGCACGGCCCAACAGAGGCCCATTCCGGTGAAAAGGCCGGCCTGTTTGACTTGGTCAAAAGGTAGCGGGTCGGCCCACGGAAAGCCTGTTAACGTCCTGTTCGCATATAGCCCATTTACAGCCCGCTAACTCACGGCCCGTTATGGCCTATCCAAATTAGGCCCAGTAGCGTCATCTGGGCCATCCAATATGATTCCAGCCCGTTGTAACTTCCGGCCCATGTATGGCCCATGACGTCTTTCGGCCCATACGACGCCCTTTGTAACTCTGGGCCCATTAAAGGCCCGATGTGAAACTGGCCCATAATGAATAGTGTATCACTTTATACCCATTAACGGCCCATTATTCCGTAGGCCGTTTCCAGCCCGTGTTAACTTTCGGCCTTCTAAGGGCTCATTTCCGGAATTCGGTTACTTACGATCCATTACTGGCATGTTCCACTTGTGGGCCAAATTCAGCCCGTGGTTACAGTCGGCCCGTTTGTGGCCCGTTAACCCGTTGGGCTATTTTCATAGTGTCATCAAATACGGCCTATTAATGGCCCGTTATGGTAGGGCCATAAACAGACGATTTCCACTCTAGCCCGTTTACGACCCATTATGCGGACCGTTATTGGTCCATGAATAGTATGGCCCATGTTTGGCCAAATGATTATACGGCCCGTAGAAGGCCCATTGATTACACGGCCCGTAGAAGGCCCATGGATCCTACGGCCCGTAGGAGGCCCATGGTCACTACAGCAGGTAGCAGGACCATGGTTAAAACGGTCTATGTGTTGCCATGGTTATTGTGGCCTAGTTATAAAAATAGGTTATTGTGGCCACTAGAAAAACGCGGAAAAATAACTGCAGTGACTACAAGCAAATAACTAAACAAGACAATAAGGAAATAAATAAGCAAGCAACTAACGCTAGGCTATTATGGCTATTACACATATTACATCCACTGGGCATCAAAGTTCGTCACCAGTTCAAATATAGGGAACAAAGCAGCATATTACATACACTGGCCATCTAAATTGACCACCAGTGCAAATAAAACGCGGCAGCAAAACAAGTCCATAACTGAAACAACTTCAGAAGAGCTCAAGAAACGTTATCCTGGGTATCCACCATGCTGGCAATAAGCTTAGCAAGCTTATTAGCTTTCTCGTGTTTCGCGCTAAAATCCTCCAATGCTTGCTGTTGCACCAGAAAGTATGCATCTGAATTCTCCAGGGACTTCTGCAGTCCTTCGGCTTCTTGTTGCAACACAGCTGATCGATGTCTTTCAGCTTGTAGTTGAGACTCAAGAAACCGAGCTGATTCAGACAATGAGTTCAAATAGCTTGTGCTAGCAGTAGTGGCCAGTAACTCGAACACTACACCAAGACAGGACTTTGGGATTGTCTCACTATCTTCAAGATAGTTTTCCTTAGCTGTTTTATCAGCTTTGTTGGAGACCAACAAGGATGTCTCACTATCCTGAACCTTATCTGCATTACTTCCTTTACCATTGCTTAATAAGGCACTCTTCCCCAATATTCTGTCAGCATTCTAAAAGAAGAAACAAGCAGACACATAACAGGTTTACCATGTAGTATATGAAACTCATTTCGGTGAACCAGTTCATTAGTAAGGGGGACAGGATTAAACTACCAAGTCTTCTATTGCCAAGTAGTACATAATAAAAGCATCAAACAAACATATATCTATGTCCTATGGTCACTGCATTGTCTTGCCAAATCAAAATAGAAACACGGTTCAAATCATATCAGTTCAAGACAAAGCAGCATTGAAAGAATACAAAGCTTGGGAAACTACACGGCACAACAAGATTTCAGATGGATACCACGGGTCTACATGTACAACAACACTATTGGCTCTATTGTGATGCTAGTAATGTGCATGATATGAGAAGTCAACTATATACACAATTGAAATTGAAATCAACAGAGCTATTTATAAGAGCAAACCTGTTAAAGAAACATGCTTAAACATACCTGTTGTGCCATTGGAGTTTCGATTGGATCCTTCAATTTAAAAATAAGTTTGTATGAGTAAATACAGTGATACAAGAGCAAAGCAGTATGCACGATAGCAATGGAATCTTAAATGAGAACAGTTGTTCTTCAGGTTTAAGCACTTGTTCTACACGAATAGAGTACAGTAAGACGCAGGCATATAGTACTTAAAAATAAAAAATGAGCTCATAGACCATACCACATTCTTGGTTCGGGACCAGCACAGAACAAGGCATTCCCAGTCATCGTCTCGTAAATGTGTCTCAGGAGAACGTAAGGGAATTTGATGAGTTTCTTTGCCAGTGAAGTACGTTTTCTTCAGGTAATTCTGATACTGCCACCAAGCATTCTTGAAGATAGCAGAGGTATTAGCACTGGTTACCTCATCCTGAGTTTCCAAATCGGTCCTTCTCTATAGAGAAAAATGGGAAATTTTGTTGTATTATAACCATCATGGAGGTAGAATGTATGGGACAAAGCAAAGTAATTGCCATGAATAACATTACTTACACATAACTCCTAGACGAACACCTGCAACTGGCATTTTCCTTCATCTTCAGTATAATATTTCCATGATGGGAAGAGACGGACATAGGATTTAACAACATCAAATGCGATAGATGCTAAACTATGAATGGTTGGTTGTGCTTCCTCCACAGGAATAGATGTACTAATTGGTGGAGTTGGGGTTCGCCGTGGTAGTACTGGCTCTTTGGGCACTGGATCTGCCTTACTAACTTCTCTTGTTTGGGAGCTCTGTGGTGGAGATGGTGCTGTGTCAATAGGATCTAGGTTACTATCTTGGGGTTGGGGTTAGATTGGGTGAAGCTGGTTCTCTGTCCATCGCAGTAGGGGTACAATCTGTGAGAGTCTGGGTTATGTGTGGTAGGGCTGGTTCTCATGCATGTACAAACGGGGTGCTATCTCCACCAAGAGGTAGCACTGTTTTATTTGAAGACCATGTTTTTACTCCGCTAGATACTGCCATCACCCGCTCCAATTCAAATGGCTAATAAACAGGAAACATAGTTGAATGTATAGACCTTGTATGAGAGACAGATGCAATAGATAGTGTGGAAAAAAGAGGGCATGAAATAGTTGGCATGTATATTGTTTAACTAAAAAGGATAGCATGACATAATTTCACATATATGATGTCTATCTAAACTGGATAGCATAGCATGATATAATTCAAAGATATGATGACTAACTAAACAGGATGGCATGAGATAATTATATGATGTCTTTAGTAAACATGTTCGCATGATATAATTCACATACATGTTATCTAAGTAATCAGGATTGCATGATTTAATTCACATATGTGATTTATATACTAAGCAGAGGTCATTCACATATATGATGTCTGAACTAAGAACATGGTGTTGAATATTGTGTATATGATGTCTAAACTATGCAATGCAAGACACCATATGCATGATATGAGCAGTATAACCATGCCAAGTTAGAGCATACACCTCGGTGGGGGAATAGGACTAGTCATCTACCTCTGAATCCATCTCTGAGGAGCTATTGGGACCCAGCAAGAGATCTGCTTCGACAGGTAGCACTGTCTGCTCTGAAGACCTTGTTTTCACTCCAGATTTTTCCATCACCCACTCAAATGGCTGATTCACAGGAAGAGTAGTTTAATGTACAAACATTGTCGACAAAGGGAAATGTAATGAAGAAAAGGATTGGCAAGATATCATTCAAATATATGATGCCTGGTTAAACAGGATGGCATTACATATTTCACATATATTATGGCTGGCTAAAAGAGATGAGACTGCATAATTCTCATATATGATATAGAAACTAAACAGGTGGCATTACAGAACATGTCTAAACTAAGCAGATGACATATATGATGTCGAAAGTAGGCACTGCAAGGCAACATATGCATGATATGACCAACATCATCATGCCAAGTTGGAGCAAACACCTTGGGGGGTAAATAGGAGTGGTTAGCTGCGTCTGACTACGCCTCAGAACAGATATCTTCCTCTGGATTACAATCTGGAGAGGGTGGGGGGAGGGTTTGCCATTGAACCTACCATGGAGCGATGTCTGCATGACATTGTATTGCCGCGCAAAACTCTTCTCTTTTTCTCTACATGTTCAGCATGATTGTGTACAATATCTAACATGCATACAAAAAAATATAGTGAGATTATGTAAGGAGAGCATGCAGAAATCTAGAGTGATGGTAACAACCAGTGGATGGATCCAAAAATAATGATAGCAGGCTCGTGATAGCTTTAATTTAATAAAAAGACAGATGATGATTGCTTTACTATTTGTTTCCCACCCAAGATGAATAACATAGGCATACCCTAGGTGAACCAGATAATAGACAGAGATACTATTCATTGCTGCCTCGATATGTGCCCCACAAGTAATTTTAAAACTCAAGTTTGAACATTAATTTGGACCTGACTTGGAGTCTAAGAGGTGAGCAGGATGATAAAGTAGCAGGTAATATTAAGCAATGCATAACATAAGCAGAAACAAAAGAGTGCGACCTCTCTTGTGGACCTGTGTACTCCTCAGGTTCATCTGCTGAGTCGACGATGGTGATGCAGTTGCGGTGGGTGCCGGCGGCAGGGAAGGAGATCTTAGGCAGCGAAAGACGGTCAGGAGTCATGATGTCTGGTATGGTGGATGCTTCTGTCGATGGAGCAGCTCAGGTGAGGTGGACGACGTCGCGGCAGGAGCAGGACAAACCATACAAAGTTTTCTTCGACACCTACCTATAACTAAAGTAATTCTGTAAGGGCTCCTTTGGCTTGCAGGATTCTAAAAACGCAGGGATAGGAAAAACACCGGAATAGGATAGGAATGCACATGGGAAACAGAGCATTTGTAAACACATGATTTCTGTCAACTTGGGTGTTTGGTTCATAGGAATTGGAAGAGCAGAGGAATGCAAAGAAACATGGCCAAATAAAGTGAAACCATTTGAAAGCGTGTACAGTTAGAATGTATTCTGCCACTAATGCACTTGGTCTTGTTTTCATGCATAGAATTTTGAAAAGTAGGTCCAGGTGGATGTTTCTCCATTCCTTTCAACGAAATGCATGAATAATTGAATAGTAGAGTGCCATAGGAAAAATTCCTATTGCTATGTTTTTCCTTCACTTTTTCCTTTGAACCAAAATAGCCCTAATGGATCGACATGAATGTAGGGTAATAAGTGATGCGACAAGTGTACAACCTCTTTGCCGTAGCTGTCTCGACCTCAACATCATTGGGTTGGTCGCTGAAGAAATTGCGGCAGAGGTGGTTGTCGGAGGTGTGGAGGAAGATCTGAGGCGTCTGTAGATGGCGTCCAGGGCACTGCTCTGTTGTGATGGATGGTTCCGTTGCTGGAGAAGCTCCGGCGAGCCGTAAGACGTCGAGGCTGAAGCAGTACAAGACAGACATCATTAATCTCAAGTGGGATTCCAATAGCATGTCCAATAGATGATGTAAAATACATTACCAAAAAGTGATAGATGTAAAATTTACATCACCAAAAAACACTTGACTACAACAGATGAGGTAAAAACTGTTGACTCTGAACTTAACTGTCAAAACTGAAATTTACTGCGGAATCTGAATGTTACTGTCGAAACTGAACGCACTGGTAGCAGAGAGGCACTTCACATGTAGTTTAGGCCACTTGAGCACTAGTAGTAGAGAAACAGTGATCTAAATCAGCAGGGGATCAACGGGGAACACGGTAGCAGATAGCAGCCGGAGCAGCAGCACCTAGAGGAGCAGCGCAAACTAGAGCCAGAGCAGCAACTCGTGTAGCTGCAGCAGCCCGTGTACCAGCATCAGTAGCGCGAGCGAGAGTAAGAGCAGAGCAGCAGCACGAGCGAGGGGGAGAGCAGAGCAGCAGCGCAATCGAGCGAGAGATGGATCAGCAGTAGCGCGAGCGAGCGAGAGCCGGAGCAGCAGCAGTAGCAATAGCGCGAGCGAGCGAGAGTCAGAGCGGCAGCAGCAGATCTGGCTGGTATGGACGTCGCCACCGAAGGGACCTTGCACTAGGGGAGAGCCGCCGTGGAGATGTCGCCCGCGGCACTGACTTCGAGGTAGCCGCACCATGGGGGTGCGGGATCTAGCACCGTCAAAGCCGGGAGGTCGAGTTAAGGAGAAGGTGCGATGCGATGAGTGTACAACCTCTTTGGTGGCGCCGAGTAGGCCTCGGCTTTGTCCGAGGAGTCGCTGAGGATGCTGCGGTTCCGGTGGAGCAGGTTAAGGCAGCGCTGTGGGGATGGATCAGCCGTGATAGATGAGGTGATTGTCGGAGCAGCTCCTTGGAGGTGGAGGACGGGGCGGCTGAACCAACGGGACGACGAGATCGACGACGGATCCTCATCCGGGGAGGTGTATGAAGGACGTCGAGCTATTGCGGTGGACGACGTCGTTGGGGAAGAGGCTCCAGCTGGGCAGCGGTGGGGTGGCCGACGGAGGAGGGTGGGGTTTCGCGGCTGGAGCAGAGAGGTTATGGCGGCCTGGGATTTTGAATGGCAAAAAGGAGGTGATAGGAGGGGGGAACCATGACTTAGGGACGCGCTTGTCCAAAATGTAGGGTGTGTTACAAAAGTACCCCTGCCGATTTGAACTAGCGGCCCTTTCGGCTCAGGGTTAGAAGGGGGATTTCGTGTGTCGGGATTTGGCAGCTGGAGGGAGTTTTCGTGCTCGTTGTAATTTCAGGATAGCAAGCCACGGGTTGTGAAGGCGCGAGTTTTGGGAGCACGATATCTGAATTTTTGGGATAACAAGGCACGGGTTGAATTTTAGGGACAAGCCTAACATGTAATTATGTACGTAGCAAATCAATTCGCACTTCCCTCAACGAAAAAAATGAAAAAAAATATAACTATTCGCACCACACAAAGAGAGAGCCTTATCCCGTTTTACTGTACAAATGCTATTCAAAGCTATGAATCCATGTTATGTCCAATTAATTTTTTTCGCTGGCTGTATAATGCATGTAACCTACTCATACGAACATTTTAGTGCATTCCAAATGTCTATACTATCGCTGCAATTCGAACTAAATTTGAATTCGTTTCTCTATTTGAATAAGAATCTACAATCATGATTGTTGCCAACTTAAACCATCATTCATATATTATCTTAACAACACACCACATGATTACTATAGAGATAGATATGAACTATGTGTACTATATGAACTTGAATTCAAAATTTTGAATACACTTGATGTTGATTCCAAATAATAGTACATTTGATGTACTAACTAGATCTTCATAATCTAAACCATGTTTCATACGTACACTGTGTTTATCACACAAAGTATAGTGCCCTGCCCCCTACATTATGACAAGTATTTACCCCTGAGCTGCAAAAGCCACACATTATCACAAATTCAAATAAATGTTCTATATATTATATGTAGTATAACATGTTCATAACCACACCATGCGTATCACCATTATATATATTCATGCATGCGTCGGTTTAAAACACTATGATATCTTCTTCAAATAACCGAATCCACTTTTTTATAATGAATTATGATCTCTGTTCGTCTTTTACACCCACACAATCCTCTCTCTTTGTAGCTAGCGCTAACTTTCTCTTGTGCATGCACACGCCGCCCCCCTCTCACCCTCCCTCAGCGTCCCCTCCATCGCGCACATTCGTTATTTCTCTTTAGGTCGCTCACCCACGGTGTGTGTAGGCCCCCCGGCTCCTTCTTTCCGGCACACACCGATCGATATACCTCTCTAGCCAAGTGTGCCTACCACAAACACACACTTTCCCTCTTCTCTTCTCACCGTCCATGCCCCCCTATGTCCAATACGATTCCACGCAGGTGCACACTCCCGCCCCTCTTTTCATCGATCTCATACTCGCACACTCCTCCCCCCTCGATGTAGTAGGCCTCTGGCACCACCTCCTAGCCACATCCCTCTCCCCCTGTCCATCTCTCCGGACCTTATTTGCTTCTAACACATACATGAATGTATACCTACCGATATCCCTTCATATAGCTAGGTCGACTATAAGTATTTTCCCCACGCACCGATCGACGTACCTCACTAGTTATGTCTCTCCCTTTCTCCGACACACGACGATTGATCTTCCTATGTAGTTACGTCTGCTTACCAGAACCATATTGTCCCCCCTCATCATCCTTGAATACCTCCCGACCCGTCTCTCACACACACGTGCATAGACAGGCAGACATCCCCTCTCTTATTGATATTGCAGTCGTACCCTCCGTTTGTCTAGCAGGCCTCTCCCACCATTTGTGAGAAGCAACTCCACCACCAACCCTCCGACACTCTACCTTTGTCTCTCTCTCAACCTTATTCCTCTGCTACACATATGCATGGATGCCGATCAATCTCCTTTAATACATAGCTAGGTCTCTCTCCTTCTCCACACATATACCAGTCGATCTACCTCTCTATAGTTAGGTCTCTGCCCCTCCCCCCCCCCCACACACACACATAGTTGAATGTTGTAGGTAGGTATCCATGCCACAGAGAAAAACTGCACCTCTGCCCTCTCACATTCCAGTAGGCCAGCCGCCCTGTATCTTTGACGTGGGCAAACACAAATTCGATGGCACTCTTTATCGATTGCGCACCCACACACTTCATCCCTGTTTTTGATTCTATCGACATCTCATGCCGATGATCCCTCCACTCTGTTCTTGTGGATTGCTCCCTCTATATATGATATATCCATGACTCTGTTTCACAAACATTGCATATGTTACATTTTTTTGTTTGAGATATCATCGACACATTGCCTCTGTTTCGCACAAACCATCTCTCTCACACCCACCCACCCCACGTACGTACCTGCACGTAAAGAAGACGTGCACGCACGACGCACGTACTCACGTCTCATTCCCGGCCACACCCGCGCGGGTACACGGTGGAGTTCATTTCTGTACGAAAAGGCAGCCCACGTGATAATTTGACGCGTGTAGCGGTTGTTTACTCAAAGGAGGGTCGTGTACCACGCGTACACGGAACAAAGTTTGACTTGACGTGTTAGTATTAAATAAAGTTATATTCCTCAGTGGCACATACAGAATATAAAATGATTGTCATCGGGAAAAAAGAAATCTGCTACACTATATACAATGGAGCCTGCCTGCCGGGGTTTGTCTCTCGTCACACTATCTCACACAAGGCGGAGGTGGCCTCTCTCTCTCACCGTTGGTCACTGATCCAGCCGCATCCCGTCCGCCGGCGGAAAGGGAGGATGTGCATCATTTCTTCGTTCGACGGTGTCGAGGCAGCATGTCCTGATCTACGGTACCCGCCGTTCTCTCTGACCAAGCTCCAGCGTGGTAGGGCCTTCGCCACTTGCTCGCTGCCGCAGTATGGGCAGATCCCGGCCGCAGGCGCCCTCCTAGTTACATCCCGATGACCCTCAGGTACAGCTTCCTCCAGCCTTGCTCCACTGCCCATCTTCCCATGTTGCTGCATGTGGATCTTCTTTAGTTCTTTGCTTAAAACGTATCTCGGCCGGCGTACTTTCCATCTTGCAATCTCGTCCTCAAACCGTCTTTGATAAACAACCATGCTGCTATCTTTCCCTTATGACATGGAATATGCTTCTTTTTTGTCGGCGTATGTGTCTTTAACTTCTGTTATTGGGCAGTAATTGTTTCCTTTCTACCTCTTTTTGCAAACAGGGCTATCCATTTCACCTTGTTGCTATTGTGACCTTTTGGTGAACTACACAAATCACTTTTTTCTTAAGAGTGTTTTGTGCAGTTCCGCCAAAATGTCACACAGGCAACATTTTTACACTTCTGTGGGACTGTAGAAAGGGAGATTGGTTTTGCTATCCTCCTCATCCAACTCCGTGCCTAATCTTCTCCAACAAGTAGTTAGTCCTAAAGAGAGATCGCGGAGGTGATCGGCTTCTATTTGTGTGTGTTATGTTTCATCATCTAGCTCCACTATTATTGTAATCACACTGACTGAATATCTTTGCAAACAAGGATGATCAGCTCAATTTTAGTGGAACTGCACAAAATGATCGGATTGTGATGTCCTCCATACACCTCTTTCTTGGCTACAGAGCTGCGTGAAACTAGCTGCCAACCAATGAACACTGTGCCCAGGAAATGGAGCCATGCCTACGAACAGCATCGATCAATTATATATTTTTCTTTATTTGTACACCTTCTCACAACTTTGTCTTCAGTTGTGATGTGAATATTGGCGCTGATCTACGAACCATTGAGATGCATTAGCAACCATGGTAGTTTCATTTGTATTTGATGGAATGTTGTAATGAGACAATCTTGAGGCAAGAGGACACATGAATCCTAAGTTGAAACCTTTTTTTTGTGGGAACCAAAGTTGAAACCTTCATAGCATTACAGTACAATTTCGTTATGCTGGAAAATTATGCGTACATATAAACAAATCCTGAAAGATTGATAGCAATGCCAGAAACAATTCAACTTCGTTTCGCCGACATGTGGGACATCCTTCATCCGGCTCCACCTGCCATGCAGCAATATTGAGTGCACAACTGTAGGGGATATTCACCCCGGTCGTTGCACCGCAGTAATAATGACTAGTGAGCAGTCAAATCACAGAGCCCCACCTTCGCCACAGTAAGTTGCTCGGACGAAGCAACCGTCATTTATCTCTTCGTTGAATCCGCTGGTACTCCAATATTCCCAGAGTAATAAGTTGCTCGGGCGAAGCAACCATGACTTCACCTTTCCCACAGTAAGTACTACCTCCTTTTTTTATTCTAGAAACCACCACACGCGAATATTGGACGGTAGCAGCACAGCAAAGTGTACTAGCACTACTCAATTCAAAAATCGAAACCAACCAATGAACTACTACTAATGGTGAGCGTTTGCTACTATCATGTACTCCATCTGTCCATGTATATAGGGCTTAAAGTATAGGACATGCAAGTTGCTCAAAGCATACCGTCAATTTTGTACGTGAAAGGATCTTCGAATGATATAATTTTCAAATTATATAAAATCTTATCAATAGTCAAAGGCAACCTAGAAGAATATATTAGGGCCTATATATACGTATGGATGAAGGGAGTAGTACTAATCGCAACGCATGCATGCGTGTGGAGTACTACAGTACTAAACAAGAATGTTTTACATGCATTGGTTAATTATATCTTAGTTATGGCACTTAACAATTTAATGCATAAAATAAGAGCGGTTGACGGGATTAGCAGAAAGCAAAGCGCCTTTTTAGCGGGGATTTTCATCATTCTATGAAGGTGCAAAACCAAGTGTTACTACTACACCAAACAAGTTCAAAACGAGAAACTGGACCCACTCACGACACAGCACGCCTGTCTCGTTTGGTCCGTCGGTCAAAGCGCTTCCTCTTCTTGGCATAACAATAGAGTACAGTAAATTTTTTAGAATGCTCTTGGCATGTCACTAACATGTGGGAGCGAGTGATGAGTTAACCGACCACAATAGACGGCAAAATCGCCAGCCCGCCGCACTTTGAGAGAGACGAGGAGCGAGAAGCGATACGGGCTGGTGGATTACTAGAGCTAGGTGTCGCACGGAGGCCAAGAAATATGGTGATAGCGTGGGTGGGCCATGTATGATGTAACTACACTGGGCTGCCGTGTTTCAAACTCTTCCGGTCTACTGTGGAGAAGATTGGGTAGATTTAATATCGCTGAATAAAAATATTAAGAGTCCAGACGCTCCACCACGAGGTTTCTTGCTCCTTCTCGGTCGTCAAAAAGCGTTCTTCTAAGTTTTGCTGACACATGGGACATCCAGCATCTAGGTCCATGTGTCATGCAAGAAAATGGAGTTAAGTATAGTAGGAGAGACTCACCAACGATCACGAACGTAGGTGGAGTACGTGCATGAATCACCCAAAAAAAAGGAATACGAGCACGAAGAGAAGAGGTGCAGGCACCGACGCATGTACTCTTTGCCTCTTTCCTAAATACTCACGCACGAGTACACGGTGAGCTAATTTCTGTACGAAGAGGCAGCTCACGTGATAATTTGGCGAGTGTAGTAGTTGTTCATGGGAACCATGCGTGGACGATTCAAAGTTCGATCATGACGCGGTGGCGTGTTTTTTATAAATTAAGTTATTCTATTCGATGGCACGTACGCAACATTATTTTCTCAATGGAACGTGAATCATGCACGCACTGAATGACGGAGCACGGGATGGTAGCCATGGACATGGTCAGCCCTTTATGGAGACTAATACACTACTTTTTATGTGTCCCGTCAACTCACAAACGAGGAGAAGCTTGTCTTACTACTAGTACGACCTCTCCCGCGCTCACGCGCGCGCGGTGGCTCACAGGACGAGGAGAAGCTTTTACTTTATGATAGTGCGCTTAATACAGGCGGTGGACGTGCAGCAGTTCATTCGGTGTCAGATTGCCAGAAGTATAAATACTGTATTACCATCATCATTGTTCGACTTCCGGAAGAGGCGAAGAGCCAAGCGCACGGTCACCTACTCACAGTATAACCGGCCGTGTTTACACGAACTTTTTTACGTACAATCTGAGTGGATTGCTCCAGTGGTCATCACACATGAGCCAATCGATTCACACCCTTCCGCGCTCCATTTTGTCTTGTGTTCCTTCCTCCGTCCGGCACGCTGACAAGTGGGACCCATGCTCATGTATGCCAACATGGTAGTCAATTATTTTGTTAGAGTCAGCTATCACACCCTTTCGATGCCACGCCAACGTTCCCACTAGAAACAAGTTAGACTTGTTCGGTTCAACCGCCTCCCTAGGTGTTTGGAGAGGAATTGGCTGGCGCGAGGCAGTTCTATAGGTGGGCAGGCGGCAAAAAATAGGGGAAAACATGCGAACCAGCTAGATGAGGGAGGGAAGCTTCTACATTCGCGGGGGACGTGGCATTGGCCATTGGGTGGCAACACATGGCCATCCGGGTACGCAATAAAGGACACGAAGAGGCTTCCTATTTCGGCAAGCACCAGCTTCCCTACCGATTGCTCATCCAATAGAACTCCCAAGTTAACTGTGCTGAGGCTGGAGTAGTCATCAGATGGGTGACCGAATGGGAAGTGGACTCGATGTTAAAACTAATGGGATGGGTCACTGTAAACGTTTAATTGCCTTAAATGTATATAGTGCTCCATCCTATTAGTTGAACCTCGAGGTCTTTGTTTTGTAATTTTTGACATTTTTTGTTTTTTGAACACATGTTAATCGAAGGTCTGTCGCGTTACTTTTTGATAATTTTTGTTTTTTGAACACATGTTAATTGGCTTGAAAGAAGGTCTATCATGTTACTTCATGACATCTTTCCAAAAAAAGTGATATGACTTCTGTCAACCTATAAGGCATGTCTGTCAAATTAACCTCGAGGTACTTGTTCTCAAATTAACCTCTGGGCCTTGCAGGAGTACTTGTTTTTTGAACACATGTTAATTGAAGGTCTATCGCGTTACTTTTTGATAATTTTTGTTTTTTGAACACATGTTAATTGGCTTGAAAGGTCTATCGTGTTACTTCACGACATCTTTCCAAAAAAAGTGATATGACTTCTGTCAACCTATAAGGCATGTCTGTCAAATTAACCTCGAGGTACTTGTTCTCAAATTAACCTCTGGGCCTTGCAGGAGTGCTGCAATGTGTCAGCGTCAATTGCAAGATGAGCCAGCAAGCTAGCAGTGGAGTTGCCAACATGCTCAAAGTGCACGCAACATTGAGTAGAAAGAAGCATGCCCAGGAAATTAATGCGTGCTTAGGGAGGCCTTTGCTCAAAGAGCAAGTGTATATAAGGTACAGTCGGCAGGCTATAAGGACGAGGAGCGAGAAGCGATACGAGCTGTTGGATATACTATAACTAGGTGTCCCACGGAGGTAACATTACAACCAACTTGCGAAAATAATGGTGACCAGTTTTACATGTTTATAATGGTATTATCATTGGACTGCCATTTAGGATAAATGATGAGGTGGATGAGAGAGACCATAAGAAAATGCATGTCTTCTCCTGATTAATAGATGATCTATTAGCAACAATATGTCTCACCAAATATTTATCGTGTCATCAAAGATAAGACTAAAAATAACCCACTGTAACATATTTTGATGTCTCCTCTAGATTACGTGACAGGCTTAAGATAAAACTATCTTATCAAGCACTGTGCATGCTCTAAATAGTAACAAATTAACATTTGGGTAGTCGACAATAACATGTGATATTATGAATATATCTTTTTGCAAATATATCAGAACAAAATGTTCTTTTTTTTGCTGGTAGAAAAGAATGTTCAATGTGACTGATTACCTCCATGCTGGTTTTGACTACTTTAATTTAAAAATGAACCACATGTTTTCTTTGGTAACACAAAATTAGTAACTAAATGGTGATTGGACACCATATCCTACCACGTACGTATGTGCAGCAAGCAAGATTTATTCATGTATAGGGCAGGCTGGTACTCCCTATAAGAGTGTTTAGATCACTACTACTTTAGTGATCTAAATACTCCTATATTAGTTTACGGAGGGAGTACTTCTTAGAGAAAAGTAAAGAAAAGAATTGGGGAAGCTGACTACGACAACATGTGAAGTTGTGAACCCACATGTTGTATGAGCACGTGCCCTGCAAGTCTCCACGGGTTCGCATGAATGTTCGGGATGGTTCAAAGATAGCGCAGTAGTTTCTGCATTGTAGCAGGATGTGCAAGGTGGCAACAATCTGAGTGCTAAAGAGTTGATCCAATGGCTGGTTTTGTTTGGATTTTCCAACTATTGACCATTGGATAGAGTGAATCAATGGCTTCCATTCAAAGTTATTCTCACACTATAGAATGGTATAGGAATGTGGAGAGATTTGGTTGATTTTATATTGCTGAATAATATAAAATATTATGAGTGCAGACACTCCACCGCGAGATTCCATGCTCCTTCTCAGTCGTCGGGAATCTATGTTCTTCCACTCTTTTTTTACGTGAGCTTTGTTCATCCTTTTGCCAACACACGGGACATCTAGCATCGAGGTGCACGTGTCATGCAAGAAAATGGAGATAAGCAGTGCGTAAGTGAGTCGTGCACTTCGATGGCACGTACTACGCAATAATTTTTTCTCCTTGATGGCACGTGACTAGTGCACGTACTCAATGACGGAGCATGGGATGGTAGCCATGGACATGGTCGGCCCTTTTTGGAGAGAGTACTAAATAACTTTGATGTGTCCCGTCAACTTGCAGAACGATGAGAAGCTTGCTTACTACGCCTTCTCCCTCACCCACGCACGCGCGCGCAACATGAGGAGAAACTTTTGCTTACAAGCGGTGGACGTGCAGCAGTTCATTTGGTGTCAGATTGCCAGAAGTACTACTGTAGTACCATCATCATTGTTCGACTTTCGGAAGAGGCGAAGAGCCAAGCGCAAGGTCACCTACTAACCTATAGTACAGTACTATAGCCAAAGCTGGTCCACCTTTTTAGAGCATGGTTAATTAATATAGGCGGCTCTTACAGCGGCACATCATTTAGAGCAAGTACTCTCTCCGTTTCTTTTCTTTCATTCGTAGGAACTTAAAACACAGGAATAGGAAAAATAAAGGATTGGAGTGGCATGTCCACTTGAAGCCCATAGCATTAACACAGTGTTCCCCTAAAAAAACAGAGTGTTTGACACAGGAGAAACAAAGGAAGTGAAAAAAAAGTTGGAGTGGATGCTAGATTGCCAATTAACATATGATTTCATAGGAAAAAAATCCTATAGCATTCTATCCTATGAATCAAACGACCAATGTAGGAAAATTGTGAGGGGTCTCTCCAACAGTGTTCCTCGGCTCGCACCTAGCATCACGGGGGTCGAACTTGGAGTCATTCATTTGGTACACGTGGCATCTCAGGTCTGGACACAAGGTGACGTACACCGTCAAGGTCCATTAAGGATAATGTTGTCCTCAAAGCCGGACGTACACGGTCAAGGTCCACGGTCAAGGGGGTCAGGGCGGACGCGACCTCTCACTGTGTCCGCCATTGAAGTGGCGCGCCGGCCGAGGGCGCCGCCCACTGCACTCCCAGCTGTACCTGCCTCCTCACCGCATTCAAACACCTACATATAAACCCGCGTGGAATGCGAGAAACCCACTCCGGCCACACACGTCCGTTCAGGAGCAGGACACCGGCCAAGCTCCTCCTTCCACCATTTTCTCCAGTCTTTCGGCGGCATCCGACGAGCAGGAAGAGCAGTTCTCCAGCATAAAAGCAGTCTGGGTGGCCCGCCGAGCCCGGCAGTTACGAGCAAGGCAGCTTGCTGCTCCACCTACCTCGCCTAGCCCATCAGAGCCAGTTGCCGCCCTAAGCCAGTGCGTGGTTCCGCAGCTGGCCGCTCCAATACAGCTCGAGGAAGAGTGCCTACTTGCTCCACGCCGGCTTGTCGGGGAGCACGGCGGCACGGGCATCGTCGCTACCTGCGACTGCGCCATCTGCCTTCGATGCGCGCCTAGCCGCGCCATGCAGGCAGAGAAAGAAGCCACCGCGGATGTCGACGAGGTGAAGCGGCTACGTGGATGTCGACGAGGTGACAGCCAGCACGTCCCCGCCCGCCGCCATCATTGCGGAGAAGTAGAACACGGGAGGCCGCCGCCGATTGTATCCCATGAAGGTCACCGCCGAGGCGACGCCGGCGAAAACAGCCGGTGTCTTGCACGATTCTTCTTCAGCCGGATGCTGGAGGAGGACAAAGAGATCGGCCGGCGACCATTTAGATTAGGTGTATCATTGTCAAAAAAAAAATAGATTAGGTATATTAATTCTACCTTTAGCTCCGGACTAGCACAGCTTATTTAATGTAAATGTAATGAAATCCGTCATGTTTATATGAAATCCGGCCGTGTTTGCATGAATTTGCGTCCACGTTCGCGCTCTCGGGTGAGCGCTGTCCGTCACTGGAGTGGGACGACGGACTCCGTCTCTGACAACCCCGCAAAGTGCGTCACCACCTTTGTGATGGCCAGGACGCGGCGAAAGAACGACGTCCTTCATACCGCGCACTCGTCTAGATGGCTCGGTAGCTCATGACGCGGTGAAAGAATGACGTCCTTCATAACTAGCTATAAGTTACTCAATTTACCTCTCTCCTCATTATCTAGTTGCCACATAGGCGAATTTGCTGAGTTGGACCCGATGTTACTTTTGAAGTTACTCCCACTGGGGTTAGTCTTAGGCCTTGTTCGGTTCAACCTCCTCCTAAGGGGTTTGGAGGGGAATTTGGCTTGTACATGATTTAATCCCCCACAATCCCTGTTAATCCCCGTTAAAACACCTTGAACAGCACATGCCCTTAAGGTTAAAAATGACCGGGATTACAGAGGACAGGGTACAAACTTCAAGGATTTAAAGGTGAGGGTTTGTTTCCGACTAGCTCTACAACCTCAAGGTTTATAAATCGGACTTCACTCTCCCCTCACGCACACGCCCGGGTACACTCATGGTGGAGCGCATTTGCACATGAAAAGGTAGGCAACGTGACAATTCGAGACATCTAGTCGTCCACTTAATGTGGGGTCTGGGACCAAATGTTAGCCATACCAAGTGCAACCTGAACACGGTGGCACGGTTATTGATCGTGTTTCTTTTTACTCGTACGTTAAATGAAAAAAAGATGGCTCCGCGCGTATTCAATTTAAAACAATCGCTATGGAAAGAAAAACAATTACTACTCCATTAGTCCACTTCGGGACTTGCTTGCTAGGGTTGTTCTCTTCTTCTCACTCTCTCACCCTCTCCAGATCTAAACAAGACCACTGTTTCCACTCTCTTTGTCTCTCTCTCTCTCTTCTCTCCGGTTGACACAGATCCGACTGGATACCTTCCGTTGGTGGTCGCCGGTGCCGAGGGAGGAAGCTGACGCGCGCCGTCTTCTCTTACTGGCGCCGGCATGCGAGGTCCTCCTCACCCTTGCTCCCCGTTGTCGAGTTGGCAGATACCGCCGCCTGCCTTGCCACATCCCGCCGACCGGAGGTATAACTTATTTTAGAACCGGCCTTGTACTAATGGCCCAGCTCCCCACGTCACTACATCCCTTTTTTTCATCAAGTTAGGATTGCTCCCCACGCCGCCGCATCCTGCATGTGGATATTCGTCTAGTATTACAAAGCTCCCCATGTAGCTAGCTCCGTCGGCTTGTCGAACACCACCTAAATTTTTACTATTAGAGGAAAAAAGGTACTGCAGATATTGGCTAACGAATCGATCTCTTGGTTGGAAAGGGAAATAAAGATGCTGGCCTGACCGGTATCTTGGTCGAAAAAGGACAGAAAGTGGGGGGTGTTGGGTCGACAATGCAACCGAGAATGAGCACGTCTAGATTTCTTGTGGTCACATAGGAAAGGTCACTGACGAGAACTGCACAAATCCAGACATGCTTTGCATGTTTGCCGTACTCGGCAACACCTCTGCCTCACCACTTTATGCCTCGGTGGATGTAAAACGTGCTTGTGCCTCCCCTGTCCCTATGCCCTTACTGCTGCTGTTAATCTAACATCGCAGGTAAAATGAAACAATGCCACTATTAATGTGATGTCGCTGTTAAGTAATGCTGCTGTCAATCTATTGCCATTGATAAAATGAATCAATGCCACCACCATTTTATGAAATGCTTCTGTCTTGCTTTATTTCTCAAAAAGAGTGTTTTCGGACGTTACACTAAACTCTGACACTGGTAACATAGCTGCATCTTCGTTGAACTGCAAAAAATTTAATTGCACAATGGTTGACACGACGATGTGTTTCTCCTTTTCGTATCACCCTTTGTTAGAACGATCGTTCCTGTTAACCGTGCACGTACGTACTGATCAAGTGCTACTCCCAATCTGTCATCACAGAGTAATAATGCAATTGTTATGCATGTTAATGTAAGCCCCCGTTAATCTAGTGCCAGTGTTGATTTGATGTGATGGCACTTCTTAGTTAATGGCACTTTTTCATACTGTCACTGTAATGCCATTGATAACATATGAGATGCTGCTGTTAATCATATGCCGCTACAAAAAAATGACACTGCTTAAATAACCCTGTTACATATTTGTGCAAACAGGGTTGTCTATCTCCATATGGTGTCTATTTGTGCAAACGGAAGCACAAACCTCAATTTTAGTGGAACCTGCTGTCAGCTGACCTCACGGTGCTCCAGGTATTCCTACATTCGTAACTAGGTAGAATGACCAACGCAAGATGAAATAAGCTTATTCGTACGTTGACTTGCTGTTTGCAGTGTGGAACGAGCCTGTCATGTGTGGAGGAGCAAACAAGCACTGCAGCCGCACCGTCAATGCAAGATAAAAGAGACCGAGTCATTGATGGCCTGGCCGGCGAGTAGGGGTCATGCAAACAGCGGTGCATTAGTTTAGTGGAACCGCACAAAAAAGATATTGGGGTTAGTCGGACAAATTTTCTATAGCCACACGAAAGGAATTGCGCTCATCGATTGCATAGAATTTCCTCCGTGCCATCATAGGAGATCCCAAGGTGGAAATCAACTAACCGCTTATAAAATTATGCATAATCTTCCTCACGCAGGTTAGTATCCCCTTCGTCCAGATGATCGTGTTTTGTCATGCCGAGCTATTGATATGTGCTACTGTTTTGCGACACCGTTTAGGTACAGCGCTTTCCTATCTTTTCACATTCAGGACAATGAAGATTATTTCAGTGGAACTGCACAAAATTGTCTGATGTTGAGTGATCTCTATTGCCTCCTCTGTTTGTTGCAATGTGTCAGCGTAAATTGCAAGATGAGCCATCAAGCTAGCTGTGGAGTTGCCAACATGCTCAAAGTGCACGCAACATTGAGCAGAAAGAAGCATGCCCAGGAAATTAATGCGTGTGTAGGGAGGCCCTTTGCTCAGAGAAGCACCGATCATTTTTTCTTTATTTCTACACCTTCTCACAGCTTTGTCTTGGTTATAGTCTTGTGAATCATTTAGATGCATAAACATGCTGAACTTAAGTGCTTGTGAATGTTAGCTAGTATGCATACTGTATCTTGTGAAGCTTAGTTTAGTGTGGATGTTAGCGTGTCAACCTTTACAATCTATGTGTATCGTGGGCATGTTATTTGACCCCTCATTTTGCCGTGCTACGACCAGTGTGAGTGTCTGCATGCAGTACACCATCCTCTAATTTAGTGGATGCCAAGCCGGCCAGAAAAGGAGCTATAACTTTTTTTCAAGTTGAAAAATGTTACCAGTGAGGAGCCATAATTAAGCTGGAGGCGTCTCTTTTTTTCTTTCGAATGGGCAATAAGCTGGAGAGCTGGAGAGTGTCTCTAATGGGCTGCCTCTAGTGTTAAGGCCCTCCAGTACGAAAGACGGGCAGCCGACTAGGCCAATACAAAAGCCTATACATCTTAAAGCCCATTTGTTTTTGTTTTTTCTGAGGAAAAGCCCATATTTCTTGAAGAGGGGGCGATCCCAGAAAACCCTCCTTCCTCCTTGCTTCCACTTATACTGCAGCTCACTGGACTCTCCCGCTTCCGTCGCCCCCCAATTCCCCCCGCTCCCCATCTTCCACACTCGTACAGAAAACCCCCGCTCACCTTCTTCCTCACTCGTACAGAATTCGCCTGCTCCTCTTCTTCCACTCCTACAGAAAACCTCAGCCCTCCTTCTTCCCCACTCGCACGGCCACTAGGCTCGTCTCTGGCTACTTTGCTCAAACCTATGAGCTCGGCGTGATGCCCGCAAGGAAAATGGAGTCAGTTGGCCCCAACGCCAAGAAGATGAGGCTCCCGCCAGTTGTAGATTCCGCACCCGGCAGCGCGGGGAGAAGACACAGGCCCCCACCGGATCTGAGGAACCCGTAGAATCTCGGGTGGACCGCATCAGCGATCTCCCGGACGCCATCCTTGGGGAGATCATCTCGCTTCTCCCCACCAAGGATTGCTGCCGCACCCAAGTCCTCTCAACTCGGTGGCGCCCTCTATGGCGCGCCACGCCCCTTAATCTCGACTGTCATCAATTATCTATCGTTCATGATTTTAAACTCCTCAGAGCCATCGTCTCCTCCCACCAGGGCTCCGTTCAACGCCTCTGCATCCCAACACACTACCTGTTGTCCATACCCTGCACGGTGGACGCCTGGCTGACATCCCCTGAATTTGAAAAACTCCAGCAGTTTGAGTTCTACCATTACCACAAAAATTACATACCACGAACCGAAGGCCAGGAATTTGTGCCCACACCACCGTTGTCCATATCATGGTTTTCCTCCTCTCTCCACACAGCCACCTTCGCCCGGTGCCATCTACCAGACGATCTGCTACAAATGCTTCGACTCCCACTGCTAAAAAAACTTTCGCTTGTGGTGGTTTATCTGTCGGAGGCCTCACTGCACAGCATCATCCACTCCAGTTTCCCTGCCCTGGAGCGCTTGCTGATTGTTTTGGGAATAGAAATCCCTATCAGTTGTCTCCAAATAAAGTTGCCTCACCTTAAAAGCATTGGAATTTGGTTTGAAGGACAGCAGCTCATCATCGAAGAAGCCCCTTCACTTCAAAGGTTGCTCCTTCATTATTGTTAAATACCTTCGCAAATAACTGTCGTCTCTGCGCCTAAACTGGAGACCTTGGGTGTAATTCCTGATCCATTTAATTATCACAAGTTGGTGTTTGGCTCCACACTTATTTAGGTACCGTATATTATCATCTACACATTTGTAATCACACTGGTACAGCGAGGTGCTATACAAATGGTTTTTAACCCCTTTCCGCGACGGCATTTGGAACCGTCGCCAAGTGAGTGACTACGATTGGGGGGTCCTTCCCACACGACCCAGAAACCGTCGGGGATAGGGAGCCACCCAAACACTACATCCTTGCAACTCGTTTGTGCTCGCATTGCCATCGCAGTCGATATTCTGTGGTGCTACATTTACGATGCGCGGCCCATCACAAATGGTTCACAATTATAGAACATGTATGATAAGCAGACAATCAGACACATTCGCTTTTCCCAAACCGTATACGATAACTAATTAAGAAGATTAGCTAATCATCATACGAGTGTCGGATAGGATTACGAAATGTCGGACCGTTGTAACATCGTCGTACATGACAATTATCGCACACGCTATTCTGTGGTGCAACATTTACAATGCATACCACATCAGAAACAGTTCATGGTTGCGAATCGTGTACGATAAGGCAACTATCACAAACGTTTAGTTTGCCCGCACCATTTGTGATATTGTCTGACATCGCACATGCTTTTCAAACGACAACTGTGTGCATGCTTGCACAGATTTCCTCTCTGTGAACCGTGTCGGATTATGGTGTATATCGCAAACATTTGTGTTTTACCAACCGTGTGCGCCGTAATGACCTGGAGAGCGTAATTTCACCATAATTTAATTGCTGCTATTTCAAATTGTACCAGATTTAAATTTGAATGTATGCTATAGCTTTATTCATATCCATCAGGTTCAAACAACCAATGCATTATTCGATTCATAGGTACATATGTTCAAGAATTAGATAAGAACCAAAAAAAGAATGATGAACCATAGTTGTATACTTGTACTATTAAAGACGGTAAAGAAAGAGGCAAAATACATTCTGGTTGCTGAACAAGGTGAAGCGGAATGCCCATATTGTGCCCTCCTCCATGCAGAAGGCACACACGACTCTAGTCCAACCCCTTGTGATGGCTGACCGCCCATCCTTCACGGTCTTCATGAAAACATCTAGATAATCATTGTGTTCTGGTAGAAATACTTTAACCTTTGCATGCCCACCAATCATGTAGTTTGAGAGGTAATCTTGAGTAAACTGCTTTGGGAACCACTGCAAAGGAAAAAGATTCAGACATTATCATCTAACACAACTCATTATGGGCAGTAAAAAGAAGGCTGCAGAGTTCTTACTTACCATCCTGCAGTTCGCTATTGTCTTGGATAAAGTGTAAACAAATAGTTTAATTGCCATCTTTAGACCCATTTTACTAACAATCTTTATCAGCTTCCTCACTTGATGCTGGTTCATCGATATCTCATTGCCCCATACACAGAAAGGGTCAAAGCACGGATCTTTACCAATGACATATGTACCTAAAAGCACCAAGTTAATATTAGAAGCTAAACAACAATTGCACAATGATGTAGTACAACACTCTTTTATAATATCTTATAACATCCAATATACTCACATATTAGATGAATTAACATCTTATATTGTGGGTCGGAAGGAGTTTATTGCATTTTTACAAATTATCGGCTGATTAACTATTGCTGTATCCATGGGTTAGAGTTAGTTTGAGCTAGTTCGGGCTGAAATAGCCGTAAAGTATATCCAAACATGAGGGCTAGTTTGAGCTAGTTGCATCTAACCTACCCAAAAAAACTATCCCACCGAAGAGGTGCTAATTGGAGCTAGTTCTCCTAGTGCATTTATTGTCAATCTAACCCTGTCATCCAAACACCTCTTTGGATAGAGTTAGTTCAGGGTTAGTCATGAGCTAGAAACTAACTCTAACCTCTTGCTAAGTTGAGTATCCAAATAGGGCTGTGTTGTTGTTGCTGCTGCTGCTGCTGCTCTTCTACGTATATCTAGACATCATCAGAACATTAAGGTAACACTCTTCCTTGTTGCTATGTAGCCTAGGATTGCATATTTAGACATTAAGTACAGTGCATGTTGCTATGTAGCCTCAGATATATTACATATGGCCCAAGTTAACCTAATGATAAATGGGTTACAGATATATTCAATTAAAAGTCCGATTCACCGATTAGTCCCTTATCAGCCCCCGGCCTATATGGTACCAGCTATCGATATCCTAAATAGTGAGTATATATAAGCCATGGAATGAAACTAACCTCGATGGAAAACAGCAGTCGTTCCCAAAATTGTCCTGTGTAGGTACATCAAGAGGCATGTTAAGCACAACAGGCTAAACATCAACCAAATATATCCATGGCAGACAAAATAATCTCCAAAAGGTAGCTTCAGTGTGCAGGTTTAAGCACGCTAGTAAAGCAAAACAAGTGGAAAGGTGTGTTAACTGCAACAAGCCTAACATTTAACAACAAGCAAACATAGTCATTCAAACTGGTATGGTGCCGGTCTAAGTACACTGGTTATTGTTAAATAAAAATGGAAAGGTGTGTTAACTACAAGATGCAGCAACCAAATGTAGTCATTCATAGTGGTATTGTTGAAACTGGTATTGATGAAATTGAACTGCACAGTTCATACTTGCACATATAGAACATCACGTTGTGAATAACTGGAATAAACAAGGCATACTACGAACAACCAAAGATAGCATTTGAAACTGGACATATGCTAACTACAAACAACCGAACAATCAAAAAACTTTAAAAGAGGCATATGCTAGCTATAACAGGCTTAACAACAAGCAAATATATGCATTCCTATCGGTATGTTTAAAACTAGATTGATGAAATGTACTGCACAGTAAATAGTTGCACATATAGAGCATCACATTGTGAACAACTGAAATAAACAAGGCATACTGCAAACAACCAAATATAGCAATTAAAACTGGACATATTCTCACTACACTACAAAAGGGACTCGACAAAACAAATCATGGGTTCCCCCCTGTGAAGAGGCACGGCAAAACAAATCATGGGTTTCCTCACTTGTCACAGATGGGCTCGTTCCCGTGGGAAGTGCACGGACCCTGGATGCGCTCCATGTTGTCGCAGATGGGCTCCTTCCCATTGGAAGAGCACGGCTATAGGGTGCCCTCACAGATGTTGCAGACGGGCTCTTTCCCCTTGGAAGAGCAGATGGGCTCTTTCCCCTTGGAAGAGCCGAAGAGGGTGCCCTCCTCGTGGTCGCCGTCGATGAGGTCTAACTTGGAAGCTATGGATCCCAAGCCAGCGTCGCAGAACGTGTCCTTCAGAAATGACAAAAGGGGCTCGATGGCGATGTAGGATGGCAAAATCTTGACAGCGAGCCAGAGGAGATCAGCGGCGGGGCCATGGATGAGATCGACGGCGGTTGAACCCGAGGGGTTGGGGGTGGGCCACTTAACCTGTGACATAGCCCGCGTCAGGCCGTCACTGTCAACGACCTTGATGTCGTAGCCGGCATCCGCGACATACCCGCATACTCTAGCCCGCTGATTGAGTGCCTGCGGCCAGTAATGGTTGTCAGCTTCATCGGCGACGTCGGGCGAAGAGACCGCGATACACCTCTTTTGGGCCAGTTGCTCCTCGAGCTCCACGGGAAGCGTAGCCGGGTTTAGGCTGCGACGCTCTAGAGTGGGGGATGGGGATGGGGATCTGTGGGAAAGGGGGCATTTAGCAGGCGTCATCTAAGAAACTCAGGGCAGCCTGGGTATGGAGATCGGTGGGTAAGCTGCACGGGCAAACCGACAGATGTTGACAATGGAGGCCTTGCGGCGGCGACCTTGCTAGGGTTTCGAGCAAGGGAGGGTGTGTGTGTGTGTGTGCGCGCGCGCCCGAGGAGGTTTTGGTGTGTGTGTGTGTGGAGGGGGGGTGGGGGTGTGTTTGAGGAAATGACGCGACTACTGAAAATTTTACTACGCGGGAGTCAAACGCGGGAGTGAAATGCCGGGGCTATTGAAAATTTGGATGATGGGGCATCGCACACGGTCCGGAAATAACAACTGTGTGTTATGAAACAGAAAAACCCTCGAGGCGGGCAAATATTTTTGAGGGATGCATGCAGGAGCGGGAACAAGAAACATCACACACGCTCGAAACATAATAACCATGTGTTATCAAACAGAAAAAACCTGCAGGCGGGTAGATATTTTTGAGAGGGGAAGCCCCGTGAAGCCCAATATACTGTGCGGATGTGCGTGACAGGGGCACCGGCGTGGCACACGGTTAGGGTGAGTGAACCGTGTCTGTTGCGCCATCCGACTTGTCTAATGTTCATAAATTTAGCGAAAAATGACGCGGGAGAGGGTCAGAACACAAACACACTTGCATGTGGACCAAATATATGTATGAAAAGGTTGGTTTGATGTTCAAATAACAAATGCAACTTCGATGTGGCACCTATCTCATAAAGCGCACGGTATTGCTTACCCCCCTCGTGTCGGCAGGAAGGGAATCCTAAGCTATGAATGCATGCCCCCCCACCACGGAGGTTCACCTAGCAAAGTGTGAAGTAGCAGTCCCCCCCCCCACACACACACACTTTCAGTTAGTGGGCCAGAGAGGGCATCTCACCAAGATGGATCGTAAAACGGACCAAGAATAATCCACCTTGGTCGTACAACCTCTCTCTTGTTGTTGGTCAAAGTGATGGCCGTCCATGCGACCCCGGAGATGGGCTAGCTCGCCAATAATCATGCAAGTAGCTAGTCCCCGAAGACAACCACTGCCTGCGTGTGGCCCAAACATATGTATGGAGAGGTGTGTTTGAATACACAATGGAACAACTTTGATGTGGCACCGTGCTTTCGAACCAGAAATCCCCACACTGAGCGAGGGTTAGTTGACGATGCATATGTATGTCACACCACACTTCAAGCCGATGACAGGGATTCATGCATGCATGCGTGCATAGTATGCGCTCAAACTTAATTAGGTTTGAATCTCACCATGACCTATACTACGATAAAACGAACCAAAGGAAGAATCCGCCATGGTAACCTATCTTGTTGTCGGTCAAGGTGATCATGGATGTCCACGCGGGCCCATGAATATATAGGCTTGTCGCCGATAACCACGCGAGGGAGTGTACCATTCGAAGACAACCACTACATGCATATGTATGGAGGTGATGCATGCATGCATGTTTGAATACCATTTCACAACATTGATGTGGCGTGTGCATCGAAAATCATACAGTCCCCACACAGAGTGAGATCGGTTCATGACGTGTCGTGGTACTAGCCACTTCGACTCGATGGGAGGGATTCATGCGTACACATGCATGTGTGTGCTCAAACTGTATCATGTCATCCTAGAGCATGACCTATATATATACTGTATGACAAACAAAAAAATAATCCCCTACTAAGTCAAATTAACCTCTCTCATTGTCAGGCAAAGTAGTGATTGACCAAGAGGGCCCACTGATGGAAAGCATCGATATCGTTGATATCTGCTTAAGTGGGTGCGAGAGGACAACCACCATTGCTTTGCATGTGGGCCAAACATATGTTGAATACCCAAAATGCACAATTTTGATGTGGCACATGCCTCGAAAACCGTAAAGTCCCCACACAAAGCGAGGTTCATGAAGCGTACTACATATGATGGTCCCCTTCCCCCTCTTCGACGCATACTATATGCTCCTACCGTAATACAACCCAAAAAGAATCCTCCTTGATGGTGAAATTAATTAACCTCTCCCGATGTAGGTCAAAGTGATGCATGCATCGACGATGGCCTCGCGGGCCCACAGATAGAAGTGTCACACATGAGTGTCCTAGGATAACCACCGCCTGCATGCATGTGGCCCAAAGAGGTGTTGTGTGATGTTTGAATAGCCAATTTCACAACTTTGATGTGGCACGTGCCTCGGAAACCGAAAAGTCCCGACACTGAGTGAGGTGTACTTGTTCACGGACGCATACGTATAGTATATATGCTATTCCCCTCCCACCTCTTCGACGCGTACTATATACTCCCACCATAACACAAACAAAAAAGATTCTACCTTGCTGGTCAAATTAACCTCTCTGCCCGCTGTTGGCCAAGTGATGGACGACGACCTCGCGGGCCCATAGAAAGCGTCACACGTGAGTATCGAGTGTCGTGTAGGACAACCATCGACTGCATGTGGGCAAAACATGTATGTATGAAACGGTTGTGTAATGTTTTAAATAATGAATTCACGACTCTGATCGGGCACCTGCCTCACAAAACGGCCAACCCACACGGTGTCTCACGACTCGTAGTGTACTGCCAGCCACGCCCACCCCCCAGACGCACACACACACACCGCGAATCCACTGCAACTATGATGCATGTTAAATTATCCCGCGGTGAACATATGTTACCACAAGAGGGACCTTTAATTTTGAAAAAAAAACAAAGATCATTAAGACGTTTTAGTACATTGATTGATTTTCCAGGGGTATAATGTGCAAAAATCAAATTTGAGCTACATGCACACGTGACAGTGCACCTAAATGGATTGCAAAAACACATGTGTCTCACTGGGTGCATGTTTACTCCCCGTGCAAGAAATTTCAAACATTGAGAATCTTGATTTTTAAATTCTAGTACATCCAAAACTTATTTGAAATTCATGAAACTTATCGTGTTGTTATATGGACACCAATACAAAGTGGCATTGTACTTTTTTTGTCAAATTTGAGACCAGTTTTGATGTAATCTTTATCTTCTTACAAACGGGAGATTATTAATAATTGGGAACCAATATCGCAAACGGATTATTTATTCGAACCGTGAGCATTAGACCAACAATGGATACGTGCCGTGCTTCGGTTAAGCAATAAAGCGGCAGCATTAATCATCCAAATAGAAAAACAATATACATGCCGCCACGCGACCCGTGTGCCGTGCGAGCTGGCGTGAGTTGACGGGATGCATGCAAGCAGTCCGCCGCGCAGGCAAACCGGGAGGCGTGCGTGCATGTGTGTGAATTGATGGGAGGCATGCTCGCTGCGCAGTGTCATCGGGAGGCGTGCGAGTAACTGTGTGAAACGACGGTAGGCATGCCAGCAGTCCGGTGCGCAGGCTCACAGGGAGGCGAGCCAGCGGTTTGACCGCCGCCCGCCTCTCTCCCACTACTCCATATTAATGGCGCGCCCGAGCGGCCGCACCCCCCATCCTCGCCACACACACAATCCTCTCTCTCCGCTTGCATCCTTGACGCCGCTCTCAGTCCTCAAAGCCGTCAGTGTATGAGGATGCCCCGAAGTGCCCCATCGGAGGGAGTGGTGACGCCGGGGCTGCAGAAGCACCGGAGCATGCCGTGGAGATGGAGACAGAGGTTGCCGTCACCGCCGGCGAGGTATCGCTGCACCCTGACATCGTCGACGGCGTCGTGCTTCCACAGCCGGAGGCGGAGGTCCACACCGACTCCGGTGACAACTCAGGCGATGACCCCGACAATGACTCTGATGACCACTCCGGCGACGACTCCGACGATGACAGACAACCGGTTAGTCATCTATACCCATTTATGTGTCAAATAGATCCTAGGGTTTCTCTGGTTACTCCCGCCTCCCCCTTTTTGGAATAGAAATCCTATGGTTATGTTCTCCCAATCCATGAAATCTGAGTAAGTTTTTTTAGATTCGTGTAGTGTATTGATTGTTTGAATGGTACAAGTGATAAGTGATTAGTTGTTTCATCTGTGCAAATGATTTTTGCTAGTAATCCGACTAGGGTTAGTGTTCGTGCTAATAATTCCTAGCCAGGACTTGATAATTGATTTTGAATGACCTACATATATGTTTGTGCCATTATTTTCTTCAAGATTGGTCTGTACATAGACGATTGTGCTTAAAAATTGAACCATAATCTCTGGATATGTATAAAAAAATAGCCATAAATTCCTAATCCTACTTCACGGCATGTAAACATTGATTTGATGCCAAATTTTGGCAACTGCGAAATGTTCGCTAGAGATTAGATTGTAAACATTAATTTGACGCCACATTTTTTTACTATTTGTATAGGTGATGTCTGACGATGTGGACAACGAGGATGAAGATGGCCAGAGGAGGTACAAGAGGCAAATCCTGGGGGAGCTTTGTGCGGGAATGCATAACAGGTGTATTAGGACCTGGGACGGCGGCTATCGATGCCCATTTTGCAACCAAAATCTTCATGAAGAGTATGAAAGTGTTATGGCGCATGCAAGAGGACTAGCTGTTGGCTCCTTCAAGCAGAAGTATTCTCGCAGGGTGGCGCACGCCACGTACGCCGAGTACCTGGAGAAGCTTCGGGATCGTGCCGGCAGATGAGATGAGATGTGGGATCGAACTATGTACGCTTGAGTATGCTTAATGACGGTTGAACTATGTACTTATGGTTGAACTATGCTTGTGTACGCTTATTATCTATGTCTGAGTATGTTTAATCTATGTTTACTTATGTCTAAATGTGGGATATGGATGCAATCAGTTTGGTTGATGGAATCTACCTCCGTCTTGGTTTATTGGTCCCCTTTGTAATTTCTGTTAAATTTTGACCAAAGATGTAACTGACAAAATGTTAGTGCAGGTCAGCAAAAATTATATCGTTGGATGCATATTTGAACATAGTATTCAATGATATAATTTTTGGTGACATGCATAAACATTTTTTAGTTAAATATTTGGTCAAAATTTGGTACAAATTACAAAGGGGACCAATAAACCAGGACAGAGGTAGTACGTCAATCACACACGGTTCCCAAAATTGGAACCGTGTGCAATGACTTTCATTTTCCCTGTTACGTCAATCACACATGGTTGGCTCTAGCAAACCGTTGCCTCCGAAACTCTTTGTGGGACAGAAAACCCTCACCACCCAATTCAAAAAAGAAAAAAGAAAACCCTCACCATCCCCACATCACAAAAACCCTCACCCCGCCCGCCACCCCCTCCGGTCCCCATTCACACCTGAACAAGCTCCTCCGCATCTACGCATGGCACCGCCTATCGCGGCGGAAACCACTTAGCTCGACGCCTGCCGCCGCCACCAGGCTGCTGGCAAACCCCACCGCATTTCATCACTTCCGCTTGCTGACGCCTATCGCCATCGACTTTCTCGACACTACTCGCGGTCGACCCAGCTCCGCCCGGTTGGGGAATCCGCCGTATTGAGGGTTTTTTCTCATGGACAACAAGGTAACTAATTTAATGAGATATTATCTCATCTCTTATCCCAGTTCATCTGCCTCCTTTAATCACCCGACCGAAATCGCCATGAATTCATTTTTATTCGAGCTGATTTGAGGGTTTTCTTTCAGTCATAGAGTGTACAGTGCGCGGACACATCAGGACTTTGCGGCCTCCGCCAGACATCCAAGGAGTTCCTGTTGGAAATATGCCCTAGAGGCAATAATAAAATGGTTATTATTATATTTCCTTGTTCATGATAATTGTCTGTTATTCATGCTATAATTGTGTTATCCGGAAATCGTAATACATGTGTGAATACATAGACCACTACATGTCCCTAGTAAGCCTCTAGTTGACTAGCTCGTTGATCAATAGATGGTTACGGTTTCCTGACCATGGACATTGGATGTCATTGATAACGGGATCACATCATTAGGAGAATGATGTGATGGACAAGACCCAATCCTAAGCCTAGCACTAGATCGTGTAGTTCGTTTGCTAAAGCTTTTCCAATGTCAAGTAACTTTTCCTTAGACCATGAGATTGTGCAACTCCCGGATACCGTAGGAGTGCTTTGGGTGTACCAAACGTCACAACGTAACTGGGTGGCTATAAAGGTGCACTACGGGTACCTCCGAAAGTGTCTGTTGGGTTGGCACGAATCGAGACTGGGATTTGTCACTCCGTGTGACGGAGAGGTACCTCTGGGCCCACTCGGTAGGACATCATCATAATGAGCTCAATGTGATCAAGGAGTTGTTCACAGGATGATGTGTTACGGAAACATGTAAAGAGACTTGCCGGTAACGAGATTGAACAAGGTATCGAGATACCGACGATCGAATCTCGGGCAAGTATCGTACCGATAGACAAAGGGAATTGCGTACGGGATTGATTGAATCCTCGACATCGTGGTTCATCCGATGAGATCATCGAGGAGCATGTGGGAGCCAACATGGGTATCCAGATCCCGCTATTGGTTATTGACCGGAGAGTTGTCTCGGTCATGTCTACGTGTCTCCCGAACCCGTAGGGTCTACACACTTAAGGTTCGGTGACGCTAGGGTTGTAGGGAAAGTTTGTACGTGGTTACCGAATGTTGTTCGGAGTCCCGGATGAGATCTCGGACGTCACGAGGAGTTCCGGAATGGTCCGGAGGTGAAGATTTATATATGGGAAGTTGTCATACGGTCACCGGAATATTTTCGGGGGTTATCGGTATTGTACCGGGACCACCGAAAGGTGTCCGGAGGTCCACCGGGTGGGGCTGATTTACCCGGGAGGCCTGATGGGCTGTATATGGGAGGGAACCAGCCCCCTAGTGGGCTGGTGCGCCCCCCCAAGGGCCCATGGCGCCTAGGGTTGGGAAACCCTAGGGGAGGGAGCCTTCCACCTTGCTTGGGGGGCAAGTTTCCCTCCCCTGGCCGCCTCCCCTCCCCTCAGATTGGATCTGAGGGGGCCGGCCCCCTCTCCTCTTCCCCCTATAAATAGTGGAGGGGTGGGAGGGAGGCCATACCTCATCCCTGGCGCAGCCCCTCCCCTCTCCAACACCTCCTCCTCCTCCCGCGGTGCTTGGCGAAGCCCTGCAGGAATACCACGCAGCTCCAACTCCACCACGCCGTCGTGCTGCTGCTGGAGCTGTCCTCCCCAACCTCTCCTCCCCCCTTGCTAGATCAAGAAGGAGGAGACGTCTCCGCTCCGTACGTGTGTTGAACACGGAGGTGCTGTCCGTTCGGCGCTCGGTCATCGGTGATTTGGATCACGACGAGTACGACTCCATCAACCCCGTTCTCTTGAACGCTTCTGCTCGCGATCTACAAAGGTATGTAGATGCACTCCCCTCTCTCTCGTTGCGAGATGACTCCATAGATTGATCTTGGTGATGCGTAGAAAATTTCAAAATTATGCTACGATCCCCAACAGTGGCATCATGAGCTAGGTCTATGCGTAGTATCTTGCACGAGTAGAACACAAAGTAGTTGTGGGCGTCGATTTGTCAATCTTCTTGCCGTTACTAGTCTTATCTTGATTCGGCGGCACTGTGGGATGAAGCGGCCCGGACCGACCTTACACGTACGCTTACGTGAGACAGGTTCCACCGACTGACATGCACTAGTTGCATAAGGTGGCTAGCGGGTGTCTGTCTCTCCCACTTTAGTCAGATCGGATTCGATGAACAGGGTCCTTATGAAGGGTAAATAGAAATTGGCATATCACGTTGTGGTTTTGGCGTAGGTAAGAAACGTTCTTGCTAGAAACCTATAGCAGCCACATAAAAACTTGCAACAACAATTAGAGGACGTCTAACTTGTTTTTGCAGCAAGTGCTTTGTGATGTGATATGGCCAAAGGATGTGATGAATGATATATGTGATGTATGAGATGATCATGTTCTTGTAATAGGAATCACGACTTGCATGTCGATGAGTATGACAACCGGCAGGAGCCATAGGAGTTGTCTTAATTTATTATATGACCTGCGTGTCATTGAAATTCGCCATGTAATTACTTTACTTTATTGCTAACCGTTAGCCGTAGTAGTAGAAGTAATAGTTGGCGAGACAACTTCATGAAGACACGATGATGGAGATCATGATGATGGAGATCATGGTGTCATGCCGATGACGATGATGATCATGGAGCCCCGAAGATGGAGATCAAAAGGAGCGAAGTCATAATGGCCATATCATGTCACTATTTTGATTGCATGTGATGTTTATCATGTTTTTGCATCTTATTTGCTTAGAACGACGGTAGCATATATAAGATGATCCCTCACTAAAATTTCAAGAAAGTGTTCCCCCTAACTGTGCACCGTTGTGAAGGTTCGTTGTTTCGAAGCACTATGTGTTGATCGGGTGTGATAGATTCTAACGTTCGAATACAACGGGTGTAAGCCAGATTTACACAGCAATACACTTAGGTTGACTTGACGAGCCTAGCATGTACAGACATGGCCTCGGAGCACAAGAGACCGAAAGGTCGAACATGAGTCGTATAGAAGATACGATCAACATGGAGATGTTCACCGTTGATGACTAGTCCGTCTCACGTGATGATCGGACACGGCCTAGTCGATTCGGATCATGTATCACTTAGATGACGAGAGGGATGTCTATCTGAGTGGGAGTTCATTACATAATTTGATTAGATGAACTTAATTGTCATGAACTTAGTCTAAATGTTACATATCTATCTTATAGATCAAATGGCCAACGCTAATGTTACCCTCAACTTCAACGCGTTCCTAGAGAAAAACAAGCTGAAAGACGATGGTAGCAACTATGCGGACTGGGTCCGTAACCTGAGGATTATCCTCATAGCTGCCAAGAAATCATATGTCCTTGAAGCACCGTTAGGTGACCCACCTGCTCTCCCAGCACTGCCAGACGATTTGAACGTTTGGCAGACACGCACTGATGATTACTCCTTCGTTCAGTGCGGCATGCTCTTCAGCTTAGAACCGGGGCTCCAAAAGCGTTTTGAGCATCACGGAGCATATGAGATGTTCGAAGAGCTGAAAATGGTTTTCCAAGCTCATGCCCGGATCGAGAGATATGAAGTCTCCGATAAGTTCTACAGCTGTAAGATGGAGGAAAATAGTTCTGTCAGCGAGCACATACTCAAAATATCTGGGTTGCACAGCCGCTTGTCTCAGCTGGGGATTAATCTCCCGGATGACGCGGTCATTGACAGAATCCTCCAGTCGCTTCCACCTAGCTACAAGAGCTTTGTGATGAACTTCAACATGCAGGGGATGGAAAAGACCATTCCTGAGGTATATGCGATGCTGAAGTCAGTGGAGGCAGAGATCAGAAAGGAACATCAAGTGTTGATGGTGAATAAAACCACTAAGTTCAAGAAGGGCAAGGGTAAGAAGAACTTCAAGAAGGACGGCAAGGGAGTTGCCGCGCCCAGTAAGCCAGCTGCCGGGAAGAAGTCAAAGAATGGACCCAAGCCTGAGACTGAGTGCTTTTATTGCAAGGGAAACGGTCACTGGAAGCGGAATTGCCCCAAGTACTTAGCAGATAAGAAGGCCGGCAATACCAAAGGTATATGTGATATACATGTAATTGATGTGTACCTTACCAGCACTCATAGTAGTTCCTGGGTATTTGATACCGGTGCGGTTGCACATATTTGTAACTCAAAGCAGGAACTGCGGAATCAGCGTAGACTGGCAAAGGACGAGGTGACGATGCGCGTCGGGAATGGTTCCAAGGTCGATGTGATCGCCGTCGGCACGCTACCTCTGCATCTACCTACGGGATTAGTTTTAAACCTCAATAATTGTTATTTAGTGCCAGCTTTGAGCATGAACATTGTATCTGGATCTCGCTTAATGCGAGATGGCTACTCATTTAAATCTGAGAATAATGGTTGTTCTATTTATATGAGAGATATGTTTTATGGTCATGCCCCGCTGGTGAATGGTTTATTTTTATTGAATCTCGAACGTGATGTTACACATGTTTATAATGTGAATGCCAAGAAATGCAAGGTTGATAACGATAGTCCCCATACTTGTGGCACTGCCGCCTTGGTCATATCGGTGTTAAACGCATGAAGAAACTCCATGCAGATGGACTTTTGGAGTCTCTTGATTATGAATCATTTGACAGATGCGAACCATGCCTCTTGGGCAAGATGACCAAGACTCCGTTCTCCGGAACAATGGAGCGAGCAACCAACTTATTGGAGATCATACATACTGATGTGTGTGGTCCAATGAGTGTTGAGGCTCGCGGTGGTTATCGTTATGTTCTCACCCTCACCGATGATTTGAGTAGATATGGGTATGTCTACTTGATGAAGCACAAGTCTGAGACCTTTGAAAAGTTCAAGGAATTTTAGAATGAGGATGAGAATCACCGTGACAAGAAAATAAAGTTCTTACGATCAGATCGTGGAGGAGAATATTTGAGTCATGAATTTGGCACGCACTTAAGGAAATGTGGAATTGTTTCACAACTCACGCCGCCTGGAACACCTCAGCGTAACGGTGTGTCCGAACGTCGTAATCGCACTCTATTGGATATGGTGCGATCTATGATGTCTCTTACTGATCTACCGCTATCTTTTTGGGGTTATGCTTTAGAGACTGCCGCATTCACTTTAAATAGGGCACCGTCAAAATCCGTTGAGACGACACCGTATGAATTATGGTTTGGGAAGAAACCTAAGCTGTCGTTTCTGAAAGTTTGGGGATGCGATGCTTATGTGAAGAAACTTCAACCAGAGAAGCTCGAACCCAAGTCGGAAAAATGCGTATTCATAGGATACCCTAAGGAAACTATTGGGTATACCTTCTACCTAAGATCCGAGGGCAAGATCTTTGTTGCCAGGAATGGATCCTTTCTAGAGAAAGAGTTTCTCTCGAAAGAAGTAAGTGGGAGGAAAGTGGAGCTTGATGAGATGACCCTCGAACCGGAGAGTAGCGCAGCACAGGAAAATGTTTCTGTGGAGCCTGCACCGGCTAGAGAGGAAGTTAATGATAATGATCATGATCAAGCTACCACTGAACTTCGAAGGTCCACAAGGGCACGTTCCGCACCAGAGTGGTACGGCAATCCTGTCCTGGAAATCATGTTGTTAGACAACAGTGAACCTTCGAACTATGAAGAAGCGATGGCGGGCCCGGATTCCGACAAATGGCTTGAAGCCATGAAATCCGAGATAGGATCCATGTATGAAAACGAAGTATGGACTTTGACTGACTTGCCCGATGATCGGCAAGCCATAGAAAATAAATGGATCTTTAAGAAGAAGACTGACGCGGATGGTAATGTGACCATCTATAAGGCTCGGCTTGTCGCTAAGGGTTATCGACAAGTTCAAGGGCTTGACTACGATGAGACTTTCTCACCCGTAGCGAAGCTGAAATCCGTCAGAATCATGTTAGCAATTACCGCATACTATGATTATGAGATATGGCAAATGGAAGTCAAAACGGCATTCCTTAATGGTTTTCTTAAGGAAGAGTTGTATATGATACAACCGGAAGGTTTTGTCGACCCTGAGAATGCTGACAAGGTATGCAAGCTCCAGCGCTCAATCTATGGGCTGGTGCAAGCATCTCGGAGGTGGAACATTCGCTTTGATGAGATGATCAAAGCGTTTGGGTTCACACAGACTTATGGAGAAGCCTGTGTTTACAAGAAAGTGAGTGGGAGCTCTGTAGCATTTCTCATATTATATGTGGATGACATACTGCTAATGGGAAATAATATAGAATTCTTGGAAAGTATAAAGGCCTACTTGAATAAGTGTTTTTCAATGAAGGACCTTGGAGAAGCTGCTTATATATTTGGCATCAAGATCTATAGGGATAGATCGAGACGCCTCATAGGTCTTTCGCAAAGCACATACCTTGATAAGATATTGAAGAAGTTCAATATGGATCAGTCCAAGAAGGGGTTCTTGCCTGTATTGCAAGGTGTGAGATTGAGCTCGGCTCAATGCCCGACCACGGCAAAAGATATAGAAGAGATTAGTGTCATCCCCTATGCCTCAGCCATAGGGTCTATTATGTATGCCATGCTTTGTACCAGACCTGATGTAAACCTTGCAGTAAGTTTGGTAGGTAGGTACCAAAGTAATCCTGGCAAGGAACACTGGACAGCGGTCAAGAACATCCTGAAGTACCTGAAAAGGACTAAGGAGATGTTTCTCGTTTATGGAGGTGACGAAGAGCTCGTCGTAAAGGGTTACGTCGACGCTAGCTTCGACACGGATCCGGATGACTCCAAGTCACAAACCGGATACGTGTATATTTTGAATGGTGGAGCGGTAAGCTGGTGCAGTTGCAAGCAAAGCGTCGTGGCGGGTTCTACATGCGAAGCGGAGTACATAGCAGCCTCGGAGGCAGCACACGAAGCAGTATGGATGAAGGAGTTCATCACCGACCTAGGAGTCATTCCAAATGTGTCGGGTCCAATGGCTCTCTTCTGTGACAACACTGGAGCTATTGCCCTTGCCAAGGAGCCCAGGTTTCACAAGAAGACCAGGCATATCAAGCGTCGCTTCAACTCCATACGTGAACATGTTCAAGATGGAGACATAGATATTTGTAAAGTGCACACGGATTTGAATGTAGCAGATCCATTGACTAAACCTCTTCCACGAGCAAAACATGATCAACACCAGAACTCTATGGGTGTTCGATTCATCACAATGTAACTAGATTATTGACTCTAGTGCAAGTGGCAGACTGTTGGAAATATGCCCTAGAGGCAATAATAAAATGGTTATTATTATATTTCCTTGTTCATGATAATTGTCTGTTATTCATGCTATAATTGTGTTATCCGGAAATCGTAATACATGTGTGAATACATAGACCACTACATGTCCCTAGTAAGCCTCTAGTTGACTAGCTCGTTGATCAATAGATGGTTACGGTTTCCTGACCATGGACATTGGATGTCATTGATAACGGGATCACATCATTAGGAGAATGATGTGATGGACAAGACCCAATCCTAAGCCTAGCACTTGATCGTGTAGTTCGTTTGCTAAAGCTTTTCCAATGTCAAGTAACTTTTCCTTAGACCATGAGATTGTGCAACTCCCGGATACCGTAGGAGTGCTTTGGGTGTACCAAACGTCACAACGTAACTAGGTGGCTATAAAGGTGCACTACGGGTACCTCCGAAAGTGTCTGTTGGGTTGGCAAGAATCGAGACTGGGATTCGTCACTCCGTGTGACGGAGAGGTACCTCTGGGCCCACTCGGTAGGACATCATCATAATGAGCTCAATGTGATCAAGGAGTTGTTCACAGGATGATGTGTTACGGAAACGAGTAAAGAGACTTGCCGGTAACGAGATTGAACAAGGTATCGAGATACCGACGATCGAATCTCGGGCAAGTATCGTACCGATAGACAAAGGGAATTGCGTACGGGATTGATTGAATCCTCGACATCGTGGTTCATCCGATGAGATCATCGAGGAGCATGTGGGAGCCAACATGGGTATCCAGATCCCGCTGTTGGTTATTGACCGGAGAGTTGTCTTGGTCATGTCTACGTGTCTCCCGAACCCGTAGGGTCTACACACTTAAGGTTCGGTGACGCTAGGGTTGTAGGGAAAGTTTGTACGTGGTTACCGAATGTTGTTCAGAGTCCCGGATGAGATCCCGGACGTCACGAGGAGTTCCGGAATGGTCCGGAGGTGAAGATTTATATATGGGAAGTTGTCATACGGTCACCGGAATAGTTTCGGGGGTTATCGGTATTGTACCGGGACCACCGAAAGGTGTCCGGAGGTCCACCGGGTGGGGCTGATTTACCTGGGAGGCCTGATGGGCTGTATATGGGAGGGAACCAGCCCCCTAGTAGGCTGGTGCGCCCCCCCCAAGGGCCCATGGCGCCTAGGGTTGGGAAACCCTAGGGGAGGGAGCCTTCCACCTTGCTTGGGGGGCAAGTTTCCCTCCCCTGGCCGCCTCCCCTCCCCTCAGATTGGATCTGAGGGGGCCGGCCCCCTCTCCTCTTCCCCCTATAAATAGTGGAGGGGTGGGAGGGAGGCCATACCTCATCCCTGGCGCAGCCCCTCCCCTCTCCAACACCTCCTCCTCCTCCCGCGGTGCTTGGCGAAGCCCTGCAGGAATACCACGCAGCTCCAACTCCACCACGCCGTCGTGCTGCTGCTGGAGCTGTCCTCCCCAACCTCTCCTCCCCCCTTGCTGGATCAAGAAGGAGGAGACGTCTCCGCTCCATACGTGTGTTGAACACGGAGGTGCTGTCCGTTCGGCGCTCGGTCATCGGTGATTTGGATCACGACGAGTACGACTCCATCAACCCCGTTCTCTTGAACGCTTCCGCTCGCGATCTACAAAGGTATGTAGATGCACTCCCCTCTCTCTCGTTGCTAGATGACCCCATAGATTGATCTTGGTGATGCGTAGAAAATTTCAAAATTATGCTACGATCCCCAACAGTGGCATCATGAGCTAGGTCTATGCGTAGTATCTTGCACGAGTAGAACACAAAGTAGTTGTGGGCGTCGATTTGTCAATCTTCTTGCCGTTACTAGTCTTATCTTGATTCGGCGGCACTGTGGGATGAAGCGGCCCGGACCGACCTTACACGTACGCTTACGTGAGACAGGTTCCACCGACTGACATGCACTAGTTGCATAAGGTGGCTAGCGGGTGTCTGTCTCTCCCACTTTAGTCGGATCGGATTCGATGAACAGGGTCCTTATGAAGGGTAAATAGAAATTGGCATATCACGTTGTGGTTTTGGCGTAGGTAAGAAACGTTCTTGCTAGAAACCTATAGCAGCCACGTAAAAACTTGCAACAACAATTAGAGGACGTCTAACTTGTTTTTGCAGCAAGTGCTTTGTGATGTGATATGGCCAAAGGATGTGATGAATGATATATGTGATGTATGAGATTATCATGTTCTTGTAATAGGAATCACGACTTGCATGTCGATGAGTATGACAACCGGCAGGAGCCATAGGAGTTGTCTTAATTTATTATATGACCTGCGTGTCATTGAAATTCGCCATGTAATTACTTTACTTTATTGCTAACCGTTAGCCGTAGTAGTAGAAGTAATAGTTGGCGAGACAACTTCATGAAGACACGATGATGGAGATCATGGTGTCATGCCGGTGACGATGATGATCATGGAGCCCCGAAGATGGAGATCAAAAGGAGCAAAGTGATAATGGCCATATCATGTCACTATTTTGATTGCATGAGATGTTTATCATGTTTTTGCATCTTATTTGCTTAGAACGACGGTAGCATATATAAGATGATCCCTTACTAAAATTTCAAGAAAGTGTTCCCCCTAACTTTGCACCGTTGCGAAGGTTCGTTGTTTCGAAGCACTACGTGTTGATCGGGTGTGATAGATTCTAACGTTCGAATACAACGGGTGTAAGCCAGATTTACACAGCAATACACTTAGGTTGACTTGACGAGCCTAGCATGTACAGACATGGCCTCGGAACACAAGAGACCGAAAGGTCGAGCATGAGTCGTATAGAAGATACGATCAACATGGGGATGTTCACCGTTGATGACTAGTCCATCTCACGTGATGATCGGACACGGCCTAGTCGATTCGGATCATGTAATCACTTAGATGACGAGAGGGATGTCTATCTGAGTGGGAGTTCATTACATAATTTGATTAGATGAACTTAATTGTCATGAACTTAGTCTAAATGTTACATATCTATCTTGTAGATCAAATGGCCAACGCTAATGTTACCCTCAACTTCAACGCGTTCCTAGAGAAAAACAAGCTGAAAGACGATGGTAGCAACTATGCGGACTGGGTCCGTAACCTGCGGATTATCCTCATAGCTGCCAAGAAATCATATGTCCTTGAAGCACCGTTAGGTGACCCACCTGCTCTCCCAGCACTGCCAGACGATTTGAACGTTTGGCAGACACGCACCGATGATTACTCCTTCGTTCAGTGCGGCATGCTCTTCAGCTTAGAACCGGGGCTCCAAAAGCGTTTTGAGCATCACGGAGCATATGAGATGTTCGAAGAGCTGAAAATGGTTTTCCAAGCTCATGCCCGGATCGAGAGATATGAAGTCTCCGATAAGTTCTACAGCTGTAAGATGGAGGAAAATAGTTCTGTCAGCGAGCACATACTCAAAATGTCTGGGTTGCACAGCCGCTTGTCTCAGCTGGGGATTAATCTCCCGGATGACGCGGTCATTGACAGAATCCTCCAGTCGCTTCCACCTAGCTACAAGAGCTTTGTGATGAACTTCAACATGCAGGGGATGGAAAAGACCATTCCTGAGGTATATGCGATGCTGAAGTTAGCGGAGGCAGAGATCAGAAAGGAACATCAAGTGTTGATGGTGAATAAAACCACTAAGTTCAAGAAGGGCAAGGGTAAGAAGAACTTCAAGAAGGACGGCAAGGGAGTTGCCGCGCCCAGTAAGCCAGCTGCCGGGAAGAAGTCAAAGAATGGACCCAAGCCTGAGACTGAGTGCTTTTATTGCAAGGGAAACGGTCACTGGAAGCGGAATTGCCCCCAAGTACTTAGCAGATAAGAAGGCCGGCAATACCAAAGGTATATGTGATATACATGTAATTGATGTGTACCTTACCAGCACTCGTTGTAGTTCCTGGGTATTTGATACCGGTGCGGTTGCACATATTTGTAACTCAAAGCAGGAACTGCGGAATCAGCGTAGACTGGCAAAGGACGAGGTGACGATGCGCGTCGGGAATGGTTCCAAGGTCGATGTGATCGCCGTCGGCACGCTACCTCTGCATCTACCTACGGGATTAGTTTTAAACCTCAATAATTGTTATTTAGTGCCAGCTTTGAGCATGAACATTGTATCTGGATCTCGCTTAATGTGAGATGGCTACTCATTTAAATCTGAGAATAATGGTTGTTCTATTTATATGAGAGATATGTTTTATGGTCATGCCCCGCTGGTGAATGGTTTATTTTTATTGAATCTCGAACGTGATGTTACACATGTTTATAATGTGAATGCCAAGAAATGCAAGGTTGATAACGATAGTCCCACATACTTGTGGCACTGCCGCCTTGGTCATATCGGTGTTAAACGCATGAAGAAACTCCATGCAGATGGACTTTTGGAGTCTCTTGATTATGAATCATTTGACAGATGCGAACCATGCCTCTTGGGCAAGATGACCAAGACTCCGTTCTCCGGAACAATGGAGCGAGCAACCAACTTATTGGAGATCATACATACTGATGTGTGTGGTCCAATGAGTGTTGAGGCTCGCGGTGGTTATCGTTATGTTCTCACCCTCACTGATGATTTGAGTACATATGGGTATGTCTACTTGATGAAGCACAAGTCTGAGACCTTTGAAAAGTTCAAGGAATTTCAGAATGAGGTTGAGAATCACCGTGACAAGAAAATAAAGTTCTTACGATCAGATCGTGGAGGAGAATATTTGAGTCATGAATTTGGCACGCACTTAAGGAAATGTGGAATTGTTTCACAACTCACGCCGCCTGGAACACCTCAGCGTAACGGTGTGTCCGAACGTCGTAATCGCACTCTATTGGATATGGTGCGATCTATGATGTCTCTTACTGATCTACCGCTATCTTTTTGGGGTTATGCTTTAGAGACTGCCGCATTCACTTTAAATAGGGCACCGTCAAAATCCGTTGAGACGACACCGTATGAATTATGGTTTGGGAAGAAACCTAAGCTGTCGTTTCTGAAAGTTTGGGGATGCGATGCTTATGTGAAGAAACTTCAACCAGAGAAGCTCGAACCCAAGTCAGAAAAATGCGTATTCATAGGATACCCTAAGGAAACTATTGGGTATACCTTCTACCTAAGATCCGAGGGCAAGATCTTTGTTGCCAGGAATGGATCCTTTCTAGAGAAAGAGTTTCTCTCGAAAGAAGTAAGTGGGAGGAAAGTGGAGCTTGATGAGATGACCCTCGAACCGGAGAGTAGCGCAGCACAGGAAAATGTTTCTATGGAGCCTGCACCGGCTAGAGAGGAAGTTAATGATAATGATCATGATCAAGCTACCACTGAACTTCGAAGGTCCACAAGGACACGTTCCGCACCAGAGTGGTACGGCAATCCTGTCCTGGAAATCATGTTGTTAGACAACAGTGAACCTTCGAACTATGAAGAAGCGATGGCGGGCCTGGATTCCGACAAATGGCTTGAAGCCATGAAATCCGAGATAGGATCCATGTATGAAAACGAAGTATGGACTTTGATTGACTTGCCCGATGATCGGCAAGCCATAGAAAATAAATGGATCTTTAAGAAGAAGACTGACGCGGATGGTAATGTGACCATCTATAAGGCTCGGCTTGTCGCTAAGGGTTATCGACAAGTTCAAGGGGTTGACTACGATGAGACTTTCTCACCCGTAGCGAAGCTGAAATCCGTCAGAATCATGTTAGCAATTGCCGCATACTATGATTATGAGATATGGCAAATTGACGTCAAAACGGCATTCCTTAATGGTTTTCTTAAGGAAGAGTTGTATATGATACAACCGGAAGGTTTTGTCGACCCTGAGAATGCTGACAAGGTATGCAAGCTCCAGCGCTCAATCTATGGGCTGGTGCAAGCATCTCGGAGTTGGAACATTCGCTTTGATGAGATGATCAAAGCGTTTGGGTTCACACAGACTTATGGAGAAGCCTGTGTTTACAAGAAAGTGAGTGGGAGCTCTGTAGCATTTCTCATATTATATGTGGATGACATACTGCTAATGGGAAATAATATAGAATTCTTGGAAAGTATAAAGGCCTACTTGAATAAGTGTTTTTCAATGAAGGACCTTGGAGAAGCTGCTTATATATTAGGCATCAAGATCTATAGCGATAGATCGAGACGCCTCATAGGTCTTTCGCAAAGCACATACCTTGATAAGATATTGAAGAAGTTCAATATGGATCAGTCCAAGAAGGGGTTCTTGCCTGTATTGCAAGGTGTGAGATTGAGCTCGGCTCAATGCCCGACCACGGCAAAAGATATAGAAGAGATGAGTGTCATCCCCTATGCCTCAGCCATAGGGTCTATTATGTATGCCATGCTGTGTACCAGACTTGGTGTAAACCTTGCAGTAAGTTTGGTAGGTAGGTACCAAAGTAATCTTGGCAAGGAACACTGGACAGCGGTCAAGAACATCCTGAAGTACCTGAAAAGGACTAAGGAGATGTTTCTCGTTTATGGAGGTGACGAAGAGCTCGTCGTAAAGGGTTACGTCGACGCTAGCTTCGACACAGATCCGGATGACTCCAAGTCACAAACCGGATACGTGTATATTTTGAATGGTGGAGCAGTAAGCTGGTGCAGTTGCAAGCAAAGCGTCGTGGCGGGTTCTACATGCGAAGCGGAGTACATAGCAGCCTCGGAGGCAGCACACGAAGCAGTATGGATGAAGGAGTTCATCACCGACCTAGGAGTCATTCCAAATGTGTCGGGTCCAATGGCTCTCTTCTGTGACAACACTGGAGCTATTGCCCTTGCCAAGGAGCCCAGGTTTCACAAGAAGACCAGGCATATCAAGCGTCGCTTCAACTCCATACGTGAACATGTTCAAGATGGAGACATAGATATTTGTAAAGTGCACACGGATTTGAATGTAGCAGATCCGTTGACTAAACCTCTTCCACGAGCAAAACATGATCAACACCAGAACTCTATGGGTGTTCGATTCATCACAATGTAACTAGATTATTGACTCTAGTGCAAGTGGGAGACTGTTGGAAATATGCCCTAGAGGCAATAATAAAATGGTTATTATTATATTTCCTTGTGCATGATAATTGTCTGTTATTCATGCTATAATTGTGTTATCCGGAAATCGTAATACATGTGTGAATACATAGACCACTACATGTCCCTAGTAAGCCTCTAGTTGACTAGCTCGTTGATCAATAGATGGTTACGGTTTCCTGACCATGGACATTGGATGTCATTGATAACGGGATCACATCATTAGGAGAATGATGTGATGGACAAGACCCAATCCTAAGCCTAGCACTAGATCGTGTAGTTCGTTTGCTAAAGCTTTTCCAATGTCAAGTAACTTTTCCTTAGACCATGAGATTGTGCAACTCCCGGATACCGTAGGAGTGCTTTGGGTGTACCAAACGTCACAACGTAACTGGGTGGCTATAAAGGTGCACTACGGGTACCTCCGAAAGTGTCTGTTGGGTTGGCACGAATCGAGACTGGGATTTGTCACTCCGTGTGACGGAGAGGTACCTCTGGGCCCACTCGGTAGGACATCATCATAATGAGCTCAATGTGATCAAGGAGTTGTTCACAGGATGATGTGTTACGGAAACGAGTAAAGAGACTTGCCGGTAACGAGATTGAACAAGGTATCGAGATACCGACGATCGAATCTCGGGCAAGTATCGTACCGATAGACAAAGGGAATTGCGTACGGGATTGATTGAATCCTCGACATCGTGGTTCATCCGATGAGATCATCGAGGAGCATGTGGGAGCCAACATGGGTATCCAGATCCCGCTGTTGGTTATTGACCGGAGAGTTGTCTCGGTCATGTCTACGTGTCTCCCGAACCCGTAGGGTCTACACACTTAAGGTTCGGTGACGCTAGGGTTGTAGGGAAAGTTTGTACATGGTTACCGAATGTTGTTCGGAGTCCCGGATGAGATCCCGGACGTCACGAGGAGTTCCGGAATGGTCCGGAGGTGAAGATTTATATATGGGAAGTTGTCATACGGTCACCGGAATAGTTTCGGGGGTTATCGGTATTGTACCGGGACCACCGAAAGGTGTCCGGAGGTCCACCGGGTGGGGCTGATTTACCCGGGAGGCCTGATGGGCTGTATATGGGAGGGAACCAGCCCCCTAGTGGGCTGGTGCGCCCCCCCAAGGGCCCATGGCGCCTAGGGTTGGGAAACCCTAGGGGAGGGAGCCTTCCACCTTGCTTGGGCGGCAAGTTTCCCTCCCCTGGCCGCCTCCCCTCCCCTCAGATTGGATCTGAGGGGGCCGGCCCCCTCTCCTCTTCCCCCTATAAATAGTGGAGGGGTGGGAGGGAGGCCATACCTCATCCCTGGCGCAGCCCCTCCCCTCTCCAACACCTCCTCCTCCTCCCGCGGTGCTTGGCGAAGCCCTGCAGGAATACCACGCAGCTCCAACTCCACCACGCCGTCGTGCTGCTGCTGGAGCTGTCCTCCCCAACCTCTCCTTCCCCCTTGCTGGATCAAGAAGGAGGAGACGTCTCCGCTCCGTACGTGTGTTGAACACGGAGGTGCTGTCCGTTCGGCGCTCGGTCATTGGTGATTTGGATCACGACGAGTACGACTCCATCAACCCCGTTCTCTTGAACGCTTCCGCTCGCGATCTACAAAGGTATGTAGATGCACTCCCCTCTCTCTCGTTGCTAGATGACTCCATAGATTGATCTTGGTGATGCGTAGAAAATTTCAAAATTATGCTACGATCCCCAACAGTTCCATCTCATCGTACCAGATGACTTGAGGATGCGCGTGGTATGTTCAATCTCACCCTAAATCGGTTGGCATGGCCTACTTTCCTGAACATATACTAAATATTGCTACATTTGGATAAAAGGTGCCACATGCACCATATACGTCAAAGGGGATTTTTCCCCCTCTTCTTTTTATATTAGGCAAATTAATGATGTATTGTTCTTTCGATTACTCTCATATTTCCATGACATCATGTTTACCCTATCTGTTTAATTATAGATTTTTGTCCTTTGATTTCAACTGCTGTACAGTTCTTTCAATTTGGGCCCATATTCCCATGTTACCATATTTTCTTTAACAATCCTACGATTTTCTGCAGCGCGTCCCTTGCTATGCAACAGAATCTGTAGTACACAATCATTCCCTTTACATAAATGAAGACTGCAGGGATGTCATACTGAACACAAACCATGGATTTACAATCGTTGCTACTGTAAGACTTGATGAACGTGGTGACTCCTATTTTGGCACTGGCCTTTGGAAAGAAATTTATAAGTTTTATGTACTGAAAGCTGGCACTAAAATTGCACTTCACATAAAAGAGCCTGGTCATGAGATATATGGTAACTTCCCCAACGATATCATCCGTCCAGACTTTGTTCGAAGTAAGTGTTCTTTTCAAGTATTTGCATGTTGACTTACCCAGCAATATCAAATGAATTGTGTAGTATTTAAGCAACCGATTGTTATTCCATTTTCTTACTCTATTCCTACCTACTAACTTCTAGTTACCAATACACTTTTCTATTGCCCTGTTTTAACTAAATATTCCCTATACTCCCACTTCTATCAGAAAAGCACCGCTGACAAGGAGACTCTGGAGGTGGAGAACGGGGCTGCCAACAAGCGGAAGCGGGTCGAGCAAGAACCGCAAGTGACTCCAGCAGGCCTAGACTTCATCAGCAGCCTCCCCGATGATATGTTGACAGTCATCATCTCCCTCCTCCCAATCAAATATGGGGCACGGACAACCGTCCTTTCCCGGCGGTGGTGCCCCCTATGGAACTCCACCCCTCTCGACTTCATCGACACCCATGAGCTCTCCCATGGCTATTGCAAAAGCTTGGATGCGTTCTCCAAGATCCTCGGCAGTCACCCTGGCCCAACCAGAGGCCTCAGCATGGGCAAGTTCCGTTCCAACGGCAAGGACCGAGCCAAGCCTGACGACTGGTTCTGATACCCCGCCCTAGATCAGCTCGAGGAGCTCACTTTTGATTATGGGCATATGCGCTCACTGCCAACGTCCGCGGTCCACCTCGCGCCCACGCTGCGCGTCACCAAGTTCAGGAACTGCCATCCCCCCCTTAATGATGCGCCCGCTCTTATTCTACGACGACTAAAGCACATCGAGCTCGTCGCCGTCTGCCACCCAAACGGTGACATGGAGCGCCTGCTCCGTGGCTGTACTGCACTTGAGTACCTTCATCTTCAGGTGATCAATGGGTTGAGTAGCTTCCACATCACCTCCATGACTCTCCGGACTATTTATGTGTGTTGCTAGTGCGGCAAGAAGATATCCCAAGATGTGTACCACGGTATGGTCATTGAGGACACACCTTCACTTGAGAGATTACTTGTAGTTGATCAAGAAGGTCCAACAAGAATCAATGTCATTTCTGCGCCGAAATTGACAGTGGTGGGCTACTCGTCTGACAAATACTCCAAACTTGTTATTGGATCCACACCCGTTCAGGTACAACAGCCGCCTTCTACCTCTCCTTCTAGAAATTAACATTATTTCTAATTTTGAAGATGTATGTTCGTCTGTCATCCAGAAAATGATTCCGACAAGCTTGACCCCGAAGCTGCGCACAATGAAGGTCTTGGCACTAGAATCTATCGGCCCCAACCTGGAGCAAGTTGTCTGTTTCCTGAGATGCTTTCCGGGCCTGGAGAAGCTATATATCGAGGTGATGTTCCTTTCCTGTTAAATGTTAACCATAAGGGAGTTCAATTTGTGACACCTTTTTCCAAGTTTACAATGACAATGTACTATGATTTCTGAAGGCTTTTTTGGAGGATTTCAGTACATACATGTTTCCCCCCCATATTGGTTGCTTGATTCATATGGTTACAATCCATAAGCATTTCTCCTTTGGATTCATCTGTACTAGTTTTCTTAGGGAACTTTTCATCCACTCCAACCTCTTGTGAAGAAGGCTACATTTTTCTAGATTGTAATCAAATGCCCATGTTAATCATGTCGGATCGAAGATGGCATGTTAGTGCATTTTACAAATCCTGCAAACCAAATAGGCATGTAGTAGTGTTCAAAACTGCATGTAGGCACTAACACGTTTTCTTCTTTTGAAGATAAGATTAGGCCCGGTGGTGGATAATGTGATACAATATAACAATCACATCGAATGCCTAGATCTGCATCTCTCAAAAATTACTTTGAACTCCTACCGAGGGACCTTACCGGAGATTATATTCGCCAGGTTCTTTGTTGTCAGAGCAAGGGTGCTGAAGGTAATGAGGTTTGCCCTACATTTATTTTGCAAAAATGAATGGTTAGTTGATCAGCGCCGGCGGCTGCGGCAGAATGGAATAGGCTTAAAAAATGCTGAATTTCATTTTGGAACTTCAGATGGCGGAGTAATCGGAAGTCATCGTGTCAACCCCATACATGACTTCTCAGTGGCTGACCCCTTTGCAAAAATTATGAGGTTTCGAAACCAGACTTACAAGTGGTAATATTAGTTTGAACCTCTCTGATATCCATGTTCAGTGGATCAGCGCGAGCGTTTACAGCTGATGAGCTGAATTTCATTTCTAATATCAGTTTGAACCTTGTAGTCATCGAATTCGAGCCATATAACTCTGGAATTTGAACCTTGTAATATTTCGAGCTTTTGTGGTACAATCGTTGAAATGGCATCGTATGAGACTCATATATTGGTAGCACTATTTTGACCTTAATATGCAATGGACTTAGATTTTATTAACCATTCTCGAATCTGTTTACCTTGTCGATCTCATAGCACACGATCTGTATAGCTAACTTGACTGTGATCTTCGACATTATTGCACACAGTTGGTTTCTTCAACCGTGTGCCCTATAGAGCGCAGAATTAATTATCGCACTCGAGTGTCCATCATCACCCTTCTGTGTAACTTTGACCTCAGCACCCACGTGTGAACTTATGACCGAAGTCATTCCACACACTTAGTTTTTACAAAGCTTTTTGCCAATAAACACCCACGATTTGTCCCTCTTCTAGCCGACGCATGGCCAAACTAGCCGGGCGGGAAGCTTACGCGGTAAACTACGCAGTAGCGCGGGAACAGGCTCACAGATGATACATTTGGCGCCTCTTCGAGCCCACGCGTGGTCAAACGAAACGCGTGCAATGCGGTGTTGTCAAGCGTGCACTAGAATCCTCCGCTATGAACGCGGTGACAAGACATGACAATTATAGGCCGGCCGGCCCGCATTTATTACAGCGGCCATTTAACCCTTGTGTCTCTTCAACCTTTCGATCGCGCCCCACCATTGCAAGAAGCACACCCACCATGACAAATTCTTAGAGGGTATCCTGCGCGGCTCCAATGGCGCTCCGAGCGGCTGCCGACGATGAGCAGTAGTTCACCATGCATGCCGTGGTGGACACCCACAGAAGGTTCACGGAGCTCTCGGTGGTGTACACTAACAACCCGGTCTAGGTGGAGCACTCCATCCACATCATGGAGTTGTTGCTTGCTGAGGAGAAGTATAAGGTGGTCGGGTTCGACCTCGAGTAAACCCGCGCTTGTGCCGGGTCTTGTCCCAAGGTCACCGTCGCCCAGATGTGTGTGTGCGATCACCTCCTCGTCTACCACTACTGCCTGGCCACACGGCCTTGCGAGTGTTTCGCCAGGTTTGTCAACAGCCCCCACTACATGTTCGCTACGGTGGACATCACCAATGATGTAAAGGTGCTCAAGAATTCAGGCATCGCCTGCCAGAATCTTGTCGACATCCAGGGCCAATACAAGATCTGGGGAAACAACGAGCATGAGAAGGACTCACTAGTTCACCTCGCTGAGGCCATCATCGATCCCTACTACAGATACATGAAGGATTCCTGCAATAAGGACAAGCGTGCCTGGCACTCGGCCTGGATGGAGAAACTCGACAAAGCTCATGTTGTACGCGGCCAAGGAGGCGTACACGAGCTACGAGATGTACAGGCGGATCGTTGACATGAGGAAGTGCCTCCTTCCCCAAAACGGCCAGGGATCCAGCTGGAAGCAGAGCAATGGCAAGCATCATCGCAACAAGAAGTAGATGATTAGATGCTCGTTTCTCCTAGTTTAGTATGCATGTAATTGCTTACTTTGGTGTGTGGAAATGTTATGTGTGTAGTCACTTGTGTAATTGTATGCTTAATTTGGTTTTGTAATGCTGTCTTTTTAAGTATATATGTTGATGCTCTGTAGACAGAGCATAGATGTTGTGCAGACAAAGCAAATCACGTCACACATGGACTAAACAATGGAACCCGTCGGTGATGATTTCATCAATCACTGACAATTGTATACCAGCAATCGTTTGCTCACAACACACACGGCTTGTTAACAGGAATCGTCTATGTTGTTATCGGTCTTCCCACACATTTCCGATTACAGACCCGTTTGCCGCATATCACACACATCTTGTTAAGTTGAACCATTTCTGTTCTCATCCCTAATCGAAAACAGTTCATTCGAGTGAACCGTATGCCGTATATCACACACACCTTGATCTGGCTGACCGTTTCTGTTGCTTTCCCTAATAGCAAACAGTTCATCGGAGCGAACTGTATGCCGTATATCGCACACACATTGATATGGCTGCCCGTTTCTGTTGTTCTGTCTAATCGCAAACAGTTCATATGGATCAACTCTATGCCCAGCATCGCACACACAACTAAAATCTGAACCGTGTTTCATGTATCCACCATCGCAAATGTTTTGCATCTTTTTTTATGGTTTTTTACATCACCATTTGTGATTAATGCATCGCACATAGTTTCGTCAAAGGGTCTCTGATCGTAGTGTCGCGTTAGCAGCATCCTGCAGTAGTGTCATATGCTGCATTTTTCATTTGTGCGCATAAGTTTTATATCATCTTGGAGTAAACTTTGGGTACTAATATTATGTTATATGCTCAATGAAGAGTTTGTCCATGGATAGCCTATCAATGGTGCTGGATTCTGTCAAGATCTTATATATCGGATTGTTTAGTTATGATCTGAACACAATTATTGGCTTGCTGCGATGCTTTCCATGTCTGGAGAATTTGTATATAAACATGATGATTTCATGCACATTGAAAGCCCATATATATTGTACTAGAACTAACCGTTCAGCTGTCGCTCTTTCGACATACTCTTTTTTTAGACCTTAACTATTTTCAATCTTCATGCCTACTTAGGCACTAACACATGGAGAAAAACATATAACCAATCGGTGGCGTAATAAGCACCGGGATTTTCTCAGTTCTCATGACATTCGTTTGAGGACAATAACGATGGAAGGATATGCATCCAACCAGGTAAACAGAAGCTTTGTCACATTCTTCCTGTTGAATGCGAGGTTACTATTGTCCATGAGGCTTAAGTTTTTCAACAAGAAATTTCTCATGGATGGATATGTTGAACAGCAAAAAAAGAAGTTTCAGGTGGACAAATGGGCTTCTGAACGTGCTCGGCTTCTATTTACAACAACTTGTCGTCATGTTCCAGTAAATTTTTTCGCACAGGATATTGATTTTATGGATCAGACCGATCCATTTGTTTGTGACTGCCAAAAATAGTGGTTGGGTTAGATGTTATTGCCATGTTCAATCTGGGTTTTGTCTAAATTTGATGAACAATTAATCCTTTGGCTTTTGTACCGTTTGTAAGCTTGAGTTAGATGTTGTTGCCCTTTTTAACTCGCCTGTGACTATCATATTTTCATTGAAACAAGGCAAATGGCTTGCCATTTCCTTTATTAAAGAGAGAAATACTGTAACAACAGGGACCCAGCAGCTCGCCCAGTTGTTTTTTAGTTTTATCAACTGCGCTGTGCAGGGGCTATGACCCGTTAGCCCAGGCTTTTATTTAAGCACATGATGAGCCCAGTTGATATCTTTTTTCTTTCTGAAAATGGCTAGCCCAGTTCTATTTTTTTGGACAATACCCAACCCAGGCCTACTTGCTTTTATCAGCACTGCTGGGCTGCAAATCTTTAAAGACGAGGAAATGTATTCGGCTTCCCCAGAAAATGGGCTATAAGTAGTAAGAAATGGGATGTAAAATTTTAAAACACAGAAAACCGGCAACTAGATTCAAATTTCTTTTTTTCAGGATTTTAATATTTTAAATTTCATTGTTTTTTTTGCGGGAAAAATTTCGTTGTATTTTAATTTGAAATAAAATTATTTTTATAATTATTTTTAATGTGACTCAAAATTTTGTGATTAAAGAGTTCGGACCCCACCGGAATATGCAAAATTTTGTTGAATTTTTTAGCAGTTGCCAGAATATGGTCTGTAATGCTAACAAAAAGAATATGAGCTACAAAATATCCTTAAGAATTAGCAAATGGGCTGTAAGTTATTAAAAATAATGGCAAATGGGCTGTATGCTGTTTTCCACAGATTTGGAGGCTGACTTGTGGGCCTACTAGGTTGACGATGACGCTGTCCTAATTTTTTTTTACGCGTACGCAAGGCTTTGTCAACTTAGTCAACACAGAGCAGTGACTATTGGATGTCCATCCAACTGCCATTGTGCTTCTTCAATCTCTGATCTTCCTGCTCCAGCCTCCCAAACCAGCGCTGGCGGGACTGCCTGCTCCCTCCTTTCGTGGCCAGCCCACCCTACTCCCACCGCTGGCCAGGCCATCCCTCTACCCACCTGCACCTCCTGTTATTTTCCGGCGACGGCAGCCTCACCCCGCAACTGACCAGTCAGCCCTCATACTCCCCTCAGCGTGGGCATCCACTGTTGTGGCTTCGCTGGCTCCGGGTCATTCCCTTCCTGGGCCTCGCGGTCGTCCACCGTGTTTTTTTTGTTTTGACATGGGTCGTCCACCGCGTTGGTGCTCTCAGCGCGGCGTGGTCAACATGGTCAACAAATGACAGCCATCGGAAGAGGGATGTAAGTGGAGAGGCTGAAAGTAGCGACCCACACAAGGAAGTGCCTCCTTATTACGCGAAAAAATGATTGCTCCTGCTGACAGCTGGGACCCACCGGCAAAATCTTCGCACGGAAGGAAGTGCCTCCTTATTATGCGAAAAAAACTATTCGTCCCGATGACAGCTGGGACCCGGCAAATTTGGTGGCTGACTTGTGGGCCTACTATGTTGACGCGTACGCAGGGCTTTGTCAACTTAGTCAACAAATGATTCTAGCAGGTGGACCGTTGGATGTTAATCCAACAGCCGTGCTACTTCTTCAACCTCTGATCTTCTTGCTCCAGCCACCCAAACCAGCGCCGACGGGACCGCCTGCACCTGTCTCCCGTGGGCGGCAATGCTGCCGCGCAGGCCTCACCTAATCCCACCACCGGCCAAGGCTTCCCTCTACTCACCCACACCCCGTGGTATTCTCCGGCGACGGCAGCCTCACACCGCAGCGGAACCAGTGAACCCTCGTACTCCCCTCCGCATGGGCATTAACTGCCTCGTCTTCCTCGGCTCCGCATTGTTCCCTTAGTAGGCCTTGCCGTCGTCCATCGCCTTGGTGCTCTCGGCGCGGCGTGGTCAATATTGTGAACGAACGACAGCCATCGGAAGATGACTGTACACGGTGAGGCTGATAGTTGGACCCACCACCTACATCTTCGCATGCAAGGAAGTGCCTCCTTATTACGTGCAAAAAAATGATTCCTCCCCTTGACAGCTGGGACCCACCACCTATATCTTCGCACGCAAGGAAGTGCGTCCTTATCCTCCCTGACAGCTGGGACCCACCCGGTCGAACCATACGTAGCGTTGTCTGTCTGGTCGCGAACATGTACATACATACTGGTCGATCGGTCTCTCTGCAACGATGAACCATGGCTGAGCACGCAGCGGGACGTGTAGTAGTAGAGCCCCCGACGTAGCAGTTCAGGCAGTCAAGTCAAAACCGTGTACACGTACGTACAGCCAGATGCCAAAAAATATGGCCACATACGTACATACGGGCGGGGTATCGAATGCCTACTCACGCATATGTACGGCGAGGGCTCATGTACATGGAGATGCAACGGACGGCAGCAATGGCGTCCTGTTCATCGGGCAGCCAACCGGCTGGGTCGGAACGGAGAAAGAGCGTCTTGTTCATCGGGAGGCAACAGACTGGGTTAGAATGCGTCCTGTTCAACAGGAGCCAACCGGCTTGGATGGAACAGCTGAAACGGGGTCTAGCGTACCTCAAAACGGAGGAAACGGACTTCTGTTCGAGCTCCTACGGTCGAAACGGGGTGTTGTTGATCAGGAGGTGTCATGGGAAACCACGGCCACCAATGGGGCCATCGGCCCTTTGTGGTTCGGCGGGGGGAAGGGCACATTGCACAAAGAGCGGAGAGCATAGCACAGCATGGCAGAGATCACACGGGCAGTTTTTACCCAGGTTCGGGCCGCCGCGAGGCGTAAAACCCTCCTCCTGCTTTGGTGGATTGATGTGAGGACCGTGGTGGAGATGCAGCGCTCTAGCCCGGCAGGGTTGCCTCGGGGCGAGAGCAGCTATGCGCGTATGAGTGTACAAGGGTCCCAATCCTTTCTATGGTTGCCATGGCCCTCCTTTTATACATCAAGAGTTCACCACAATGGCAAATCAGTCATTGTGTACTGATTAGATAGCGAACAGTCCTATCATACCTAACTCTGCAGACAGGGCAGAGCGCATTAAATGCGCCGCTTAGTGTCACATTGTGGCATGCCCGGCAAGCCTTGCCGGGCCGTTCGGCCACCTTCTCGTCTGTCTGCTTGACACGTCTCTGGACGGGTGTCATTTGGAGGTAATTTCCTCTGGAAATGGCTACCATGTGTCAAATAACAGCCACTCAGCCACTTGGGGGCTTGACACCGCACTGATCGATGACTTGTGTCGTTGTGAGGTGGAGCGGTGGAGCCTTGGCGCGGTAGGCCGCCCTTGGCGTCCCCGGCAAGCTTACCGGGGTAGTCTTGAGGTTTGTCTTCAGGGTAACTTTGACCTCGCCGAGCTTGCCTGCCCGACAAGGGAGGTTTTTCCTTAGTGGTGTCTTGCTCATTTAGCTTGACTTGGTCTTCTTAATCCGCCCTTTGATTTCTCAAAGAGCTGATCTCTCCTTGCTTGGTCTGGATTTGGACGTTGCAACATCGCCTCCAAGCCAGTGTATAGTCGGGGCAACACACCTGGGGTTTGTTGCACCGACAGAAGCCCCCAGGCCTGGCCTGAACACGCTGCCGAGCGTCGTCGGGGTAGGCCCTGTCAAGTACAGAGGCGTGAAGGCTGCGATAGTTTGACCTTTGAGTTCTTCTTTGCTTCTTCATTAATCTGAGCTTGGATCAGTTTCCGGTTTTCCCGCGCGTCACGTAACACCATTTGTAGTGGGGCCATCTTTGTAATGGCCCGTGAATGACTTTAACACACGGGTGAGTAACTGCCAATTCACTCTTCCCACCACGCTCTTATCCCTGGCCACGTATGCTGCATGCATTGAGTGGGGTAGGTAACGGAGGTGCGTGGTGTGGGAGAGCGTCAAGGCAGGGGCCCGGCCATCCCGGGTTGGTGAAGAGGGACGGTGGTTACCCACCAAGGAAGGAGCCAGCCCCCAACCTTGTTTTCCCTATAAAAGGGAATGCGGGCAGGGGTGCGGTCTCACACCAAACTTCCCTCCCCCCTTTGTCTTCTGGTGTTGTGTCTTCGTCATGGCGAGGAGAGGGAAAGGTGGGCACGGCCGCGCCTTCGTTGAGATAGGATCCCCCTCCTGCCATCGTGCAAAGCGTCCGGCCTGGGGTGGCGGTCCGGCACCTAGCACGAGTGGGAGAGGTCTCAGGTGGGCACGCGGGCTGCGCGGCGGCGGCGCCGGAGGTAGCGACTCCGGCGCGCTCGTCGTTGGGCCGCTCGTGGTTTCAACCTTAGTGAGGGGCCACGTAGGTGATGCCACGCCGGAGTCCACAATAGACACAAAGCGTGGAGATCGACCATGGCCCATCCTCCCTTTGCCCATGATGACGAAGGGAGATCGCAGAAGCGATTCTCCATTGGTTACGGCAGATCCCTTCTTTCGGGGTACTGCTTGTCTTGCGCATGGGCGGGCTCCTTGTGCCCGTGCTTGCTTCTTCAGGGGACGGCATCCTTCTAACTTCGGGTTGGTGGAGACGACCATGCTCTCTGTGGAGTCTCCCGAAGTGCCTGGTGCCTGTCCCGGCCGCCGCGGCGGGGGCTCGAGCAGCGGCAGATGCGCCTCTTTGAGTGACAGTGACGAGGAGGGTGGCGGCAACCCACGACACGTCAAGAGCGGGGACGACCGCTCCGACATGGCGTGATTGCCGGCAGCACCATCATCTCCGGCTGGGCTTCGGCAGTGCCACCATACGCACCTGCCCTCTGGTTTCTTCCTCTAGCTCGGGAATGGCGCCCTCCTGATCCTGGGGAGGCACCAAATCCCAGCCAGGCTCTCCCTCCGTCTTCTTCGTCTATCTCTGCGGTTTCGAGGAGGACAGAAACAGAGCGAAGGCATCACGGGGCACTTATCTTTTTTCAATCTAAAATATGTAGGCACTTGCCAAACTTTCGTCTAAATTATGTAATCTTCTTTATCCATTTTTGTGTTCTGTAAGATCTGTACTTACTCATCAGCATATTAATGAAAAAGACAAGCTTTGCCGGGCACTTGTGCATGTATTATATCCATGCAGAGGTGAAATGCCTCTATACATTCAAGTAAACAAGTTATCCCCGGCAAGCTATCCTGCCGGTACCCTTGGTTTGTTGCCGCGGGGCTAAGCCTACCGGGCACAAATCACAAAGAGGGACCAGCCCCCCGCCAAGCCTTCTCCGCCAAAGGCCACTACGTCCATCCTGACCGAAGCAACGTTTGAGTCAAAGGATGGGAGCACCTAAGTTTCGAAGGTGGCGAGGTTTTCATATGGACAAGTTTCTACTTACAGAACACGTACGGATAAGAAAAGAACTTATCTGTTTGGCTTGCCAGGGATCGTCATGTAGGCTCATCTTCATTTCTTCTCTTCGGGACCAAGTCCACGGTAAGAACCCTGCAACTTAATGCAGATGAAAACAATGCCACATGCGACCTTATCTACATGATCATGCTATGCTCATGATATGCTTATGCATGCATGCAATTTGTCGGGGCCCCCCAGCGCTTCGTTTATTTCTCTGTTGCTCAGGGTCTGCGCCTGGCTTTGTATAAGGGGTTACATGCAACATCGGCAAGGCCTATACAAAAGGGTGGCTGCCGGGCAGGGCCCGACAACCGCGCCTTATGGGTAGAACTTACGGAGATGCTCAATGTTCCATGAGTTTTGCAACTGAATGCCATCTCCGGTCTTCAGACAGACTACGCCAGGTCTGGTGACTCGTACTACCCGGTAAGGGCCTTCCCACTTCGGCGTCAACTTGTTTGTACCCTTGGCGGACTGAACGCGCCTAAGGACAAGGTCGCCTTCCTCAAAACTCCGAGCATGAACCCTGCGGCTGTGATAGCGACGCAGGGCTTGCTGGTAGCGTGCAGCACGCGTAGCAGCCTGGAGACGGTTCTCCTCAAGTAGCACAGCGTCATCATGCCAGTGTTGTTCTTGCGCTACTTCATCGTAGGCAAGCACTCGAGGAGATCCGAATATGAGTTCCATGGGGATAACTGCTTCTGCCCCATAGACTAGAGAGAAGGGAGTCTGCCCAGTAGCTCGATTTGGTGTCGTACGGAGGGACCAAAGAACCATCGGCAGCTTGTCGATCCATCGCCTGCTGCACTTCTGCAGTCTATCAAAGGTTCTTGTCTTGAGACCTCGTAGCACTTCAGCGTTCGCCCTCTCATCTTGCCCGTTGCTTCTGGGATGGGCGACAGCGGCAAATGAGATCTTGCTTCTGAGGGCATGAACATATTGCATGAAGGTGCGGCTCGTGAACTGGGTGCCATTGTCGGTGATGATCCGGGCAGGTACCCCGAAGCGGCACAGCAATCCTTTCAAGAACTTGATAGCTGACTGCGCGGTCACCTTTCTTACCGGCTCCACTTCTGGCCACTTTGTGAACTTATCGATAGCAACGAACAAGAACTCAAAGCTCCCGGTAGCGCGGGGGAATGGGCCCAAGATATCGAGCCCCTAGACCGAGAAGGGCCATGACAAAGGGATCGTCTGGAGAGCTTGGGCAGGCTGATGGATGTTCTTGGAGTGGAACTGGCAGGCTTCACATATGGTGACTAGCTCAATTGCATCTTGGAGGGCTGTAGGCCAATAGAAACCTTGCCGGAAGGCTTTTCCAACCAGAGCCCTTGATCCAATGTGGGAGCCGCACATACCCTTGTGTATCTCTGCCAACAAATCCTTTCCCTCTTCCTGGTAAATGCACTTCAATTTCACACCATTGGGCCTTCTTCTGTATAGCGTGTCGTCAATGAACTGATACATACTGGCCCTCCGGGCTACTCTTTTTGCTTCTTCTTGCTCTTTGGGAAGTTCTCCTGTTTGGAGGAAATGGACTATGTGCCGCGCCCAAGTCGGAGCCAGAGGCTCGGCAACGAGGACCAGCGGCACCTCCTCATTCGTGGGAGCGCACTCCTCGACTGCAGGGACCGGTGGTCTGGCGGGAGGGTCCAACTCATCGATCAAAGGGGAGTTGTTCCCGCGAAGCTCTCTGCCGGGGGCTTCGGGAGGCTCTGCCGGGAGAGGCTTGCCGGAGTCCAGTTTCCTCCTCTTTCTGGCCATTGTTGCCGGGGATTCGGAGGGCTGAGTCAGATGGAGAACAAAAGTCCCTGGTTCCACAGGGAGTTTTTGCGCAGCGCACTTTGACAGATGATCAGCAATGCTGTTTTCCGCACGGGGCACGTGCTCTGTTTGCAATCCGTCAAAGCGCTCCTCCAACTTTCTCACTTCCTCGACGTATGCCTCCATCAATGGGCTTTGGTAATCCTTGTTGTCTTGTCTCACCACAAGTTGTGAATCTCCACGGATGATCAGTTTCTTCATTCCCAGTTCTATTGCAATCCTGAGCCCGGCAAGGAGCCCTTCATACTCTGCAGTATTGTTGGTAGCCTTCTCCCGAGGAAAATGCATCTGGACGACATACTTAAGGTGCTCCCTAGTGGGAGAAATGAGAAGCACGCCAGCCCCTGCACCTTGTAGGGAGAAGGCAGCATCGAAATACATAATCCATTCTTGGGGCACTTCCTTGCCGGGGATGATGGTCTCCAGTACTTCTTCATCAGGAGCTGGCGTCCACTCTGCAATGAACTCTGCTAGTGCTCTGCTCTGAATGGTTGACGTGCTTTCAAACTTCAAACCAAAGCTGGACAATTCCAAAGCCCATTCCACAATCCTGCCAGTGGCCTCAGGGTTTCGGAGTATGCGTTGCAAGGGGAAGCGGGTGACAACCGTGATCTCGTGGGCTTGGAAGTAGTGGCGCAGTTTCATTGAGGCCATGATGAGGCCAAAAATCAACTTTTGCACGCCAGAGTACCTCGATCTAGCCCCTTGTAGTAGGGAGCTGACGAAGTACACTGGGCGCTGCACCACTTTCTTCTTTGCTGCCACCTTGGAACTGTCTCTGCTGCCTTGCTCTTCTTTGTCTTGAACTGCATCTGACCTTGCCGGGACGGGTTCACTTTCCTCCCCAGAGGGGACAGTGGCTGTCGCTGCCGCTTCATCCACTTCCTGCTGCGCCACCAGTGCTGCACTAACCACTTGATTGGTTGCCGCTAAGTATAGCAGCAACGGCTCTTGTGGTTTGGGAAAGACCAAAGTGGGCACAGAGGAAAGATAGGTCTTCAAATCTTGTAGCGCATTGTCTGCCTCTGGGGTCCACTCCACGGGTCCTGCCTTCTTCAAGATTTTGAAGAATGGCAGGGCGTGCTCGGCAGACATGGAAATGAACCTGCTTTGCGCAGTAACACATCCAGTCAAACGCCTCACGTCCTTAACTGTCTTGGGTGCTTGAATTTGCTCGATAGCCTTGATCCTGTCGGGGTTGGCCTCTATCCCTCGATGGGACACAAAGAAGCCAAGTAGCTTGCCAGAGGGAACGCCAAACACACACTTCTCCGGGTTCAGTTTAAGTTGATCCTGGGCAGATTTGCAAAAGTCTCTTCCAAATCCTGAATGAGAGTCATTCTGTCCTTGGTTTTGACAACTATATCATCCATGTAGGCTTCAATGTTTCTGTGCAGCTGGGACTCAAAGCCAATCTGTACTGCTCTTGCAAAAGTGGATCTGGCGCTCTTCAACCCGAAGGGCATCCATACAAAGCAGTACATGCCACCCGGGGTTATGAACGCGTTCTTCTCTTAGTCTTCCTTGGACATGAAGATCTGGTGGTACCCGGAGTAGGCATCTAGAAAGGAAAGCAGGTCACACCCGGAGGTGAAATCCACAATCTGGTTGATGTGCGGCAAGGGGAATGGGTCCTTCGGGCATGCCTTACTTAGATCTGTGAAGTCTATGCAAAGCCTCCATTTCCCATTCGCCTTGCGCACCACCACTGGATTTGCTAACCATGTTGGATGCAACACTCCTCTGACTAAACCAACTGCTTCAAGTTTCTTGATCTCCTCGGCAATAAACTGCTGCCATTCCAAAGCTTGCTTCCAGACCTTCTACTTGATGGGCCGGGCATGTGGGCAGACAGCAAGGTGGTGCTTGATTACCTCCCTGGGAACACCGGGGATGTCAGATGGTTGCCATGCAACGAGCGGGCTTTCCTATTTGTCATCGAGGGTGGCACTGATGGTAAATGTACCATCAGCGCCAGCCAGCCCTACCAGGACCTTCTTCACAGCAGGTGCAGCAGCCTTGGATCTGTTGCTATTGGAACTCTCCGGCAAGTCATCAACAGGCGCAGCGCATTCCGAAGAGGTGCGCTTCCCGGATTCCTTGCTGGCATCTTTGCTAGCTTTCTTCTTTTTCTTGCTTTCCTTGGTGGGAGCAATGGCTTTCGCAGCCTCTGCAGCGACTACTTCCCGTTACATCTTGTCCACGCATATGACTGCATCTTTCTTGTCTGACGGAATGGAAATGATGCCCATTGGTCTTGGTATCTTCAAAGTGTTGTAGGCATAGTGGGATGCCGCCATGAAATTGGCCAGGGCTGGGCGACCAAGGATTCCATTGTACGGCAGGGGGAGGTCAACCACGTCAAACATGATCTTCTCAGTCCGGTAGTTTAACTCCCCTCCGAACATCACCGGCAGTGTGATCTTTCCCTTAGGATGACTCCTACCGGGGTTGATTCCTTGGAACGTACCAGTAACCTTGAGCTCCTCATTTGCTATATGGAGTTTGCTGATGACCTTTGGAGAAATCAGATTCAACCCGGCCCCGCCGTCAACCAACATCTTTGTGACTTTCAGGTTGCGGATTGTTGGTGAGACCAACAACGGCAAGCACCCTACCGCGGTGGTGCGGTCAGGGTGATCCTCTTCATCAAAGATGATGGGCGTGCGGGACCATTTGAGCGGCTTCCGAGAATCTGCCGTTGGCTCCACAGCATTGACTTCACGCGCCCACTGTTTAAGTTGGCGGTGAGAGGAGTGCAAAGATGCACCCCCGTCAATGCATAGGGTGTCAGTGGCTTTCTGGAACTCCTGCTCGCTGCTTTCCTCTTCATCTCCTTCATCGCTCTCGTCATCACAATCCTTCTTTTCACGGCCCCTGGCGGGTTTCCCTTGAGACTGAGGAGCCTTGCTGGTGCGACTTGCTCTGCTGCCTCGGCCCTTCCCGCCAGCGCCATCTTGATCTTTCTCCTTATCACGCTTCTCGTACTCAACCCTCTGCTTCTTGACGAGTTGCTCAACCTGATGACACTCCTGAAGGTCGTGGCCCTTGTTCCTATGGATCTTGTAGTACGGCTCATCACCCTTCCTAGCTTTCTTGGCAACTGCGGCCGCCCGGCAGTCAGTGCACGCGGCAACTTCCTTGCCGGGGGCCTCGGTCTTGGCCTTCTTGCCAGTACTAGGTGCGCTCGATCCTTCAACGGTCATCACAACTTTATCCTTGCGCTTCTTATTGCGCTTCTTATTCTTCTTCTTCTGGTTTGTGGCATCGCCGTCATCGTCTGAGTCAATGTCGACGCCATCCTCTTCACCGAGAAGTTGCCTTCCCTCCTCTATGCGAGCACATTTATCCACCAGAGTGTATAGCTCATTCACAGTCTTGGGCAGCCGCATGTTCATTTTGGAACGTATCCTGCGGTTGCACACGTTGGATTGGAATGCGGCTATCACAGCTGCCGGGTGGATATCTGGAATGTTCCTGTGCACTCGACTGAACCTTTGCATGTACTTCCGCAGACTTTCTCCTTCCTTCTGCGGAAGGAGCTGCAAGTCGCTGGGACGCCCTGGTTCTTGATGGCCACCCGTGAAGGCGCCAACAAACTCATGGCACAGGTCAGCCCAGGTCGAGATGGAGTTCTCTGGCAGGTGCATCAGCCAAGACCTCACATTTGGCTTAAGTGCCAAAGGGAAGTAGTTGGCGAGTACCTTCTCATCTCTTCCCTCGGCAGCTTGAACTGTGATGGTGTAGATGCTCAAGAGCTTTGCCGGGTTCAGTCTCCCATCATACTTCTTTGGTATCTCTGGCTTGAACGTGCGAGCAGATGGCCAACGGACTTGCCGCAGCTTGCGAGTGAAGGCGGGGCACCCAACGCCGAAAGGTAAGTACCCACCTTCACCGGGCGTGGGCTCGTCGACGTCAGGGCCATTGCGCCTATCAGACTGGCAGTGGGTGTTGCGGCATTGCTCGATGGTGACTGATGTCTGCTAGAACTACGTCGGTTTTTCCCCAGAGAGGGAGGGATGATGCAGCATAGCGACGGTAGGTATTTCCCTCAGTGATGAGACCAAGGTTATCGAACCAGTAGGAGAACCACGCAACACCACGTAAACAGCTCCTGCACACGAAGAACAAATACTTGCAACCCGACGTGTTAAAGGGGTTGTCAACCCCTTTCGGGTAACGAGATAGAAAAAATTGTAGTAGATTGAAAGATGCAAATAAAAGCAAATAAAATTCAGCGAGGTATTTTTGGGTTTTTGGATTAATAGATCTGAAAATAAAAGTTGCAAATAAATAAAAGAGCGAATAGCAAAATAGATCTTGAAGGCAAATATATTAAAGAAGAGACCCGAGGGCCGTAGTTTTCACTAGTGGCTTCTCTCGAGAAAAATAGCGAATGGTGGAAACAAATTACTGTTGGGCAATTGATAGAACTTCAAATACTCATGATGATATCCAGGCAATGATCATTATATAGGCATCATGTCCAAGATTAGTAGACCGACTCCTGCCTGCATCTACTACTATTACTCCACACATCGACCGCTATCCAGCATGCATCTAGTGTATTAAGTTCGTCGAGAAATGGAGTAATGCAATAAGAACGATGACATGATGTAGACAAGATCTATTTATGTAGAAATAGACCACATCTTGTTATCCTTAATGGCAATGATACATACGTGTTGTTTCCCTTTCTGTCACTGGGATCAAGCACCGTAAGATCAAACCCATCACAAAGCACCTCTTCCCATTGCAAGATAAATAGATCAAGTTGGCCAAACAAAACCCAAATATTGGAGAAGAAATACAAGGCTATAAGCAATCATGCATATAAGATATCAAAGAAGACTCAAATAACTTTCATGGATAAAAAGATAGATCTGATCATAAACTCAAAGTTCATCGGATCCCAACAAACACACCGCAAAAAAGAGTTACATCATATGGATCTCCAAGAGACCATTGTATTGAGAATCAAATGAGAGAGAGAAAGCCAACTAGCTACTAACTACGGACCTGAAGGTCTACAATGAAGTACTCATGCATCATCGGAGAGGCACCAATGAGGATGATGAACCCCTCCATGATGGTGTCTAGATTGGATCTGGTGGTTCTGGAACTTGCGGCGGCTGGAATTGATTTTCGTCGACTCCCCTAGGGTTTCTGGAATATTGGGGTATTTATAGAGCAAAGAGGCGGTGCGGGAGGCCCCTGAGGTGGGCACAACCCACCTGGGCGCCTGGGCCTCCAGGCGCGCCCTGGTGGGTTGTGCTCCCCTCGGAGCACCCCCCCAGGTGCTTCTCCGGCCCACTGGATGTCTTCTGGTCCGAAAAAAATCCACAAAAAGTTTCGCTGCATTTGGACTCCGTTTGGTATTGATTTCCTGCGATGTAAAAAACATGCAGAAAACAACAACTGGCACTAGGCACTATGTCAATAGGTTACTAGCAAAAATGATATAAAATGATTGTAAAACATGCAAGAGTGATAATATAACAGCATGGAGCAATCAAAAATTATAGATACGTTGGAGACGTATGAGCATCCCCAAGCTTAATTCCTGCTCGTCCTCGAGTAGGTAAATGATAAAAACAGAATTTTTGATGTGGAATGCTGCCTAACATGTTCATCACATATTCTTTTCTTAACAGCATGGACATGTGGACTTTTATATGGTTCAAAGCAATAGTCTAGGTTTGACATGACAACTTAAATACTCAAGCATATCAACAAGCAACCATGTCTTTCAAAATATCAACACTAAAGCAAGTTATCCCGAGCCCGTCATGCTCAATCATTGATCTATTCATGAAACACACTCGAATATTAGCTGCACCCAATGCTCAAGTACGATCATAGTGCCCCTTAGTTGGTGCTTTGTAAGAGAAGATGGAGACTCAAATTAAAAATAAAAGTTGCATAAAGTAAAAGAAAGGCCCTTCGCGGAGGGAAGTAGGGAGTTGTAGAGGTGCTAGAGCTCAAAGCTTAAATTGAGAAATAAAAACATTTTGAGAGGCATGCTTTTCCCACCAACGAAAACGACTTAGAGCTCCCAACACTTTCCATGCTAGATATATCATAGGCGGTTCCCAAACAGAAAATAAAGCTTATTCCTTTTGCCCCCATTTCTTTCACTTTCCATGGCTAGCCGTATCCACGGGTGCCCTCCAGACCAACACTTTCCAAGGAATTTATTATTTGACAACATAAATTAAATTCATTTTTCATTTCGGGACTGGGCATCCCTAATACATTTGTCGTACTCTCGTGCAATGACAAGTGGATAAACACTCATCGTGAGAATAACACATCTAGCATGGAAAATATCGGCCACCCCTCACCGCCTCGCGAGCGGTACGAGCACGCAAAAGAGAATTTTATTTTGAAAATTAGAGATGGCACATACAAATTTTCTTAGAACGGCACGGAAATACCGCATATAGGTAGGTATAGTGGACTCATATGGCAAAACTGGTTTAAAGGGTTTTAGATGCACAAGTAGTGATCATACTTAGTGCAAATGAAGGCTAGGAAAAAGATTGAGAAGCGCCCAACCAAGAAACGAATAATCTCGTAAGCAAGCATTAAGCATTAGTAACACCGAATAATGCACCATAAGTAAGATATAATTTCATTGCATAACTATTGACTTTCGTACTTGCATAGGGAATCACAAACCTTAACACCAATATTCTTACTAAAGCACAATTACTCATCAACATGACTCACATATTATATTGTCATATCTCAAAACTATTACAAATAACCAAGTTTATTTTGTCCAATGATCTTCATGAAAGTTTTTATTATATCCTTCTTGGATATCTATCACTTTGGGACTAGTTTCATATGTTGCTTTTATTGAGCTCAAACAAATATAAGTGAAGAATATGAGCATAATATTTCTTTCTCTCAAATTAATCTAAGTGAAGCAAGAGAGAATTTCTTCAAAATTTTACTAACTCCCAAATAAATCTAAGTGAAGCATGAGAGCATTTATTCAAAAATAACAAAGCACACCGTGCTAAAAAAAAGATATAAGTGAAGCAATAGATCAATTCCAAGGCTCTAAAAATTTAAGTGAAGCATAGGAGCAAGCATAGCATAGCTTGGCTCAAACACTAATTTAAACCACAAAAACACATCTAACCAGAGGCATAATTGGGTATTTTATTGAAAACAGCAAGAAAAGCAAAAAGCAAAAAAATACAAGTTGGGTTGCCTCCCAACGAGCGCTATCGTTTTACGCCCCTAGCTATGCATAACGCAAAGGATCTAAGTGTTGTCAACTTTGTCCTCCAACTCCTTAATCAAACACTTAGAATTCTTCAAAGATTTAGCATATAAATTCTCAACGACAATACTTCTAGGCACAAGATTGAAAAATTCATTCTTGCAAAAAGGGTCTCTTATCACTTCAATAAAATCGGGAGTAATCATCTTAAGATCTCGTTTATCATTACTAGAAGTTTCACCCTTGTTTTTAGTAACTTGGGTAGTGTTGCCAAATTTACGGAAGTTTTGGTGGAAGCAAAAGCCATACTTAGATTACTAAAGATTTCTTCCAGTTTATCAATCCTAAACGGGCTTTCTTCAATTCTTTCATGAATTACAGTCCCCTTTTCTTTTAACAACTTAAAAACTTATCCCGCTTTTGAGCCAATTTTAGTAGCAAAATTATGCATCTTTTTATCTAAATTTTCAATATGTTCCTCGGTAATCATTTTCTTTTCGATAGCATCTAGTCTTTCCATAACATGCTCAAGAGTCAAGGTTGTTTCATTAATCATAAGTGGTGGAGAACCCACTAAATTTCCCATAGCATTAAAAGCATCAAGAGAGGGGCACATCAAGAAATTTCCAGCGGTAATCGTATCAAGGACGAATCTATACCAAGTGATGATACCCACATAAAAATAGCGAAGAAGAACAATGATAGATTGCTTTCGGATAGATCTATTATGAGCATTGCAAATCCTATACCAAGCATCTTTTAAATTCTCCCCTCCCCTTTGTTTAAAGTTAAGAACCTCGTTCTTGGGGGTGTACGCAATAGAGGAAGAACTATCCATAACGACAAAAAGTAGTCAACAAGATTGCACACAAAAAACAGATCTGACGAGAAAACGGCGAACGAAAAAGAAGGCGAATAAAAAGGCAAATTTTTGTGAAGTGGGGGGAGAGGAAAACGAGAGGCAAATGGCAAATAATGTAAATTGCAAAGAGATGAGATTTGTGATTAGGAACCTGGTTGATGTTGATGATGTCTCCCCAGCAACGGTGCTAGAAACTCCTCTTGATATCTGCTAGAACTATGTCGGTTTTTCCCCAGAGAGGGAGGGATGATGCAGCACGGCGACGGTAGGTATTTCCCTCAGTGATGAGACCAAGGTTATCGAACCAGTAGGAGAACCACGCAACACCACGTAAACAGCTCCTGCACACAAAGAACAAATACTTGCAACCCGACATGTTAAAGGGGTTGTCAATCCCTTTCGGGTAACGAGATAGATAAAATTGTAGTAGATTGAAAGATGCAAATAAAAGCAAATAAAATTCAGCGAGGTATTTTTGGGTTTTTGGATTAATAGATCTGAAAATAAAAGTTGCAAATAAATAAAAGAGCGAATAGCAAAATAGATCTTGAAGGCAAATATATTAAAGAAGAGACCCGGGGGCTGTAGTTTTCACTAGTGGCTTTTCTCGAGAAAAATAGCAAATGGTGGAAACAAATTACTGTTGGGCAATTGATAGAACTTCAAATACTCATGATGATATCCAGGCAATGATCATTATATAGGCATCACGTCCAAGATTAGTAGACCGACTCCTTCCTGCATCTACTATTATTACTCCACACATCGAGCGCTATCCAGCATGCATCTAGTGTATTAAGTTTGTGGAGAAACGGAGTAATGCAATAAGAATGATGACATGATGTCGACAAGATCTATTTATGTAGAAATAGACCCCATCTTGTTATCCTTAATGGCAATGATACATACGTGTCGTTTCCCTTTCTGTCACTGGGATCAGGCACCGTAAGATCGAACCCATCACAAAGCACCTCTTCCCATTGCAAGATAAATAAATCAAGTTGGCCAAACAAAACCCAAATATCGGAGAAGAAATACGAGGCTATAAGCAATCATGCATATAAGAGATCAAAGAAGACTCAAATAGCTTTCATGGATAAAAAGATAGATCTGATCATAAACTCAAAGTTCATCGGATCCCAACAAACACACCGCAAAAAAGAGTTACATCATATGGATCTCCAAGAGACCATTGTATTGAGAATCAAACGAGAGAGAGAAAGCCATCTAGCTACTAACTACGGACCCGAAGGTCTACAATGAACTACTCACGCATCATCGGAGAGGCACCAATGAGGATGATGAACCCCTCCGTGATGGTGTCTAGATTGGATCTGGTGGTTCTGGAACTTGCGGCGGCTGGAATTGATTTTTGTCGACTCCCCTAGGGTTTCTGGAATATTAGGGTATTTATAGAGCAAAGAGGCGGTGCGGGAGGCCCCCGAGGTGGGCACAACCCACCTGGGGGCGCCTGGGCCTCCAGGCATGCCCTGGTGGGTTGTGCTCCCCTCGGAGGACCCCCCCAGGTGCTTCTCCGGCCCACTGGATGTCTTCTGGTCCAAATAAATCCACAAAAAGTTTTGCTGCGTTTGGACTTCGTTTGGTATTGATTTCCTGCGATATAAAAAACATGCAGAAAATAGCAACTGGCACTCGGCACTATGTCAATAGGTTAGTACCAAAAAATGATATAAAATGATTATAAAATGATCATAAAACATCCAAGAATGATAATATAACATCATGGAACAATCAAAAATTATAGATACATTGGAGACGTATCAGTGACGCGCGCGCCTTCCCTTCGCCTGTCTTCCAGGACTTGCCACTGGTCTCGACATGCTCAAGGACCGGATGAAGCCATCGGTACATCGTTGGGTTCTTGCTGCGGCCCCTACGCCGGCTGCCGTGGAGGGGATTGCACTGTGGGGGTGGCCCCCTCGGTACGGCCAGCGGCTCGGGCCGTTGTTGCCGCCTGCGGAGGCCGTGACGGGCCCGCTCGCTGTGATCATCCCGCCTCGGCGAAACCAATCAGACTCTGAATGGTGGCTCTCCACTCATCCATTTGATCGGCCGCCAGTGGAAATCTCAATAGGAGTTGGGCCCGCGCCATGGTCTCCGAAGCAGTGCTCGGCATGGATGACGACGTAGACCATAACGTTGCCTGGTTTCTGATGGTGCCAGTAGTGGCAATGCCGTGCTCTCGTTGCTGCGAGCCAGTCGCCAGGGTGGCGTGGCGGCGTGATGGATGTGCTTGGAGATCGGCGGCTCCGTTCGGGGCATCGGCCGGGTCAGCTCATCGCGGGGTTTGTGCATGACCTGCGGCCGCGCCCGCAGCAGGGGCGGCCGAAGAGTTGCGGTTCGCCCCAGAGCGAGCGCCACCGCTGCGGCTGTACCCTTCGGCGAGGCAGAGAGGTGCAGATGGAATGATCTCTCCACCCACACCTTGTGGAGCATGGCCGCTGGGATGCTGCTGGCGCTGTCCTTCTCTGGTGCCTCCTGCCCCCGTTTCGGCCGCGGGAGGGGTGGTGACGACACCGCCTGCACCGGCCACGTCCCCCGCAGCGTCCATGTCCCCGTAGCCCCCATGGCATCGACGACCGCATACAACGGGGCCTTCGAGGTGGACGGGTGAGCTGCAACACTGGGCTTCTTCTTGGGCGCCATGGATGATGAAGCCGTCGATGAAGAAAATGATGATGAAGATGACGCGCTGCGTACGTTTCTCGGGTTCGCGCAAGCGCAGGCCCCTACCTGGCGCGCCAAAGATGTCGTGGGAAACCACGGCCACCAATGGGGCCATCGGCCCCTTTGTGTTTCAGCGGGGGGAAGGGCACATTGCACAAAGAGCGGAGAGCGTAGCACAGCACGACAGAGATCACACGGGCAGTTTTTACCCAAGTTCGGGCCACCGCGAGGCGTAAAACCCTACTCCTGCTTTGGTGGATTGATGAGAGGACCGTGGTGGAGACACAGCGCTCTAGCCCGGCAGGTTGCCTCGGGGCGAGAGCAGCTACGCGCGTATGAGTGTACAAGGGACCCAATCCTTTGTATGGTTGCCATGGCCCTCCTTTTATAGATCAAGGGGTCATCACAATGGCAAATCAGTCATTGTGTACTGATTAGATAGCGAACAGTGCTATCATACCTAACTCTACAGACAGGGTAGAGCGCATTAAATGCGCCGCTTAGTGTCACATCATGGCATGCCCGGCAAGCCTTGCCGGGCCGTTCGGCCACCTTCTCGTCTGTTTGCTTGACACGTCTCTGGACTGGTGTCATTTGGAGGTGATTTCCTTTGGAAATGGCTGCCATGTGTCAAATAACAGCCACTCAACCACTTGGGGGCTTCACACCGCACCGATTGATGACTTGCGTCGCTGTGAGGTGGAGCGGTGGAGCCTTGGCGGGGTAGGCCGCCCTTGGCGTCCCCGGCAAGCTTGTCGGGGCAGTCTTGAGGGTTGTCTTCGGGGTAACTTCGACCTCTCCGGGCTCGCCTGCCCGGCAAGGGAGGTTTTTCCTTAGTGTTGTCTTGCTCATTTAGCTTGACTTGGTCTTCTTAATCTACCCTTTGATTTCTCAAAGAGCTGATCTCTCCTTGCTTGGTCTGGATTTGGACGTTGCAATGTCGCCTCCAAGCCTGTGTACAGTCTGGGCAACACACCTAGGGTTTGTTGCACCAATAGGAGGGGTGTGGTGTACCGCAAAACGGAGGAAACGGACTTGTGTTGGAGCGCCTACGGTCAAAACGGGGTTCTATTCATCAGGAGGGGTGTGGCGTACCGCAAAACGGGACTCCACGGGCTACTGTTAATCCACCATCTACTGCCTCTCTCCAGCGTCCACGGGCTATTGTTCATCCACCGTCGACTTCCTCCAGCCTCCACTTGCTACTGTTCATCCACCGTCGACTTCCTCCTGCCTCCACCAGCTACTGTTCATCCACGGGGTCGCCTCCACCGGCTACTGTTCAACCAGCCCTCCACGGGATCATGTTCATCCACCCTCCACCGGCTACTGTTTAACCAGCCCTCCACGGGGTCCTGTTCATCCACCCCCACCTCCTCGATCGGGGTCCTGTTCATCCAGCGGCAACGGCCTCTACTACCACGGGGTCCTGTTCATCCAACCCCCACCGAGAACTGTTCATCCAACCCCCAACAACGGTCACTGTTCATCAAGAGCCAGCAGGTTCGATCGGCTTCACCTAGCAGCAGTATCGAAGGAATCGCTCAATCGGGTTCAGTTAACAGCCAAGGGATCGATCGCTAAGGTTCTGTAACGTAGCCAATGCAATCGCTCGGGTTCAGAAAGCAAACGCCTCGCTCGGGTTCAGTTAGAGCCCAATGCCTCACACACACACGCGTAACTGTACGGGAGAAACGCGCAAACCTCCGTGCATCGCTCGGCCCCGACCACCCACCGTAACCGGGAACTCCCCGATATTTTCCTCGCCCTCGCTTCTACCATGATTTTTTCCATCATGGATGGCCCAAAGAATGTCATGCAGCTGCGTCCCCGGCCCGCCCAGGACGAAAAGCCTATTTTCTGTCATGATTTTTTGTCATAGAAGTAGGAGCCCACCACATCTATGATGATACGTGCTTTTGTCACAATTATCGTCATAGAAGTGTCATAAGCATGACAGGAAAAAAATTCGTTCGGCCCAAAATGTCACGGGTGTGTCTTTTTTTTGTAGTGAAAGGGTGTAGTGTCAGTAGATGGAGATAGTAAATGTAGCTATGTAGTTGATGATCTCAATTGCCACACACAACCATCCTAGGTGCTTGCTTTAACTTTGCACTGTCAAATGTAGTTGCATGTTGCATACGGTGTCTAGCTTGTATTGCTTCCAATTTGGTTAAATTGCATCTGCTTACTTTACACATTATACCTTTGATAATGACATGCCTTCCTATTTTTGATACATACTACATCTGTCTATTAACCATGTTCTTACATCAAACTAATGCTCTTGTGTATCCCTCCTCAATCACTTATGATGAGACAGTCATCCCAGTGGGTTATTGTGAGACGCGCTACTGTTTTAAAGAGTGCAGTGTCATCCTCCCCACATGATTCTCAAGAAACAGCAAGGCTAGATGAAGATAGTCAATGTAGCTTTATAGTTGATGACCGCAATTCCCCTACACCACCATCATAGGTGCTTGCTCTTACTTGGTGATGTGATATGTGGTTGCATGTTGCATATGGTGTCTACCTTGTAATGCTTCTAATTAGGGTAAATTGCATCTGCTTAGTTAACACATTATACCTGTGAATATGACATGCCTTCCTGTTTTTGGTACATACTACATCTTTCTATTAACCATGTTCTTACATCAAACTACTTTTCTTGTGTATCCCTCATCAATCACTTCTGACGAGACACCTTCAAATTGACAGTGTAATATTGGTTGCATCTTGCATATCATTTCAAGCATGTACTGCCTCTAATTTGTTGAAATGCCACTTATAATGAGACACTTCTAACTTGGTAGAGTGATTTTGGTTGGATCTTTCATATGCTGTCTAGCTTGCATTGCTTCCAATTTGTTGAAATGCCTTTTGCTTAGCGTTTTTCATACATATTCCATCCTCCTACAATGTGGTTGCCTTACATAAAAGTTGTGTTCGTCAGTATCATGCATCAACAAATTTGGAAGAGCGAATTTCATTCCTTTTTCTTGTGTGTTTGACTTGACAAGGCAAAATCTAAAAGGATGAACGCACGGGATGATGGTCGTCCTCTGGAGCAACTGAAACAGATGATCTCTGCAGATTCTCCTGCTACTCCTACTGTAGTGCAAGTTCCAAATCTCATCTCCCTTACTCCACATCCCCAGGTGCTTGCTCTAACATGGCAGTGTGATATCTGGTTGCATGTTGCATATGGTGCCTAGCTTGTATTGCTCCTAATTTGTTAAATTGCATCTCCTTAGCTTACACATTATACCTGTGAATATGACATGCCTTCCTATTTTTGGTACATATACACTATCTGCCTATCACACCATGTTCTTACATCAAACTACTGTTCTTGTGTATCCTGCATCTATCACTTATGATGAGACAGTCACGCCCGTGGGTTAGTATGAGACGCTATACTCTTATAAAGAGTGCAGTTTCATCCTCCCCACAAGATTCTCAAGAAACAGAAAGTCTAAATGAAGATATTGAACGTAGCTCTGTACTTGAAGACCGCATTTCCCCTACACCACCATCGCAGGTGCTTGCTCTAACTTCGTAGTGTGATATGTGGTTGCATGCTGCATACGGTGTCTAGCTTGTAATCCTTCTAATTAGGGTAAATTGCATCTGCTTAGTTTACACATTATACCTGTGAATATGACATGCCTTCCGATTTTTGGTACATACCACATCTATCTGTTAACCATGTTCTTACATGAAACTACTGCTCTTTTGTATCCTGCATCAATCACTTACGATGAGACACCTTTATTCGTTGCATATTGCATATTATTTCTAGCCTGTTGCCATGTATTGCTTCTAATTTGTTCAAATACATTTACGAGGCCACCCTTTTAATTTGGCAGAGTGATATTGGTTTCATTTTTCATATGGTGTCTAGGTTGCATTGTTTCTAATTAGTTCAAACACCTTGTTCTTAGTTTACACTTTTCACATCATACATGTCAATATGTCATGTCATCCTATTTTTCATACATATTCCATCCTCCTATTATGCGGTTGCCTTACATGAAAGTACTGTTCATCAGTATCATGCATCAATGAGTTTTGAAGAGCAAATTTTATTCCTTTTTCTTGTGGGTTTAACTTGACAAGGCAAAATCAAAAAAGAGGAAGGAAAAGAGTAAGGAAGGCGATGATGGTGGTCCTCTGCAGCAACGTAAACGGAGCATCTGTACGGATTCTCCTCGTACTGCTAGTGCATTACAAGTTCCAAGTCTCCGCTCCCCTACTCCACCATTCCAGGTGCTTGCTCTAACTTGGTAGTGTGATATCTGGTTGCATGTTGCATATGGTGTCTAGCTTGTATTGCTTCTAATTAGTGTAAATTGCATCTGCTTAGCTTACACATTATACCTGCGAATATGACACGCCTTCCTGTTTTTGGTACATACTATATCTGTCTATCACACCAAGTTCTTACATGAAACTACTCTTCTTGTGGATCCTGCATCAGTCACTTATGATGAGACACCTTTAAGTTGGCAATGTGATATTGGTTTGCATCTTGAATATGATTTCTAGCATGTTGTGCTTCTAATTTGATGAACGCCACCTATGATGAGACATTTTTAACTTGGCCTAGTGATATTGGTTGCACCTTCCATATGGTGTCTAGCTTGTAGTGCTTCTAATTTGTTGAAGTGCCTTCTGCTTAGTGATCACTTCATAGGTGTGAATATGTCATGCCGTCCAGTTTTTCGTACATATTCCATCCTTGTATCATGAGTTTGCCTTTCATCAGAGTAGTGTTCGTCAGTATCATGCATGAATGAGTTCTGAAGAGCGAATTTTATTCCTTTTTCTTGTCAGTTTGACCTCACGATGCAAAATCCATAAAGCAGAAGGAAGTTGGTAAGGCATTGGATGATGGTGGTCCTTCCGAGCAACTAAAACGAAGGGTCTCTATAGATTCTACTCCGCCATCCTCCCAACAAGATTCGCAAGACAACGCAAGGCTAGACAGTCAACATAGCTATTATGTGTGGAGTATCACAGGTGTCTGCTCTAACTTGGCACATCTCCCCTACTCCACCATCACAGGTGTCTGCTCTAACTTGGCACTATTATATGTGGTTGCATGTTGTGTATGATGTCTATCTTGTATTGCTTCTAACTTTGTTGTATTGCATTTGCTTACTTTACACATCATACCTGTGAATATGACACGTGTTCCTGTTTCTAGAACATACTATATCTGATCACACCATGTTCTTACATCAGACTACTGTTCTTGTGTATCCCGCATCAGTCACTTATGATGAGGCACCTTTAAGTCACCACTGTGATATTGGTTGTGTCTTGCATATGATTTCTAGCATGTACTGCTTCTAATTTGTTGAAACGCCAGACAGTTTGAACATGGCAGAGTGATATTGGTTGCATCTTTCATATGGTGTCTAGCTTGCAGTGCTTCTAATTTGTTGAAATGCCTTCTGCTTAGTTACCACATCATAGGTGTGAATATGTCACGCCGTCCTGTTTTTCGTAAATATTCCATCCTCGTATCATGTGTTTGCCTTTCATCCGAGTAGTGTTTGTGAGTATCATGCATGAATGAGTTCTGAAGAGCGAATTTTATTCCTTTTTCTTATCGGTTTGACTTCACAATGCAAAATCAATACAGCTGAAGGAAATTAGTAAGGCAGTGGATGATGGTCGTCCTTCAGAGCAACTCAAACAAAGGGTCTCTACAGATTCTACTCCGCCATCCTCCCAACAAGATTCGCAAGACAACACAAGGTTGGACAGTCAACATAGCTGTGTAGATGATGAGCACATCTCCCTACTCCACCATCACAAGTGCTTGCTCTAACTTGGCACTATTATATGTGGTTGTGTGTTCCGTATGATGTCTAGTTTGTATTGCTTCTAATTTTGTTGAATTGCATCTGTGTAGCTTACAACTTATACCTGCAACAATCACTTACCCATAAGACACATTTAACTTGGGAGTGTGATGTAGGTTGCATCTTGCATTGTCTTCTAGCTTGGACTGCTTCTAATTTGTTGAAATGGCACTTATGACGAGACACTTTTTTCCTGGTAGAGTGATATTGGTTGCCTGTTCATATGGTGCCTAGCTTTCATTTCTTCTAATTTTGTTGAAATGCCTTCTGCTGACTGTTTTTCATACATATTCCATCCTCCTATCGTCCGTGTGAATATGCAATGTTGTCGTTTTTTTGTATATATTCCATCCTCCTATCATGCGCTTGCCTTACATCAAAGTAGTGTTCATCTGTATCATGCATCAACCAGTTATGTGATACGTCTCCAACGTATCTATAATTTTTGTTTGTTCCATGCTATTATATTATCTGTTTTGGATGTTTTATATGCATTAATATGCTATTTTATATTATTTTTGGGACTAACCTATTAACCTAGAGGCCAGTGCCAGTTTTTGTTTTTTCCTTGTTTTTGAGTTTTACAGAAAAGGAATATCAAACGGAGTCCAAATGAGCTGAAAATTTACGGTGATTTTTTATGGACCAAAAGAGACCCCCGAAGCACCAGAGCTGGACCAGAAGAGTCCTAGGGAGTCCACAAGCCAGGGGGCGCACCCTACCCCCCTAGGCGTGCCTGAGGGCTTGTGGGCACCTCGAGCACCTCCTTGACTTGTTTCCGACGCCAAAAATTCTTATAAATATAGAAACCCCCGAAAAGAACCCTAGATCGGAAGTTTCGCCACCATAAGACTCTGTAGCCATGAAAAACCAATTGGGAGCCCGTTCCAGCACCCTGCCAGAGGGGGAAACCATCACCGGAGGCCATCTTCATCATCCCGGCGGTCTCCATGATGAGGAGGGAGTAGTTCACCCTCGGGGCTGAGTGTATGTACCAGTAGCTATGTGTTTGATCTCTCTCTCTTGTGTTCTTGATTTGGCACAATCTTGATGTACCGCGAGCTTTGTTACTATAGTTGGATCATATGGTGTTCTTCCCCCTCTACTTTCTTGTGATGAATTGAGTCTTGCTCTTTGAGGTTTCGTTATGTTGGATTGATTATTAGATTTGAGAACACTTGATGTATGTTTTGGCACTCAACTCGCGGATTCCCGAGGTGACATTGGGGTAATCTATGCATAGGGGTTGATGCACGTTTTCGTCCTACGTTCTCCGATAGAAACTTTGGAGTGATTCTTTGTTGCACGTTGAGGGATTGCTATATGATCTAATTATGTTATCATTGTTGAGAGAATTTGCACTAGTGAAAGTATGAACCCTAGGCCTTGTTTCCAAGCATTGCAATACCGTTTTTGCTCACTTTTGTTACTAGTTACCTTGCTGTTTTTATATTTTCAGATTACAAAAACCTATATCTACTATCCATACTACACTTGTTTCACCATCTCTTCGCCGAACTAGTGCACCTATACAATTTGCCATTGTATTGGGTGTGTTGGGGACACAAGAGACTCTTTGTTATTTGGTTGCAGGGTTGTTTGAGAGAGACCATCTTCATCCTACGCCTCCCACGGATTGATAAACCTTAGGTCATCCACTTGAGGGAAATTTGCTACTGTCCTACAAAACTCTGCGCTTGGAGGCCCAACACGAGTCTACAAGAAGAAGGTTTCGTAGTAGACATCAAGCTCCTTTCTGGTGCCATTACCGGGGAGGTTAGTGCTTGAAGGTATATCTTTAGATCTTGCAATTGAATCTTTTAGTTTCTTGTTTTATCACTAGTTTAGTCCATAAAAGAAAACTACAAAAAAAATGGAATTGAGGTTGCCTCATATGCTTCATCTTTTTAATGTATTTCGTGAAAATGATGGAAAGGAAAAGTGTGCTCAAGTGTTAGAAGAAGAAGTCAATAACATGTTTGGCACTAAATCTTTGAATGATAAACATGATGGCAATATTGTTAGTGTGCTTGCTATGAATATTCATGATACTAATGATGATTGCACTAGTCATGATAAAAATGTTTCTTATAAGCATGTCAATTTTTATGGAGTGAATAGAGTTTGTGAAGACATGCCTTATAGGGATGATAGATTTTGTAAGAAGCATAAACATGATGAAACCAATCAGTGGCTTAAGGTGATAGATAAATTTGCTACAAAATTATGCTCTCTTCATCCCATTACTTGTGAACTTAGCAATAGAGTTTGTCATCTTAATTTCCAATGCACACTTTTTCATGACCGAATCGTGGCCAAATATAGCAATAACTTGATCACCCTTGAACTTTATAATGAACTTTGTTTATTTTTGGGGTGCGAAGAATTGTCACATAAAAATAGTTGGTTTGAAGCGTTCATATTCACTGACCATGTTGAAACTACTCTTAAAAATATCTATATGTTTTGTGTGGTAAATTGCAATGAGAATGCTTATATTGCCAACTATAGAAAGATGGGAAAACCATTAGAATATAAAAGAAATACTAATGAAAGGGTAAAGCTCTCCACTTTCCCTCCTATTGTCTCTCATGATGAAACAGGTTACGAGAATGAGCTTCCTATGCAACCAATCTCATCAATAAGGAGCTCCAAAAAATTGATTAAACCCACACATGATGTGGAGAAGAAAAAGAAAAGGCGGAGAAGCAAAGGTAAAAAGGTATCCTTCCCAAATGATGTTGCTCCTATTATTGTTATGCCTCGTGAGAGTGAATCAAAAATAAATGTGGAAGATGATATACTTGATGATGATAGTGATTCTTTGTCTTATGTTACAATGTCCGAAGAAACTATTGAGGATGATTTTGTTATGCCTATTACTCATTGTGATGATCATGATTGGGAAAATAATGATACTTCTTATAATCTTGAAAATCGTTTTGGCACCAACTTAGAAAGTTGTGATGATAATAATTTCTATACTATTGGTGCTATTCATACTATTAATGATGAGAGTGATTATGCTTATGATATGCAAAGGCAGAAGCTTGGGGATGCTATGTTTGATGAGAATGACATGTTTGAGAATTTATTTGCTGCAATTATAATTATAATTATAAAAGTGGATTTGGAGAGGTCATGACTTTATTTAGTAATGATTCCACTATCTTGGAAGAGGTTTCAATTGATTATGATGAGAACAAAGTTGCTACTTATGATGATTATTGTGATGACACATATGTTATAAAAAGTAGTGATGATTATATTTACAAAGCTTGTCATAATTATGATTACCCTTTTTCTGAACATTACTCTTTTAATGTGGAAACAATTTATAGTATTCGAGTTTCTTATGATACTCCCACTATTTCGAATGAGAAGAATTTTGCTTATGTGGAGAGTAGTAAATTTTCTATGCTTGTGGATCATGAAAATAATGCTTTATGTGATGGTTATATTGTTGAATTAATTCATGATGCTACTGAAAATTATTATAAGGGAGAAACATATGCTTCTACATATTGCAATAATATCAAGTTTCCTCTCTATGTGTTGAAAATCTTGAAGTTTTGCTTGTTTTGCCTTCCTATGCTAGTTGATTCTTGTTCCCATAAATTGTTTGCTCAAAAAATCCCTATGCATAGGAAGTGGGTTAGGCTTAAATGTGCTAGTCATATGCTTCATGATGCTCCCATTATGTTTCAATTCTTATCTTTTATGTGAGCATCATTGAAATCATCATGCCTAGCTAAAAAGGCATTAAAGAAAAGCGCTTGTTGGAAGACAACCCAATATTTATACCTACTGTTTTTGTGTGTTCACATGATTAATCTACTGTAGTAATGATGTTTTATATCTTTTATTTCAATAAAAGTGTCAAGTATAGCCTTTACCATGCTTATTTTGCAAGTCTATATGTTGCTGTTTGAAAACAGAAAGTTTTCTATCATTGTCTGAATTCTTCTGGAAACTCAGAATGTGATAAAATCATGAATTTTTTACACAATGAGATAAAACAAAGTTTCTACAGTTTGGTTATTTTTCAGATTTTTTGGAGTTAGGGAAGTATGAGTGTAACTGCACTCTTTACAGACTGTCCTGTTTTGATTGATTGCTGTTATGTTTGCATTGTTTGCATATGTTTGCTTGTTTAATGATTCTATTTGAGGATAGGAGTATTAAATATGTTGAGGCATTTAGTATAAAAAGTTAAATAATAATTTTAGTGATTTGCTATAGTAGAGAATGATAAGGTGTTGCATTGATTCATACTAACTTTTCTCACGAGTTCTTGTTGAGTTTTGTGTGGATGAAGTTTTTAAGATTTAGGGATACCGTGATAGAAAAGGAATTAAGGAGACACAAAAGCTCAAGCTTGGGGATGCCTAAGGCATCCCTAGTTAATATTTCAAGAATTCTCAAGCATTTAAGCTTGGGGATGCCCCGGTTGGCATCCCACCTTTCTTCTTCAACAATTATCTGTTAGTGTCGGTTGAGCCTAAGTTTTTGCTTCTTCACATGATGTGTGCTATTTTTAGAATGTCATTTTTTTTTGCTCGCTGTTTTGATAAAATACTTATATCTAAAATTTTTAAATGAGAGAAACTCTTCACATAGGCACTTAATTATTTGACTACTCATTGAACTTCACTTATATTTTTTTGGAGTAGTTTGTCATTTGCTCTAGTGCTTCACTTGTATCCATTTTTTTAGCACGGCGGTGGTTTTATTTTATAAAAATTGATGAACTCTCATGCTTCACTTATATTATTTTGAGATTCTTTAAACAGCATAGTAATTTTCTTAGGTTATGAATTTAGTCCTAATATGATGGGCATCCAAGAGGGATATAATAAAAACTTTCATATAAAGAGTATTGAATACTATGAGAAGTTTGATTCCTTGCATTTGTTTTGAGACATAAAGATGGTGATATTAGAGTCATGCTAGTGAGTAATTGTGGATTGGTAGAAATACTTGTGTTAAAGTTTGTGATTCCCGTAGCATGCATGTATGGTGAACCGTTATGTGATGAAGTCGGAGCATGATTTATTCTTTGATTGTCTTCCTTATGAGTGGCGGTCGGGGACGAGCGATGGTCCTTTCCTACCAATCTATCCCCCTAGGAGCATGCGCGTAGTACTTTGTTTTGATAACTAATAATTTTTTGCAATAAGTATGTGAGTTATTTATGATTAATGTTGAGTCCATGTATTATACGCACTCTCACCCTTCCACCATTGCTAGCCTCTCTAGTACCGCGCAACTTTCGCCGGTGCATTAAACCCACCATATACCTTCCTCAAAACAGCCACCATACCTACCTATTATGGCATTTCCATAGCCATGCCGAGATATATTGCCATGCAACTTCCACCATTCTGTTTATTATGACACGCTTCATCATTGTCATATTGCTTTGCATGATCATGTAGTTGACGTTGTATTTGTGGCAAAGCCACCGTTCATATTTTTTATACATGTCACTCTTGATCATTGCACATCCCAGTACGCCGCCGGAGGCATTCATATAGAGTCATATTTTGTTCTAGTATCGAGTTGTAATTCTTGAGCTGTAAAGTAAATAAAAGTGTGATGATCATCATTATTAGAGCATTGTCCCATGTGAGGAAAGGATGATGGACGCTATGATTCCCCCACAAGTCGGGATGAGACTCCGGACGAAAAAAAGAGGCCAAAGAGCCCAAACAAAAAAAGGGGAAAAAACAGGCCAAAGAGCCCAAAATAAAAAAATGAGAGAAAAGAGAGAAGGGACAATGTTACTATCCTTTTTCCACACTTGTGCTTCAAAGTAGCACCATGTTCTTCATGATAGAGAGTCTCCTATTTTGTCACTTTCATGTACTAGTGGGAATTTTTCATTATAGAACTTGGCTTGTATATTCCAATGATGGGCTTCCTCAAATTGCCCTAGGTCTTCATGAGCAAGCAAGTTGGATGCACACCCACTTAGTTTTCATTTTGAGCATTCATACACTTATAGCTCTAGTGCATCCATTGCATGGCAATCCCTACTCACTTGCATCGATATCAATTGATGGGCATCTCCATAGCCCATTAATTTGCCTAGTTGATGTCAGACTTTCCCCTTTTTGTCTTCCCCTCACAACCTCCACCATATTCTATTCCACCTATAGTGTTATATCCATGGCTCATGCTCATGTATTGCGTGAAAGTTGAAAAAGCTTGAGAACATCAAAAGTATGAAACAATTTCTTGGCTTGTCATCGGGGTTGTGCATGATGAAATATTTTGTGTGATGAAGATGGAGCATAGCCAGACTATATGATTTTGTAGGGACAACTTTCTTTGGCTATGTTATTTTGAGAAGACATGATTGCTTTATTAGTATGCTTGAGGTATTATTGTTTTTATGTCAATATTAAACTTTTATTCTGAATCTTCTGGATCTGAAATATTCTTGCCACAATAAAGAAGATTACATTGATAAATATGTTAGGTAGCATTCCACATCAAAAATTCTGTTTTTATCATTTACCTACTCGAGGACGAGCAGGAATTAAGCTTGGGGATGCATGATACGTCTCCAACGTATCTATAATTTTTGATTGTTCCATGATATTATATTATCTGTTCTGGATGTTTTATATGCATTAATATGCTATTTTATATTATTTTTGGGACTAACCTATTAACCTAGAGCCCAGTGCCAGTTTCTGTTTTTTCCTTGTTTTTTGAGTTTTACAGAAAAGGAATATCAAACGGAGTCCAAATGAGCTGAAAATTTACGGTGATTTTTATGGACCAAAAGAGACCCCCGAAGCACCGGAGCTGGACCGGAAGAGTCCCGAGGAGTCCACTGATACGTCTTCGTCGTATCTACTTTTCCGAATGCTTTTCCTCTTATTTTGGACTCTAATTTGCATGATTTGAATGAAACTAACCCGGACTGATGTTGTTTTCAGCATAACTACCATGGTGTTGCTTTTTGTGCAGAAATGAAAGTTCTCGGATTGGAACGAAACTTTGCGAGGATTTTTTATACAATAAAAGAGAATTTCTAGAGCCAAGAACCACCAGAGGGGGCATCTGGGTGGGCACAACCCACCAGGGCGCCCCCCCTCCTGGTGCACCCAAGTGGGTTGTCCCCACCTGGTGGCCTCGCAGACCTCAACCCTGACACTATAAAATCACATTTTTGGAGAAAAAAATCAGGGAGAAAAATTATCGCGTTTCGCGAGACAGAGCCGCCGCCACCTCCTGTTCTTCATCGGGAGGCCAGATCTGGAGTCCGTTTGGGGCTCCAGAGAGGGGGATCTTCGATCTTCGTCATCACCAACCCTTCTCCATCGCCAATTCCATGATGCTCCCCACCGGGAGTGAGTAATTCCTTCGTAGGCTCGCTGGTCGGTGAGGAGTTGGATGAGATTCATCATGTAATCGAGTTAGTTTTGTTAGGGCTTGATCCCTAGTATCCATTATGTTCTGAGATTGATGTTGCTATGACTTTGCCATGCTTAATGCTTGTCACTTTGGGCCCGGGTGCCATGATTTCAGATCTGAACCGTTTATGTTATCACCATTATATCTATGTTCTAGATCCGATCTTGCAAGTTATAATCACCTACTACCTTGTTATGATCTGGCAACCCCGGAGTGACAGAAGTGAGGACACTTCCCAGTGATGACCGTAGTTTGAGGAGTTCATGTATTCACTATGTGTTAATGCTTTGTTCTGGTTCTCTATTAAAAGAAGGCCTTAATATCCCTTAGTTTCCATATGGACCTCGCTGCCACGGGAGGGTAGGACAAAAGATGTCATGCAAGTTCTTTCCATAAGCACGTATGACTATTTATGGAATACATGCCTACATTATATTTATGAACTGGAGCTAGTGCCGTATCACCCTAGGTTATGACTGTTATATGATGAATATCATCCAATGAATTCACTGATCCAATGCCTACGAATTTCTCTCATATTGTTCTTGCTAAGTTACTACTGCTATCATTACTGTTACACTTGCTACAAAATCATTGCTATCACTGTTACTATTGCTATTGATGTTGCTACTACTATCAAAACTATCATATCACTTTGCTACTGATCACTTTGCTGCAGATGATTAATCTCTAGGTGTGGTTGAATTGACAACTCAACTGCTAATACTTGCAAATATTCTTTGGCTCCCCTTGTGTCGAATCAATAAATTTTGGTTGAATACTCTACCCTCGAAAACTGTTGTGATCCCCTATACTTGTGGGTTATCAAGACCTTTTTCTGGTGCCGTTGCCGGGGAGCATAGCTATATTTGTTGAGTCACTTGGGATTATTATCAAATTATCACTATGAAGAATCTGAAGGACGCTAAGACTAAGATTTTGTTTTCCTCTAAGACGAGGGGAGGTAAGGAACTGCCATCTAGCTCTGCACTTGATTCACCTACTGTTATAAGTAGACTTGTAACACCACCACATGCTATTAATTCTGATATGTCGCAAGTTATTAATGATGATACTTCTACTATGAATGATACTCATGATGATGCTAGTACCCTGCTTGATGATAATGTGCCACTAGGTGAATTTCTTGATGAACAACTTGCTACAACTAAAGCTTTTGAGAATGTTGAAACTGATGAAGAGCTTGAAACTGAAAATCTTGAAACACCTATTAGATCTAGTTCTCCTAGATATGAATTGCCTAAGATACCAGAAGGCTATGTTATGGATGAGGAGACAACTAGAGACTTTCTTGCTTGCAATGATAGGGATGATCTTAAGAAATTATTATGCAAACTGAAAGAAAAATCTTTGAATGCTAGAATGAAATATGATCCTAAGTTTGCTACTTCAACTATATTTGTTGATGATAAGGATTATGAATTCTCTGTCGACCCAGAGTTAATTACTTTGGTTGAATCTGATCCTTTCCATGGTTATGAAACTGAAACTGTTGTGGCACACCTTACTAAGTTGAATGACATAGCCACTCTTTTTGCTCATGATGAGAAAATTCGCTATTATTATATTCTCAAATTATTTCCGTTCTTATTAAAGGGTGATGCTAAGACTTGGTATAACACTCTTGCTCCTGGTTGTGTGCGAAGTCCCCAGGATATGATTTATTACTTCTCTGAAAAATATTTTCCTGCTCATAAGAAACAAGCTGCCTTACAGGAAATATTTAACTTTGTGCAAATTGAAGAAGAGAGTCTCCCACAAGCTTGGGGGAGGCTTCTCCAATTGCTTAATGCTTTGCCTGATCATCCTCTTAATAAAAATGAAATACTTGATATCTTCTATAATGGACTAACCGATGCTTCTAGGGATTTCCTAGATAGTTATGCCGGTTGTGTTTTCAGGGAACGAACTGTTGAACAAGCTAAAGATTTATTGAATAACATATTGAAAAATTATGATGATTGGATCCTTCCTGAACCACCACTTAAACCTACTCCGAAGAAGAGGGGTATCTTATATCTCAGTCCTGAAGATATGCAAGAGGCAAAGAAATCTATGAAGGAAAAAGGTATTAAAGCAGAGGATGTTAAAAATTTACCTCCTATTGAAGAAATACATGGGCTTGAAACACCATCACCACCTAAGGTGGTAGAGGTAAATTCTTTACGAAAGTTCGATGAAGGTGATATTCCTTATAACAAACATCCTAGTCAATGCTTATATGAGTTTGATAATTACATTAGAAAGCAAGATCACTTCAATGCAAATGTTATGAAACAATTGAAATACAATTCTGATATGATAGCTCGCTTGAGTGACTTGCTATTTAGAATTACCAATGATGTTAGAGGTGTAGGAAAACATGCCTCTATGGTTCAAACTCAATTAGAACAAGTTACTAAATCTCAAAGAGAGTTGTTAGATAAAATGAATAATAATATCAATGATCATGCTGTTAGAGTGATGACTAGAGGAGGTAGAATGACTCAGGAACCACTTTATCCTGAGGGACACCCTAAAAGAATTGAACAAGATTCTCAAAGAGTCAACACTGATGTACCTAGTCCTTCTAAAAAGAAAAAGAAGAAGAAAGATGGTAGGACTTTGCATGCCTCTAGTGAACCTGAAGTAGAAAAACCTCCTGTTAATGATAATGAAGTCTCTATTTCTGATGCTGAAACTCAATCTGGTAATGAACACTCACCTTCTGATAATGAAAAAGATAATGATGAGGTTCATGAAGACACTCAAACAAATGATAAAGAACCAGACAATGATGTTGAAATAGAACCAGTTGTTGATCTTGATAACCCACAAGTCAAGAAGAAAAGATATGATAAAAGAAACTTTATTGCTAGAAAACATGGTAAGGAAAGAGAACCTTGGGTTCAAAAACCTATGCCCTTTCCACCTAAATCAACTAAGAAGAAAGATGATGAAGAATTTGAACACTTTGCTGAAATGCTTAGGCCAGTCTTTTTGCGTACACGCTTGACTGATATCTTAAAAATGCCTCCTTATGCAAAATACATGAAAGACATCATCACCAACAAGAGAAAAATACCAAAAGCTGAAATCTCCACCATGCTTGCTAATTATACTTTTAAGGATGGAGTACCTAAAAAACTTGAAGATCCGGGAATACCAACTATACCTTGCTCCATCAAAAGAAATTATGTGAAAACCGCTTTGTGTGATTTAGGAGCTGGTGTTAGTGTTATGCCTTTCTCTCTATATAAAAGACTTGACTTGAATAAACTCATACCTACTGAAATATCTTTGCAGATGGTTGACAAATCAACTGCCATACCTATCGGTATTTGTGAGGATGTGCCCGTTGTTGTTGCTAATGTTACTATCTTAACTGACTTTGTTATACTTGAGATGCCCAAGGATGACAACATGTCGATTATCCTTGGTAGACCCTTCTTGAATACTGCAGGGGCTGTTATTGACTGCAATAAAAGCAAGGTCACCTTTCATATCAATGGTAATGAGCATATGGTGCACTTTCCGAAGAAACAATTCCAAGTGAATGGTATTAATGTTATTGAAAAATCTCCGACAATCACTATTGGAAGTTTTCAACTACCTCTACCTACTACCAAAAAGAAATATGAAATGCTTATTGTTGGGGACGTTCATATCCCCGTTGAGGTAACTTAGTGTTTTATGAAAGTTCTTCGGTTTCATGCTAATCGAAGGTGGTTGTTAATAAGACTTGATCAACCTTATTAATGAATCATTTTTGAGAGGTATGAAGTTGATGAATTTAGTGAGCACTACCTTCTGCCCTTTATGTTTACTTCCTGTTTTTCTTAGTTAAATAAAATAAAATGCCATGCTTAGTCTATTTTTTGAATTTTCCGTGCAATAAAAAAAGACCCGAAAATAAAAGATCTCAGAATGCTCTGAAAATTTAATACGATTTTTTTCTGAATATTTAAGAATTTTTGGTGCAAATAACTTCAGAGGGGGGCGCACCAGGTGGGCACAACCCACCTGGGCGCGGCAGCACCCCCAGGCGCGCCCTGGTGGGTTGTGGTCCCCACGTGAGCCCCCTCACTTATCTTTTTAGCCCATGTCACCACCTACCTCCAGAAAAAAAATCACCATTGCTCTCTCTCTTGTGTTCTTGCTCTCAAACCCGCGGATTTCGATCTCTTTGCTCGACGCTCCATTTCCGAAACTGTTTTGGGGGATTGCTACTTGGTATGTGACTCCTCCATTGGTCGAATTAGTTTTTGCTTTAGTGGTTTATATTTTGAATAAATAGCTACTCTTGGTGCTGCTGTAGATGAGCTTGCATGTTGAATTCTTAGAGTTCTAAGTAGTTTGAATGCTTGATATGGCCTCTATGCATCCTTATGAGTAGCTGCTACCAATCTTGTCAAGTTTTGTTGAGAAAATTTTTGTGGACTAAAAATTTCAGAATTTTATTCATAGGAAAAAGATGAGTATCTTTAGGAAGTTTGCTTCCAAGAAGAACTCCAAGGGGGTTATTGGGGAGTCATTGGACAATGACCTCCGCACCCGCAGAATGGTGGAGGTGCGGCCGTGTGAATGGCCGCATAACCCATTCATGGATGGAGCTGGAATCCACCAAGAGTTTGCACAATTTGCTGCTAATGCTGGCCTCACCGACTTCATCGCAGCTGAGTGTGAATAGTATCATCTCCTCACAAATTCCTTTGTGCAAAGTTTCCATTTTCTGAGTAGGAATAACCCTCCTGAGGTGGAGTTTAATCTGTATTCTGAACCCCATCAGATACCACTTACTAAATTTTATGACATATGCTTGATCCCTTCTGATGAGGAAATAAGGGAGCCTAGGCCTGTCGAGTTCGAGGGCTTTTATCATACTCTGTCAGTGGGAGATGAGAGAGGGGTGTCGAGTGTCACCGCCACTAGCTTGCAGTTTCCTTCTGTGCATTATTTTGCTCTATTTATTATGAAGTGTTTACTTGCTAGAGAGAAGGTTGGCGCACTTAGTGCCCTCGATTTCACTATTTTACGTCGTGCACTACATGGGGATGACACTTATAGCTTAGGAGCTATTGTGGCACATCGCCTTCACCTTAAAAGGTCCAAGGGTAAAATTCATGGCGGTATTTATGCTGCTCGCTTAGCAAGTCACTTTAACGTCCAGATACGCCAGCATGACTATCCCTTGCCCAAGGTTTATTTAGATCGCCAGGCTATGGGACATCATCACTTTATTGATAGCGAGAACATCACTATAGATATTCCCTACAACCTGGTTTTCAGCGAGAACACATGTGATATTATTTCGTTGCCTGCACCTGCTTTGTTTGATTCTATTTCTAGGGGCAGATACAGGATCATGCCAGATGACATCATCGCCTATCGAAACAACCAGGCCGCAGCAGAGGAGGAGCCTCAGGAGTGGGACGCTTGGGTGCCCGCTCCACAGCACTTCGAGGTGGGACCCGACGGTTACTACGTGTGGTGATTACCAAGCTAGGCCAAAAGCCTAAGCTTGGGGGAGTACGTATGCCCACCGACATTACATTCATGTTCACACATTTCATTCCAGTTGTAAGTGTCCACACTTTTTCATTGTATTATCCATGCTAGATTCATTTTCTCGCTTTCTTCTTGTGCGTTTGAAAAACTTTGAGAAAATCCAAAAAAATATTTCCAGCTTCTTTTCGGTTTTTCTTTCTAGTTTAATTAGTTGTAGTATTAAAAGAAAACCCAAAAAGATTTCATTGTTCTTCTTTTGCTTGTTGGGAGCTTTCCCGTGTAAACAGTTTTTCTTGTTTTTGTTTTTCTTTGTCTTTAATTTGCTCCCTTCAAGAAAAAACTAAAAACTCCAAAAATATTTCAGTATGTTTCTCTGAAATTATTTTTCTTTTATTGAGTCATACCGAGGAGAAGACCACGATGAAAATGTTGAGTGGCTCTCATATGCATTACTGATGATCTAACAAAGAGCCCAAATTACCTTGTCTTCTCCTTTTGAATAAAATGTTTGCAGATTCCAGCTTGGTCCACGGTACTCTTGCACTATTATCATTTTCATATCGTTCGGTCTTGCAAGTGAAAGGCAATAATGACGATATTTGGTGAACTGGCTGTGGCAGAGAGAAAAGGGTATGAACTCGACTTGTTCTATTTTTGTAAATATGTTTCACCTAGTATCCATGATTCAACCTATTATGATCAAACATGTTTGCAATGACAATTAGAGATTATAGTTTCTCATGCCATGCTTAAGTAGCTAGGAGTGGATAATGATTTATCTTGGATGCCAATATTGCGTTAAAATGATTGTGATGTAGTATGATGATATGGTATCCTCCTCTGAATGTTCGAGTGGCTTGACTTGGCACATGTTCATGCATGTAGTTGAATCAAAACCAACATAGCCTCTATGATATTTATGTTCATGGTGTTCATATCCTACTCATGCTAGTGCCCAATGTTACTTATGCATAACGCATGTTCATGACCGTTTTCGCTCTCTAGCTGGTCGCTTCTCAACCTAATTGCTAGCCTTCGCCTGTACTAAGCGGGAACACTGCTTGTGCATCAAAATCCTGAAACCCAAGTTATCCCAGATGAGTCCACCATACCTACCTATACGCGGTATTACCCTGCCGTCCTAAGTAAATTTGCATGTGCCACCTCTAAAAACTTCAAATAAATATCCTTTTTTGTGTGCCTAGATTGTTCATAGAGCGACAGGAGGTAGTCAGTATCTTTCATGCTAAGCGGGTTATTCTCATTTTGAGTGTTTTTTCACTCGTCCTTGCACGAGAGGGGCGGTAATAGGGATTCCCAGTCCCGAATTCAAAATTGCAAATAATTAAACAAAACTCTCCCAGGCCTGTTGTTGGTATGGACGGTACCCGAAGTTTCGGACCAGCTGTGGAGTGTGATTGTTGGTGGAGGGGGAGTAAACCTTTACTTTTATTGCTTGGGAACCGCCACTAATGTGTTTAGCATGGAAGATACCGATAACTAATGGTCGCGAAGTAAATGAGAAGGGTGCATTTCTCAAAATTTCATTTACCTCTGTTTTAAAAACTTGAGCTCTGGCACCACTGCAAATCACTGCTTCCCTCTGCGAAGGGACTATCTATTTGCTTTTATGTTGTGTCATCACCTTCTCAAATAAGCGCCAGATCCTGAGAGCACTATTGTCATCCTCATGCATTGTGTGTAGCTAATGTTGGGTGCATCATGATTGGATCTTTTCTACCATGAATTACAATGTTTAGTCGCTGCTTGAACTTTGGAGGTGCTCTGCATTTATGTTTTGTGGTCTCAGAAAGGGCTAGCGAGATACCACTATTGTCATATTATATCATGGTTGCTTTGACAAAGTGTTGTCATTTGAGATACCTTATTATTGCTCTCTAGTTGATTATGCCTTTGATATGAGTTAATATAATTTTTAAGAGTTATTGTCGACATGGTTAGTCATGATCTTGGCTGAAAACCTGGGTGCTACTTAAGCTTATTTATGTAAACAAGAGCAAAAGAGTTCGTAAAAGTTTTTCTTTTCCACTTTCAGTTTATCAACTGAATTGCTTGAGGACAAGCAAAGGTTTAAGCTTGGGGAGTTGATACGTCTCCGTCGTATCTACTTTTCCTAACGCTTTTCCTCTTGTTTTCGACTCTAATTTGCATGATTTGAATGAAACTAACCCGGACTGACGCTGTTTTCAGAAGAACTACCATGGTGTTGTTTTTTGTGCAGAAATAAAAGTTCTCGGATTGGAACGGAACTTTGCGAGGATTTTTTATAGAATAAAAGTGAAATTCTGGAGCCAAGAACCACCGGAGGGGGCACCTGGGTGGGCACAACCCACCAAGGCGCGCCCCCCTCCTGGCGCACCCGGGTGGGTTGTCCCCACCTGGTGGCCCCGCAGACCTCAACCCTGACACTATAAAATCACATTTTTGGAGAAAAAAATCAGGGAGAAAGAATTATCGCTTTTCGCGAGACAGAGCCGCCGCCACCCCCTGTTCTTCATCGGGAGGCCAGATCTGGAGTCCGTTTGGCGCTCCGGAGAGGGGGATCTTCGATCTTAGTCATCACCAACCCTTCTCCATCGCCAATTCCATGATGCTCCCCACCGGGAGTGAGTAATTCCTTCGTAGGCTCGCTGGTCGGTGAGGAGTTGGATGAGATTCATCATGTAATCGAGTTAGTTTTGTTAGGGCTTGATCCCTAGTATCCATTATGTTCTGAGATTGATGTTGCTATGAATTTGCCATGCTTAATGCTTGTCACTTTGGGCCCGGGTGCCATGATTTCAGATCTGAACCGTTTATGTTATCACCATTATATCTATGTTCTAGATCCGATCTTGCAAGTTAGAGTCACCTACTACGTGTTATGATCTGGCAACCCCGGAGTGACAGAAGTCGGGACACTTCCCGGTGATGACCGTAGTTTGAGGAGTTCATGTATTCACTATGTGTTAATGCTTTGTTCCGGCTCTCTATTAAAAGGAGGCCTTAATATCCCTTAGTTTCCATATGGACCCCGCTGCCACGGGAGGGTAGGACAAAAGATGTCATGCAAGTTCTTTCCATAAGCACGTATGACTATTTATGGAATACATGCCTACATTATATTTATGAACTGAAGCTAGTGCCGTATCACCCTAGGTTATGACTATTATATGATGAATATCATCCAACGAATTCACTGATCTAATGCCTATGAATTTCTCTCATATTGTTCTTGCTAAGTTACTACTGCTATCGTTACTATTACACTTGCTACAAAATCATTGCTATCACTGTTACTGTTACTATTGCTGTTGCTACTACTATCAAAACTATCATATCACTTTGCTACTGATCACTTTGTTGCAGATAATTAATCTCCAGGCATGGTTGAATTGACAACTCAACTGCTAATACTTGCAAATATTCTTTGACTCCCGTGTGTCGAATCAATAAATTTGGGTTGAATACTCTACCCTCGAAAACTGTTGCGATCCCCTATACTTGTGGGTTATCATCCACAAGCCAGGGGCGCGCCCTGAGGGCTTGTGGGCCCCTCGGGCACCTCCTTGACTTGTTTCCAGCGCCAAAAATTCTTATAAATATAGAAACCCTCGAAAAGAACCCTGGATCGGAAGTTCTGGCACCGTAAGCCTCTGTAGCCACGAAAAACCAATCGGGAGCCCGTTCCGGCACCCTGCCGGAGGGGAAAACCATCACCGGAGGCCATCTTAATCATCCTGACAGTCTCCATGACGAGGAGGGAGTAGTTCACCCTCGAGGCTGAGGGTATGTACCAGTAGCTATGTGTTTGATCTCTCTCTCTCTCGTGTTGTTGATTTGGCACGATCTTGATGTACCGCGAGCTTTGTTACTATAGTTGGATCATATGGTGTTCTTCCCCCTCTACTTTCTTGTGATGAATTGAGTCTTGCTCTTTGAGGTTTCATTATGTTGGATTGAGTATTGGATTTGAGAACACTTGATGTATGTTTTGGCACTCAACTCGTGGATTCCCGAGGTGACATTGGGGTAATCTATGCATAGGGGTTGATGCATGTTTTCGTCCTACCTTCTCCGATAGAAACTTTGGAGTGATTCTTTGTTGCACGTTGAGGGATTGCTATATGATCTAATTATGTTATCATTGTTGAGAGAATTTGCACTAGTGAAAGTATGAACCCTAGGCCTTGTTTCCAAGCATTGCAATACCGTTTTTGCTCACTTTTTTTACTAGTTACCTTGCTGTTTTTAAATTTTCAGATTACAAAAACCTATATCTACTATCCATACTACACTTGTATCACCATCTCTTCGCCGAACTAGTGCACCTATACAATTTGCCATTGTATTGGGTGTATTGGGGACACAAGAGACTCTTTGTTATTCGGTTGCAGGGTTGTTTGAGAGAGACTATCTTCATCCTACGCCTCCCACGGATTGATAAACCTTAGGTCATCCACTTGAGGGAAATTTGCTACTGTCCTACAAAACTCTGCGCTTGGAGGCCCAACATGAGTCTACAGGAAGAAGGTTGCATAGTAGACATCATTATGCAGAGCTAATTTTATTCTTCTTGTTGTGGTTTTGACTTCAGAAGGCAATATCAAAAAAGAGGAAGGAAAAGAGTAAGTTGGGGGATGTTGGTTGTCCTCCGGACTGACGCAAACGAAGGCTCTCTAGATTTGCCACTTCTACTGCTACTGCAGTTGAAGTCCCAAGTCTACATGATGAGTTCATCTCCCCTACTGCACCATCGCAGGTGCTTGCTCTAAGTTGACAGTGTGATAACTGGTTTCATGTTGCATATGTTGTCTAGCTTGTATTTCTTCTATTTTGATTAAACTGCACCTGCTGAGTTTATACGTTATACATGTGCATATGACATTCCTTTTTGTGTCTAGAATTCATTGCATCTATCATACCATGTTCTTACATCAAAGTACTGTTGTTGTGTATCCCGCATCGATCACTCATGATTGGATGCTTTTAACTTGGCAGTGTGATAGTGGTGCATCTTGCATTGATTTCTAGGTTGTACTGCTTCTAATTTTTCAAAATGCCACTTATGATAGGACACTTTTAACTTGGCAGAGTGATATTGGTTGCATCTTTCATATGGTGTCTAGCTTGCATTACTTCTATTTTCTTGAAAATCCTTCTGCTTAGTTTACACATCGTAGCTGTGAATATGTCACGCCGTCCTGTTTTTCTTACATATTCCATCCTCCTCATACGGTTGTCTTACATGAAAGTATTGCTTGTCTGTATCATGCATCAATGAGTTCTGAAGAGAGATTTTATTCTTTTGTGTTGTGGGTACGGCTTGACATGGCAAAGTCAAAAAAGAGCAAGGAAAATAATATAGTAGGGAATGGTGTTACTCGTCGGGTGCAAAGGAAAAGGATCTTCCCTGGAGATTCTGCTGGTACTAATAGTGCAGTAGAAGGTCCAAGTTCATCGGCTAAATCTACAAGCACAATATCACCTACTCCACCAGCTGTAGTATCCCCTTCAACTGTACCGACATCTCAACGAGTTGCTCATTCGTTTGCTCCGCAACTGGCCTGTTCCCAAGCTGCCTTCACACCTAACACTACTTCCGAAGCACTGCTGACACAACAGGACTTGGCAAGATCAGATGATCCTCATGAGCATCAACACCAAGAAGGTACCTGACCGAGTCAAGTTGCAGTTGCATGCTCCTTTATATGTATTCTCATAGTTTGATGTGCACTAATACTTTCCATATTCGTTGTTGAACCAGCACCACGGCGCAAGCCGAAACAGACATCACGGATAATGCTTGACAGATTAACAAAATCTAAAGGAGGAAGAATGGAGATCCATTTTGAGGCAGGTTTAAAAAGGCCATGTGATGCTACAGAGTCAGCCAAGTTAGTATCAGAGGCAGCTGTTGCCGTTAGGTGTCATGCACGTATCCTCCCAATGTGGATCCAGTACAGGAATGAGAAAGAGGATACCCAGTTTAACACCTTCCTTGACCATTTATCCGTAGGTAATGTTATTCATCGCAATTTGTAATATTGCGTTGCTCTGTCCCATACTTTCTAGCTTCTTCCTAATAAGACTCACATTCTTTTTTCAATAGATGAGGTTCAAGTTGGATCCGAAAGATGATGCAACTAAACAAGCATGCACTCATGTTTTTTAGTCTGCTCTGCGATAGTATCAGTATTGTCGGTGCAACAAACCCTGGGTCTGTTGCCCAGACCATGCACAGGCCTAAAAGAGCAAGGTTACAACATCCAAGTCCAGAACAAGCAAGGAGTATAGCTCTTTGAGGAATCAAAGGGCAGATCAAGAGGACCAAGACAAGCTAAATGAGCAAGACACCACTAAGGAGAAACCTCCCTTGCCGGGCAGGCAAGCCTGGCGAGGACGAGGTGGCCCCGAAGTCAAGCCTCAAGACCGTCCCGGCAGGCCTGCCGGGCGCTACCAAGGCAAACTACCCCGCCAAGGCTCCACCGCTCCACCTCATAGCGACGCAAGTCATTGATTGGTGTGGTGTCAAGCCCCCAAGTGACTAAGTGGCTATTATTTGGCATGTGGCAGCCACTTCCTATGGAAACCACCTCCAAATGACACCCGTCCAGAGACGTGTCAAGCAGATAGGCGAAAAGGTGGCCGAGCAGCCCGGCAAGGCTTGCCGGGCATGCCATGATGTGACACTAAGTGGCGCATTTAATGCGCTCTACTCTGATTGCAGAGTTAGGTATGATAGCACTGTTTGCTATCTAATTAGCACACAATGACTGATTTGCCAATGTGGAGACCCCTTGATCTATAAAAGGAGGGCCATGGCAACCATAGAAAGGATTCGGACCCTTGTACACTCATACGTGCTTAGCTGCCCTCGCCCCGTGGCAACCCTGCCGGGCAAGAGCGCTGCATTTCCACCACAATCCACCATCAATCCACCAAAGCAGGAGTAGGGTTTTATGCCTCGCGGCGGCCCGAACCTGGGATAAAACTACCCGTGTGATCTCTGCCGTGCTGCGCTACATTCTCCACTCTTTGTGCAATGTGCTCACCCCCCTGCTGAACCACAAGGGGCTGATAGCCCCATAGGTTACCATCGAGCGGCGCCACGACACCCACCACCAGTCCGATAGGCGCAATGGCCCTAACATCAACGAGCCTACACCCGGTGAGGGTGGGTACCTACCTGTCGAGGTTGGGTGCCCCGCCTTCACTCATGAACTGCGGCATGTCCGTTGGCCATCTTCCCGCACATTCTAGCTAGAGATACCAGAGAAGTACGATGGGAGATTGAACCCGGCAGAGTTCCTGAGCATCTACACCATCGCTGTTCAGGCTGCCGGGGGAAGAGACGAGAAGGTGTTTGCCAACTACTTCCCTTTGGCACTCAAGCCAAATGTGAGGTCTTGGCTAATGCACCTGCCGAAGAACTCCATCTCAACTTGGGCTGACCTGTGCCATGAGTTTCTTGGCGCCTTTACGGGCGGCCATCAAGAACCAGGATGGCCCAGCGATCTGCAGCTCCTCCCACAGAAGGAAGGAGAAAGTCTGTGGAAGTACATGCAAAGGTTCAGTCGAGTGCACAGGAACATCCCAGATATCCACCCGGTAGCTGTGATAGCCGCATTCCAGTCCAACATGCGCAACCGCAGGATACGTTCCAAAATGAACGTGCGGCTGCCCAAGACTGTGAATGAGTTATACACTCTAGTGGATAAGTGTGCTCGCATAGAGGAGGGAAGGCGACTTCCCTGTGAAGAAGATGGCGTCGACATCGATTCAGACGATGACGACAACAACACCAACCAGAAGAAGAACAAGAAGCGCAATAAGAAGCACAAGGAGAAAGTTGTGATGGCCATCGAAGGATCAAGCACACCTAGTACCGGCAAGAAGGCCAAGGCTGAGGCCCCCGGTAAGGAGGTTGCCGCGTGCACTGACTGCCGGGCGGCCGCGGCTGCCGAGAAGGCTAGGAAGGGTGATGGGCCGTACTGCAAGATCCATAGGACCAAGGGCCACGACCTTCAGGAGTGTCATCAGGTTGAGCAGCTAGTCAAGAAGCAGAGGGCTGAGTATGAGAAGCGTGATAAGGAGAAAAACCAGGATGGTGCTAGCGGGAAGGGCCGAGGCGGCGGAGTAAGTCGCCCCGACAAGGCTCCTCAGAATCAAGGGAAGCCCGCCAGAGGCCGTAAGAAAGAGGATTGCAATGATGAGAGTGATGGAGGAGATGAAGAGGAAACCAGTGAGCAGGAGTTCTAGAAAGCCACTGACGCCCTGTGCATTGACGGGGGTGCATCTCTACACTCCTCTCACCGCCAACTTAAACAGTGGGCGCATGAAGTCAATGCGATGGAGCCAGCAGCAGATTCTTGGAAGCCGCTCAAGTGGTCCCGCACACCCATCATCTTTGACGAAGAGGATCACCCTGACCGCACCACCGTGGTAGGGTGCTTGCCGTTGTTGGTCTCACCAACAATACGCAACCTCAAAGTCACAAAGATGTTGGTTGACGGCGGGGCCGGGTTGAATCTGATATCTCCCAAGGTCATCAGCAAACTTTAGATAGCAGATGAGGAGCTCAAGGTTACTGGCACGTTCCAAGGAATCAACCCCGGCAGGAGTCGTCCTAGGGGAAAGATCACGCTGCCGGTGACGTTTGGAGGGGAGTTAAACTACCGGACTGAGAAGATCGTGTTTGACGTGGTTGACCTTCCCTTGCCGTACAACGGGATCCTTGGTCGCCCAGCTCTGGCCAAGTTCATGGTGGCATCCCACTATGCCTACAACACCTTGAAGATGCCAGGGCCGATAGGAGTCATTTCCATTCCGTCAGATCAGAAGGACGCAGTCATATGCGTGGACAAGATGTACCGGGAGGCGGTCGTTGCTGAGGCTGTGAAAACCACTGCTCCCGCCAAGGAAAGTAAGAAAATGAAGAGAGCTAGCAAGGATGCCAGCAAGGAATCCGGGAAGCGTGCCTCTCCGGAGTGCGCTGCGCCTGTTGATGACTTGCCGGAGAGTTCCAATAGCAAGAGATCCAAAGCTGCTGCGCCTGCTGTGAAGAAGGTCCTGGCAGGGCTGGCTAGCGCTTATGGTACCTTCACTATCAGTGCCACCCTTGATGACAAATAGGAAAGTGCACTCGTTGCCTTCCTGCGGGCGAATATCGATGTGTTTGCCTAGCAACCATATGATATCACCGGTGTTCCCAGGGAGGTAATCGAGCACCACCTTGCTGTCCGGAAGCAAGCTTTGGAGCGGCAACAGTTTATTGCCGAGGAGATCGAGAAGCTTGAAGTAGCTGGTTTGGTCAGCGGAGTGTTGCATCCCACATGGTTAGCAAATCCAGTGGTGGTGCGCAAGGCGAATGGGAAATGTTGGCTTTGCATAGACTTCACAGATCTAAAAAAGGCATGCCCGAAGGACCCATTCCCCTTGCCGCGCATCGACCAGATTGTGGATTCCACTTCCGGGTGTGACCTGCTTTCCTTTCTGGATGCCTACTCTGGATACCACCAGATCTTCATGTCCAAGGAAGATGAAGAGAAGACCGCATTCATAACCCCATGTGGCACGTACTGCTTTTTACGGATGCCCTTTGGGTTAAAGAGCGCCGGATCCACTTTTGCAAGAGCAGTACAGATTGGCTTTGAATCCCAACTGCACAGAAACATTGATGGTTACATGGATGATATTGTGGTCAAGACCAAGGACAGATCAACCCTCATCCAGGATTTGGAAGAAACCCTTGCTAATCTGCGCAGGATCAACTTGAAGCTGAACCCAGAGAAGTGTGTGTTTGGAGTTCCCTCCGGCAAGCTACTTGGCTTCTTTGTGTCTCATTGAGGGATAGAGGCCAACCCCGACAAGATCAAGGCAATCGAGCAAATTCAAGCACCCAAGATAGTCAAGGACGTGAGGCATTTGACTGGATGCGTGGCTGCACTGAGCAGGTTCATTTCCAAGTCTGCAGAGCGCACCCTTCCGTTCTTCAAAATCTTGAAGAAGGCGGGACCCGTGGAGTGGACCCCAGAGGCAGACGCTGCGCTGCAAGATTTGAACACCTATCTTTCCTCTGTGCCCACCTTGGTCGCTCCCAAACCACAAGAGCCGTTGCTGCTATACTTAGCGGCAACCAATCAAGTGGTTCGTGCGGCACTGGTGGCGCAGCGGAAAGTGGATGACGCGGCAGCCACAACCACTGCCCCTTCTGAAGAGGAGAGCGGACCCGTCCCGGCAAGACCAGAGTCAGCCCAGAGCAAAGAAAGGCAAGGCAGCGGAAGCAGTTCTATGGTTGCGGCAAAGAAGAAAGTGGTGCAGCGCCTAGTGTACTTCGTTAGCTCCCTATTACAGGGAGCTAGATTGAGGTACTCTGGCGTGCAAAAGTTGATTTTTGGCCTCATCATGGCCTCAAGGAAACTGCGCCACTACTTCCAAGCCCACGAGATCATAGTTGTCACCCGCTTCCCCTTGCAACGCATACTCCAAAACCCCGAGGCCACCGGCAGGATTGTGGAATGGGCTTTGGAGTTGTCCAGCTTTGGTTTGAAGTTTGAAAGCACGTCAACTATTCAGAGCAGAGCACTAGCAGAGTTCATCGCAGAGTGGACACCAACTCCTGATGAAGAAGTATTGGAGACGATCATCCCCGGCAAGGAAGCGCCCCAAGAATGAATTATGTATTTCAATGGTGCCTTCTTCCTACAAGGTGCAGGGGCTGGCATGCTTCTTGTTGCCCCCACTGGGGAGCACCTTAAGTACATCGTCCAGATGCACTTTCCCCGGGAGGAGGCTACCAACAATACTGCAGAGTATGAAGGGCTCCTTGCCGGGCTCAGGATTGCGACAGAACTGGGAATCAAGAAGCTGATCATCCACGGAGATTCACAACTTGTGGTGAGACAAGTCAACAAGGATTGCCAAAGTCCATTGATGGAGGCTTACGTCGAGGAAGTGAGAAAGTTGGAGGAGCGCTTTGACGGATTGCAAATAGAGCACGTGCCCCGTGCAGAAAACAGCATTGCTAATCATTGTCAAAGTGCGCTGCGCAAAAACTCCCTGTGGAACCAGGGACTTTTGTTCTCCATCTGACTCAGCCCTCCGTATCCCTGGCAACAATGGCCAGAAGGAGGAGGAAACTGGACTCCGGCAAGCCTCACCCGGCAGAGCCTCCCGAGGCTCCCGGCAGAGAGCTTGGCAGAAACAACTCCCCTTCGATCAGTGAGCTGCACCATCCCGCCAGACCACCGGTCCCTGCGGTCGAGAAGTGCGCTCCTGCGAATGAGGAGGTGCCGCTGGTCCTTGTTGCCGAGCCCCCGGCCCCAATCTGGGCACGGCACATAGTCCATTTCCTCCAAACTGGAGAACTCCTCGAAGAGCAAGAAGAAGCTGAAAGAGTAGCCCGGAGGGCCAGTATGTATCAGTTTGTTGACGACACGCTGTACAGAAGGACACTACTGGAATCAGCTTCTTTGCCGTCCGCCATGCCGGATGGCAAAGGCATAGATCACGGACGGCAAAATGCTTTGCCGTCCGCTAGCGGATGGCAAACTGTCCCGATGAAAGCCTGCCAGCAAAGGCCTTCTTTGCCGTCCGCTTCTTAGAAACGGACGGCAAAGGATTACGTCATCCGCCATCTGAGGCCAGCAGACGGAAAGACAGCTGATGGCAGTGCGGTGGCGTGAGAGCCGTTAGGGGGTTAACGGCGCTCTTTGCCGTCCGCCAGCGGACGGCAAAGAGCCCAGCTAGGCAGCACTGGGAAGCTGCCACGTGTCCAGATATGCCGTCCGCCAGCAGACGGAAAAGAGGTTTGAATCATTGCCGTCTGCTAGCAGACGGCATAGATGGTCACTTTGCCGTCCGGCAGCAGACGGCAAAATGACCAAATAGGCAGCCAGTGTTCCCAGTTTGCACAGGTGACTGCCACGTGTCCTCTTTGCCGTCTGCTAGCGGACGGCAAAGCTCTTTGCCGTCCACTAGCAGACGGCAAAGAGGCTATATATCCCCTGTTTTTATTTAAATCCCATTAATTAGACATGGTTTCAAACACAGATATACATGCATACATATCCAACATATCCAACAGCATGTCCAACAACATATTTCATCCAATCCAACAACATAGTTCAACAAAGTCCAACATATCCATATATACATAACCAGAAACAAGTTTCCAACAACATATCCATATAGACATACATATCCAAACAAGTTTTCATAAACAACAAGGAAGCACCACAAGAATAGTACACTCCATGAATCCAAGCTTCCTCATGTAAAGCAAATCTGCAAATTGGGAAAGATGAAAGTTAGAAGAAGAAGAAGAAGAAGAAGAAAACTAGTTAGAAGAAGAAGAAGATTTTTTTTCTTCTCTTTCTTTTTCTCCTCTCCTCTTCTTTATCTTCTTCTTCTAACTAAGGTAGGTAAAAATGTCATTTTATTGCTAAGCTAGGTAAAAAATGCTAAGTGTAGGTCATTTTAGAGCTAAGGTAGGTAAATAGGTCATTTTGGAGCTTAGTAAGGTTATTATGTCATTTTCGAGGAAAATAAGCTAAGTCTATATCATTTTGGAGCTAACAAAGATTATCATGCCATTTTTTACCTAAGTATGCCATAAATGAACTGAATAAGCTAAGTATAGCTTATTTTTTATCTAACTTAGGTAATTATGCCATTTAGGAGGAAAATAAGCTAAGTATCCATTTGTAAAGCAAAACACTAGAGAAAACTTACCCTCATCACAACAAATGTGATGAAGATCGCAACTAAGGTAACAATTGATCCAACGGCATAATGATACCAAGCCTCATTATCAATGGCATATTTTCTAATCTTCTTAAGCTTTAGGCGCATTGCATCCATCTTCAAGCGCATTGCATTCATCTTCATCTTGTGATCATCGATGGCATCGGCAACATACAACTCCAATGTCATCTTCTCTTCTTCAATTCTTTTAATTTTTTCTTTCAAATACTCATTTTCTTTTTCAACTAAATTTAACTTCTCGACAAGAGGGTCCGTTTCAAATTCCGGTTCACATAACTCCTAGATTAAAATATCTCTATGTCAACTTGATGGCCATAATTTGCATAAATGCGAAATGCAACAAATAGTTATGAAAGAGAATTTACCACATCCGAATCATAAAGCGGGCGAGGGCCGACCGGGACGGAAATCAAGACCATGGCACTATGTATAAGAAACAATCATACAAAGTAAGAAAATTATAAATACCAACTATATAAATCATATAATCATACAAATAACTATATAAATCAAGTACAACATAAAAATTTGAATACCTAATAATCATTATCGGTAATGACGTGCTCGTCATCATCATTAATAAAAGCATCATCATCATCACTATCGGTAATGACGTGCTCATCATCATCATTAATAAATGCATCATCATGTGGAAGGCCACCTTTACGTAATCGTTCAAGCATTGACAGGTCATCTGCAGCAGTAACTTCTTCTTCTTCCGGCTCTTCTTGTTCCAGCTCAGGGGTGAAGTCGGATTCACTATCGTTGTCTACTTCAATGTTCTGGGGTGGAGTAGAGCGGTTCTTGAAACATTTTTTGGAAAGACGTGTTTCTTGGAAGAATTCTCCTTCGTCATATGTGTCTTGGTTAATGTGAGGTTCATAATCCTTTTCATTGGGGGGAGGTGGTCTAACACGTGGCGGCACTTCATAAACGATGTCCCAACCACTAAGATTTGGATCACTTTGACAGGCCCACGGTAGATAGAAAACTTGGGTTGCCTGTTGAGCCGTAATATAGACATCGAGAACATCCAAATGGGTGCTTTGTTTGATTTTGACTAGCCCTATATGTTCATGAGTCCTTCTAGTCTCCCTCGGCTGGAACTAATAACATCTGAAGACTACGACGTTTGGTGGGTTTTCACCATAGAATTCAAGTTCATAAATTGCTTCAACTCTTCCATAATACTCGATACCTCCTTCGCCGATAGCAGAAACACAACAATTTGTAGACTTTCGGTCGGCCATAGATAGCTCTTTGCCATAGGTACGAAAGCGATACCCATTGATGTCGTATTTGTCAAATGAACGGACCTTATAGTCAAAACCATTAGCTACTTGTCTCAATTCGGCATCCATAATCTATGAATTAGCCTACAAGTTTAATACGAAAGGATTGTTGCATTAGTCGCAAATTAGCCAAAGAAAAAAAGTGTCTAATGGAAATTACCTTTTTTTGAACCAAGAGATGAAACCGGGAAATTCAGCTCCTTGTTTTGCCAGAAGCTCATACTCTTCGACGGAATCCTTTTGGATCACCGCTCCATACGAGAATATGGCGACGTATCGACTGCATCAAAAATCCAGGAATAAGAGAAGTTCAAAGGAATTAGAAGTTGTGAAACAATGTACCGAGATCTTACTCGATGTACGGCCGCACTTCTGTTAGGTTGTTGAAGAGATACAGCGAAATGGTCCCCCATTCTTCAACATCCAACCTTACTAGTTTCCAACCACCGGCTGGTGCGAGATTCCCTTTGAATAGGCTGAGGTTGGATTGACCCTTTTGAGGTTCGTCAGCATTATACCGAGGCTTCGGATTATGCAAATGACGATTTTTGGCTTCGTAGTGTGCGGTCACGAAGTTTGCCGCCTCCTCAGTGATGAATGCCTCTGCCATCGATGCTTCTATTCTACATTTATTTTTACATTTTGCTCGAAGCGTCTTCTGCATCCTCTCAGTTGAGTAGCACCAACGATTTTGCACGGCCCCCCCAATCGTGCCTCGGTCGGGAGATGCAAAATCAAGTGTTGCATTGGATTAAAGAAGCTTGGCGGAAAGATCTTCTCTAACTTGCAGATCAACTCCGGCGCCAACTGTTCCATTTCTTCTAGGAGGCCAGGCGATAGTTCTTTCGCACAAAGAACACGGAAGAAATAGCTTAGCTCTGCCAGTACTAGCCATTCATCCTCAGGGATGAAGCCACGCAACATCACCGGCATTATCCGCTCAATCCATATGTGCCAATCATGACTTTTTAGACCAAATATTTTCAATTTTTGAAGACTCGCTCCCCTCTTTAGATTTGCTGCATACCCATCGGGGAACATCAACTGCATTTTCACCCACAAAATAATTTCCTTCATAGCTGGCCTTCCAAGATTGAACCATGCCTTTCACTTCGTCCAGTTGATCCCCTTTCCTTTCGGTTCTTTCATGTTTTGTAACGGTCTATCACATAGCTCCTCTTGATCGACTCTAGCCTTAGGATTATCCTTTGATTTCCCCTCTATGCCAAACAATGTACCAAAAATGGCTTCGGCGATATTCTTTTCAGTGTGCATCACGTCGATGTTGTGTGGGCAAAGGAGGTCTTTGAAGTAAGGCAGATCCCAGAAGCATGTCTTGTGAGTCCAGGCGTGTTCCTTATTATACCCCTTGAAATACCCTGGATGCTCTGGATCTGGCTCGAGAGCGTTTAACTGATCTAGGGTCTGTTGGCCTGTCAACGCAGGTGGTGCAGAGTGTTTGACAACTCTACCTTTGATGAAGTTCTTCTTGTCTTTCCTGAACTTATGGCCAGGATATAGAAACGGTCTATGCAAGTTGAAGCAACTATACTTGCGCCCTGCCGTCAGCCAATGAAACTCAAGAGCTCCCTTGCATGTGGGGCACGGGAACCTTCCATGCACACACCAGCCAACGAATAGCGCATACGCCGGCAAGTCATGCGTCGAGTACATGTACCAGGCACGCATTATGAAGTTCTGTTTGCTAAAGGCGTCGTATGTCTTGAACCCATTATCCCAAGCTTCTTGCAATTCATCCTTAAGCGTCTACATGTACACATTCATATTCTTCCCCGGATAGTTGGGCCCTGGAATTATCAACGTCAGGAAAATATTCTTTCGTTGCATAATCTGCCCGGGGGGGAGATTGAGTGGAATGACAAACACGGGCCAACAGCTGTATGGGGCTGCCATCTGACCAAACACACTGAACCAATCTGTGCTGACGGCGACTCGAGGATGCCTTGGATCTGCCGTTTTTTCCTTATGTAATGCATCGAAGCGCTTCCACGCTTCACCATCCGATGTGTGCACCATCGTCACATTCCCATCTGCATCTAGTTCGGTTCTTTTGCCCGTTTTGTGCCATGTCATCTGTCTGGCCGTCTCTTCGACCATGAAAAGACGTTGAAGTCTTGGTACGATTGGCATATACCGAAGAACATTAACGGGTATTTTGGTCTGCGTCTTCTCACACATACCGTTGTCTACCACAACATACCTGGAAGAATTGCAAATGGGACAATAGTTCAAGTCCTCATACTGAAGCCTAAATAAGACACATCCTTTCTCACAGGCATGTATCTTCTCATAGGGCATCTTAAGAGCATGGAGTATTTTGTCTGACTAGTACAGGTTTGGAGGTAGCACATGGCCTTTGGGTAGAAATCGTCCGAATACTGTCATCATCGCGTCGTAGCATTCTCTGCCCAAGTTGAATTGAGCCTTCAAAGCCATTATTTGTGAGATGGCATCCAGCTGACAAAGCTCAGTGTGCTCGTGGAGAGGACGTTTTGAGGACTTCAACATTTCAGTGAAGGCCTTTGCAGATTCCTCCATCTCCTCGTCCGAGTCCCGAGCATCGTCAAAGTCTTGCACCATGTCTGCGGTCCCGGTACCATGCTCGTCAGTGCGACGATGAACCTCGGCTCTGGCACGTTGGGCAGACTCACTATGTAATGTCCAGACCGTGTAACCAGGTGTAAAACCAAACTTCTGCAGGTCTTTACTCATTTCAAGCTCGTCCCTCTTTTTATAGTTGTCGCAACGGGCACAGGGGCACCAGCTAAATTCCTGGCCATTTGCCAATGCGGCTCTAACAAACCCCTTGGTTTTTGTTAACCATTCCTCGGTCCAAACTTTTTTACTAGTGTAACCGGTGTACATCCATGCACAATCACTCATATTGACTTCCTACTGGACACACAAGAAATATATACATAATTAAGCAAACCATATCCATCAGTTAATGGAGTTTGTCAGTTTTATTACGTCCATGCAACCTACACGCTAATAGGTAAAGATAGGTCCTAATCCCACCCGAGTATGTGTAGATCGGGCTCTTTTTCCCATGCTCTGCTCCGGATCCGACGCAAAATTTCGGCAGCACCTCCCCGCTGTTCTCCTGATACACGTCTCGACAATAAGCAGAGAGAATGTGTACCCGGAGAACAACAGGGAGGCACTGACGAAATTCTGCATCGGATCCGGAGCTGAGCATATGGGAAAACGAACCCAATCTACACATACTCGGGCTGTCCATGGATAACGTTGGACAATTCGAAAGAATCACGATTATAAATATGCAAATGCATGCATATTTATAGATGTAACCCTTTCGAACGGGAGACGCATAGTGGTCACGCATACTGATGATTGAAGACACCTATAGCTAGCAAGTTTCATCGGCACGAAGACCGGAATAGAGCAAATGAAGGGGGGAGGAGGAGATGTCATTTGTGCTCACCCACGAACGCAGGGGCAGAGCTCGTCGAACACTAGACCCTCGCAGTGACGAAAAAACTGCACATTTAAATCGAAAGATGAGTAACATAGCAATTTTGTTTTTTCCGTCGACCTAACTAAATATTTACAACAGGACGAGCGGGTTAGGGGTTCCTTGGCGTCGATGGAACCCTAAATAGCAAGTGTCAATGGTGCGAGATACATGTGGCGCTCGGCGTTGAACACTAGATCCACATCCCACAAGTGAAGCCGGCGCCCGGCGTCCCGCAACAATAGTTCTGGTGGCCGATGACGGTCGAGCACCTTGGAGAATTTGTCTGGCAGCCTTTGCGATGAGGATTAAAGCCAAGTTTTGAAATTTTCAAACAACCAAACCGACTTGAGTCAGTTTGGGTGTTTCAAGTTTCAACACTTGCCTTTTAATCGTCATCGCAAAGGCTGCCAGACAAATTCGCAATGGTGTTCGACCGCCATCGACGCCGAGAACTGTTGTTGTGGGACGCCGGACGCCGGCGTCACTTGTGGGACGTGGATGTAGTGTTCGACACCGACGGCCACATGTATCTCGCACCGACGATACTTGCTATTTAGGGTTCCATCGACAACGACCCCCTAACCCGCTCGTCCCCGCGTAAACTAAATAGCAACTACCATCGGTGCAAGTTAAATGAGGTGGTCGGCGTTGAACACTAGATCCACATCCCACAAGTGAAGCCGGCGCCCGGCGTCCCGCAACAATAGTTCTGGTGGCCGATGATGGTCGAACACCTTGGCGAATTTGTCTGGCAGCCTCTGCGGTGAGGATTAAAGCCAAGTTTTGAAATTTCAAACAACCAAACTGACTTGAGTCAGTTTGGGTGTTTCAAGTTTCAACACTTGCCTTTTAATCGTCATCGCAGAGGCTGCCAGACAAATTCGCAATGGTGTTCAACCGCCATCGACGCCGAGAACGGTTGCTTTGAGACGCTGGACGACGGCGTCACTTGTGGGACGTGGATGTAGTATTCGACACCGACGGCCACATGTACCTCGCACCGACGATACTTGCTATTTAGGGTTCCATCGACATTGAGGAACCCCCTAACCCGCTCGTCCCCGGGCGCCCTCTTTTCCTACTTCTTTTTTTCATCTTCAACTTCTACTTCTTTTTTTCATCATCTTCTTCTTCTACTACTTATTGTCGGGGGTCGAGGGTCGGGGGTAAGGGTGGGTGTGGTGTCAGGGCATGTCGTCCGAGACCCCAGGGGGTGGGGGGAAACGCGTGGGGCGGGGGTGGGTGCGGTGTGAAGTGGTAGCGGGTAGGGTAGGCGGTGTGTAAGGGCTGGGGGTAGGGGTAGGGGGTAGGTGAAGGGGCGGGGTAGTGTAGGGGGCGGGGAGTGTCGGCAAGGTAGGGGTAGGGGGGTGTGTGTTTGTTCAGGGTGTCGGTTGGTCGGGGGTCGGGGGTCGGGTGGTGTGTGTGGGTACAGGGGGTAGAGGGTCGGGGTGGCGGTGAGGGGTGGTGTCGGGTGTGCGGGTATCTTTTTTACCTTTTACTTCTGTTTTCTCTCTTTCTTCTTCTTCTTCATAAGATACGAAATATATAATCTTCTTATTCTTATTATTCTTCTTATTATTCAAATCAACTTATATTCTTATTCTTATTATTATGATTCTTATTTATTATTCTTATTTCTTCTTCTTCTTCTTCTTCTTCTTCTTCTTTCTTCTTCTTCTTCTATTTATCCTCCTCCTCCTCACCTCCCTTCTTCTTCTTCGTTCTTTCTTCTTCTTTCTCTTGTCTTCTTCTCTCTTCTTCTTCTCCTTTTCCTCTTCTTCTTTCTTTTATTCTTTCTTCTTCTCCCTCCTCCTGTCCTCCTCCTCCTTCTACTCTTCTTCTAAATGAAACTAAAACTAATCTAAAATAAACTAAACTAAAATAAACTAAAACTAATCTAAAATAAACTAAACTAAAACTATAACTATAACTAAAAACAGAAATTAAACTAAAGAAACAAAAATAAACTAATTAAACAAACAAAAGGGGGAGGACCTCACCTGGTGGAGGGGGCGGCGACGGCTGCGACGACCGCTGGAGGAGGCGGCGACCCGGTGGAGGGGGAGGTGGGAAGGAAGGGAGGGGGGGCGGACGGAGGTGAAGGAGAGGGGAGGGGATGGGGGGAGGTGAAGAGTGGAAGAGGGGCGAGGGCGAGGTGGAGGTAGGGGAGGGGGGGTGAGCGGAGGAAGGGGGGGAACGGCTAGCAAGGACGGGGTGGTGGGGGGCGGAGGGTGTGGGTGGGGGGATGGCGACGGAGGGGAGGGGGCGGGGGGCGGGGCGACGTGGAAGGGGCGGCGGGGGGTTGTGGAGGTGCGAGGTCAGGGGCGCAGGGGAGGGGTGCGGGGCGGCGGGGCGGCCGGCTACGGCAGACGGGGTCGGCGGCGGTGGCGCGGGTGTGGGTGGGGAGGAATGAGAGAGTGGAGAGAAGAGAGGGGGGCGGGATGGCCGTTAACGTACCCGCCTCTTTGCCGTCAGCCAACGGTCGGCAAAGTTTCTTTGCCGTCCGCTTGCGGACGGCAAAGAGGTGGGGCCGGTGGGCTTGAGTTGGTTAAACAATAACTGGACCCACCCACCTCTTTGCCGTCTGCTAGCGGACGGCAAAGATTCTTTGCCGTCAGCCAGCGGACGGCAAAGAGCAGGCTGATGGCAAAGACTTTGTTTGCCATCAGCCACATCTTTGCCGTCCATTTTCTTGTGGCTGACGGCAAAGACCTTATTTGCCGTCAGCAAGCGGACGGCAAAGAATTAGCAGACGGCAAAGAAGTGGATTCCAGTAGTGGGAGGCCCAACGGTGTGAAATTGAAGTGCATTTGCCGGGAGGAGGGCAAGGAACTATTGGCAGAGGTACACAAGGGTATGTGCAGCTCACACATTGGATCAAGGGCTCTGGTTGGAAAAGCCTTCCGGCAAGGTTTCTATTGGCCCACAGCCCTCCAAGATGCAGTTGAGCTCGTCACCAAATGTGAAGCTTGCCAGTTCCATTCCAAGAACATCTGTTAGCCTGCCCAAGCTCTTCAGACGATCCCTTTGTCATGGCCCTTCTCGGTCTGGGGGCTCGATATCTTGGGCCCCTTCCCCCGTGCTACCGGGGGCTTTGAGTTCTTGTTTGTCGCTATCGACAAGTTCACAAAGTGGCCAGAGGTGGAGCCCGTGAGAAAGGTGACCGCGCAGTCAGCTATCAAGTTCTTGAAAGGATTGGTGTGCCGCTTCGGGGTGCCTACCCGAATCATCACCGACAATGGCACCCAATTCACGAGCCGCGCCTTCATGCAATATGTTCATGCCCTCGGAAGCAAGATCTCATTTGCCTCTGTCGCCCATCCTAGAAGCAACGGACAAGCTGAGAGGGCGAACACTGAAGTGCTGCAAGGTCTCAAGACAAGAACCTTTGATAGACTACAGAAGTGTGGCAGGCGATGGATCGACGAGCTGCCGGTGGTTCTTTGGTCCCTCAGAACGACACCAAATCGAGCTACCGGGCAGACTCCCTTCTCCCTAGTCTATGGGGCAGAAGCAGTTATCCCCACGGAACTCATAATCGGATCTCCTCGAGTTCTTGCCTACGATGAAGTAGCGTAGAAACGACACCGGCGTGACGATGCTGTGCTACTTGAGGAGAACCGTCTCCGGCCCATACACATGCTGCACGCTACCAGCAAGCCCTGCGTCGCTATCACAGCCGCAGGGTTCGTGCCCGGGGTTTTGAGGAAGGCGACCTTGTCCTTAGGCGTGTTCAGTCCTCCAAGGGTACAAACAAGTTGACACCAAAGTGGGAAGGCTCTTACTGTTAGCACGATTCACGAGACCCGGCGTAGTCCGTCTGGAGACCGGAGATGGCATTCAGTTGCAAAACTTATGGAACATTGAGCATCTCCATAAGTTCTACCCGTAAGGCGCGGCTGTCGGGCCCTGCCCGGCAGCCACCCTTTTGTACAGGCCTTGCCGATGTTGCATGTAACCCCTTGTGCAAAGCCAGGCGCAGACCCTGAGCAACAGAAATAAACGAAGCGCTGGGGGGCCCCCAAAACTTGCATGCATGCATAAGCATATCATGATCATAGCATGATCATGTAGATGAGGTCGCATGAGGCATTGTTTTCATCTGCATTAAGTTGCAGGATTCTTGCCGTGGACTCGGTCCCAAAAAGAAGAAATGAAGACAAGCCTACGTGACGTGTTCTGTAAGTAGAAACTTGCGCATATGAAAACCTCATCACCTTCGAAACTTAGGTGCTCCCATCCTTTGACTCGAACGTTGCTTCGGTCAGGATGGTCGCAGTGGCCTTTGGTAGAGAAGGCTTGGCGGGGGGCTGGTCCCTCTTTGCGATTTGTGCCCGGTAGGCTTAGCCCCACGGGAACAATTCGAGGGTACCGGTAGGATAGCTTGCCGGAGATAACTTGTTTACTTGAACGTATAGAGGCATTTCCCCTCTGCATGGGTATGATGCATGCACAAGTGCCCGGCAAAGCTTGTCTTTTTCATTAATATGCTGATGAACAAGTACAGATCTTATAGAACACCAACATGGATAAAGAAGATTACATTATTTAGTCTAAAGTTTGGCAAGTGCCTACATATTTTAGATTAAAAAAAGATAAGTGCCCCATAATCTCTTTCTTGTCCCTCTACTCCTAGGCACTGCGGTGGAAGAGGAAGAGGGAAAAAGGAGTGCATGAGCAAGAAGCCCCACTCGATCCCATCAGGACCTGCCGGGCGCAGCCTGACAAGATCGAGAGTGGCGAGGCTGCGAAGGAGAGGGGCGGAAGGAGCAGCTCGGCGGTGCCCTGGTCACCACCTCCAGGACCGGCCAGAAGCCCCAGCAAAAGAACCGGCAGGGAGAACCGCCGGAGCTCAGCTGGAAGACTGCTGGAGGAGGTGAAAGCACCAAGAGAGCGGCCCCCTCACTGGTAACCAAGAGGCCGGTGATGATGGTGCCGGGGAGGGAGGGGAAGAACGGAAAGACGAGGCAGCAGGTCGGCAGAACGAGACAAAGGCATAGGAGCCATCATACTCCGACCTGACCACCTGCCACCCGCCTTCTCCATCTTCCCTCGTTCTTTCTTCATCACCACCACTCCAGGGGATGCCAGCTCCTCTAGCCGTTGCCTCCCCCAGAGAAGCTGTGGGCGACGACGACGTCTGAGCCATGCGAGGAGCATCGCTCCCCACCTTGGAGGGCAGGAAGATGCCACCGTCTTCGACATTCGCCCTGACTTCACCAAAGGGGGCAGTGCTAGGATTACCAAGGGACTCGAGCGCTGCACCACAGATAGATGCCAGAAGCCCTGGGAGCTCCGGCGTCGGGGAAGGAAGCCGCAGCGATTTACGGCAAGGTCTAGTGCTCCTCGCCAGATGGACGACCCGAGCAGAGGAGACAAGCATTCCACCACAGTGGAAAAGCTTGGTACCTCCTGTGCTGAGAGTGGCTCGACCGCCACATCCCTTTCGGCCCCGGACCAGACTCACTCCCCGGGCTCCTACACAAGCTTTCAGCATCATCAACCCCAAGCCCGAACCCGGGGCCTGGCCCCAGTTTCTCCCTCTCAACATTACTGGAAAAGGAAGGAAATGGCGAGAAGAGGTGCGTGGATGAGCACTTCCGCTCTCCCCGCCCCATTTTATAGGCGGGCTAGGGGCTGTTCCATTGGTGGGTAACCGTCGTCCCTCTCCACCAACCCAAGAAGAGCGGGCCCCTGCCTTGACGCTCTCCCGCACCACGCGCCTCCGTTACCTACCCCACTCAATGCATGCTGCATACGTGGCCAGGGATAAGAGCATGGTGGGAAGAGTGAATTGGCAGTTACTCGCCCATGCGTTAAAGTCATTCACGGGCCATTGCAAGGATGGCCCCACCACAACTGGCGCTACACGACGCGCGGGAAAACCGGAAACTGACCTGGGCTTAGATTAATGAAGAAGCAAAGATCTCAAAGGACAAGCAACTACTACCATCTTGCCTGTGCACTAGATAGGGCCTACCCCGACGACGCCCGGCAGCGCGGTCGGGCCAGGCCCGGGGGCTCCTGTCGGTGCAACAAACCCTGGGTCTGTTGCCCAGACCGTGCATAGGCCTAAAAGAGCAAGGTTACAACATCCAAGTCCAGACCAAGCAAGGAGTACAACTCTTTGAGGAATCAAAGGGCAGATCAAGAGGACCAAGACAAGCTAAATGAGCAAGACACCACTAAGGAGAAACCTCCCTTGCCGGGCAAGTGAGCCTGGCGAGGACGAGGTGGCCCCGAAGTTAAGCCTCAAGACCATCCCGGCAGGCCTGCAGGGCGCTACCAAGGCAAACTACCCCGCCAAGGCTCCACCACTCCACCTCACAGCGACGCAAGTCATCGATCGGTGCGGTGTCAAGCCCCCAAGTGACTAAGTGGCTATTATTTGGCATGTGGTAGCCACTTCCTATGGAACCCACCTCCAAATGACACCCGTCCAGAGACGTGTCAAGCAGACAGGCGAAAAGGTGGCCGAGCAGTCCGGCAAGGCTTGCCGGGCATGCCACGATGTGACACTAAGCGGTGCATTTAATGCGCTCTGCTCTGACTGCAGAGTTAGGTATGACAGCACTGTTCACTATCTAATCAGCACACAATGACTGATTTGCCACTGTGGTGACCCCTTGATCTATAAAAGGAGGGCCATGGCAACCATAGAAAGGATTCGGACCCTTGTACACTAGTACGCGTGTAGCTGCCCTTGCCCCGAGGCAACCCTGCCGGGTAAGAGCACTGCGTTTCCACCACAATCCACCATCAATCCACCAAAGCAAGAATAGGCTTTTACACCTCGTGGCGGCCCGAACCTGGGTAAAACTGCCCGTGTGATCTCTGCCGTGTTGTGCTACGTTCTCTGCTCTTTGTGCAATGTGCTCATCCCCCTGCCGAACCACAAGGGGTTGATAGCCCCATAGGTGGCCATGCTTTCCCATGACAAGTATCACCTTAGAAAAACTCACTTTGAAGGCAAGGCTAACAATGAAATCGCCCAAACATCTCCAGTGGAATATATTACAGATGAAGACTGGACAGCCCTTGTTAAACATTGGTCTGATCCAAAGTATCAGGTAGGGTATATGTATTTGATCAGATCACATATTGAACTCGTATTTACGTATGTGCCTTACAAGTGTATCTTCTTCTAGGCTAACTGTTTGAAGAACAAGACCAACCGTTCTAAAGTGAAATTCCAACAGACAGCAGGATCTCGTAGCTATATTGCACACTTCAAGGCTCTTGTAAATAGGTGCTAGTTCCTTCTTTTTTCTGTGCTATATTATCATATCCATATTGACTTGTTCCAAATACAGAGGAAAGCCCGTGCGGACCAAAAAGAACCTGAACCAAATGCAGTGCAAATCTTCAAGGATTGCCACACCAACAAGATGAAGGGCATGAGCACACCAGTTCAAGCCACTGTTGTAAGTCCTTACTCCTCCTGCCTTTGAACTGCTTATTACTATGACGTGTTCATTTAATTGCTTGGTTTGCTGATGACACACAAGTATAGGGGATCTATCGTAGTCCTTTCAATAAGTAAGAGTGTCGAACACAACAAGGAGCAGAAGGAAATGACAAGCGGTTTTCAGCAAGGTATTCTCTGCAAGCACTGAAATTATCGGTAAAAGATAGTTTTGTGATAAGATAATTCGTAACTGGCAACAAGTAACAAGTGTAACTAAGGTGCAGCAAGGTGGCCCAATCCTTTTTGTAGCAAAGGACAAGCCTGGACAAACAATTATATAAAGCAAAACGCTCCCGAGGACACATGGGAATTATTGTCAAGCTAGTTTTCATCATGCTCATATGGTTCGCGTTTGTTACTTTGATAATTTGATATGTGGGTGGACCGGTGCTTGGGTGCTGTCCTTACTTGGACAAGCCTCCCACTTATGATTAACCCCTCTCGCAAGTATCCGCAACTACGAAAGAAGAATTAAGATAAATCTAACCATAGCATGAAACATGTGGATCCAAATCAGCCCCTAACGAAGCAACACATAAACTAGGGTTTAAGCTTCTGTCACTCTAGCAACCCATCATCTACTTATTATTTCCAATGCCTTCCCCTAGGACCAAATCATGGTGAAGTGTCATGTAGTCGACGTTCACATAACACCACTAGAGGAAAGACAACATACATCTCATTAAAATATCGAACGAATACCAAATTCACATGATTACTTATAACAAGACTTCTCCCATGTCCTCAGGAACAAACGTAACTACTCACAAAGCATATTCATGTTCATAATCAGAGGGGTATTAAATATCATCAAGGATCTGAACATATGATCTTCCACCAAATAAACAACTAGCATCAACTACAAGGAGTAATCAACACTACTAGCAACCCACAGGTACCAATCTGAGGTTTTGAGACAAAGATCAGACACAAGAGATGAACTAGGGTTTGAGAGGAGATGGTGCTGGTGAAGATGTTGATGGAGATTGACCCCCTCTCGATGAGAGGATCGTTGGTGATGACGATGGCTTCGATTTCCCCCTCCCGTAGGGAAGTTTCCCCGGCAGAATAGCTCCGCTGGAGCCCTAGATTGCTTCTGCCCAGGTTCCGCCTCGAGATGGCGGCGCTTCGTCCCGAAAGCTTCCTTATGATTTTTTTCCAGGTCAAAACCCTCCATATAGCAGAAGATGGGCACCGGAGACCTGCCAGGGGGCCCACAAGCCCTAGGGGCGCGCCCCCCAGCCTTGTGGCCACCTGGTGGGTCCCCCTCTGGTATTTCTTCGCCCAATATTTTTATATATTCCAAAATAATTCTCCGTAAATTTTTAGGACTTTTGGAGTTGTACATAATAGGTCTCTCAGATTTGCTCCTTTCGGGTCCAGAATTCCAGTTGCCGGCATTCTCCCTCTTTGTGTAAACCTTGTAAAATAAGAGAGAAAAGGCATAAGTATTGTACCATAATGTGTAATAACAGCCCATAATGCAATACATATCAATATAAAAGCATGATGTAAAATGGACGTATCAACTCCCCAAGCTTAGACCTCACTTGTCCTCAAGCAGAAGCCGAAATCGATAATCATGTCCACATGTTTAGAGATAGAGGTGTCGATAAAATAAAATACGGACATGAAGGCATCATGATCATCTTTAGAACAGCATCATATTTTGTCATATAATTTCTTGTGCCAAAGTAACAATTCATTCACAAGGTAAAGTATGGAACAAGAACTTTATTGGAAACTAACAAACTATTATCTCAGTCATTGGAGCAATTGCAATTTATCATAACATAGGAAAGAGTCAATATAAGAGCTTTTCAGCAAGTTCACATACTCAACTATCACTTAGTCTTTCATAATTGCTAACACTCACGTGATACTTATGAGATCAAAGTTTTAGTCGGACACAGAGAAATATAGGGGCTTATGGTTCCGCCTCCCAACCTTTTACCTCAAGGGTAATGTCAACAATAATAGTCTATGAATATCTACATCCGAGTGGATATATATATCTGGATCTCCCCCCAACATATAGTGCTTGCCAAAAAGAAAAAGGTGTAAAAAGAATAGGTGATGATCACCATGACTCTTGCATTAAGGTAGAGGGTAAATAAAAGATAGGCCCTTCGCAGAGGGAAGCAGAGGTTGTCATGCGCTTTTATGGTTGGATGCACAAAATCTTAATGCGAAAGAACGTCACTTTATATTGCCGCTTGTGATAAAGAACTTTATTATGCAGTCTGTCGCTTTTATTTCTTCCATATCACAAGTTTGTATAAAGGTTATTTTCCTCACACTAATAGATCATACATATTTAGAGAGCAACTTTTATTGCTTGCACCGATGATAACTTAATTGAAGGATCTTACTCAATCCATAGGTAGGTATGGTGGACTCTCATGGCAAAACTGGGTTAAGGGATTTTGGATGCACAAGTAGTATCTCTACTTGCTGCAAAAGATTTGGCTAGCATGGGATGAGAAGCAAGCTCAACATGTTGGAGGATCCATGACAATATAACTTCTATTCAGATATAAAGAAACATAACCCATTACGTTGTCTTCCTTGTCCAACATCAACCTTTTAGCATATAATATTTTAATGAGTGCTCACAATCACAAAAGATGTCCAAGATAGTATATTTATATGTGAGACCTCTCTTTCTTTATTACTTCCTATTATTGCAACAATGACCAAAACTATGTTTGTCAACTCCCAACAAATTTCATGCGACATACTTCTTATATGTAAAGTCGTCACTTCTCATAAGATCATTATATAATCTTTTTATTTCTTTTATTCTTTATTTCTTTTTCTCAAGATCATAGCAAGAAAGCAAGGCCCACAACTCAAAAACTAATCTTTATTATATAACTCTCGGACCCGATTACATAGAGGGAACACAAAGCAAAACTCATAGCTAGATCATACTAAAACTTTATTCTACTAAACCAAGATATAACCAAAAGGATCGACCTAAGAAAAACGATAAAGGTAAAGATGTGATGGTGATACGATACCGGGGCACCTCCCCCAAGCTTGGCAGTTGCCAAGGGGAGTGCCCATACCCATGTATTTAGGTTTCTTTCTTCGGAGGTGGTGATGATGGAGTTGTTGATGATGAAAGAATCTTATCCTCCGTCTCCCAAGGCATAGTTTCACCGTCATAAAAAATATGAACGAGTCTCCAGGATCCTCAAATCTGCAGCCAAACTCATCCTCTTAAATCTGTATTCATACTCACAGTTTTGGTTTTGCAGGTCATAGATCTGGGCTTGGAGATGCTCGATTTTCTCATGAAGCTTGAAGATGGCCTCTCCGATGTTCTTGGCGTCTAGCTTGTGGTCACGGGTAAATTATGTGATCATGGAGTGATTGGAGTTGAGTCCGCGTTCCACCATCCCTTGGCACTTGAAGACTTGCTGCTCCATTGCTTCGAGCCTTGTCTCCACGCTTCCGGTCCCCTTTGGTCCTTGAACATCGCGGATGTGCAGCACCCCCTGACGCATCTCAATGGTTTGAGGGTGTTGTAGCACCTCTGCGAGGTAGGGGTTGATGACCTTCTCGAAGAACTTGTCCTTCAGAGCGCTTGGGGATGTCATAGTGATCTAGATCTGTTAGAAAAACAGCTCGAAACAAGAACAGAGGATTTTGTCATGGTACGGTGGTCAAAACCTTTGAGAGATTATATAATGAATTTTTACTGACCAAAAGAAGTTTACTACAAGAAAACGGAGTCCGGAGGGCACACGAGGTGGCCACAAGCCTGGGAGGCGCGCCCAGGGGGGTAGGGCACGCCCCTAGGGCTTGTCGCCTCCTCGTGCGCTTTTTGGACTACTTTTTATTTTCCTAAATTTTTAAATATTCCAAAACAGAGTAAAATTGCCATTGGAAAAGTTTTGGAGTCGGTTTACTTACTGTACCATATACCTATTCCTTTTTGGAGTCTGAAATGTTCTGGTAGATATCCCTTATGTACTCCTCCAGTGTTATGGTATTAATAATATTGGTTTCAACATTTATGGGAGTACCTAAGATATAATGTTTGATTCTTTGCCCATTTACCACCTTCGGGTTAGTGCCTTCAGCGTTGTTGATTTTGAAGGCAACGAAACAATAAATTTCCTCGATATAAGGGCCCTCCCATTTAGAGAGAAGCTTTCCTGTAAAAATCCTTAAACGAGAATTGTATAGCAAGACATGTTCACCTACATTAAATTCATGCTTTTGTATCCTTTTATCATGCCATCTTTTAACTTTCTCTTTAAACAATTTGGCATTCTCATAGGCTTGGGTTCTCCATTCATCAAGGGAGCTAATATCAAATAACCTCTTCTCACCGGCAGGTTTCAAATCATAGTTGTGCTCTTTGATTGCCCAATAAGCTTTATGTTCCAGTTCAAGAGGTAAGTGACATGCTTTTCCATAAACCATTTTATATGGAGACATACCCATAGGGTTTTTATAAGCAGTTCTATAAGCCCATAATGCATCATCAAGTTTCTTAGACCAATTCTTTCTGGATCTATTAACAGTCTTTTGCAAAATCAACTTTATTTCTCGATTACTCAATTCTACTTGACCACTAGACTGAGGATGATATGGAAATGCAATTCTATGGTTAACATCATACTTAGCAAGCAATTTACGAAAAGCACCACGAATAAAGTGTGAACCACCATTAGTCATTAAATATCTAGGAACTCCAAACCTCGGGAAAGTAACTTCTTTAAGCATTTTAATGGAGGTGTTATGATCAGCACTACTAGTTGGAATAGCTTCTACCCACTTAGTAACATAATCAACAACAACCAAAATATGTGTATACCCATTAGAGGAAGGAAAAGGTCCCATATAATCAAATCCTCAAACATCAAATGGTTCAATAACAAGTGAATAATTCATAGGCATTTCCTAATGTCTACTAATATTACCAATTCTTTGACATTCATCACAAGACAAGACAAACTTACAACCATCCTTAAAAAGAGTAGGCCAATAAAAACCAGATTGCAATACCTTGTGTGCAGTTCTATCTCCAGCATGGTGTCCTTCATAGGCCTCGGAGTGACACTTGCGTAGGATCTGTTCCTGTTCATGTTCCTGTTCATGCTCACGTACACAACATCTAATAACACCATCTACTCCTTCTTTATAAAGGTGTGGGTCATCCCAGAAGTAATGTCTTAAATCATAGAAAAACTTTTTCTTTTGTTGGTATGTGAAGCTAGGTGGTATAAATTTAGCAACAATATAATTGGCATAATCAGCATACCATGGAGCGCACTGTCTAGAGTTTTACTAGCATAATGGATAACATTTAATCCTTATCAATTCTTTGTCCTAGATCAGCACCAACAGCATAATCACTAACATCACACATAATTTCAAAGGGTAGGTTCCAATCAGGTGGTTGAACAATAGGTGCAGAAATCAAGGCTTTCTTAATTATTTCAAATGCTTCTACCCAGTCATCATCAAAAACAAATGGAACATCTTTTTGCAAGAGATTAGTGAGAGGCCTAGAAATTTTAGAGAAGTCTTTAATAAACCTCCTGTAGAAACCAGTATGACCAAGGAAACTTCTTATACCTTTGATATCTTTAGGACATGACATCTTTTCAATAGCATCAACTTTAGCTTTATCAACTTCAATACCTCTTTCAGAAATTTTATGCCCCAAGACAATACCTTCATTAACCATAAAGGGGCACTTCTCCCAATTCAAGACAAGATTAGTTTCTTCGCATCTCTGCAAAACTCGATCAAGGTTGCTTAAGAAATGATCAAAAGAAGTTCCGTAAATGGAGAAATCATCCATGAAAACCTCAACAATCTTTTCACAAAAGTCAGAGAATATAGCAGTCATACATCTTTGAAAAGTAGCAGGTGCATTGCATAAACCAAAAGGCATACGTCTATAAGCAAAGGTACTGAAAGGGCAAGTAAAAGTAGTTTTTTCTTGATCCTCTTGTGACACAGGTATTTAAGAAAAAATAGAATAACCATCTAGAAAGCAAAAGTGTGTATGTTTTGATAGTCTTTCTAGCATTTGATCAATAAAAGGTAGAGGATAATGATCTTTCCTAGTAGCTTTGTTCAACTTTCTAAAATCAATAACCATTTTATAACCTGTGACAATTCTTTGCGGAATCAATTCATTTTTATCGTTAGGAACAACGGTAACACCTCCCTTCTTGGGGACACAATGAACAGGACTTACCCATCTACTTTCAGCAACAGGATAAATTATACGTGCTTCCAGAAGCTTTAGTATTTCATTTCTTACCACTTCTTTCATTTTAGGATTCAACCGTCGCTGGTGATCAACAACTGGTTTAGCATCGGGTTCCATATTAATTTTGTGCTGACATAGAGTGGGACTAATGCCCTTAAGATCATCCACAGTATATCCAATAGCTGCACGGTGCTTCTTCAGAGTTTTCAATAATTTCTTTTCTTCATGCTATGAAAGGTTAGCACTAATAATAACATGATATATCTTTTTCTCATCAAGATAAGCATATTTTAGAGTATCAGGAAATTGTTTAAGATTGAACACAGGATCACTCTTGGGTGGTAGAGGATCTCCAAGAGTCTCAACAGGCAAATTGTGTTTCAAAAGAGGCATCTGTTTAAAGAAAATCTCATCTAATTCCTTTCTTTCATTCATGAACATATCATTTTCATGGTCTAGTAAATATTGTTCTAAAGGATCAGTAGGAGGCACAGCAATAGAAGCAAGACCAATAATTTCATCTTTACTAGGCAATTCTTTATCATGGGGTTGTCTACGAAATTTGGAGAAATTAAACTCATGAGAGACATCCCCAAAACTTACAGTAACAGTTTCTTTCTCATAATCTATTTTGGCATTAACAGTGTTCAAGAAAGGTCTACCAAATATAATGGGACAAATATCATCTTGTGGGGAACCAAGAACTAGAAAATCAGTAAGGTATTTTATTTTCCCACACAAGACTTCAACATCTCTAACAATCCCAATTGGTGATATAGTATCTCTATTAGCAAGCTTAATAGTGACATCAATATCTTCTATTTCAGCAGGTGCAATATCATTCATAATTTCTTGATATAAAGTAAAGGGAATTGCACTCACACTAGCACCCAAATCACATAAGCCATGATAACAATGATCTCCTATTTTAACAGAAACAACAGGCATGCCAACAACAGGTCTATGCTTATATTTATCATCAGGTCTAGCAATTCTAGCAGCTTCATCACAGAAATAAATAACATGCCCATCAATATTATCGACCAGGAGATCTTTAACCACAGCAATACTAGATTCAACTTTAATTTGTTCAGGGGGTGTAGTTGTTCTAATATAACTCTTACGAACCACAACAGAAGCTTTAGCATGTTCCTTTATCCTACAGGGAAAGGTGGTTTCTCAATATAAGCAGTAGGAACAATAGGATCAACATTATAAGTAATAGTTTCCTCTTCAGCTTTAATAGGTTCTACTATTTTCACTTCAATGGGACGATGATATTTAAACCACTTCTCCTTAGGGATATCAACATGAGTAGCAAATGATTCATAGAAAGAAGCTACTATCTCAGAGTCAAGTCCATATTTAGTGCTAAATTCACGAAAAGCATCGGTATCCATAAAAGATTAAACACAATCAAACTTGAGGTTTATACCTGACTCCTTACCTTTGTCGAGTTCCCAATCTTCAGAGTTGCGCTTAATTCTTTCCAATAAATCCCATTTGAATTCAATAGTCTTCTTCATAAAAGAACTAGTACAAGAAGTATCGAGCATGGATTGATCATTACGAGAAAGCCGAGCATAAAAATTCTGAATAATAATTTCTCTTGAGAGCTCATGATTGGGGCATGAATATAACATTGACTTAAGCCTCCCCCAAGATTGATCGATACTTTCTCCTTCACGAGGCCAAAAATTATAAATATAATTCCGATCATAATGAACTAGATGCATAGGATAAAACTTCTGATGAAATTCCAATTTCTATCGGTTGTAATTCCAAGTCTCAATATCATCGCATAGCCTATACCATGTCAATGCCTTCTCCTTCAAATATAAAGGGAAGACCTTCTTCTTGACTTCATCCTCGGGCAAACCTGCAAGCTTAAATAATCCACAAACTTCATCCACATAGATTAGATGCATATCAGGATGTAATGTTCCATCTCCTGCATAAGGATTAGCTAGCAGTTTCTCTATCATACCCAAAGGAATTTCATAATAAATATTTTCAGAAGGTTTAGTAGGTTGAGGAGCAACTCTTTGTTCTTCCGGTCGGGGTGAAGATACCCCGAACAAACCCCTCAAAGGATTATTTTCAATAGCAACAAGTGACAGTAAATTTCAGCACACTATATAAATTTTTTCTTACCAAAGGCGCTTCACTCCCCGGCAACGGCGCCAGAAAAGAGTCTTGATGACCCACAAGTATAGGGGATCTATCATAGTCCTTTCGATAAGTAAGAGTGTCGAACCCAACGAGGAGCAGAAGGAAATGACAAGCGGTTTTCAGTAAGGTATTCTCTGCAAGCACTAAAATTATCGGTAATAGATAGTTTTGTGATAAGATAATTCATAACGGGTAACAAGTAACAAGTGTAACTAAGGTGCAGCAAGGTGGCCCAATCCTTTTTCTAGCAAAGTACAAGCCTGGACAAACTCTTATATAAAGCAAAACGCTCCCGAGGACACATGGGAATTATTGTCAAGCTAGTTTTCATCATGCTCATATGATTCGCGTTTGTTACTTTGATAATTTGATATGTGGGTGGACCGGTGCTTGGGTGCTGTCCTTACTTGGACAAGCCTCCCACTTATGATTAACTCCTCTCGCAAGCATCCGCAACTATGAAAGAAGAATTAAGATAAATCTAACCATAGCATGAAACATGTGGATCCAAATCAGCCCCTTACGAAGCAACGCATAAACTAGGGTTTAAGCTTCTATCACTCTAGCAACCCATCATCTACTTATTACTTCCCAATGCCTTCCCCTAGGCCCAAATCATGGTGAAGTGTCATGTAGTCGATGTTCACATAACACCACTAGAGGAAAGACAACATACATCTCATCAAAATATCGAAGGAATACCAAATTCACATGATTACTTATAACAAGACTTCTCCCATGTCCTCAGGAACAAACGTAACTACTCACAAAGCATATTCATGTTCATAATTAGAGGGGTATTAAATATCATCAAGGATCTGAACATATGATCTTCCACCGAATAAACAAACTAGCATCAACTACAAGGAGTAATCAACACTACTAGCAACCCACAGGTACCAATCTGAGGCTTTGAGACAAAGATCGGATACAAGAGATGAACTAGGGTTTGAGAGGAGATGGTGCTGGTGAATATGTTGATGGAGATTGACCCTTTCTCGATGAGAGGATCGTTGGTGATGACGATGGCTTCGATTTCCCCCTCCCGGAGGGAAGTTTCCCCGGCAGAAAAGCTTCGTTGGAGCCCTAGATTGCTTCTGCCCAGGTTTCGCCTCGAGATGGTGGCGCTTCGTCCCGAAAGCTTCCTTATGATTTTTTCCAGGTCAAAACCCTCCATATAGCAGAAGATGGGCACCGAAGACCTGCTAGGGGGCCCACAAGCCCTAGGGGCGAGCCCTGGGGGTAGGGCACGCCTCCAGGCTTGTGGCCACCTAGTGGGTCCCCCTCTGGTATTTCTTCACCCAATATTTTTTATATATTCCAAAATAATTCTCCGTAAATTTTTTGGACTTTTGGAGTTGTGCAGAATAGGTCTCTCAGATTTGCTCCTTTCCGGTCCAGAATTCCAGCTGCCGGCATTCTCCCTCTTTGTGTAAACCTTGTAAAATAAGAGAGAAAAGGCATAAGTATTGTACCATAATGTGTAATAACAGCCCATAATGCAATAAATATCAATATAAAAGCATGATGCAAAATGGACGTATCATTTGCAGCCAATGCCAGTTACTCTATTCACTTTTATACACAGTTGTCTTAATGTATCATTTCACCTTACACGGTTTAAAAGAGAGGAAGGATATTCTTTTTGTCTTGATCTGTAATCTAGTTGTGATGTGCACGTGCCCACACAATGATACAATAGCCTATTTGTTTGATATCTGTTTGCCCATGATATGAATGATGTCACACTATGTTCATCCTACTTTAAACCATGTCTCTTTATCCTTAGATGTCAACGAATGTGAGGAAATAGACAATACAGTAGGCATGCTACGTGGACATGTGTTCCAAAAGTGATTTTATTATGTAGTTGGCACTACAATACATGGTAATGTATTACAGTAGTTCACCAAAATAAGTTATGTATAAACATGAAACCTATTTTGTTTGTTTTTGTCTCATTAGTAACTTATCTGGTACACTAATCTACAAGTTCAAACTTTCAGCAAGCTATGGAACAAATGATTGAACAGCAACAACCACTTAAAGGTGACGAGGCTACCACAGGCACAATGTCACCTCGTGCTGTAGTGCGTCAGCATCTCTCCACTAACACTGCAAAAAGCACCTTCCTGCGTAATTCTGGGTTGGTTGTCAAGGTAACCTCGTCCAAATTGCCTACTGAACAAAATCTTCCGGCTAGACAGAGTGATATATCTATGCTCTGGACACAAGTCCAATCCCTAATGGAGGTCATTTCGGAAACAAGAATAGTGGTTGACAAATGTCGTCAAGATATGAATGGTTTTGACACCAGACTATCAGACATTTGCTTCGTTGTTCAAGAGCAATGGCGGAAAAAAGGGGAAGATCATGCTGCTCCATCAGATTCTATAGCCTGAAACATTAGCACTCAGGTCAAATGATCTGTGCTTCTATACATCTGATGGTGCTTTTATCTGCAAGGACTGTAAACTTTATGCCAACATGCCTTTTGTTGTATGGCTGGAATTTATTTTATTGTGATACAACATTTATCGTGCTGCCAAAGGTTGTAGAAATTACAACGCTATTTTTGTATAGTTTAGGTTTATCTTAGTAATGTATTCGGCCGAAAGCTTCGTAGGAGCCCAACGTGCACTGGTACAGCGAGGTGCTATACAAACGGTTTTTAACCCCTTTTCACGACGGCATTTGGAACCATCGCCAAGTGAGTGTGGGCGATAGGGGGGGTCCTTCCCACACGACCCAGAAACCGTCGGGGATATGCCCTCCTGGCACACACGCTCGGCAAAATGAGGTCGTGTGCGACCAGCGAGCGATCAAATATGGTTATACATACAGTAGTGCTAAAAAATACAATTATACATGCGAAATCGTTTCCGGTCGTAAGTACATCCCACACAGCCAGTCCCCGCTAAACGTTTCCATTTATATGTACATTCCACACAGTCAATCCATGGAATACATTTCCGTTAGTATGTACATCACACATGGTGCGTGGAAGAAACTGTGTGGCAAAGGCTGTCCATCACACACACTTTTTATGTGGTAATCATTTGCGCAAGGTGGCCTAACGCAAACAGTTTTCAAGAGGATGTTGTTTGTGATTGTTCATTGATCCAACACGGTTTATTCCTAGAAACTGTGTGCGTTGTCTGAGGTCATCGCCCATGGTGTTTTCTCAATAACCGTTTGCAATAGAAAAACCCAATTAGCAGGCTAATTGTCCTATTATTAATAATCCATTTATTAATCTAATTGACATTTCATATTAAGCACACAATATATTTCATTTCCATATTAAGGAAGCAGGATTTCATAATTGAAATACATCAGAGTACAACATCATATAGCTTCAACACTCAGCTACCCCATTACATAGCTGCACCAGCACCAAGTTTCAGATGCAACATCTACAACCTTTCGAAATTAGCATCATAGACGAAACATAGATAGATGAATCTCATCTGGAAAACTGCTGAAGCAGAAGGCGAATATTGAGCCTTCATTGATGTTGAAGGTCTTTGCAACTTTAGGCCAGTGCCTGTGGATGATTGATTGTCCATCCTTCGTCCTCTTCAGGAACACTTCAATATTGAACCGTGCGTGTTGTATGAAAACCTTCCTCGCCTCCTGACCATACAGGTGGTTTGAGAGGTAGTCATCACTGAACTGCTTTGGAAAGGCCTGAAAACAAGGATAGGCATAAATATCTTCTCCAGATTTGAAATGGCGCAAAGGAATTAAAAAGACAAGGTATAACAGTTAGTACCATCCCGTAGTGAACTGATGTCTTGTTCATTGTGCAGACAAAGATCTTGTTGTTTTTTGTCGCTAATTTCTTTATAGTAACAATCTTTCTGAGTGTCTTGACTTGATTGATATTAATGGACAACTCATTTCCACATATGCAAAAAGGGTCAAACAGTGGGTCAAAACCTCTGACAGCAGGACCTACATGTGCAAGACCAAATTGTTAAAAACCTAATATTTAAAAACAAGAAGTGGAAAGGTGTGTTATTAACAATAGGCCTAATATTTAAAAACAAGCAAACATAGTCATTCAAACTTGTATTGTGCAGGTCTAAGTACGCTAGTTATTGGCCCTGTTTGGATCCATGGGTTAGAGTTAGTTTGGGCTCAAATAGACCTAAAGTATCCAAACATGAGGGCTAGTTTGAGCTAGTTGCGTCAAACCCACCCAAAACAACTATCCCACCCAAGAGGTGCTAATTGGGCCTAGTTCTCCTAGTGCATTTATTGTCAATCTAACACTGTCATCCAGACACCTCTTTGGCTAGAGTTAGTTCAGGGTTAGTCATTGTTGAGTATCATTGTTATTTAGGAAACGTAGGATAGCATAGGATTTATCCTACCTTGACTTATACTCCAAGATGACCATGTACTCCTATATATATGCCCATGAGGCTCAAGCAATACAATCAACTATTCCACCAATCTCTCTCTCTCCCTTTTAACTGTCATGAGCTAGAAACTAACTCTAACCTCTAGCTAAGTTAGAGTATCCAAACAGTTCCATTGTTAAATCAAATGGAAAGGCGTGTTCAATACTCCCTCCTGTCCTTTTTACTCTACATATAAGAATTGTCTGAAGTCAAACTTCATAAAGTTTGACCTTATTTATATGAAAAAATATCAACATCTAGCATGCTAAAGTTATACAATATGAAAATTTAAGTCATGACACATGTACTGATATTTATTTCATATTGTGAATGTTGGTATTTTGTTCTATAAAGTTGGTCAAACTTTAAGAGGCCTGACTTTAGACAAATCTTATATGCGAACTAAAAAGATTCGGAGGGAGTACAACATGCTTAACAGCAACCAAATATAGTCATTCATAGAGCTATTATTAAATTTGGTATTGATGAAATTGCACTGCACAGTTCATACTAGCACATATAGAACATCACACTGTTAATAGCTTAAATAAACAAGGCATACTATGAACAACCAAAGATGGCAATTGAAACTGGACATATGCTAACTACAAACAACCGAACAACCATAAACCGTAGAAATAAACAAGGCATAATGCAAACAACCTAATATAGCAATAAATACTGGACAGGTTCTCACTACAAAGGGGTTCGAGAAAACAAATCATGGGTTTCCTCACTTGTCACAGATTGGCTCCCTCCTCGTGGTCGGCGCCGATGAGGTCTGACTTGCCAGCTGTGGATCCCAGGCCAGCATTGCAGAATGTATCCTTTAGAAATGATAGAAGGGGCTCCATGGTGATGAAGGATGGCAAATTGTTCATAACGAGCCGTAGGAGATTAGCGGCAGGGCCATCGATGAGATCGACGGCTGTCGAACCCAAAGAGTTGGGGGTGGGCAACTTAACCTGTGACATAACCCGCGTCAAGCCATCGATGTGGACGACCTCGATGTCGTAGCCGGCATCCGTGACATGCCAGAATACTCTAGCCCACTGATTGAAAGGCTTAATCCAGGTCCAGTCATCGTCGTCAGCTTCCTCGGTGGCCACCTCGCTGACGTCGAGCGAAGAAGCCGCGGTAAAGCTCTTTTGGGCCATTCGCTCCTCGAGCTCCCCGGGAAGCATAGCCGGGCTTAGGCTACAATGCTCTGGAGTGGGGGAGGGGGTGGGGATGGGGATCTCTGGGAAAGGGGGCATTTCGCTGGCGTCATCTAAGAAACTCAGGGCGGCGAGGGTATGTATATCGGTGGGTAAACTGCACGGGCAGACCGGCAGAGGTTGACGATGGAGGCGGTGCGGCGGCGGCGGCGGTGACCTAGCTAGGTTTGGAGCGAGGGAGGGGTGGTGTGTATGTGTGTGAGCGGGGGATTTGGGGTGAGCGGAGGATTTGGGGTGTGTGTGTGTGGAGGGGTCTAAGGTGGTGTTTGAGGAAATGCCGCGGGTACTGAAAATTTTACTAGGCGGGATTAAAATGGCAGGGCTACCGAAAATTTGGATCAAGGGATTGAAGCAGAGCAGGGCGGGAGTAAAATGCAGGGGCTACTGAAAATTTGGATCTACTGATTGAAGCAGAGCGGGAGTAACAAACATGGCACACGGTCCAGACATACTAATCGTGTGCTATCAAACAGAAAAACCATCTACGCGGACGCGGGTAGATATTTTCGAGATTGCGAGGGAGTAGATATTTTCGAGAGGGGGAGGGAAGCCTCGTGGATCCCAATCTACTGTGATCATGTGGGTGACAAGGGCAGGGGCACGGCACATGGGTAGTCCTAGGGAACCGTGTCTGTTTCTTACCCGATCGCAGACGGTTGCTGCGTCCGACTCGTCTGCTATTTATAAATTTGGGCAAAAAATGCGGGAAAGGGTCAGAACACGAACACACTTGCATATGGACCAAATATATGTATGAAAAGGGTGGTTTGATGTTCATATACCCAATGCACAACTTTGATGTGGCACCTGTCGCACAAAGCGCACGTTATTATTGCTAGCCCCCCCCCCCCCAAACACACACACTTCGTGTTGCCACAAGGGGAATCCTAGCTATGAACGCATGCCCCCAAATAGCTAGGTCTGACATCTCACCGTACCATAACACAAAACCGAAAGAAGTACATCAACCCCCCCCCCCCCTTGCTTCCGATCAAATGTGGACCGTGTGCGGGCCCACAGATGTGTTCTTCTGGCGTTAGTGGGTGACACCACTTACCAACACACCTGCGGGTGGCCCTGTGTGTGTGTGTGGTGTGGTGTGTGTGTGTCATTGTGTGTGTGTGAAAACGATGTCATGATTATTTAAATAACCAAATCACAAATTTGATGTGGCACATGTGCATCGCAAATTAACCGGGCATCCCCACCCCACGGAGTTCATCTATGTACTTTTACTGTGCCCCTCCCCCCCCCCCCCCCCCCGCCCCCCCCCCACTCCCCCCCCCCCCCCCCCCACAACAACACTAACACTTTGAGTCGGTGGGAGGGGGCATCTCACCAAGACGTATTATAAGACTGACCAAGAAGAATCACCACCTTGGTCGTATAACCTCTCTTTTTTGTTGGGTCAAAGTCATGCATTGACGTTCCACACGCGGCCCCACAAAATAGGCTAGCTTGTCGCCGATAACCACGTGAGGGAGTGCCTGAAGACAACCACTGCGTGCATGTGTGGCCCAAACATACGTATGAAGTGTCATGTGGAGTTTGAATATACCCAATGCACAACTTTGATTCATGTGTATGTGAGCCCTCAAACTTAGGTCTCGAATCTCACATTGATCGACGTACGACTATACGATAACACGAACAAAGAGAAGAAGAATCCACCCTGGTAACCTCTCTCGCGTTGTTGGTCGAAGTGATGGAGACGTCCACGCGGGCCCATGAATATATAGGCCGTCGATGATAACGAAGCGAGGGAGAGTGTCCAAAGACAACCACTGCATGTATGTGCCCCAAACATATGTATGGACATGTGTGATGCATGCATATATGTTTGAATACCAAAATCACAACATTTTGATGTGGTGCATGCATGCGTCGAAAAATGCACAGTCCCCACACAGATCTGGTTCATGATGCGTCGCGTGCGGCTCGCCTTTTTCCCCCCCCCCCCCCCCCCCCCCTCACCACTTCGACCCGGTGGGAGGGATTCGTGCGTACACATGCGCGGGAAGTATAGTTGCATGTACCGAACCGTATAAGATGAACCAAAATTTAATCCCCTCCTAATTATAAGTGAAATTAACCTCTATCGCAGTCGGTCGAAGTGATTGACCAAGCGGGCACACAGAGATGCACGAAGCATCTCGCCGATAACCACGTGCGTGAGTGCTAGAGGACAACCGCCATCGCTTGCTTGTGGGCCAAACACATATGTATGGAGATGTGTGGTTGTGATGTTTGAATACCTAATATATATGTAGAACTTTGATGTGGCACCTGCCTCGAAAACCTTTAAGTCCCCCACAGACGAACCGAGGTTCATGACATGTAGTATATATATATATATATATATATATATATATATATATATATATATATATATATATATATATGTTGCCCCCCTCCCCTCTTTGACGCGTAATATATACTCCTATGTACGTACCGTAACACAACCCAAAAATAATCCTCCTTATTCGTCAAATTACCTTTCTCGTTGTGTCATATATTAGATGGACGACGACCTCACAGGCCCGTGGAGGGAAGAGTCGCAGGCGAATGAGTGACAACCATCGTATGCACGTGGCCCAATGTGTTGGTGATGTTTTTAATACCGAATATGCAGAACTTCTTTGCGGCACATGCCTCGGAAACCGAAAAGTCCCCACACGGAGCGAGATCGATTCATGACGTGTGTGTAGTATATATGTGCTGCCCCGGCCCCCTCCTCCCCTCTTCGACGCGTACTATATACTCCTACCGCAACACAACCCAAAAAGAAACCTCCTTGCTAGGTCAAAGTGATGGAGGACAATCTCGCAGGCCCATGGATGGAAGCATCGCACGCGAGTGAGTGTCCTATATGATGCGTAGTATTGCCCCCGGCCACCCTCTTCAACGCGTACTATATATATATACTCCTACCGTACATATAACAAAAACCAAAAAATGACCATCCTTGTTGGTCAAATTAACCTCTCTCATCGCATGTCATAGTGCTGGACGGCGACCTCACGGGCCCACGCGAGTGAGTGTCGTAGGACCACCGCGTGCATGTGGCCCAAAGATGCATGTCAAAGTTTTTCTGCAGCGAACATGCGACCAAAGGAGTTTAGTGTTGAAAATTGAAAAAAATAGAAAACATCTATTCGTTTTTTATACATTGATTGATTTCCCAGGGATTTAAATGTGCAAAATCAAATTTGATCTACATGAGACCCGTGATAGTCCATGAAAATGGATTGCAAAATCATATGTGTACGTGTCCCTGGGTGCATGTTTAGTCCCCATGCAAGAAATTTCTAACATCTAGAATCTTGATTTTAAAATCCAATAAATCCAAAACTAAGTTGAAATTCATGAAACTTATTGTGGTGTCATATGGACACCAATAGACTGTGATATTATTATTTTTTTCAAATTTGAGACAAGTTTTGATATAATCTTCTTACATACAGGAAATTATAAATAATTATCAACCAATATCGCAAACGAACTCTTTATTCGAACCGTGGGTGTTAGACCAACAATGTAAGTGTCGTGCTTCGGTTAAGCAATAAAGCGGCAGAATTAATCATCAAAAAGGAAAAATCAATATAATATGTGCCGCGCACGCGTCCCGTGTGCCGTACGAGCATGTGTGAGTTGACGAGACGCATGCTAGCAGGCAGACCGGGAGGCTGAGGCATGCGCGTGTTCGCTACGCACTCACCGTGCGGGGCGTGCTAGTAGCTGTGTGAAATGATGGTAGGCGTGCCAGCAGTCCGCCGCGCAGGCTCACCGGGAGGCGAGCCAGCCCTTTGACCGCCGCCCACCTCGCTCCCACTACTCCATATTAATGGCGCGCCCGCCTCGCTCCGTGAAATGATGGTATAGGAATGCCAGAAGTCCGTCGCGCAGGCTCATCGGGAAGCGAGATAGCCTTTGACGGCCGCCCGCCTCGCTCCCACTGGTCTGTATTAATGGCGCGCCCGAGCGGCCGGACCCCCCCATCCTCGCCACACACACAATCCTCTCACTCCGCCCGCATCCTCGACGCCGCTCTCAGTCCTCAAAGTAGTTAGTGTATGAGGATGCCGCCGAAGCGCCCCATCGGAGGGAGTGGCGACGCCGGGGCTGCTGAAGCACCGGAGCATGGCGTGAATATGGAGACAGAGGTTTTCGTCGCCGCCGACGAGGTAGAGAACGAGGCTGCCAACAAGTGGAGGCGGGTCGAGAAAGAACCGCAAGCGACTCCAGTAGGCCTAGCTTCATCAGCAACCTCCCCGATGATATGTTGACAGTCATCATATCCCTCCTCCCAATCAAATATGGGGCGAGGACAACTGCCCTTTCCCGGCGGTGGCGCCCCCTATGGCTCTCCACCCCTGTCGACCTCCTCGACGCCCATGAGCTCTGCCATGGCTATCGCAAAGCTTGGATGCATTCTCCCAGATCCTCGGCAGTCACCATGGCCCAATCAGAGGCCTTATCACGGGCAAGTTCTGTTCCAATGGCAAGGACCGAGCCAAGCTTGATGAGTGGTTCCGATCCCCCGCCCTAGATCCGCTCTAGGAGCTCAGTTTTAATGATGGGCATATGCGCTCGCTGCTAACGTCCGCGCTCCTCTTCGCGCCCACGCTGCGCCTCGCCAAGTTCATGAACTGCCATTCCCCCCCCCTTAATGACGCGCCCGCTCTTTTTCTACCATGACTGAAGCACCTCGAGCTCGTCGCCGTCTGCATCCCAAAGGATGACATGGAGCGCCTGCTCCGTAGCTGTACTGCACTCGAGTTCCTTCGTCTTTAGGCGATGAATTGGACTCTCCGGACTATTTATGCGTGTTGCTGGTGCTGCAACGAGAGATCACAAAAGGTGGACCTCAATATGGTCATTGAGGACACACCTTCACTTGAGAGATTACTTGTAGTTGATCAACAAGGTCCAACAAGAATCAATGTCATTTCTGCGCCGAAATTGACAGTGGTGGGCTACTCGTCTGTCAAGTACTACTACTTTCAGGTACAACAGTCGCCTTATACCTCTCCTTCTTGATATCAACATTATTTCTAGTTTTGAAGATGTATGTTCGTCTGTCGTCCAGCAAAGCTTCACCCAGATTCTGGGCACAGTGAAGGTCTTGGCACTAGAATCTATCGGCCCCAACCTGGACCAAGTTTTCAGTTTCCTGAGATGCTTTCCATGCCTGAAGAAGCTGTATATCGAGGTGATGTTCCTCTCCTTTTAAATGTTAACCATAAGGGAGTTCAATTTTTTGCACCTTTTCCCAAGTTTACAATGACAATGTACTACGATTTTTGAAGGAATTTTGGAGGATTTCAGGACATACACCCCCCACCACATATTGGTTGCTTGATTCATATGGTTACAATCCATAAGCATTTCTCCTTTGGATTCATCTGTACTAGTTTTCTTAGGGAATTTTTCATCCAATCCAACCTCTTGTGAAGGAGGCTACATTTTTCTAGATTGTAATCAAATGCCCATGTTAATCATGTCAGATCGAAGATGGCACGTTGGTGCATTTTACAAATCCTGCAAACCAAATAGGCGTGTAGTAGTGTTCAAAACTACATGTAGGCACTAACACGTTCTCTTCTTTTGCAGATAATAATAGGCCCGGAGGTGGATAATGTTTATAACGACAATCACATCGAATGCCTAGATCTGCATCTCTCAAATATTACTTTGAACTCCTACCGAGGGACCTTACCGGAGATTACACTCGCCAGGTTCTTTCTTGCCAGAGCAAGGGTGTTGAGGGTACTGAGGTTGAACACGCATTTAATTAGGAAAGATGAATGGTTTGTTGATCAGAGCCGGCAGGTACTGCAGAATGGAAGAGGCTCCAAAAAAGCTAATCTTCGTATTGGAAGAGCATATGACAGAGTAATTGGAAGTCATTGTGTCAAACCCATACATGACTTGTCAACGGCTGATCCCTTTGCAGAAATGACGAGGTTTGCAATGTTTGAATTTGGGCATTGTTTGAATTTGGGCATTGTAATCTTTGAATTTGAACCTTGCAATATTTATGGTATTTGTTATATAATGTAATTGGATGTTTAATTTGGTATTGCAATCATGTCCTGTTACAAGTATATATATGTTGTTCTTCTGTACACAGAGCATAGATGTTCTGCAGACAGAGCATATCACATCGCACACGGACCACACTAGGTAACCCGTCGGCGATGAATTCATCAATCGCAAACGGTTATATACCAGCAAGCGTTTGCCCACAACACACACGGCTTATTCCATCACAAACATCTCGGATGGATCAACTGTATGCCACGTATCGCACACGCAACTCTAATCTGATTCGTGCTTGATGTCTCCGACATCGCTTGCACAGTTCATCTTATTTGCCACGTATCACTGTGCCGGCCTCTGCTCGCATCCCTCGGCAAGCTCTGCTCGCCGTTAGGCGTCGCGGCGCGCTCTGCTCGCATCCGTCGGCGCGCTCGGCTTGTGGACAACTTTTCCTTGCGTGTTCAACTGCTATATGCATATATATGGTTGCTCGCCGTTGAGGCGACCGCGGAGCGCTCTGCTCGCGTCCCTCCACGCGTGCTCTGCCAGCGGTTGGGCCTGCGCACGATCATGTCAGGGGCCCCATATGCATGCGGTTGCGCCGCGCGCGTTGCCATGCGATGCAGTTACGTGCGGCACGATGGAGTTACGCACTACAAATTAGAATTGCCATCCGGGCATGCCGATATTCTAGGCCGTCCGGCTTCCCCTTTAATTCCTGTGGCCATTATAACCTTAGTCTCTTCAACCTTTCGATCACGCCCCACAACACAACAAGCACACCCACGACGACACAAAGAGAGGGGATGTCTAGTGGTGCTCCAATGGAGTTCGGTGAGCATAAAGTAGAGACCCACGCGAGGGAGACGGATCTCTCGGTGGTGTACACCATCGACCCGACCGTGGTGGACGACTACATCAACACCGTTGAGCAGTTGCTTGCTCGAGACAAGTACAAGGTGGTCGGCATCGACCTCCAGTACACCGGCGGTCATCCCAACATAGATCAGAAGGTTGCCATCGCCCAGTTGTGCATGCGCCATCATGTCCTCATCTACCACTACTGCATGGCCACAGAGCCTTGCGACCGTTTCACCATGTTTGTCAACAGCACCGACTACAAGTTCGCTACGGTGGAAACCACCGATGATGTAAAAGCGCTCAGGGTTACGGGCTTGGCCTGCAAGAACCTTGTCGAAATCCGTGAGCACTATAGGGTCTGGGGCAGCACGAAGAAGGACTCCCTGGTTGAACTCGCCTCGGCCATCATCGACCCGTACTACCAAAAGATGAAGCAGGATGCCAACAGAACATGTCCCGTATCCTGGCACGGGGCCTGGATGCGGCAACTGGATGAACCTCACCTCCAGTTTGTGGCCAAGAGCGTGTACACATGCTATGAGATGCACAGGCGGATCGTTGACATGAGGAAGTGCCTCATTACCGAGATCGACGAGGCCGGATCGAGCCACAAGCAGAGCAGTAGCGGCAAGCGTCCCAAGAAGTAGATGATGATCAGATGATCGTTTATCCTAGTTAATCATGCATGTAATATATAGTTGACTTTGGTGTGTGGAAATGTCATGTGTGTAGTAGCCACCTATGTAATTATGCATATAATAGTTTACTTTGGTGTGTGCAAATGTCATGTGTGTAGTAGCCACCTATGTAATTGGATGTTTAATTTGGTTATGCAACCATGTCCATATAAGTGTGTATATATATATATGTTGTTGTTCTGTATGCAATCCCAACGCACAACACACATGTCTTATTAGGAGCAATCGTCTGTGTTATTATCGGTCTTCGCACACATTTCCGATTACAGACCTGTTTGCCGCGTATCACACACATCTTGTTAAATTGAACCGTTTCTGTTCTCTTGGCTCAATGCAAACAGTTCATCCGAGTGAACCGTATGCCGTATATCGCACACACCTTGATCTGGCTGACCATTTCTTTTGTTCCGCCTAATCACAAATAGTTCATCCAAGTGAACCGTATGCCGTATATCGCACACACCTTCATCTGGCTGCCCGTTTCTGTTCTTTTGCCTCATCGCAAACCGTTCATTGAACTGAACCGTATGCCCTGCATCGCACACGCAACTAAAATCTGAACCGTGTTTGATGCATCTATCATCGCAAACGTTTTGCATCTTTTTTGACGGTTTTTTTACATCACCATTTGTGATTATTGCATCGCACACAGTTTCGTCAAAGGGTCTCTGATCGTAGTGTCGCGTTCGCAGCATCCTGCAGTAGTGGTGCCAACATTCGTCAGGCCCACAATTCCAATAGGGCTAAAAACGATTATAGGCCGTAATTTTCATGTAGCCCACTTAAAATATCTGGGCCTAAATCAGCATAAGCTTTCTTATTTTTGGTAGGCCTGTGCCCACAGCAGGCTTTAACACGCCTAAACATAATTTGGGCCCTCAGTAACAACAGGCCGTTAACATGTGTAAATATCTCGAGCCCATAAATAACATGGGCCTTTAATAGGCTGAAAGTGAGAATGGGCCATGATTGTGCCAAATAACCCACTGGTCATTAGCAGGCCGAAATGTATCTGAGCTCGTAGTGGCCCATTTACAAAGTGGGTCGTTCACAGGCCGAAATTTAGACGGGCCGTAAATGCGCCAACCTACTACACGGGCCTTTACCAGGCCGGAAGTGCGGTCGGGCTTGATTAGTATCAGTTTTATATGGGCCATTAATAGGCCCGATGTGACGTTGGGCCACATATGGCCCATGAATTTCGTCCGACGTTAACAGGCCGAAAAACACAATAGGCTGGAAGTGGCCCAAATCTATAGTGGACCTCTAACAGGCCGAATGTCAGACATGGCCGAATATGACCCAATTCCTTCACGGTCGTTTATGGGCCGAAAGTTTCAATGGCCAATAAATGGGCCTAAATGAAGCAGGACCTTTAACAGGCCGAAAACACATCGGGTCGTAATTTGGCCCAAATACTTAGCAGACTGTTAACAGGCCAGAAGTGACCATGGGCCGCAACGATGACAAGTCTAGAACGGGCCGATTTGACACTAGTTGTACGGGCCTTAACTGCGAATGGGCCATCTGCAAGCAGGCCGTTAATGGGCTAGCCCGCTAATTTTGACCGGGCCAGCCTTTTTAACCTAAATGGGCCGATGTTGGGCCTTGCCACATGTCGACGTACCATAGGCGCCTCCTGTCCATTGGGCGGTTGACATCTGTCCTTTCGCGGTGCTGACATGTGGTTGCTATGGCCAATGAGAATTTTACACGTGGAAAATCCGCATTGGTCAGGGCTGTTAACGGGTTATCGGATCCAAACCGGAACTCGATAGCTTAACGGCGACCCGTTATGGTGGATGCCACGTGTCGGTTACCCTTGACAAAAGAACTTCCATGACGCGCCATTTATTGTAATGGAAGTGGACACTTCTGTGATGATAATGTTGGTATTGTCATGGAACACTTTTACGACAGCACAGGTATGACTATCTTGATTCTATCATAAAATCGTCATGGATGTACATGCATGACAGAAAACGTGACCTACTGTGACAAACACGTATCATCACAGAAGTGGTTTTTTTTGTAGTGTGAGGCAGAATATAAGGCATTAGCAAATGCCACAGCTGAGATTATATGGGTCAGGTTTATGCTCAAAGAACTTGGGATATATCGTATACAAACTCCATGTCTTTGGTGTGATAACCTCGGGGCTACATATCTATCTGCTAATCCTGTTTTTCATGCACGTACCATACACATTGAGATTGAATATTGATACGTCTCCAACGTATCTATAATTTTTGCTTGTTCCATGTTGTTATATTATCATTCTTGGATGTTTTACAATCATTTTTTAGCAACTTTATATCATTTTTTGGGACTAACCCATTGACATAGTGCCTAGTGCCAGTTGCTGTTTTTTTGCATGTTTTTTACTTCACGGAATATCAGTACCAAACGGAGTCCAAACGCAGCGAAACTTTTTGGAGAATTTTTTTGGACCAGAAGACACAAGATGGGCTAAAGAAGTACCAGAGGGGAGGCCCGAGGTGGGCACAACCCACCAGGGCGCGCCTAGGAGCCCAAGCGCCGAGGGGGGTTGTGCCCCCCCTCGGTGGCCTCCCGCACTGCCTATTCGCCCTATAAATACGCAAATATTCCAGAAACCCTAGGGGAGTCGACGAAACACAATTCCAGCCGCCGCAAGTTCCAGAACCACGAGATTCAATCTAGACACCATCACGGAGGGGTTCATCATCCTCATTGGTGCCTTTTTGATGATGCGTGAGTAGTTCATCATAGACCTACGGGTCCGTAGGCAGTAGCTAGATGGCTTCCTCTCTCTCTTTTGATTCTCAATACAATGGTCTCTTGGAGATCTATTTGATGTAACTCTTTTTTTGCGGTGTATTTGTTGGGATCCGATGAACTTGGAGTTTATGATCAGATCTATATCCATGAATATTATTTGAATCTTCTTTTGATCTCTTATATGCATGATTATTTATAGCCTCGTATTTCTTCTTCGAATCTTCGGTTTAGTTAGGCCAACTAGATCGATTTTTCTTGCCATGGGAAGAGGTGCTTTGTGATGGGTTCAATCGTGCGGTGTTCTTTCCCAGTGACAGAAGGGACAGCAAGACACACATGTATCGTTGATATTAGGATAACAAGATGGGGGCTATTCCTACATGAATAGATCTCGTCTACATCATGTCATCGTTCTTATTGCATTACTCCATTTCTCCATGAACTTAATACACTAGATGCATGCTGGATAGCGGTCGATGTGTGGAGTAATAGTAGTAGATGCAGGCAGGAGTCGGTCTACTAATCTTGGACGTGATGCCTATATGTTGATCATTGCCTTGGATATCGTCATAATTATTCGATCTTGTATCAATTACCCAACAATAATTTGTTTACCCACCGTGTGCTATGTAACATCCCGATTCTTGGAATGTTCAAGAAAAAGTATTCCAAAAATCCGGGCGAGAAATTTCATTTTCTTTTATCCGTTAATAAAAGCTTAAATTGAGTTTTCATAAATTTAGTGGATTTAATTTGAACTAATGCCAAACTTAAATTAAATTTTTGTTTTGTTCTTCTCTTTTAACTGGTCTTTAAATTTGTCTTTGGCATATTTAAATATGCGAGTCTGCACTTTCTTGGCTTTCTCAGTTCATTTGATATTTTTCATGCTTTTAATTCCTTTCTAGATTTTCTTTTCCTAAAAGGAAATCATTTCTTTTTCTCATTGTCAAACTCTGTACAGAATTCCTACCCAACATCTTCTCTCTTCCGTGGGCGCACATCCTACATTTTGGGATTGTGTCGTGTGGCCACTAGTAGCAACAAGTCGGGATTGTGTCGTGTGGGTAAAGTGTACAACCTCTGCAGAGTGTACAACTATTCGAATAGCCGTGTCCACGGTCATGGATGACACATGAATCTTTCTTGACATACAGGACCTGTCTTGCTTATTCCCTCTTTGCCCCTATTCTTGAAACCTCTGAAGAGTGTGAGTTGATCGAGGATCCTCACTTTGATGAAAGTTATTCTGGAGATAAAACATGTTTTCATCAAAACTGCTTTTATCCAACTGCTATATTTTTCAAACAAAATTAGCTTTTATGCAAATGAGCCATAAAGCCTTCCTTTAAAGCCACATGTAGCTGTTAGGACCTTCGGAGGCATGTTGAGTATGTAATGTACTCATGGCAATAATTTTGTCGAATAACAGAGTTCCATGAAGACGAAGGTGATGACTACGACTACTATGGCGATCCGTAGGAGTGAGGTCACGTGGACTACATCGACTGCCTGTGGCTGAGATGGAGCCGCTACGCATTTTTACTTTCAGCTGTTTTCTAATTGTAATAAATGTCATGAGACATTTCTCTATGTATGCCTTGTGGCAATATTTATTAAACTTGTAATAATTTTATGTATTGTGCAATGATACCATTTCACTGTGTTGTCAACAATGATCCTGGGGTTGACAAATATACACAGGAGGGTCTGGAAGTAAATTCCAGGTTCTCACAGAAGTGGTATCAGAGCAGATGTCGACCTAGTCATGTGGCCTTAGTTAGAAATGGAAAGCCTTAGGGACTATTTTTATAAGAAAACTATTTTCAAAACAAAACATTCTCATAGTCTTCCCCCTTCACTATTGCTCTTCTTATCTCACCTTATTCAATTGAAATTTAAACTTTACTTCTCCACCACCTTCTTTATAGTATGAAACCCTTTTCCCTGCCTATGGTGTTGAAAGTTAGAAGCTTGACAAGATGTGCCTGCATTTCAACGCAACATCAACCCCTGAAGATCCAATTAGCAACATTTGGCCAAGAGAAGATGCCTCGAGAACTCAAGAAGTCAACAACCACCAATCATGCTTCAATTGTCAACATCGAAGATCTACACCAAGTTATAATGTGACCTGCCATATAGGATTAGGTTGGTTAACAACCCTGGAGTGATAGAACTCCTAGCTTGTAGACGCAAAACCTTTTTGTGTGAGTATTGTCTGCATTTTTTTTGGTGTTTTCCTATGGAGTCATACTAAAACCCTATTTGCCAAAAGAGTTGCTTGTGAGTTTTATTTGGATATCTACATGGCTATCTTCATGTTATCTTTTGTTTACCTTCTGGGGTATCTCCTCCTTGAGTAGGATTCTCTTACTCATCTTATGCTCTTTCCCTCTTCTCTATAAACCCCGAGGAACACTTTGAGAGGAAGGAAGTTGCAACATCGTGCTTCGAGGTCTATTATCACTGTGTACACCATGGAAAACATTTTTAAGGGGGGTAGTAGACGGTGATTTGTGTCAAGATCGAAGAATTGAAGACTTCATTCGCAAAGAAGACAAAGATTGGAAGATTTTCAATACATGTACTATAAGTTAAACCTGAAGGAAGAATCAATAAGTCCGGCCGCACTGAAGCTTGACCAAAAGAAGAAGGCCAAGACCGAAGAATGTTCATCCACTCACAGAAGCTATGAGATTACCATCATGAAGATCGAATGACTGTTTCCAAGGCTTGGCAAGCTAAAGATAGTATCAACAAGAGAAGTATCTCCAATCAAGACCTCGAAGTTGCATGCCACCAAGATCAGAATGAACCGTGATTCCATAAGATTTTGAGAAGAATAGTGTCGACAATGAAGCTAATCCAATCCTATTCTCTTTAGTCAGCCTGAATCTTGAGGACGAGATTTCTTTTAAGAGGGGTAGATTTGTAGCATCCCGATTCTCAGAATGTTCAAGAAAAAGTATTCCAAAAATCAGGGCGAGAAATTTCGTTTTCTTTTATCTGTTAATAAAAGCTTAAATTGAGTTTTCATAAATTTAGTGGATTTAATTTAAACTAATGTCAACTTAAATTAAATTTGTGTTTTGTTCTTTTCTTTTAACTGGTTTTTAAATTTGTCTTCGGCATATTTAAATATGCGAGTCTACACTTTTTTGGCTTTCTCAGTTCATTTGATATGTTTCGTGCTTTTAATTCCTTTCTAGATTTTCTTTTCCTAAAAGGAAATTATTTCTTTTTCTCGTTGTCAAACTCTGTACAGAATTCCTACCCAACATCTTCTCTCTTCCGTGGGTGCACATCCCACATTTTTTCCTCCCAACCGAATTGGGCCAAACCCATATCTCTCTTTTGTTTTTTATATTTGTTTTTCTCTGTTTGCTGGGCTACAACCCAACCACTCCTTCTCTATATTATTTTCTTCCACATGGGCCTGGCCGAACTGGCCCATCTCTCCCAACCAACGAACCCCTGTCCTCCTCTCCTACCTGTACATTCACAACTCACAGAAGAGGAAACCTCAACAGCCACCTCCGTGCATAAATACATAGGAAACCTCTGCACCTTCCTTTAATTCCTCCTCCCTTCCTATTCCTGTGGGCTGGCCATCTCCCCAACAAACGCCTCCTCTCCTTTCCTTCCTCTTTATGCTCTCACATACACATAAGCTGAAACATACACGCACTGGCACCTTCTCCTCTCCCATTATGTCTCCACGAATTCCAAAACTGAAGCAATCATATTGTGCGCCTCCACCTCCTCTTCCAGACCCGTAACACCTCCTGCCATATCTCTTCTCCATCCTCTCAAAATCCCTTCTCAAAGAATGGTGCTCCATGGACACCCATGCTTGATCCCGGTGACTCGGACCATTCCCATCCGTTTCCTTGCGCCAGGAACTTCTCCTCTATGCCGCAGCTCCGTTTAGAGAGGAAACAACATGTTTCGTCGACCACACGCGAACAATTTTATATGTTCGTCCACACTGTTCGTCAAGTTCATCGCATCGATTCGTCGTGCTCGGTGAGCCTCTGCCTAATTCCTTTTATACGCGTGCTATATCACATCCGTAGTACACTGCAGACATCTCTTTACATCCTATGATGGTAGTTGGCCGCGCCAATTTTGCCATGTCCATGAACCGGAGGCCATTCGACCATTTTTCTTTAGTTTTAGTTCGTCATATGACTTCTTTTCCCATAGATGAAATATTCCCTAGGACATTCGTAACCCCATGGAGGTGTTTGATTACTTGTTTGGTTAATTGGATGTACTATAGATTTTATTGTTTGTTGATAGGTGATATTCGTTTTGTTTGTTAAATATGTTATTTATCGTATGTTCATGATATGCCTAGGAGTCGCTCCTAATTATTTCATAATGTTAGGAGTAACACATGATTCATTAGATTTATTTTACTCTTGTTTTATAGTGTTAAAATAGTTGTACGTATGGCTTCGGCGCGATAATTTGTGGTACTCGGTATATTTCTCTTTTATGTGTACTGTTTATTTTAATAATTATTCCATGTGTAGGAGTTGATTGGTGTATATGATTACCATCGCTCATACATGCTTGGCGCGTGCTATTATTTTGATTTCATTTGGAGCATTGTTAGTGTCATCTTATTATTATTATTTTGATAATGATTGGTCCAGTTTATTGTTTTATTGTTTGAATGTGTACATAATTGTGGTGAATGTTCACCGTGCTTATAATTTTTTAGAATTGATCTAGGTGACGATTTACTTATCTATCTAGTCATGAAATACTTCATGTCTTGACTATTTTTTTAATTTTGTATAGCATGGTGATATCTTAGATATGGTTTACATATTCATTACCGTCCATGTCGCATGTTCGTTTTATTGGTTTGAAATCATGCCATGTCTACGATAGATGTTTATATATTTTTAGTACATGTTGTTGCATGGTTTCTTTATGCTCGATCTCAAACGGAACACTTTGTTGTTTGAGAACAAATCCATTGTAGTTACTTGATGTGATTGCCTAGTTGTTCCTTTTTATTTTATACATGTGTGGCATACAAGATTGCATGGATAGTTGCTTCATGAAATCACTGAGATTTGTATTGCTATATATAATTTATTCTTGTGAAATATAACTTAGTTTAATTCATCTTAGTAACCATCATGTGTGACCATTTACCTTAATGTATTACCATGCCATGTTAGCAATTGCTTAAAGTAGAATACATGTTTTATTGTGTCTGGGTTATGAGATTGCTAATATATTCGTATGTTCATGGATATGGTTAACCTTGACTACTTAGTGGATACATGTAGTAGTTTATGAACTCATTTTCTTAATAAGTAGGTTTCCTTCATGCTTGATCAATATCATGCCCTAATGTTGTGATTGTATAACTTGATTGCATAACGTATGTGTGTGTACCAATCCGTGTGTTGTATGATGCTTACTTGTGTACCTTTTATATATTTGCAAGTGTAGGATGACTAAAGAGAAATGCATGTCATCTTGTTATTCATGCTTCTATAACGCATGTTGATTTGGCTGATCAGATGATCTAGTTGTTTACCTTCCTACATGCTTAGTATGCTTTCATGTGCTTGTTTATCATAACTAGCATGGTAGTGTTGTATGCTAATGTCGTGCTTGATCTTCAGGTTAGTTGTTATCAACTAGGTTATCTCATAGTTACAAGTTGTATTCTATTAGTACCATATTTTGGCATCTCGTGTGATGATCATCCATGTTTAGCATCATATCTGGTTTATCTTATTGTTGCATTTGTGGTATGCCTAAGTCTAGACATCAAGTCATGCTAGTGATTTTTCATGGGTTATTATATTCCATGTGTTATAGTTGTACTTGTGTTGCTCATATATGCTTGACTTGTCTCATGTTAGTGTTGTGAGTGTTTTATATGTGTTGCAATAGTTCATCACATGCTTAGAATTCTTTACCTTTCATGTTAGATGAGTTGTGTGGTGGTGATATTATAACTGATAGTGGTTATTAGTATTGGTTGTTCTTTATTACTAAGACCATGTCCTAGTTTAGTATCTTCTCATAGTCACTCGTATGTTTGATGCATGTGTTATTTGTTAAGACATCTAGTGATCATATATTCACATGCCTTGTATGACATGTGTCTTATAATTAGTTGTTTAATTAGATTTCTCCATAGCATTGTATTGGCTTTTGCTATGGAAATACTTATTAATAGTTTATGGTTGATGTTTATACTTTGCTTGTTCTTAACCATTATAAATATTTGGATCCATCCAAAAATTTATTCTTGATTGATTATTACTCATAATCATATCATGTCTAAGATAGTTGTTCGTCCATTTGATCCATGTCTGTATAGTTTCTTATTAATTATTTACAAATGAATTGTTTTGATATAATGAAGTTGATCCTATTTCCTTTTAGTAATGTTTTAGGGTTATACCTAGATCATTCAATTCATGTTTTTGAATGATGTTTGATTGTTTAACTAGTATGGTTTATAATGTTGGTTTGGTTGTCTTATGCAACACTTGCTTTTCAGTTATTATATAGTTGATGTAAATGTTTGACCGCTATTGGCCATTATAAATATTAAGATTCTATCTAAATACTTATTTGTGGTTAACTTTTACCTTCATCATGTCATGTTGTGATTATGTAGTAAATGCATACGTTGGTTCCATTCCATCTGTGTTGTTGCCATTGTGTTGGTTATATAGTAGTCCCTTAGTCGTGATGTGTGATGGGCACTACTAGTTCATATTAGAACTTTAGTCTTGATCGCAAAGCCATCCTTAGCTGTGTCAACCTAAACCATGTCACCTCATTGAATCCTTTCTCTTACCTCCCTATCATGTTATCTCCTTTTGGAATCTTCATCTGATCAATATCTTTCTATCCATCCACTCTTATTGTTGTTTTGGATGTTATTTGGAATTTATTGCTTTGGTATTTATTTGTTTGTCTTATTCTATCGTTGTGACTAGTAGGGAGTGATGATGTTGGACATGGACAGAATCAGGTTACCGAAGGACTCAACAACGAAGGCATGTCTCCTTCTTTGATCATACTTATCCTATGTTTTACAAAATTGCATTGTGTTTTATGGTTACTATATGCATGTTTTTTAATTCTCGTAGCTAGCGTGTCGATTAACACATTACCTTGATCCGCTCGTCGCCTATTTACTGACACCTGAGTAGAAGTATAAGGTTCCGGTAGAGTTGAAATGCTTAGCCATGCTTATCACCCTATAGGTGCTTTGTTGAATGACTTATGAGTCATTGATAGTTGAAACTTATCGCTGAGCTAGGCCGGTTGGCCCTTGTTGACCTTCTCTATCCTCTTCTACTCTGGGTGAAACTAACCATCTGAATACTGGCGCGGGTGACAGCTGAATCAAGGATTGAAGGAGCGATTGGCCGCCCTTCACGAGTTGAAGGGGGCAATCAATCGTTCGTGCTGCATGAGGCCTAATAAGTCTTGGATTTGAAGATTGTGATAACAGTACATCCACATGCTATATGGGCACTGGCTTGGTTGATTAGTTAGTTCACCCTTATTGTCATCATCGCCGTACCGCAGATGGGATAGCTGCCTTGCGAGGAGTATCCTCGGCACAAAAGGGGGGCCCGGACTATGAACTGCGGTTACTTCCGTGTTGAAACCTAGTGGGCTTGGCACAGTAAGTGTGGTCTAATGAAAGACCTCGTCACAATCTCCCTGCCGGTATACCAAATGGTGTACTACACCAGCGGCCACTGGTGGCAACAAGTCAGGATTGTGTCGTGTGGGTAAAGTGTACAACCTCTACAGAGTGTAAAACTATTCGAATAGCCGTGTCCATGGTCATGGACGACACATGAATCTTTCTTGACATACAGGACCTATCTTGCTTATTCCCTCTTTGCCCCTATTCTTGAAACCTCTGAAGAGTGTGAGTTGATCGAGGATCCTCACTTTGATGAAAGTTATTCTGGAGATAAAACATGTTTTCATCAAAACTGCTTTTATCCAACTGCTATATTTTTCAAACAAAATTAGCTTTTATGCAAATGAGCCATAAAGCCTTCCTTTGAAGCCACATGTAGCTGTTAGGACCTTCGGAGGCATGTTGAGTACGTAATGTACTCATGGCAATAATTTTGTTGAATAACAGAGTTCCATGAAGACGAAGGTGATGACTACGACTACCATGGCGATCCGTAGGAGTGAGGTCACGTGGACTACATCGACTGCCTGTGGCTGAGATGGAGCCGCTATGCATTTTTACTTTCCGCTGTTTTCTAATTGTAATAAATGTCATGAGACATTTCTCTATGTATGCCTTGTGGCAATATTTATTAAACTTGTAATAATTTTACATATTGTGCAATGATACCATTTCGCTGTGTTGTCAACAATGATCCTAGGGTTGACAAATATACACAGGAGGGTCTGGAAGTAAATTCCAGGTTCTCACATGCTATTTTCTCGAGAGAAGCCACTAGTGAAATCTAAGGCCCCCGGGTCCATTCTTTATCATATTTGCTTTGAGATCTATTTTTATTTGCTTTTATTTTCAGATCTATTATTCCAGAAACCCAAAAATACCTTGCTGCACTTTTTTGCTATTTATTTTATTTCGTGTCTTATCGAGATCTATTTATCCAATCTACACAAATTTTATCCCGTCAACTTGACAATTTCTGGCGCCGTTACCCGTAGAGGGATTGACAACCCCTCATAAGCGTCGGGTTGCAAGTATTTGTTATTTGTTTGCAGGTACCGTTTACATAGTGTTGCTTGGTTCTCCTACTAGATTGATACCTAGGTTTCATAACTGAGGGAAATACCTACCGTAGCTGTGCTGCATCATCCCTTCCTCTTTGGGGAAATACCGATGTAGTTCAAGCGACATCAAAAGGAATTTCTGACCCTGTTGCCGGGGAGACATCATCAACATCTATCAGGTTCCTAATCACAAATCTCATCTCCTTGCAATTTACATTATTTGCCATTTACCTCTCATTTTTATCTCCCTCACTTCACAAAAATTTGCCGTTTTATTCGCCTCCTTTTTCGTTCGCCATTTTCTTGTCAGATCTGTTTTTGTGTGCAATTTTGTTTGCGTAGTCGCGATGTCTCAGAGAAAGTACTATGAAGTTCCTTACCCCAATATTTTGCTTGAAATTGAGAAAAGTACTAAGGAATATATGACTACACAATTTGAGCACAATAAGTATTTTACCAAAGAACTTAAGGAACACTCTGTTGTGTTAGATGCTATAACAAAACAACTTGATGATATTAGTAGAGAAGTTTGCAATCTCCAATCCAAGTATGCTCATGCTGAAATTTTACTAGGCAAAATATTCGATGCACAAGCTACCCTAGTAAATCAAATGGCCGCTAAGCCAATTTCCTTAGAAGATAAAAAAGATGAAGATCTTAAAGTGATAGGTGTTTCTTATTTTGATTCCTTGTTTAGTAAAGTTAAAATTGATGATAAAGGGACTGAAGAAGAGTCAACTTTAGCTAGAGGGCGTCCCGATAATTCGGAGGGTGAAAATCTTGATGAAACTTTTGATAAAAGTGGGTTTGGAGAGGTCAAAACTTTAACTAGTGATGTGCCCACTCTTTTGGATTACAAAGACATTAATTATGATAATTGCTCTTTGATTGATTGTAATTCTTTGTTGCAATCCATGATATATTCACCACATGCTTATGAACAAAATAAAGCTTTTACTAAACATATCATAGATGCCATGATGAAAGATTTAGAAGAAAAGTTGGAATTAGAGATCTCAATTCCTAGAAAATTTCATGATGAATGGAAACCTACCATCAAAGTCAAGATTAAAAATTATGAATGTTTTGCTTTATGTGATTTGGGTGCTAGTGTTTCCACAATTCCGAAATCTTTATGTGATGTGCTTGGTCTTACAGATATTGAAGAATGTTCTCTTAAATTGCACTTGGCGGATTCTACTATTAAAAAGCCCATGGGAAGAATTAATGATGTTCTTATTCTTGCAAATAGGAATTATGTGCCCATATATTTTATTGTTCTTGATATTGATTGCAATCCATCTTGTCCAATATACTTGGTAGACCATTTTTACGCACTATAGGTGCCGTGATTGATATGAAAGAAGGAAATATTAAATTTCAATTCCCACTAAGAAAGGGTATGGAACACTTCCCTAGAACAAGAATTAAGCCACCATATGAATCAATCAAGAGGGCATCCTATGGATCTAAAACTAAAGATGACAATACTTAGATCTATGCATTATGCCTAGCTAGGGGCATAAAACGATAGCGCTTGTTGGGAGGCAACCCAATGAATAAATTTTATTTTTGCCTTTTTCTTTCTGTTCTTGAGTGTTTGCACAATTATTCTACTGTTATGATTGTGTTTTTTATGTTTTAATTAGTGTTTGTGCCAAGTAAAGCCTTTGGGATCATGTTGGGTGATAGTTGATTTGATCTTGTTGAAAAACAGAAACTTTTGCGTCCAGTAAAATAATTTCATAAAATAACAGAAGTGACAAAAAATTCTGAATATTTTACAAAAGATTGATATACAAATTGCCTACGTTGTACTAATTTTTCAGAATTTTTGGAGTTACAGAAGTATGGTTAGAGTACAGATTACAACAGACTGTTCTCTTTTTGACAGATTCTGTTTTCGTTGCATTGTGTGCTTATTTTGATGAATATATGGACTATATTGGAGGGTATAAGCCATGGTAAAGTTAGAATAGAGTAGATATAATGCAATAATAAAATATGAATGGGTTTGCAATAGTACTTAGAGTGGTGATTTGCTTTATTATACTAACGGATCTCACAAAGGTTTTGTTAAGTTTTGTGTGATTGAAGTTTTCAAGTTTTGGGTGAGATCACGATGGATGAAGGAATAAGGAGTGAAAAGAGCCTAAGCTTGGGGATGCCCCATGGCACCCCAAGTTAATATTCAAGTAGAACCAATCAACTAAGCTTGGGGATGCCCCGGAAGGCATCCCCTCTTTCATCTAACGACCATCGGTATTTTACTTGGAGCTATATTTTTATTCGTCACATATCATGAGTTTTGCTTGGAGCGTCTTGTATTATATGAGTCTTTGCTTGTTTTACTTTTTAGTTTGTCACAAGTATCCTTGCTGAACACACCTATTTGAGAGAGCCAAAATTATGCTATGATTTGTTAGAATTGCTCTTTATGCTTCACTTAAAAAAAATTAGCTATGGAATTGCTCTAGTGCTTCACTTATATCTTATTGAGCATGGTGTGCTTTAATATTTATGAAGAAATGCTCTCATGCTTCACTTAGGTTTATTTGAGAGTTAGTAAATTTTTGAAGAAATTCTCTCATGCTTCACTTATATTATTTTGAGAGACAAAAAATGTAATGGTCATGTTCTTCACTTAGATTTATTTGAGCTAGTCAAAAGCAATTGACTTATATGAAACTAGTCCCAAAGTGATAGATATTCAAGAGGGATATAATAAAAACTTTCATGAAGATCGTTGGACAAAATAAAATTCATTCTTTGTAATAGTTTTGAGATATGATGATAGTGATAGGTTAGACATGTTGGTGAGTAATTATGCTTTAGTAAGAATATTGGTGTTAAGGTTTGTGTGACGCCCCCGATTCAATCGTACACTAATCATACACGCAAATTTGTATGATCAAGATCAGGGACTCACGGGAAGATATCACAACACAACTCTAGACACAAATTAAAATAAAAAAAAGCTTTATATTACAAGCCAGGGGCCTCGAGGGCTTGAATACATAAGCTCGAATACACAAGAGTCAGCGGAAGCAACAATATCTGAATACAGACATAAGTTAAACAAGTTTGCCTTAATAAAGCTAGTACAAAAGCAGCAACGATCAAAAAGGCAAGGCCTCCTGCCTGGGAGCCTCCTAACTACTCCTGGTCGTCGGCGGCCTCCACGTAGTGGTAGGCACCATCGGTGTAGTAGTAGTCATCGTCGAAGGTGGCGCCTGGCTCCTGGGATCCACCATCTGGTTGCGACATCTGAGAAGAATGGAAAAGGGGAAAAAGAGAAAGCAAAGCAACCGTGAGTACTCATCCAAAGTACTCACAAGCAAGGATCTACACTACATATGCATCGGTATCAATGAAACGGGTAGTATCTGTGGACTGAACTACAGAATGCCAGAATAGAAGGGGAAAGCCTAGCCTATCGAAGACTGGCATCTTCAAGCATCTTGCAGCATCAGAAGAGATAAGAGTAGCATATTATAATATTAATAAGTATGTTGTAACATCGCCCAGAGATCACTTCCTCGACTCCCTGCGAGAAAGCAATCCCGGAGCCATCATTTCCATTACATGCCTCAGCATCCAGTTCTAGTTGTATCGATCGGGATACAACTCCGAGCGTCCGTTACCGGGGAGACGGCTATTCGAATAGATAATACTTCCCTGCAGGGGTGCACAAACTTACCCAACATGCTCGATCAACTCCGGCCGGACACACCATCAGGTCATGACCGGCCTCGGCCGATCAACACACCGCAGTCCTACCTAGGCTCAACAGAGAGGCCAGCACGCCGGTCTACATCCTAAGCGCTCAGGGATCTTGGGCCCATCGCCCTTCGCACTCCTGCATGTTGCATGGACGGCCGGGATCAGTACTGGCTACCTCCTTATATAAGGTAGGTGCTTACGTGGGTCACCCGGGCGCATGCCGCTCCATTGCTGACGTCCGTTGAGCTTTCGGCTGATACACATGACGCAGAGTGCCCATACTTATTCCCGCGTGGTGGTTAGTGCGAAAAAGGCCAGAGGCCTACTCGGATCACATATCCAAACCGTTAGTGTCTTGGTAGTGCGCGGTAACGAGCAGAGACTCACGATCATGTGACCCTGTCGCCCCGTCTTGTGGACTTCCGGCAAGGGCTAAGAATGCCCGGCCGTGCCATGTAATAATCTCTCGGGTACCCTCCAGGTCAACCCGACTTCACATCACTCGCGGGTACCCCTCGGGGCCGACCCGATGTCATCATGGTTCTATGGTAAGTCAAAGTAACCGTGTGTCCGAAACAGTAAGGGGGAAACCCGAGGAATCACCCTCAATGGATTCCCACTATATGTAACCATCAAGGTGGACTTGGAGGAATCACCCTCGATGGTCCACACTTGAGGGGTTGCACGACAGAGTCGTTATCGGGAGTGGTGAAGGAGGAATCACCCTCGATGACCATGACTGAATAGCTACACTACAAGGTTAACATCAGAAGTGCTGACGAGGTATTACCCTCGGCACTCGATAATAACCCTGCAGAGTCGTACAACTAAGGGGGGTGATGTGCGGTGTCGGGGCCTGGACGTCGATCACGTTGATCGAGTCATCGAACATAAAGTAGGGCAATTGGGACAAGGTGGGAGTCACTGATGGATCTCTAACCAACCTATACTAATCAGTTTAGAATAAGCAGGTAAGGTATGAAAGCAGGTAACAAAAACAGGATATGCATCAGAGTAGGATCATACAAAAAGCAGTAGCAGTTCTAATGCAATCATAAGAGAGAAGGGAATGGGTGATATTGGAATGATCAATGGGGGGTTTGCTTGCCTGGAAGCTCTGCTAAAAAGGAAGAAGTGTCATCGTCGACGTAGTCGATCATAGGGGTAGCATCGGTCTCGTGGTCTACCGGAGAGAAGAGGGGGAAGAAACAGTAAATATAAGCAAACAAACGCATCACTAAGCATGACATGACGATATGCAAAGCTAGGGTGTTCTAACGCGGTGCTACACGTTGCAGACGGGGAGGGAAATCATCCGGAGGGGTTTTCCCGGCGTTTGGCATTTTCCGGATAGATGAAAGAGATGGGAAGGTTCCATGTTCAATAGGTTAGAGGGGTGTGGCAGGTATATGGGTGACATATTCGGATTCGTCATATTTTTCTGATCGATTTTCATATACAAATTATTTTCATCCGAGTTACGGTTTATTTTCTATTAATTTTCAAAGTTTTAAACATTTTTTGAAAAATCCTGGAATTAAATTAATTCTAAAATTAAATGGATAAATTGCTAGGGGTACACAGAAGTGTACCCAGCAGAAAGCTCATTAGGCTGACAGATGGGTCCCAGTTGACTGGGTCAACTGCCCAGTCAGCAGAGACTGACTGGTGGGGCCAGTGCCCAGTCAGCAGGCTGACTAGGTCGACCCTATCCACTGGAATAGTGGACAGGGCCCACATGTCATACACAGCAAGTTAATTAGGGGGGTTAGGTTAATTGGTTGGGTTAATTAGAGGGTGGGGCCCAAGTGTCAGTGAGGGTTAGCGTGGCGATTAGTGACTAATGACGCCACATCATCAGGTAACGGCGGCTAACCGCCGGTGCTAAACAGGAGCACCGGAGTTGCTCGTCCGGCCAAGCCCGGCGACCATTGGTCGCGTGGTTTGATCCGGCGTGATCCTGGGATCGAGCCGCGTCCTCTGGGTGGTGGCAGCAGGTACGGGGACGGCCGGAGTCGAGATTAGCTCCAACAATGGCGGCGGCCATGTTCGGGTGGAAGTGGATCAGCAGCAGCAGTGCACAAACGGGCGAGGCAAAGGGTTAGCGAGGTCCTACACGCGCGGGCGAGCTAAACGGGCACTGGCGCGGGACCATTTGGTCGCCGGAAGCTCGTCGGCGATGAGCTCCCGCGGCGATGAGCTCGGGCACGTACGGGACGGCGACTACGGGCACGTTGGGGCGAGGAGAAGAGAGCGGGGAGGAAGGAGAGCTCACCGCGGAGCACAAGGAGGCTCGGTGGCGGTTTAGGAGCTGCAGGGGTGGCCGGAGTTGTTGGCGAGGCGGTGGCGACCCGAGGAGGAAGACGGGGTGGATCTGGCGCTGCGGCACTCCTCGATCCCGGTGAGCTGCACCAGAGGGCGAGGCACTCCACGGCGAGGCGGACGAACACGTCGGCGAGGCGTAGGGACGGCAGTCGCCGCGGTGGTGGCCGACGGCGGCGACACGGTTGCTCGGCGAAAAGGGGATATGATGAAAGGGAGCAAGGGCGAGAGGATGAGGGAGAGCGCGAGGGGGCAAGTGGGGAGGGGGCCCGAGGAGGCGGGGGTTGCTGGCGGCCTTATCCTCCCGGCCATCACCGGCGAGGGGGTCGGGCGGCAACGAGCACGCGCGGGCGCTCGGTCGGACGTGCCCGAGGAACAAGGAAGAGGGGCGAGGGGTTTGAGTGGGCCGGCGTGCCCTGGTGGGCTATGGCCCAGGGGGCAGGGGGGCCTCTCTTTTTCTTTTTCTCCTTTCTTTTCTTTTGTATTTTCCTTTATCTTTTCTGTTTCCAATTCTTATAAGGACCAAAATAGTTTTATAAAATACAAAACTTGCACCTAGAGTATTATTATAAATTAGGCTACTACCACAATAAGTTTAGTAGTTACATAAATTAGTTTAGCTTTTTTTATAAATCAAAAGGCATTTAAATAATTGCTTTATCCACTGTTTAAAATACTTTAGGACACATAGACACTTTTATAAAAATGTTGGTTCACCACCATAATTAGTTATGGTATATTTTCCACATGATGAACATTTTAGATTTCATGTTTGTGAATTTTTGTATTTCACTTATTATTTGAATTTGAATTCAGGTGGAATTTGACAAGAGAAAGAATCAAGGATGGTCATGCATAGCTTAGCAAAATGATTAGTTTAATCTAGGAGGGTTACTGTAGCATGACACTGGGGGTGTTAAAAATCTCCTCCACTACAAGAAATCTCGTCTCGAGATTTAAGAGGTGGAGTAAGGGGGGAAATTTCTGGTTACTAAATTCTAATGAGTCTACTTGTTCTTGGCCGCTCTTTTCAAAGAGGGTTTTCCTTCTCGTTGATGTCTTCATTCCTCTGCTCCAGGTCATCATGATGAAGTCATCATCCTTACTTCGAGGTCTTCATCGTACTTACGAAAAAGATAAGGGGGAAAACTCGGGAAGGTCGGAGCTCAACACATGTTAGGTACCTGGGGGCTATCTCAGTGTACGAGGCATAGAGGCATCTCTTGAGTTGAAATTTAAGAAGACATCGAGAGCAAAGCAAGAAGGTGCAATAAGAAGTTTTAAGTGGGTAGGCAATCGTTCGTTGCCTGAAACAGGGTGTGAAGAGCAACGGGAATAAGTATTGTGTCTGATACCAGAATTGATGATCTCTCGGAAGGTGGCTCGTGAATTACATACGAAGCCAAGCGTGAGCAATAACTTTTAGAAATAGGGGGTACAGGAGAGTCAGGTTTCGATCCTGTGGGACTATGGGTTATGGGCCCACCATGTGGGTTAAAAGTAGAAAGGATGCTGACATCTTGCACGGTCATGATAGCAAGGCATGTCAGAGGATAGCCTATCAGTTATGTTGGCAACAACGTTGGTACCAAGGGCGAGGGACGAAGATAACCATTTTCCTGCTCGCAAAGCGAGGCGGACCAATAGGCAAAGTTCTCGTCCATCGGTGGTTACCGGAATGTCATCAACAATAGTAACAGGGTTATACTGACCAAGTTGTACATCGAGGTGTTTACATAAGCAGGGAAATATTACTGCTTATATCATATAGATCACAAGAAAGGTTAAACAAAACAATGGAAAGGAAAATGTGATTCTCAGACTAAACAGAACAATGGAAAGGAAAATGAGTTTATACCCGAGTATCAAGAGTATATCTTTCCCACGGAAAAGTGGAGCCTGATATACGTGATAGAGTAATTTATGAGGTTTACCCATACAACGGTGTTTGGATAATTGAACAAGAAACATTTAGCATTATGCTTCAAATGTTCGTGTTGATGTTTGAGTACCACAGTCATGTTCGCATTGACATGGTCACCAGGTAAAGGACAGATTTTGGATACACAAAGGATCCATCGGAAACAACTTATAAGTAAGTCATACAATTTCAGTAAGGAGAAGATGAGGATGTGGTCGACGGTCTCAGCAGCAATTCATTGAGATTTCCATAAACATGGATATTCACCATTAATTGAATAAGGTGATAGCATTGGACACACCAAAGTATAAAAATGAAGTATGCTCGAGGAGAACATCCACAATTAAACATTGAACGAAAGTGCACCTGGAAATATGGACCAAGTAGCAGGATCAATGTTAGAATGGTGATTGCGATAAGTATCACTTGTATCAAGAACTCTTAACGGGTGGTGAAATTCTCACGACATTCTTGATATAAAGATGGTAATACTCCAAGGTAGAACATTACATAAACTGGATAGCAAGGCACTCAAGGAACAACACAAAACAAGAACAAGTTTTGTGTTGGAGGAAATGCAAGAATGTTGCCGATGTTAACACAAATCATAGAGGGGCAAGGATGGTATTTCTCATCATGAATTCAAATGATATCCTAGAAGAGCTCAGAATGTTGATGATGATCATGACACATTTGTCGAGAGATTTCATGAAGATGTAATTGATCGGCGATGACATCAAGTCAAAGGAATGATGAAGTGAAAGGTTATTGGAACCAAGGGTACGACACAAACTCGAAATCAAGCTTGCTGTTCCAGGCAAAATGATATGATGAGGATGATCAACGAAAGCTTAGCTCATCGTCTAAAACTGTGCTTTGGGAAGAAGGACTAGGTAGCACAGTTAAAATTTAGCACGATAATGAAATAACCGATCAGGCTAGGAATGACTTGAAGGATTATTAAACTCGTAAGCAACAAAAATTACTTGGAGTTATTGAATCGGAGTGCAGAATCGATTCACTTATCGGTGTTCTTGAGTGACTAATAACTCAGAAGCCAGGGGAAATCTAAAATCGGTGAGAAGCAATACTAGATGGAGACTCATAGGAAGCAACACGGTTCTTTGAAATTCTCGAGATACCAGAGGGTAATACTCGAAGGTAGATCAGAATAGAGGTTGAAGTGGCGTATTTATCTACAGAAGACAAGTGCTTTAACTTGTCTGAGAAATGAAATCGAAGGAGAACAATATGGTCATAACCACGATTGCAAAGGACAAAATCATAGGTACAAGATCAAATTATACCAAGGGAATAATTATGGTTACGAGAAGCTTCCATGATAAGATCTACATCGTTTCCATGAGCATGAACACAAAGGTTCAAGGTCGACTCCCACTTCTCCAATGCTCAACTTTCCATTCACTTCTCGCTTTTGATGAAGTTGTAATGTTGAAATTTTATCTGGAAAAACACGAGAAGAGTATGGCTCGTGAAATCTTTTGGGTTCACATAGATTAAGGAAGGCATTGGTTCAACCCATTGGGGCACCTTAGGACCATATACCACAAACTTCAGGAGTAATGAACACAAGCTCGAAAGCAGAGCAATGTTGACAAACGGAGAGGATACAATTTACCAAAGGCATTATGTATCAGGGAAGGAACTCACAAGGTGATTAATTATGAAGGACACTGTCGGATAAAATCCAACAAAGGATCTGGTGATCCACAAGGGATCTGATGTGAGCATCGATACTCAACCAGAAGAAGAAAGAATGCAAGGAGATCATATTATAGAAACAACTGACTAATTCGAAGCTCAAATGCAAAGGAATTATGATTTCCAAATCAAGGGATCAGAAGTAGACGCTCTGATTAAGGATGGATAAGTTGAATAGCCTTAGATCGACAATCAATCAAGGTTTGATTTGCCGAGAACCAGCTCATGTCCGAAGTGGCGTCTGAGTCAGAAGGATAAATAATTACCAGGGAATAACTAATGAATGTGTGCATTCACTCACATGTCGAATCAATAGGATAAGAATGACAATCTCAAAGGAGTTTAATGAATATTGTTAGACATATGGAATTAACCATAATGCAAGACGATAAGGAAGAACAGGAGCAATAGGCTACTGAGGATTATTGGAAGATCGAATAGTATTCCAAAGAATTTGTGAAACACATGAACAACTGGGGATGAACGGATCCCCGGTAAGTGTGAGGAATTATTCACAAGGGCTTTCATGCGGGAAGGAACTGCAGGGCAGTAAGCATAAAGGATTCTCAGAACATCGACGAGTATCTCAAGGCATCCTGTAATAACAAGAGCAACTGGGGATGAAGGTATGAACGACAAATGTAGGTACTTATCCATAAGGATTTATAAGTGGTAGGGATCGTAACGGCGAAGGGCACAAGGGTCTCGGGAAAGCATCGAAGAGTATCTTCAGAATCTTCTGGTGAAGCAGGCGATCATCTGGAATGAGGGGCTCTCCGGGAGGAAGTATTTACGAGAACCTAATGTTAGAGTTTGCAAAATCATTTAACCTGAATAGAAGAGAGATAAGAGTCCCAGAATAAAGATCGAGGAGTAAAAGATCCTAATACCACCCATTTGTGATGTGGGCCCGTAAGCCACACAATCAATGTTAGTAAAAGTTTTTCAAGGACTAGACTCAACTTTGGCCAAGGAGTTGGAAAGGGGGCTACCTACAGGCAGTCGGCTCTGATACCAACTTGTGACGCCCCCAATTCAATCATACACTAATCATACACGCAAATGTGTACGATCAAGATTAGGGACTCACGGGAAGATATCACAACACAACTCTAGACACAAATTAAAATAAAACAAGCTTTATATTACAAGTCAGGGTCCTCGAGGGCTCGAATACATAAGCTCGAATACACAAGAGTCAGCAGAAGCAACAATATCTGAATACAGACATAAGTTAAACAAGTTTGCCTTAAGAAGGCTAGCACAAAAGCAGCAACGATCGAAAAGACAAGGCCTCCTGCCTGGGAGCCTCCTAACTACTACTGGTCGTCGGCGGCCTCCACGTAGTGGTAGGCACCCTCGGTGTAGTAGTAGTAGTCATCGTCGAAGGTGGCGCCTGGCTCCTGGGCTCCACCATCTGTTTGCGACATCCGAGAAGAATGGAAAAGGGGAAAAAGATGAAGCAAAGCAACCATGAGTACTCATCCAAAGTACTCGCAAGCAAGGATCTACACTACATATGCATCGGTATCAATGAAATGGATAGTATCTGTGGACTGAACTACAGAATGCCAGATTAGAAGGGGAAAGCCTAGCCTATCGAAGACTAGCATCTTCAAGCATCTTGTAGCATCAGAAGAGATAAGAGTAGCATAATATAATATTAATAAGTATGTTGTAACATCGCCCAGAGATCACTTCCTCGACTCCCTGCGAGAAAGCAATCTCGGAGCCATCATTTCCATTACATGCCTCAGCATCCAGTTCTAGTTGTATCGATCGGGATACAACTCCGAGCGTCAGTTACCATGCAGACGGCTATTCAAATAGATAATACTTCCCTGCAGGGGTGCACAAACTTACCCAACACGCTCGATCAACTCTGGCCGGACACACCATCAGGTCATGACCGGCCTCGGCCGATCAACACACCGCAGTCCTACCTAGGCTCAACAGAGAGGCCAGCACGCCGGTCTACATCCTAAGCGCTCAGGGGTCTTGGGCCCATCGCCCTTCACACTATTGCATGTTCCGTGGACGGCCGGGATCAGTCCTAGCTACCTCCTTATATAAGGCAGGTGCTTACGCGGGCCACCCGGGCGCGTGCCGCTCCATTGCTGACGTCCGTTGAGCTTTCGGCTGATACATACGACGCAAAGTGCCCATACTTATTCCCGCATGGTGGTTAGTGCAAAAAAGGCCAGAGGCCTACTCGGATCACATATCCAAACCATTAGTGTCTTGGTAGTGCGCGGTAACGAGCAGAGACTCACGATCATGTGACCCCGTCGCCCCGTCTCGTGGACTTACGGCAAGGGCTAAGAATGCCCGGCCATGCCACGTAATAATCTCTCGGGTACCCTCCAGGTCAACCCGACTTCACATCACTCGCGGGTACCCCTTGGGGCCGACCCGATGTCATCATGGTTCTGTGGTAAGTCAAAGTAACGTGTGTCCGAAACATCAAGGGAGAAACCCGAGGAATCACCCTCAATGGATTCCCACTCGATGTAACCGTCAAGGTGGACTTGGAGGAATCACCCTCGATGGTCCACACTTGAGGGGTTGCATGACAGAGTCGTTATCGGGAGTTGTGAAGGAGGAATCACCCTCGATGACCACGACCGAATAGCTAAACTACAGGGTTAACATCAGAAGTGCTGATGAGGTATCACCCTCAGCACACGATAATAACTCTGCAGAGTCGTACAACTAAGGAGGGTGATGTGCGGTGTCGTGGCCTCGACGTCGATCACGTTGATCGAGTCATCGAACATAAAGCAGGGCAACTGGGACAAGGTGGGGGTCACTGATGGATCTCTAACCAACCTATACTAAGTAGTTTAGAATAAGCAGGTAAGGTATGAAAGCAGGTAAAAAAAACAGGCTATGCATCAGAGTAGGATCATACAAAAAAGCAGTAGCAGTTCTAATGCAAGCATAAGAGAGAAGGGAATGGGTGATATCGGAATGACCAATGGGGGGTTTGCTTGCCTGCAAGCTCTGTTGAAAAGGAAGTAGTGTCATCGTCGATGTAGTCGATCACAGGGGCAGCATCGGTCTCGGGGTCTACCGGAGAGAAGAGGGGGAAGAAACAGTAAATATAAGCAAACAGACGCATCACTAAGCATGACATGATGATATGCAAAGCTAGGGTGTTCTAACGCGGTGTTACACATTGCAGACGGGGAGGGAAAACATCTGGAGGGGGTTTCCCGGCGTTTGGCATTTTCCGGACAGATGAAAGAGAGGGGAAGGTTCCATGTTCAGTAGGTTAGAGGGGTGTGGCAGGTATGTGGGTGACATATTCGTCATATTTTTCTGATCAATTTTCATATACAAATTTTTTTCATCCGAGTTACGGTTTATTTTCTATTAATTTTCAAAGTTTTAAACATTTTCAGAAAAATCCTGGAATTAAATTAATTCGAAAATTAAATGGATAAATTGCTAGGGGTACACAGAAGTGTACCCAGCAGAAAGCTCATTAGGCTGACAGATGGGTCCCAATTGACTGGGTCAACTGCCCAGTCAGCAAAGACTGACTGGTGGGGCCAGTGCCCAGTCAGTAGGCTGACTGGGTCAACCCTATCCATTGGAACAGTGGACAGGGCCCACATGTCATACACAGCGAGTTAATTAGGGGGGTTAGGTTAATTGGTTGGGTTAATTAGAGGGTGGGGCCCTAGTGTCAGTGAGGGTTAGCGTGGCGGTTAGTGGCTAATGACGCCACGTCATCAGGTAACGGCGGCTAACCGCCGGTGCTAAACAGGAGCACCGGAGTTGCCCGTCCGGCCAAGTCCGGCGACCATTCGTCGCGTGGTTTGGTCTGGCGTGATCCTGGGATCGAGCCACGTCTGCTGGGTGGTGGCAGCAGGTACGGGGACGGCCGGAGTCGAGCTTAGCTCCAACAATGGCGGCGGCGATGTTCGGGTGGAAGTGGATCAGCAGCAGCAGTGCGCAAACGGGCGAGGCAAAGGGTTAGCGAGGTCCTACGCGCGTGGGCTAGCTAAACGAGCACTGGCACGGGACCATTTGGTCGCCGGAAGCTCGTCGACGATGAGCGCCCGCGGCAATGGGCTCGGGCACGTACGGGACGGCGACTACGGGCACGTTGGGGTGAGGAGAAGAGAGCGGGGAGGAAGGAGAGCTCACCGCGGAGCACAAGGAGGCTCGGTGGCGGTTTAGGAGCTGCAGGGGCGGCCAGAGTTGTTGGCGAGGCGGCGGCGGCCCAAGGAGGAAGACGGGGTGGATCCGGCGCTGTGGCGCTCCTCGATCCCGGCGAGCTGCACCAAAGGGCGAGGCACTCCACGGCGAGGCAGACGAACACGTCGGCTAGGCGTACGGACGGCAGTCGCCACGGTGGTGGCCGACGGCGGCGACGCGGTTGCTCGGTGAAAAGGGGATCTGAGGAGAGGGAGCAAGGGGGAGAGGATGAGGGAGAGCACGAGGGGGCAAGTGGGGAGGGGCCCAAGGAGGCAGGGGTTGCTGGCGGCCTTATCCTCCCGGTCATCACCGGCGAGGGGGTCGGGCGGCGACGAGCACGCGCGGGCGCTCGGTCGGACGCGCCCGAGGAATAGGGAAGAGGGGCGAGGGGTTTGAGTGGGCCGTCGTGCCCTGGTGGGCTAAGGCCCAGGGGGCAGGGGGCCCTCTCTTTTTCTTTTTCTCCTTTCTTTTCTTTTGTATTTTCTTTTATCTTTTCTATTTCCAATTCTTATAAGGACCAAAATAGTTTTATAAAATACAAAACTTGCACCTAGAGTATTATTATAAATTAGGCTACTGCCACAATAAGTTTAGCAGTTAAATAAATTAGTTTAGCTTTTTTATAAATCAAAAGGCATTTAAATAATTGCTTTAGCTACTGTTTAAAATACTTTAGGACACATAGACACTTTTATAAAAATGTTGGTTCACCACCATAATTAGTTACGGTATATTTTCCACATGATGAACATTTTAGATTTCATGTTTGTGAATTTTTGTATTTCACTTATTATTTGAATTTGAATTCAGGTGGAATTTGACAAGAGAAAGAATCAAGGATGGTCATACACAGCTTAGCAAAATGATTAGTTTAATCTAGGAGGGTTACTATAGCATGACACTGGGGGTGTTGCAGTTTGTGATTCCCTATGCAAGCACGAAAGTCAATAGTTATGCAATGAAATTACATCCTACTTATGGTGCATTATTCGGTGTTAGTTATGCTTAATGCTCGCTTATGTGATTTTTCTTTTCTTGGTTGGTTGCTTCTTAATCTTTTTGCTACCCTCCACTTGTACTAAGTAGAGATACTACTTGTGCACCCAAAATCTTTAAACCCAATTTTGCCATATGAGTCCACCATACCTACCTATATGCGGTATTTCTGTGTCGTTCTAAGCAAATTTGTATGTGCCATCACTTATTTTCAAAATAAATTTCCTTTTTGTGTGCCCGTACCACTCATGAAGCGGCAGGGGGCGGCCAATATTTTCCATGCTAGATGTGCTATTCTCAAGATGAGTGTTTATTCACTTGTCATTGCACGAGAGTACGGAGGTAATAGAGATGCCCAGTCCCGAAATGAAAAAGAAATTTACTTTATGTTGTCAAATAATAAATTCCTTGGAAAGTGTTGGTATGGAAGGAACCCGTGGATACGGCTAGCCATGGATTGTGAAAGAATGGTGGAAAAAGGAATAAACTTTATTTTCTGTTTGGGAACCGCCTATGATATATCTAGCATGGAAAGTGTTGGGAATTCCTCGGTCGTTTTCGTTGACAGGAAAAGTATGCCTCTCAAAAAAAAATATCTCTCAATTTAAGCTTTGAGCTCTGGCACCTCTACAAATCCCTACTTCCCTCTGCGAAGGGCCTATCTATTTACTTTATGCAATTTTTATTTTTATTTGAGTCTCCATCTTCTCTTATAAAGCACCAACTAAGGGGCACTATGATCGTACTTGAGCATTGGATGTAGCTAATATGCGAGTGTGTTTCATGAATGGATCAATGATCGAGCATGATGTGCAAGGGGTAACTTTCTTTAGTGTTGAAATTTTGAAAGACATGGTTGCTTGTTGATATGCTTGAGTATTGAAATCTTCATGCCAAAACTAGACTATTGCTTTGAACCATATGAAAGTCCAAATGTCCATGCTACAAAGAAAAGAATATGTGATGAACATGTTAGGCAGCATTCCACATCAAAAATTCTGTTTTTATCATTTACCTACTCAAGGATGAGTAGAAATTAAGCTTGGGGATGCTGATACGTCTCCAACGTATCTATAATTTTTGCTTGTTCCATGCTGTTATATTATCATTCTTGGATGTTTTACAATCATTTTATAGCAACTTTATATCATTTTTTGGGACTAGCCTATTGACATAGTGCCCAGTGCCAGTTGCTATTTTTTTGCTTGTTTTTTACTTCGCAGAATATCAGTACCAAAAGGAGTCCAAACGTAGCGAAACTTTTTAGAGAATTTTTTTTGGACCAGAAGACACAAGATGGGCCAAAGAAGTACCAGAGGGGAGGCACGAGGTGGGCACAACCCACCAGGGCGCCCCCAGGAGCCTAGGCATGTCCAGGGGGGTTGTGCCCCCCCACCCTCGGTGGCCTCCCGCACCGCCTCTTCGCCCTATAAATACCCAAATATTCCAGAAACCCTAGGGGAGTCGACGAAACACAATTCTAGCCGCCGCAAGTTCCAGAACCACGAGATCCAATCTAGACACCATCACAGAGGGGTTCATCATCCTCATTGGTGCCTCTCCGATGATGCGTGAGTAGTTCATCATAGACCTACGGGTCCGTAGGCAGTATCTAGATGGCTTCCTCTCTCTCTTTTGATTCTCAATACAATGGTCTCTTGGAGATCTATTTGATGTAACTCTTTTTTTTTGCGGTGTCTTTGTTGGGATCCGGTGAACTTTGAGTTTATGATCAGATCTATATCCATAAATATTATTTGAGTCTTCTTTTGATCTCTTATATGCATGATTATTTATAGCCTTGTATTTCTTCTTCGAATCTTTGGTTTAGTTAGGCCAACTAGATTGATTTTTCTTGCCATGGGAAGAGGTGCTTTGTGATGGGTTCGATCGTGGGGTGTTCTTTCCCAGTGACAGAAGGGGCAGCAAGACACACATGTATCGTTGCTATTAAGGATAACAAGATGGGGGCTATTCCCACATGAATAGATCTCGTCTACATCATGTCATCGTTCTTATTGCATTACTCCGTTTCTCCATGAACTTAATACACTAGATGCATGCTGGATAGCGGTCGATGTGTGGAGTAATAGTAGTAGATGCAGGCAGGAGTCGGTCTACTAATCTTGGACGTGATGCCTATATATTGATCATTCCCTTGGATATCGTCATAATTATTCGATCTTCTATCAATTGCCCAACAGTAATTTGTTTACCCACCGTGTGCTATTTTCTCGAGAGAAGCCACTAGTGAAATCTACGGCCCCCGGGTCTATTCTTTATCATATTTGCTTTGAGATCTATTTTTATTTGCTTTTATTTTCAGATCTATTATTCCAAAAACCCAAAAATACCTTGCTACACTTTTTTGCTAATATTTATTTTATTTTGCATTTTATCGAGATCTATTTATCCAATCTACACAAATTTTATCCCGTCAACTTGACAATTTCTGGCACCGTTACCCGTGGAGGGATTAACAACCCCTCATAACCGTCGGGTTGCAAGTATTTGTTCTTTGTGTGCAGGTACCGTTTACATAGTGTTCCTTGGTTCTCCTACTGGATTGATACCTTGGTTTCATAACTGAGGGAAATACCTACCGTAGCTGTGCTGCATCATCCTTTCCTCTTTGGGGAAATACCGATGTAGTTCAAGCGACATCAAATATCACTTTGGCACAGAAAGATTTGCTAGCAAGGAGTTGGAAGTTTGATTTGTGTCTTCCAAAGATCAGGTTGCAGATGGCTTTACAAAGGCCTTGTCCACAGGACCATTAGAAGAGTTTAAGCGTAATCTAAACTTGAGAAGTTCAGATTAAGGGGCTATGTTAGACATATAATGTTATGCGTGGTTGTCATGTAATCTAGGATATGCTAGCAGGTTAGAATTGTTAGGACTTCTTCCTTATCTCTTTATCTCACGTATCCTCCTCATGTAACCTCCTGTAATCCTATCGATCGGTTAGCCAGAGGCTACCGCACGCTGTACCCAAAACCCATCGATCAATATAAACAATGCGGGTCTCCCTGTATGGAGATTGAGATGCTTCCATCATCGTTTAACAGAAATGACATTACATGACATGCATCTCATTATGTCATCTCACTTCCTATAGGGAAAATATGTCATTTGATTCATATGATAGAAATTTCTTATTGGGTCTATGCTAACTTTTATTTCTTTGAAATGTGAAGGATTGCTTCCGATCCTACATAGGAATAGGAATTCATTCCTACAAACAAGAGGCTCCAAAGAAATTTTCCTGCAAATTTTTTATCATTTAGAATTCTTACGAAATTCTTCCAAACCAAAGGAGGCCTTAGTGCACAGAAAAAAAATCCCTTTTGCCCCTGGCTCGCACATCTCCGTCTCCAGCCCACACATGTGCAGCTCCGACGAGGTATGACAACACCGCCCCTCCCTTGAGGTTGCCCCCACTCATCTAGGTCGCATCGAGGTCCAATAACATCCCCCTGTGGTGGTCGTCGTAGCATTCTGGATGGCCTCCGAGACTGGTCGCAACACCCATCAAGTAGCCCTGCCAAACGCCGGTTGCAGCTAATCGGCCACCATCTGTAGCACTCACTACTGAGAAAGGGCTTATAGGTGAACTCAAATCAGTGGCGAGTGCAACATGTTACCCGCCACAACTATTTTGGAAAACTAGTTGTGGTGGGTGCGAAAAGTTACCCGCCACATCTGCCGACATTGGAGTGGCGGGCGCGGCCGAGAACCCGACACAGGTAAACTCTTCTAAATTAACCCGAGGGGAACCAACTGTGGCGGGTCTAACCAAGCGCTTGCCACTGGTTTTGGACATAGCAGTGCCGGGCTCGTAATCCGCTCGCCACAACTACATTTCGACAAGGCGCGCCAAAAAATCCAAAAATTAGAAAAGTTTCTTGTGACAGGTGCTCCCTGCTGCCCAACACTGCTCTCTCCACACACATACCGCTTCCACCCGCCCGTCCCAGCCTAAATCCATTTTCATTTCTTTCGTCAGTTCCTCTCCCTCTTCCTCCCCCCCCCCCCCCCCCCCCGCGGGTGCCCGAATCCCGCCACGAGAGTCTCCTTCCATGCCGTTCGCCGCAGCGAACGATGCCAGATCCGACTTCCACGTCGTATGCCGCCTCGACCACCGACGTCTGCCATCGCCACCACCGCCGGAGCCTGCTTCCACGCCGTCCACCATCGTCTGCTGCCAGAGCCTCCTTCCACGCTGTCCACCATCGCGTCTGTCGCTTCCACACAGTCCACCATCATGTCCGCCGCCAGAGCCATGTCCCAAGGTATGGTATCTCCCCTCCCGTGCGCCATTGTTGAAGATACACTATACATTGGCTTGAGGTAGGGTTAGGATCAGCCTCCAGATTTCTAGAATTAAATTAGTTTTAGATAGGGTTAGGTTTGCCTCTTCGTACTTCTTAGTTTAATGTTGGCAATGTTGTTTGATTCATATTTCTACAATTAAAATAGATAGTGGCAATGTTGTTTTCGATTTATTTTTTGCATTGCAATAGAGAGTGATAATGTTATCCATCTGTGGTACATGTTCTATTTCCAGGGATTGAACAATGAGTGCCAACGTTTTGGCAAAACATTGATTAACTTCCGTTTTGCTAAATTTCTGGCACTCAATATGTTCACTTTTTTACGCAAAGGTCATGCCGAATTTCTTTCCTGGCTCTCAATATGAGTGGCATTTTTTTAGTTAAATAGAGAGTGGCAATTTTGTTTGATTTATTTTTTGCATTCCAATACAGAATGGCAATGTTACACGTCTGTCGTACATGTTCTATTTCCAGGGGTTGAACAATGAGTGCCAACGTTTTGGCGAAACGTTGATTAACTTCCTTCTCACCAAATTTCTGGCACTGAAGTTGTTCACTTTTTACGGAAAGGTCATGCCGAATTCATTTCCCGGCTCTCAATATGAGTGGTATTTTTGCATTTAAACAGGGAGTGGCAATGTTGTTTGATAAATGCAGTACAATATGACTATTATTTATAGGGATTTGATTACTTTCATGACTTATCACTCATGTTAGCTATTTATAATTGATAAGTGCTTCATAATGATTCATCGCTAGGGATCATGGTGCGCAAGGCTTGCCATATCTGCAAAAATCCTTGTATGGATAGTTTGATTAATGCAGTACAATTTGGCATCTTCTTGAAGGGGGGATTCAAAAAATCTATGGTAATAGTGTTTAACTTTAGCATTTAATTCTAATCATTTGCTGATTTTTTTACCGTCTTTACCATTAATTATTAACTGTATTTTTCTTAACTGTTGCATAGTGTATCTCATGCAACGTAAGGGCTGACTTCAACAATATAATCGGTGGTAGTTTCCACTTTAAGGATGATAAAGGGTGCAGATTCAAAGTTGATGTTCATAAGCAAAATGATAGAACCACCATATGCGGCGATGGATGGAAGAGCTACGTTTCAAAAAATAAGCTCGGCGAGGGAAACTACATAAGATTTTACTTGCGTGGAGCGGTCAACAGGTTAAGGACTAAGTATTTCTCTGACCAAGATCATGATGAGCTTGACGAGGATGATGATGATGATGATGACAGCGAGGATGATGATGATAGCCAAGTTGATGACGATAGCCAGGATGATGAGGATGAGCAATATGATGAGGGTAGCAGTGATGATGACGATGATGGTCCATACAATTCTGCAATTTTCTCTCAAAGAATGAAGGAACTTACTGAGGATGAGAGGGCCAATCTCATCGCTATCCTACTATCAAGTGTGCAATACTTGGGGAAGCCATTTGTGCATCGTTTAATTAAGACCAACATCATCAAACACGTCATGGTATGTTTTGTATTATTTCCTTTTTTTTTTGTTCAATATGTGGCGAGATGTCTAACATTGCATTCTCTATTTGCTTTTAATCAAAAGGATCTTAGAAATTACCTATGAAGATGATTTCCGGCCAGGACATTCCTGTCATTGGAAAAGCTGGAGTACTCCTTGGAGCAGCAGGGTCTGTCACCAGCCTTTAGTACAAGACAAACACAAACGGCCACATATCGTTCTATGAGATCGGCTGGTGGGAATTCTTGAAGAGAAAGAGATGACTAAGAGTTGACACATCGGTGCTAATGACGATAAGGAACAACAGCAACAATAACTTACATATGATGGTTGTTGTAGACCTTATTTAGAAATAAGGTCCAAGTAAAAAATCCTAGGAACTCTTTGTTAGTTAGTTAAGATGCTTGTGATACATTTATGTTGGTTTGTTAAGTGGAACAAATTTTAAGTGTTAGTACTTGTCATGAAGAGTACTAATTAACTAGTGAACCTGCATCCCTAATCTTTCAGTGGCGTGCTCAATTTGCTTCTAATCTCCAAGGTCACATCATATTGCAATTTGTTACATGGGTTTTATGCTAAACACAACCATGGTAGAACAATTATTGTCGTCACTGCAAATTTTTTAATTTGCATGCCTAAGCTTTCAATGGCCGAAAAAATTGGATTGCCCACCACTGCAGGGTCACTAGCAGTGGCGGGCGTTCGCCCACCACTGATGCCATTTTAGCAGTGGCGGGCGGCCCTGAGAGCCTTTCCTGCCACTACACGGCTTTTTGCGCCCACCACTGCGAGGCATTCCCGCAGTAGTGACTGCCCCATGCCAGTTGTAGCTCGTCGGCTGTCGGTTGTAGCACATCCCCGTTGTAAGCTCTCAAGTAGGTCTAAATGGGTGATTAGACTACTTGACAAATAAAGACTTTAGCAATTGTTAACAGATTTTAGCAATTCTATCAAGTCTAGCTATTTTTTTCTAAATAATACATTTTTTATTAATTTATAGAAATAATACGCCAAACTTTTATTTGCTAAAAATAATATGGCCTCGTCCCGCAGGAGGACGAGTGGACCCCATCGCCCTACTGGACCATGTCTCCCTATCGGAGTACAACAGCTAGCCGGTCTTCCACGTGGCGTCCGGCGATCGGCGCGGCCACGTCGCACCGCTCCCCCTCGTCCAGGCATGGGCTGTCGGTGGCCGGGGCCCAGTCGACACGGGCCTGTCATCCACCCGCTGGACGATCGTCCCCCTGTCAGACGACAGGGTGCCAGCCCTACGCCGACGCTTCTTTCTTCCTTCTCCTTCACTTATCCTCCTCTTCCTCTATTCTTTCCTAGTGTTCTTCGTTTCTTATCTTTCCCACTCAAAAACTAACCCATTTGTACACCAAACTGAGCCATTTTTTGCCGATTTGCCACCGTAGATACATTGTAGATAGTTGGGGGAGGCAAGGGAGACCTCGATCTAGTGATGGGGTAGCTCGTGGTGGTCGTGGTGAGCATTTTGGTGGAGGTGGTGGTGAGCATATTGGTGGAGGTGGTGGATGTCGTGTTGGTGGTGGAGGTGGAGGTGAAGCTGCGGCGGTGTGGTGGAGGTGGTGGAGGTGAAGCTCCGGCTCCGGTGATTGAAGGCCGCCGTTCGTCGTCGTTGCTTCGCATGCTTCAAGGGTATAATTTTACAGACATTTTCTCCTATAGATGTTATTTGCTCCGGTAATATTTCGTATTAGGTGTGCGAATATTGTTATTTGCTCCGGTAGTAACCGATATATTGTTAGATGTCTACTATTTAGTTGTGTGAATATATTCAGTTGCTCCGGTAATATTTTGTATTATATGTAGATGTCAAATATGTAGTTCTATCAATATTTGAAGTTGTTCCGGTAATATCCGTAATATATTTATTTTAGTAAATATTTTAGGTGTGTGAATATTTTTAGTTGCTCCGTTAATATTCCGTAATATATGTACTTGTCAAATATTTAGGAGTGTGAATATTTCTAGTTTGTCATGCTGTTTAACAGTTGTCTATCCATGTTAAATAATTTTATAGGTGAGCTGAGATGTCTGATGTAGTGACGTTCATATTTTACTATGGTCCTGGTAATGTCCAAACAAATGAGATTGGGGTTGATCTGAGTGAATTTGAGCATAGAGGTGCCACTGACCGCCCCTCAAACATGGTCTGTTAGTCAGTTGAAAGAATGGTTGACAACATGTTTAGGGCTGAATACTGAAACGCACACCGTGGGTGTTCATGCATTGTGGACCCGGTCAAGTTCAAACATTTTCTTCTATTTGAGGCTAATAGAGAGGGACTCTCAGTGGGTGCGTTGGTTACAAGGTTGCAAAACCAGGGGATGCAATCCTTGTGCCTTAGTGCTTCCCGTTATGAAGGAGGTAACTGCACCTGAAGGTGAGGGTGGTTACAATTCTGGGCAAAGCAGTGATGGGATGATGCTATCTATGCCAAATGCTGGAGATGATGGTTACGAACAAGGGTAGAGTAGTCAGGTAGGAGGAAATGTCGATGGTTATTACAGTGGGGAGGTGGACGGTGACGAGGTAGATGGGCACATGCAGAACCAGATGAAAGATGAGAATACAGATGTTGACATTGGTCATGCTGATGATTCCGACGAGTCTGATGAAGAAGAGAACGCAGAGGATGTGCCGAATCATGCATCATGGAATCATGACTTCTCATCAGCAATGATCGTGAACGATGGGCATGATTCTTCCTGGCAATATCACCAGAATAACATTGCGACGGGTGCTATGTATCCCAACAAGAACGCTCTGAAGGACACAATCATTCAATGGGCAATGTCCACACAAAGGGTTTTCAAAGCTCAGGTGTCAAGTCAGAAATACCTGACAATGGTATGCAAGAATGAAGATTATCCCTCCAGGGTGCATGGCTATCTCCCTAAGTATGGCACAAGCTGGGTCAGGGGCGGAGGAGCCGGTAGGGCGAGCTAGGGCGGCCGCCCCACCTTGATTTTCTGCAAAAGCGTCTATATATAGGTGTGTGTGGTGTATACGTCATGGCTGGCTGGCTTGATTTCTTCGAGCGAGTCATGATCTCGCTGTGAAAAAGGAGATAGGCGAACGAGCAACCTTATTTGGGCCTTGAGCCCATTGCATTACTCCCGCTGCTGGGCTGTTGATCATCGCAGCTTGGCGAAGAGCTAAAGTGGTCGTGAACTTCACGCACGGTAGTGGGCATTCAGTTTTTGTAAGCGCACGTGTGTACTCCCTTAAAAAAAAGTGTACAACACATCATTTACAAGCACAATCGAGCTCTATCGTCGTATGGCGCCCTGACAAACCTTAGTCATTGGGTCCGCCACTGTTACCGATAGTGATGCTGACTTTTTACGCTAGTGTTCGCCCTACCTTAAATTTTTTCCGTCCTCCGCCACTGAGCTGGGTGATCAGTGACCTAGTTCAGCACAAATGTCTTATTCCCTGCATCCCTCAAGATCATGCCAACCTTTCGTCCATGCTTATTGCTCGGTTGCTTTACAGCGAGATAGTGGAGTGCAAAGCGATGGAAGTGAAGGTTATCCAGATAAAAGTATTCGTCAGGTTCAAATACATAATTTCTTATGGCAAGCCTTGGAGGGCTAAGCATAGGGCGCTTCAGACCAGATTTGGTTCTTATTTCGATGAATATGACTCTGTTGTCCAGCTCCTCCACACGCTGCAGGACCGGAATCCTGGCACCTATGTCGACATCCAAGACCTTTTCATGCCAGAGTTCCCAACTGTGAGGGTGCTGCATCGACTGTTCTTCTCTTTCGGTGTATGCATCGAAGCTTTCAGGCATTGCCGACCGGTGATATGTGTAGATGGCACTTTTCTCACTGGCAAGTACAAGGGTCAGATCCTAACAGCCATTGGTCAAGACGGGTAAAATCAAGTAGTACCACTCGCATTTGCATTTGTGGAGAGTGAGAACATTGAAAGTTGGACATGGTTCTTCAGGCAATTGAAAGTAGCAGTTGTGAAGGATAAGCCCAATGTTTGCATCCTTCATGACAGGCACGCAGGTATACTCAATGCGATAAAGACACTGACAAACCTTGGTCCTGAGGAACAAACTCCATGGCAGGACTTGCAGAGCCGTTGGTGCATGTGCCATCTGGGGGCTAATTTCTTCTTGCAGTTCAGAAATAAGAACCTGATGAATTTGTTCAAAAAACATGCAAGCAGAACCAGCTATGGAAGTACAATTTGATACGTGACAGACTTAATGTGTGCACGCAGAGACACGTTAGGGACAGGAAAGCTGCAAGAGATGCAGCGGTGAGAGTACATGTTGAAGCAGTAGCAGCACAGTTAGCAACTGGAACAGCGGCCGTGGAGGAGGATCCTGTTGGGCTTTGTGACTTGCCAAGATTTGACCCACCTGGTACTAGGAGAAGGCTCAGGAGGTCGATTAAAACCTTCGAGCAGTGGATAGAGCATGAGCCTCTGGAGAGGTGGTCTTTGCTACATGACACACATGGAGCAAGGTATGGTGTCATGACTACCAATCTCGCAGAAACATACAACTTTGTCCTCAGAGGAAACCGGGCATTGCCACTTACAGCCATCGTTGAGGGTATTTTCTATGGCACCGTGAAGTATTTCAGAGATAGACGTCAAAAAGCATAGCAGCATATCTTGAACAACCCAAGCACACGTTACTATGAAAGGATTATGAAGTACATGGAAGAAAAGATGCAAAAAGCTAGGTCACACACTGTAGTCCCCATTGGTAATCAAGAAAGAAGGTTTGAGGTCCGCTTAGCTAACAACAAATTCGGCTGTGCAAATGAGCTGAGGACGCATGAGGTCAAAATTGGAAATGAAGTCTAGCCAACGTGTGAGTGCACATGCAACAAACCAAAGTTGCTTCACCTACCATGCTCCCATGTACTTGCTGCTTGCGGGCAGATTGGAATGGACGCAATATCGTTCGTGTCTCCATATTTTCTAAAAGAGTCCGTCCTCAATACCTGGACAGGTGAGTTACTGGGATTTCGCTCAATGAGTAACTTCAACACCATTAATCTTGTTGAAAGGCGGTACATTCCAGACCCAGAGAAGGGGATTAACAGGACTGCTACTGAGTGGCTAGTTAGGGTTCAGCCGTATGTTACACAATGGGAGACTGTGAGCACACATCTGTGGCACGAGAATCACGACTTTGATTGGATGAATTCAATCTCTATCTTCAGCGGTACATGACCGAAACATGGTTATGCATCGTTCATCACACTCACCCAGATGAGATACCTGCCCCTACTACGGTGGATATGTACCCGAGCTATGATACTTCGCGCTCTAGGCAGCACGTGGTAAGATATATTATCTTTATATAATGCAAGTAGTTCATACATACTTTGCCGTGCCTACCTAATAATCGTCCTGACAATTTCAGGATGAGTTGACTCGCGGACTTGGCGAGGAGGTGTCCAACTTTCAGCGTTCACTGTCGTCTGCACCTCTAATGCTTCATCGGGCTCAGGTCCAGAACTGGATGACGCGCATTGAGGGGAGGCTATGATCTGTGTATCGGGCTATTACGTGCACACGCACTTCGGACATTCTTCACCAACAGCCCCTACAACGGCCCCCGCGTCACTCCACGCACCAGCAGCAGCCGCGTCGCTCGACTGGTTAGCTCGAACCCACACATCACCGACATGAGCCGTGTCCACGTCTAGCAGAGCAGTGGACGGCCAGGCCACCACCTCCTGACCAGGCTGGTAGTTTGGCGTGGAAGCACCAGCCGGATCCCACGTCTGGCTACGTGTTTCGGCCAGGACCCCAGCAGCAAGGTCCCACACCAGGATTCATGATGCAACCTCCGCCTACAAGTATGTTTCTTCATATTAATTCTTGTCAATATCGATTGGGCCTATGTATTTCGTCATTACTTATGTTCCTCCATTCAGCAGGGTCCTACGGATATCAGGCGTATGGACATGATGCGTTTATGTCCGGATCCGGGTGGGATAGTGACCATGAAGGTGGGCATAACACACATGATTTCTTGTCGCAGCACAACGAGTGGATGGACATGTAATCGACTCCTGCACCACCTCCCACACAGGAAACACAATATGACACAGTATGAAACCGGGCACACGCCGCCGCCTCCACCACCTCCACGACGTGGCGGACGACGTGGCTGATGCTTGTCTAGCACTATATCTATCTATGTATGCGAGGAACATATTCTACCTATGTATGCGACAGACATATATCTATCTATGTGTGCGAGAGACATATTCTACCTATGTATGCGAGAGACATATTTCTATTCATTCGCATTGTTAATCAAGTTACATTTCAGGAGAGACTGCTAGAGATAATTAAGATACAAGTACATCAAAATTAAACGGTACGACTTAGCTTAGATAATACAACATACAAACTACATGAAGACACCATCGTCATCCTCCATCGATGCATCACTCTTGCCCTTCGACGATGAGGCACTCTTGCCCTTCGACGATGCGGGTGTCTTGGCCTTGCTGCTCGGCATGAAGATATCGTCTTCGTCTTCGCTTTCGTCAGTCCATAAATAAGTATGCTCTGCTGCAGTCCTTAGGAAAGATGCACTCTTATGTTGTTGCTTCTTCCACCTTACATGCAACCTGAGAAGTTCTTTCCGTAACTCCTCAAAGGTCCTTGCAGGCCACCCGCACCTACTTAATGCGTGAGCCAACTCATTCAGTATGGTGTCACTACTGATAAGTTCGTCCCATTGAACTATCCTATTGTCTATCTTGAAATTACTGGCTAACCCCAGAAGACATTTTGACATACTCGGGTGGAAACTACAATCGAAAGGATAATGAGGATAATGGGACATCTTGACGAGACTACAATGCACTGCTTACCAACCTTTCTGTATGGGAGGGGGGTTTTATAAGTCGAGAAGAGAAATATGGCGGGAAAGAAGATGGCGGGAACAGAAGAGTTGGCACGAAAGAAGATGGCGGGAACAGAAGGGGTGGTGGGAAAGAAGTTGGCGGGAACATAAGGGTTGGCGGGAAAGATGATGGCGGGAAAGGCAGGTTTGGCGGGAAAGAAGATGGCGGGAAAGGGTTCCCGGGAACACGGTTATGAAAAAGTGTTGTGGACAATTAGGCTAGGCTCGAGCGAGGGTGCTGAGATACAATTATGGGCCGAAATACAGTTTCATTAGCTCATAAATTTGGTTGCATGCAGCTGTCGTGTTAGGGTAAGCCGACTAGAACTAATTAGCCAAGGGTAAGATGATTAGTTCCAATCATCTTCAGGGAGGACGACTGGAGCTAATCATCTTCAGGGAGGACGACTGGAGGCCCTTCTTCAGACGACTGCCCAGTCGGCCTACTGTGATCCGACTGGATACTAATCATCTACAAGTAAGACGATTAGTTCCAGTCGTCTTGCCCCAAGCTGACGCCGTATTATTTGTGAAATATATCTAAACCGTGTATTATTTCTGTAAATTAATAAAAAAATTGTATTATTTAAAAAATTAGCTCAAGTCTAGTAGCACCCTACACATACAAGTCTAAGATAGTAGCGGCAGAAAATAAAGACTTTGCACATGAACATAAATGAGGGGTTTGGAGATAATCAAACGCAACGAAGACACGGTGATTTTTCTCGTGGTTCCGATAGGTGATGCTATCGTACATCTATGTTAATGGAGACTTCAACCCGTGGAAGGTAACGGCTGCGAGAGTCCACGTAGGGCTCCGCCCACTAAGTGTCCACGAAGAAGCAACCTTGTATATGCCATCATGGCTTACACCCACAAAGGACTAGCCTCACTCGGGGTAGATCTTCACGAAGTAGGCTATCTCCTTGCCCTTACAAACACCTTGGTTCAACTCCACAAACATGAAGGCTCCCAAGAGAAACCTAACCAACCTAGGAGACACCACTCTCCAAAAGGTAACAGATGATGTTGTTGATGATGAACTCCTTGCTCTTGTGTTTCAAAAGATAGTCTCCTCAACACTCAAACACTCTCTCAAGGATTTTGGCTATGTGGTAGGAGAGGGATTGGAGTGGAAAGCAAGTTGGGGAGACTAGAAATCAAGGATCAAAGGTTGGAGTGGAATCCCCTTAATTTCAACATAACTGTATGTGGTTCTCTCTCAGAAATTGGATATGGGAAGTCGTGGCTTCGTCCTGGTTGCTCTCTCTGAGAGTTGGTGGAATGGGTGAGGTATATATAGGCAACACCAAAAACCTAACCGTTACACACCTTTATGCACTACTCTGTGGGACCGGGTGTAAACACTTGGTGAGACCGATTAGTATAAAAGGTTTGACTTTAGACTTTTCGATGAGACGGGATGGAACATCTCAGTGAGACTGATGAGTGATGACCTAATCACTTTCCACACATCGATGAGACCGATTGAAACCACTTGGAAATTCTGAAGTGAATGCAATTGGTTACAAAAGGTTGGCCAGTGCTCGTCGGTGGGATCGAAGGGTCATCTCAATGAGACCGAGTTGCTAGGGTTTAGGTAGTGGCTATGTCAAGTGCATCTCGATGGGTCTGGCTGTATGTGTTTTGGTAGTATCAAGAAGAACATTAGGGTTTTGGACATAGATGAATGTGAGAGTGTGGCTGAGGGTTTTGGAGCAATATCTCTAAGCACTTGAGCAGTTAGACCATGATTAAAACCTCATACACTTTTAATATTATTGGCTTTCCTATGGACTCAATGTGATCTTGGATCACTTAGCCAAAAATATAGAGTCTTGTAGCTTTGTCAACACATGTCCTTTGCATTTTTAGGGGTCCACATTCACATCCCATTGCCACACCTAAATTTAACTTTCCTGAAATATTCTTTGAGTAGGCATTAGTTCAATGATGTATATGTTGTTATGAATTTAACAAAACCATCCGGGGGTTAGTTGCACTTTTATCTGTGAGAGTTACAACTCATCGGTCACCGGTTGTAGCACCGACGATGGCCGGTCCCAGCACTGAAGGTCACAGTCCGTTGCACGGATGATTCGAGGTCCCAACATTGACAAAGGTATGTACCAGCACGCTGCGGCATGATCACAACATGCTGAAGCTTTGGTTCAAAGCTTCTAGGATGCTATGTCGTTTCCAGCATGCCACGATGCTGGTTGCAACAAGTTGAGATGCTTGTTCTAGCATGCCGTGACGTCGGTAGTAGCACGCTGTCGCGCTAGTCATAGCAAGTCGGGCAAGTAAATTGCTGATCGTATTAATAAGAAGAGAAAGGAGGTGTTATTTCAGCCGGGCGACATGGTGTGGGTACTCTTTCGCAAAGATAGATTTCCTAAACAGAGCAAGTCCAGGTTGAAGCCACGTGTTGATGGACCATATAAAGTGCTTGCCAAGATTAATGATAATGCATACAAAATTGATCCTCCCATTGAAGAGTTTCACTTGAGTAATACGTTCAATGTTGCTGATTTGATGCCATATGATGGAGAGCACCTTAATGCATCGAGGTCGTCGCCTTTTCGCGGCGGGGGGGGGGGGGGATGTTGAGGACATCCCTAGTCCATTACTATCTTTTCCACTAACGTTGTTGTTGCACAAGACAAGTCCAATGAAATTGAAATTGGGTCAATTACAAGAGCACGTACACAGCTACTAGAACAACAGGTGAAATCACTCTTAGTTGAATTTGGTCTTTGTGTTAATGAGAATTTACAATGCCTAAATCTTTTCATTTATGTATGATCTGGTTTGAAGAGGAGACAAGCTTGACACGTGGAGATGAAAAATTGTAGCAAGAAGAACATCTTGTGACGCACAACATCCGCAAGTGCGCGAGGGAGGAGAGGGAGGACGACGCATCACATAAAGAGAAGGAAAATCCTACACCATATCCGGATTGACTGCCACGAGGTCCGAAATTGAAATAAGTGTAGAATCCGCGTATGTGCTTCAAATAAGGCATGTAAATTCAATTTGGAAAGCTTGACTCGTGTGCTTTCAAACCATACGCCCGTAGCCCCCGATTCGCGGTGACCGAGTCGCTATCGTCAAAACAATACTGCGGGTGTTTCAGCCAGTAGATAGAGTCCTTTTAAGCTAGGAAAGTTAGATATATGTTTGTTTTCAAAACAACACTAGATTGGACGCCCAGGGTATTTATATACCCTTGTAATTCGTGGCTTTTAGGGTTAGGCCATGTTATACCTGAAACTAGAACTTCTGTTGAATTGTTGTAAGCATTCATCTGAAATCATATATTCCTCTTTGCATCGATCGGGAATATTTACCCACTCCAAGTTTGTTTCAATCTAGAGTTTTACTACCTCAAGGCAAGCGTAATATGTCGTTCCACTTGAATTGGTTGATTGCCAACCGCTTCGTGGTCGGCGGCGACGTGCGCAAGTGTGTGGTGTTGCGAATATCCATAGGGTTGAAGATTCGCCGCATTGGAACAATCAGAGAATTTGTGAGCGTCTCGCAAATTATCCAACCAGTTCGTCATCGATATCATCAGCTCACTGAGAAGATCGAGCAACCCCTTATCACCACCCCCCGGTGTACTACATCGTCATCAACCTCCCACCCCCGCATCACGCACACGGGAGAGGCGGAGTCACCAGTGCGCCTCCTTCGTAGGGTGCTCCTTCGCGAGACGCGGCGGTCGATCGGCGTCATCGGCCCCGATGGTACCAGCGCATTGCCATCTTGCCGTCCACTCAGCACGCGGTCACCGGGATTGCAGCATGTGGGCTCCAGCTTTTGCCGTTGACGATTGCAGCTCTCCCATCGGCTGGTTCCAGCGTGCATTCACCGTGGTTGCAGCATTCCCAGTGTCACCTCCTACGGCTCGCTGCCGTCGTCGGTTTGCACCACCGTGTTCCAGCAAATAAAATTCCCAGCGACAAAACTCATGCGGTCGTTGGTCGCAACAAAAATTTGTAAATAAGTTTTACTATATACTTAACACTGAATATTTAACATTTTATGACTATTTGTTGAGATTATGATGATTTTTAGACTCAATTGCACTATATGCAGCGTAAATATTGAATGGTGGCACCCCAAGCAGAGATTCTAGGGCATCGCCTGCGGTGGGGCTGATCAAGTGGGCTATGCTACTGGGCCAGGCAGTTACGGGCTTCCTTACATACATGGTCAAGGCCCAGGCCTTCCACTAGAGGATACTATATCACTGTCAGTTTTCTTTTCCTACAAGCAGGAGGTTAAAGAAACAGATTGCAGCAGGTGGTGGAATCAGTTGACAAAAGGTTCTAAAATTTGCAAAAAGGAAATAAAAAACACAATGCAGTTATCATTTGAATCTTGTTCAAAGGGGCGAGTTCTCAATGGAATAGATATGCAGTGTCTTCTGCATATTCCACAAAAAATGTACACCCCCAACACATGTATAACTTCAAACCCAGAACACCTGTCTATACAGTGTAGACTAAACTAAAAAAAAACAGAAGAGAAAAATCATCCAAAACAAGGGGTAACCAGGCAAGGCATACGCCAAGCCGCAAAACCATATGTATATGTAGCCGCTATTTGTGGCTAAACCTTCCGACCTGTCATCCAGTACCCAACAAGAACAGATAACAGGAAGACGAAGAGCACAAACGTACGTGAGAAACCCCCAAGAGACTGCCTTCTCTCGCTAAGCTGTTCCTGAAAATGAAGCAGCGTTTACTAGGATTAGATATCAGAATACAAAATCATAATGTCTAGCAACAGAGTTTGGTTCGGAAGAGCAAACAAGTTGACTTTTTTCCATTAATGTATTATGATAGTAGGAGATATTATTATCTTTTGGCAGAACTCCTGTCAACTTCTTTTGATCTTTTCGTGTTGTGTTATGATAGTCCGGAGATATTATATCAGGTTTGGCAGGAGTTACCAGACTGCTCAGGTTAATTTCTTGCAAAATTAGTTATGTCTGCAATATAATTGTGCGAGCAATACACATCAAGATTTACCCAGTTTCTCTGCATAACTTGGATAATAAATTGATCTTTTTCATTCATTTCTTAAAAGAACAATGAAATATGTTTTCAGGATAAAGATTTTGGGGAAAAGTAGCACAGCAACATAATAGTTATACGGAAATAGTGCCAATATATCCTCATTAGATGAGAAGTCATACCAGCTCTTGTTGAAGCTTCCTGTTTTCAGCTACATATTTAACAACTTCTGACTTAACCGTAGAGGCGTCCTAAAGAATCACAGCATATCAGTAATGTCAGAAACATAAATTTGTTCAGGAACTTTTAAGATGGTATAAACATAATAACAGAAAAAAAATCTATCAACGTAGACGAGCATTAATAAACATTAGGTATCACTGTCATACCGACAATGGCACAGAGAGGGGCATTTAAGAAAAATGAGATTAGCTATTACAATGCTCTTCAAACAATAAAAATCTAAGTCAATTGGAAGGTTATACATGGCAAGAGTCTGTAGCTTGCAAGCATATGATAGTGCTAAACTAGAGCTAAATATCGCATTTCCAAGTACAGTTTTTTTTAAAGCATAATAATTTGATGTTGTTATGTATCAGCGAGGATACTTTATCACTGACAGATACAAGAACATAGCAATGCTGTTTTTAGTGGAACAAACAGTCACCTTGTCATGTGAAGCTTGTGGTCCAGATGCATATTCTTGCCTAGATGCCTGAAAAGGAAGGGAGCACACCAACCATCATTAGGATTTTAGGAACAAACATAGCATCATATCTTACAGCATCAAGCAGCAATGGCACCACTTACAGCATCGATCATGGATTGTCTAAACACTTCATGGTCGACCTCCATATCTGCAATCTCTTCCTCGTCTCCCTCAGGCACCGGTGAGGGGGGATTTGCAGGGATGTAGATCACCCGCAGCTTGAACTCCTCCACTACCCTGCCAGGCGCTCTGCCGAACTACAAACCGTAACACTCACATTACAGATGACACAGACGGCAACATCCACGGAATGGACCTTGAGTGCTGCAAGAACTTACCATCTCAGGGACAATGTCCTTATGCGTTGTCCCTTCCTGCACAACAACGCTCTGAATGAGAAACTTGTCCTTGCATTGGTAATCCTGCGGGATCTCCTTGGGTGCCTGCATCGTAACTAGAGCAAGCAGCAATGCCACATAAGATGGGCTCATCAACCAACCAACTAGCAATTAACGCATCTAATGCAAAGTAGACGCACTTGTGATGCCGCAGGATCCCCCTGGCGGCACGATGCCGGAGGTAGGCCGCACTGCGTACTTTTTTGGGTTCGTTGTTTTCACCTGCACATTGAGCATCGCATAGGAAATCCGTCAGCAAAATTCCTCCAGAATATCACACTGCAAGTTTCAGAACTCAGAACAAAACCGTGGCAAAAATCCCCACCTTGAAAGCTACACGCTGATCGGTCTTGTTGACGAGCTCGATGCATCCTGAATTCGACTTCCTGAGCTCAACTGCTCGGAACATCGAAACATGAACGATCCGATCAGTCCCCACAGGCCAATATGGATCAAGAAACAGCAGAAACTAGCTGAGGGCAGGTGCCGGAAGCAACTTACATGGCATCTTGAGCTCGGAAGGGTAGATTCGGAGCAGCGTATTACTCATGGCGCCGACAAACGAAACGACGACCGGTGGGAGAGTCGGGACCAAACACCAACGATTTTCCTTCTTTTCTCTCGCCGGCAGAGTCGCGGGGACGATCCAAGAACGTCGTTTGCTGCCCCTAGAAGCAAACCACGCGGCTGGCGGAGGCTATCTTCTTTCCGGCTATGAAGGGCGAAGCAGGGGAAGGGCAGAGGATTTGTCGATGGGGGAGAGGGGCGAATCGGAGGAGGAGAGGACTCCGGAGGGTGGAAGGGAGGAATTCGGGCTGGCGTAGACAGAGGATTGATGGATGGATTAGGCGGTTTCGGTTGGGAAACACTGGCGATTGGCTGATTGATTGATTGACGGATTGGGAGCGGTTGCGTCGTGGGCAATCCGGGCTTCTTTCTTGGTTCCCTTTTATCTGTAGCGCGCCTTGCGTTGCGTTGGTTGAGGAGTTTAATAGTAGCTGGATTCGGGCAACGGCGGCGGAGCCGGGTTTGCCAGTTGGGATTGGCCGGACACGGCACCCACGTCGCCGCCCGGGAAAGGATCCTATCTCTTTTCTTTCCCTTTGTCCTCTCCGACTCCGACCGACGCCCGCGTCCACCTTTCCTACTTTTGATTTTGCTAAAACATATGGATGTACCTGAGTATTGCACATATACGTCATATGCTAAAACACAACTTCTGTTAAACTGAGACGGATTCGCCACACTCGCCAACTAAATGTGTCATCCCAACAAATATAAGTTGCCATGAAAATGTTCGACTTTTGATGCCTAAAAATCTGACTCGGTATTCAGATCCTTAATAATTAATTAAGGTAACATGTCCTACTACCAAAACGTACCAACATGGAACATGGTTGCGAGTCCGTGAGCCGAGGTGCAGGAGCCACTGATGTTCTGATCAAACACATGAATTCTACCCTAAAAAGGATGAACTGTACGCTGGAAGCTAATTAGTTTCTGAAAATAGCTGGCTACCACACCGCACCGAAAGGGGTACCCAAACCAACCTATGAACTGCCAGGCAAGCATCATCGGAACAATCAGTACAAATGATGCGGCGTTGGGTCATCAACTTGTCATCACTCAGATCTGAGGCTTCTACGACAGAAACGAGCTTCTTCAGCTACCACCGTCCAGTTTCTCCAAGGACATGCCACGGTCAAACAAGTCCAGAATTGTTACTGTAGCTGATTATGCAGTGTTGCTGAAATATCAAAGGTCTTGCGGCAAAACAGTACAAAAATGCTTCTATCGCTCCTTGTTTTCTCATCCGGGATTGTCGCTGCTCGCCAGTGATGCAGACAGTTGCAACGTCTTGCTCCCCGGCCGATTCCCGCTCGCTTTCAACATTTGGATACACCACCTGCCATCGATTACTTTCTTCTGTGTGATCTCCCAGAAGCAAGCTGAACAACATCCTAGTTCTGAGAAGACTCTTTCTTGGTCGAGAGGAACAGACTAATATAACTGGATGACAGGTGCCCTTTCCTGAGAGGAACCTCCTGCAGCTGATAGCACTTCTTAAACCTCTCGAATGTAACCTGACAAATCATATAGGCATGGAATATCTAGCATATTCCGCTAGCAGCATATCCATTTTACGTAGATTTTTGTAGTATAAGCAACTACGATGTGAACATTCACTGAAGAAGAGCTGTGTACCCAACTACCCATGATGGGGGTAAGAACACCTGGGATCTAAAAACCAATGTTTCCAATGCATTCAGCCTAAGCAACGTAAATCTAGCTAGCACCTGGCATGATGAAGGAAGAGTAATCATGTTAGGACATCAGTACTGCTAGTTGTCAACTGTCATTTGCAATAACTGAAAGGTGAAGAAACCACCATCCACCAACAGTTGTACTCATATAAAAGTGCTCATAAAAAAGCAACTGGCTTCAATATATCCTTCATGTTCATGGCATACTCATCAGTTCAAGCACTAGCAAAAACATGTGTGCTCACAAACGTGAATCAATTGCAAGAAAAAATGCACTTGTGTGACAGTAATGCGAATGACCAAAAACATGCAAGAACTAGCATACAAGAAAGCTGCTGCGGCCGCACAAAAATCTCAAGATCAAGTTGCTGAGCCAGGCCTCCAGCACGCCGAGCCAAGCGCCGGCGACCACATCGAGAATGTAGTGCCGGCCCAGAAGCACCCTTGACGCCGAAGTCGCGGCCGCCCAGAGGAACAGCACCTCGCGAGGGAGAGGGAGGCCCCCGTCCGCGAGGAAGGCGGCGACGAGGAAGGCGCGCGAGGAGTGGCCGCTGGGGAAGGACCAGTGGTCAACGGAGACGGCGACGTACATGTCCGCGGCGTTGTATGCCGGGCGCGGGCGGCGGACGATGTGCTTGGCGAGGCCGACGAAGGCGAGGTCGAGCACCAGGCCCACGACGAGGCCGACGAGGAGAGGGGAGACCACGGACGAGGTGGTGGTGGAGATCAGCAGCAGGGAGATGGGGACGGGGAGCCAGATGCGCCCGTCGCCGGCGACCTCGAAGGCCTTGAGGAGGAGGCGGGGCACCGGGAGGAAGAGGGCGTGGAGGCGGAGGGACACGGCCGCGTCCAGATCCCCAACGCCGCCCAGGAGAGTGGACTTGGACAGCGCCTGCGGTGCGGGGGCGTCCGCCGGTGACGAGGCGGATGCGGAAGCCATGCGCGCCGGCAGAGGCGAAGGGTCGGCCCAGGCGTCTGTCGGTCGGTTTCCCCCCTCTATGATTTTGCTCTTTGGCCTACGAGATCCGGAGGATTGGAAAGGGGTTTATCTGAATATTAAGGGCCGCTTTGATGCAATGTATCGTTTTCAAAGAAGAATTTGAAGTCTAATTTCAGTTTTCTTTGAAAGGATCAGATCTATTATAAAAGTTCATCGGAAGTACAAAGCATTTCAAACATAACAAAAATTACAATGAGATTCCGAGACCATCGAACAACCTCTACTGCCGCTAGAACGAACCGCCGATGCGCCGCTGTTGCTGCTCCCCACCGGAGTCGGCTTGACCTTGTCGATGATAGTTCCACGTGCCCCTAAGGACCAACGTCCTGAAGTCGTAGTCGTCGTCGTTGAACCCATGCATATATCTTAAGCATCTGACACCAAATCTCGCCACATGACGAGAAACTCTAACCACACCGCCCCAAGGAAGGGCAAGAATCTACACCGGAGCTCGTCGACTACGTCCAAACGGACGAACTCAATGAGGGTCGAAGCCCGGAAGACAAACTCGAAGAAGAAGCGTCGTCATCCGCCCTGGTCGCACCTGCGAGGACTAAAAAAACCTAACCTAAACTACTAACCTAAGCGGAGGCACCGGGATTCTCTTCCCCGCAACCGGCCTCCGGAGTGGCATATAGAGGGGAGGCGAATCCACGGCTCGCTGGTAAAGTCTGAAGGGGAAAATTTGTCCTAACCACCTAGGGTTAGAGGAGGAAACGTTACTATAGTGTTATTTCATAGAAACCCAATCAACCACAGGCCTTCAAAAAAGTCCTCAAAGTAGCGGCTCATTAGGACCAGCAGACCAAATCATGGTAAACTACTGTTTAGAAGAAGATCTGACGGGTAGAAACTAATTAAAACGTCATCTGACGGCCAAAAGTGTAGAAGGCCTGAGAGAGCACACATTAGGCTCAGATTTACTATCCTAAAATTCCAGTTGAGTACCATTCATTTTAAAGTCTCGTACCAGCATCTGTACCATTCATTTCGAAGGCTAATTTCAGTTGAGTAATTTCAAAGTCTATCTCATTTAACATGGCGTCCTTGTTTTGTGTGATTTAATTTTGATCACTAATAATTAATAATATAAGTGATGAGGACATGAAAACCATTCAACCCTTAGAGTCGAGGACGACTCCTTTTCAAGAGGGGGAGGATGATGAGGACATGACAACCATTTATACATCCTTGGTCATCAAAGGAGAAATCATAATATTTCGTGTCAAACGAACACACTGCCAGGTGAACGCTAACTTAAGTTTATACTATAATCTTGAACACATGGCTGCACTTTCATCTCCTTTGTTGTTGGTTGAACTCAGGTGCAATATCGAAGAAGGAAAAACACATTTCAGTCCGTGCAAAACAATGTTTTATGCCGAAGAAACAAAATTAGGAGTTCATGAAGAAATGAGTTGTCTGCTGAAGAAACATTGTTCTGATTCTGACGAAACAATGTTTTGCACGAGTTTGGATATCCCAACTTGCGAAAGGTTCCCAGAACTCGAGTTTGCTGCTGAAAGAAACATTGTTCGACTCCAGTGAACAACGTTTGGTCGAGAACTGCCAACCACCTCCAACGAGAGATTTTCAGAAGCTACCTCATTAAGTCTCAAAGCCATTTAGTCAAACCAAAGCTGGCTCTCTTTCACACCTAAGCTGGTTCCCAAACCTAGTTTGTTTTCACACCTATCAAGGGGGGTTGTCCCTATTATAAATAGGCTAGCTCTTCCCCTTGTTGGGGACTTTTGCCATTTCTATCAAAGACCAAAGACATAGACTCCTCCTGAGATTGGAGAGCTCTTGTTATCCTTATTCTCGTAATTCCTTGAGAAATTGCTCCTAATTCGTGCTCCACGACTAGATCGTGTTGTGTGGGTTAGAGTTCGTGGTTTCCCTTGCGGATTGCACCTATCCCGTGCTCCACGACTTGAGTGTGGTTGTGTGGGGTAGTATTTCGGGTTGTGGATCAGTGAATGTTCGGATTGCAAGCTTCGGTGAGCATCCTCCTCGTCGGGTCATAATCTCTTATTTTCCATTTTCCGGCTGCGTGCAGCTAGTTGTCCCCATCCATTTATCGATCCTACGTCGTGAATATCGGACCTCCCCTTGAACACCCTCTTTTCCAAAGACGATGTCGCATCATCTGGTATTCAGAGCAAGGTTTACACGGTAGGATATGTATCCTTGTAGCTAGATCTATCCTTTTTAGTTTGGTTTTTCCCCGTCCTAGAGTCCAAAGCCAAAAAGCCACAAAAAAAATTCAAGCATTTGTTTGCTGAGATCTAGTTGTTTGCTTTCCTCTTTGTGTTTGCACCAAGTTTTATCCAAAATTGCTGCTGTTTTCTTCGAGTCTTGTTGTTGGATCTTTTGTGCTGCAAAAAAAAGCAAAAAAAAGAGAGCAAAAAAAGATAAAAAAGCAAAAAAAAAAAGAGAACAAAAAAAAAAGAAGAGGAAAAAAAAGAGAAGAGAAAGTGTTGAGCAAGTGTGCAATCATATTCAGTTGGGTGAGAAATATCAGAAGTTGTAGTGGCAAGTGTTGCAGCTCGAACGTGGTGCAAGGATCTACAAATTTTTCTTGTTTCTTTGGTTTGCATCGATTGGATCTCAGCACTAGCCCTCCCCATTTTACCCCACCCAGATCCACCTAGAAACCGTCAGCTTCCTTCCTTTCATTCGCCCATCCACTCCTGTTTTACTACCACCGCACAACTGCCAAGGAATCATTAGAATTTGGGTAAGCAAGAAGGTGAGCTGAGTGTTTTCCACATATATTTTTCTTTTGTCCACTTGTTTCCGAGAGTTAACATGACAGGATCCAACTCGAGTGTACATGGACATCAACATGTGGATGATGATCTCCCAAAAACTCGCGCAGCACTTTGGTGAAATGATTGAGGAGAGTATAACTGCAGCTATGCGAAGGATGTTCGGAGGCCATCTTCCTATCGCGGGTAATGGGGATCAACATCAACACAGCCCCGCTGCCTCGCTGGCCGCCGACAACCGACGATGTCAAGGAAACAAGGATCGCCACGATGGTCGTGGAAGAGCGGCAGGAGCTGCTGCCCACGGCGCCCCTACTGTTTGTGTTGAACGGAGGCGTGGCAACTTTGCTGCCCCCCCCCCTCATGACGGTGGGCTGCATGGAGGAGTGATATGTCTCCGTCGTATCTATAATTTTTTATTGTTTCATGTCAATATTCTACAACTTTCATATACTTTTGGCAACTTTTTATATTATTTTTGGGACTAACATATTGATCCAGTGCCCAGTGCCAGTTCCTGTTTGTTGCATGTTTTTTGTTTCGCAGAATATCCATACCAAACGAAGTCCAAACGCGATAAAAACTTACGGAGATTTTTTTGGAATATATGTGATTTTTGGGAACTGGAATCAACGCGAGATGATGCCTGAGGCGGCGGCAAGGGTGGAGGGCGCGCCTAGGACCCTTGTGGCCACCCCGTAAGTCGGTTGGTGCCCTTCTTCGTTCGCAAGAAAGCTAATATCCGGATAAAAATCGTGTTAAAATTTCAGCCGAAACGAATTTACGGATCTCCGGGAATTTCTGGTCAAAGGCCAGAATCTGGGAGCGCAGAAACAGAAGGAAACAGAGAGAGAGATCCAATCTCGGAGGGGCTCCCGCCTCTCTGCCGCCATGGAGGCCATGGACTAGAGGGGAAACCCTTCTCCCATCTAGGGGGAAGGTCAAGGAAGAAGAAGAAGGAGGGGGGCTCTCTCCCCCTCTCTCCCGGTGGCACCGGAACGCCGCCGGGGCCATCATCGTGACGGCGATCTACACCAACAACTTCACCACCGTCATCACCAATTCTCTCCCCCTCTATGCAGCGGTGTAACACCCCTTCTCCCCGCTGTAATCTCCACTTAAACATGGTGCTCAACGCTATATTTTATGTTCCAATGATGTATGGCTATCCTATGATGTTTGAGTAGATCCGTTTTGTCCTACGGGTTGATTGATGATCATGATTGGTTTGAGTTGTACTTCCTCCGTCCCAAAATAAGTGTCTCAACTTTGTACTAGCTCTAGTACAAATTTTTACTAAGCTCAAGACACTTATTTTGGGACGGAGGGAGTATGTTTTATTATTGGTGCTGTCCTATGGTGCTCTCCGTGTCGCGCAAGCATGAGGGATCCTCGCCGTAGGGTTTGCAATATGTTTATGATTCGCTTATGGTGGGTGACGTGAGTGACAGAAGCACAAACCCGAGTAAGTAGGTTGTTTTCGTATGGGAATAAAGAGGACTTGATACCTTATAATGCTATGGTTGGGTTTTACCTTAATGATCTTTAGTAGTTGCAGATGCTTGCTAGAGTTCCAATCATAAGTGCATATGATCCAAGTAGAGAAAGTATGTTAGCTTATGCCTCTCCCTCATATAAAATTGCAATAATGATTACCGGTCTAGTTATCGATTGCCTAGGGACAAATAACTTTCTTGTGACAAAAAGCTCTCTACTAAAACTAACTTAGTTGTTTCTTTATCTAAACATCCCCTAGTTTTTATTTTCGTGCTCTTTATTATCTTGCAAACCTATCCCGTCACACCTACAAAGTACTTCTAGTTTCATACTTGTTCTAGGTAAAGCAAACGTTAAGCATACGTAGAGTTGTATCGGTGGTCGATAGAACTTGAGGGAATATTTGTTCTACCTTTAGCTCCTCGTTGGGTTCGACACTCTTACTTATCGAGAAAGGCTACAATTGATCCCCTATACTTGTGGTTTATCAAGACCTTTTTCTGACGCCGTTGCCGGGGAGCAATAGCGTGGGGTGAATATTCTCGTGTGTGCTTGTTTGCTTTATCACTAAGTAGATTTTATTTGCTGTTCTAAGTTGTTCTCTATCTTTAGTTATGGATATGGAACACGAAATACCAAAAAAATTAGGTTTACTTGCTACTCATGGAGATGGGGAACCTCCTAAAACCCTCGATGCTCATTATGTGAAGGATATTATGCACTACTTTAATAATCCTGAGAAAACCCCATTCAACTTGATAATGGGAGACACGTTGGATCAACGTGAATACTTTAGGGATTATTGCTTGACTCAAAAAGGGAAACTCTTATGGGATCAAATTCATATGTTGCATTGGTATGCTCGGAATTTATGCTTGAGATATGATTATACTTGTTGCTCTAGGATGAAGGCTCCACACCTTCCCTTTTCATGTAAATTTAATGATAATAAAAGCTTGGCTTCTTATGCTAATGGTATATATGATTACTATGATGTGGAACGAATAGAAGAATTTGTTGCTTTTAAGGGTGCTTATGAAATTGAATCTCTGTTTGAAAAGTGTGAAAATTATGATGATGCTGTTTACAGACCTGAAAATTATGCTATACTTAAATATTGCTATGAGAATTATGAATACAATGCCGATATTGATGCATTTATTGAGAAAGTCTCCGCTGTCCAAGAAGAGACTAATATTTTGCAGGAAACTATGGAAGAAGAAATTGTTGAAACTATGAGCTCATTGGATGAAAAAGATGGGGAGGAGAGCGAAGAACAAAAGGAGGAAGAGCGGATTAGCTACCCGTGCCCACCTTCTAATGAGAGTAACTCTTCAACTCATACATTGTTTAATTTTCCTTCATGCTTACCGAAGGATGAATGCTATGATGATTGCTATGATCCCTCGGATTCGTTTGAAATACCCTTTTTTGTTGAAATTAATGCTTGCTATGCTTGTGGCCAAGATGCCAATATGAATGATGCTTATGGAGATGAACTTGCTATAGTTCCTTATGTTAAGAATAAAATTGTTGGTATTGCACCCGCACCTGATAGTCCTATTATCTTTTTGAATTCTCCCAACTACATTATATTGGAGAAGTTTGCTTTTATTAAGGATTACATTGATGGGTTGCGTTTTACTACTACACATGATGATTTTGATAGATATAATATGCATGTGCTTGCTGCTCCTACTTGCAATTATTATGAGAGAGGAACTACATATCCGCCTCTCCATGTTTCCAATACGATAAAATTGCAAGAAACTGTTTATACTATGCATTGGCCTTTACTATGTGTGCATGAATTGTTCTTTTATGACATGCCGATGCATAGGAAGAGAGTTAGACTTCGTTGTTACATGATATATGTTGCTTTGTGCTCACTACTAAATCACAAATCATTGTTAATTAAAATTGGCTTTGATATACCTTGGGATCCGGGTGGATCCATTACTTGAGCACTATATGCCTAGCTTAATGGCTTTAAAGAAAGCGCTGCCAGGGAGACAACCCGGAAGTTTTAGAGAGTCATTTATTTCTGTTGTGTGCTTTTATAAAGTTTAAAAACAAAAAAATATAGTGGGGAACCTAAAACTTTTCAAAAAGAAAAGTGAAAGTAAGAAGGACGAGCACCGTTGACGTGGGGGAGCTCCTTGAACTTTGTTCATGCCCATGAAAACTTTGCAAATCTTGAATTACAGAAAATTTTCAACAAAAATAATTATCCCCTTGTAAAAATCCATTGTATTATAAAAATAATGTGCCAAGATTTTCCTTTAGGATGATTAGATTGCTTGTTTGGTATGTGCAGTGGAAAAACAGAAAATTTGGCTGTAGCGCGTGAATTTACATTTTTTACTGGAATGTCAAAACTTCTAAAAAAAATTGCACAGTACTTCTATACAATTTTTTTATTTTTTCCTAATTTTTCAGAATTTTTAGAGTTACATAAGTATGGTGAATGTTTAGATTACTACAGACTGTCCTGTTTTTGACAGATTCTGTTTTTGATGCATTGTTTTGCTCGTTTTGATGAAACTATCGATTTTATCGGTGGTATAAGCCATGGAGAAGTTATAATACAATAGCTACAATGCAAAAATAAAATATGAATGGGTTTGCAACAGTACTTAAAGTGGTAATTTGCTTTATTATACTAACGGATCTCACGAGGGTTTTGTTAAGTTTTGTGTGATTGAAGTTTTCAAGTTTTGGGTGAGATCATGATGGATGAAGGAATAAGGAATGGCAAGAGCCTAAGCTTGGGGATGCCCGAGGCACCCCAAGGTAATATTCAAGGACTCCCAAGCAACTAAGCTTGGGGATGCCCCGGAAGGCATCCCCTCTTTCTTCTAACGATCATCGGTAATTTTACTTGGAGCTATATTTTTATTCATCACATGATATGCGTAAATCTCGGAGCGTCGTGTGCCTTTTATTTTTATTTTAATAAATGCACCATGCTGGTATGAGATAGTCCTTGGTTGATTTATAGAATTCTCTTTGCACTTCACTTATATCTTTTGAGTATGGCTTTATAGAATGCTTCATGTGCTTCGCTTATATCTTTTGAAGTTTGGATTGCCTGTTTCTCTTCACATGAAAAACTGCCATTTGTAGAATGCTCTTTTGCTTCACTTATATTTGTTAGAGCGTGGGCATATCTTTTGTAGAAAGAATTAAACTCTCATGCTTCACTTATATCTATTTAGAGAGTCATCAGGAATTGGTCATTCACATGGTTAGTCATAAAATCCTACATAAAACTTGTGGATCACTGAATATGATATGTTTGATTCCTTGCAATAGTTTTGCGATATAAAGATGGTGATATTAGAGTCATGCTAGTGAGTAATTGTGGACTAGTAGAAATACTTGTGTTAAGGTTTGTGATTCCCGAAGCATGCACGTATGGTGAACCGTTATGTGATGAAGTCGGAGCATGATTTATTTTTTGATTGTCTTCCTTATGAGTGGCGGTCGGGGACGAGCGATGGTCTTTTCCTACCAATCTATCCCCCTAGGAGCATGCGTGTAGTACTTTGTTTCGATAGCTAATAGATTTTTGCAATAAGTATGTGAGTTCTATATGACTAATGTTGAGTCCATGGATTATACGCACTCTCACCCTTCCATCATTGCTAGCCTCTTCGGCACCATGCATTGCCCTTTCTCACCTCGAGAGCCGGTGCAAACTTCGCCGGTGCATCCAAACCTCGTGATATGATACGCTCTGTCACACATAAGCCTCCTTATATCTTCCTCAAAACAGCCACCATACCTACCTATCATGGCATTTCCATAGACATTCCGAGATATATTGCCATGCAACTTCCATCATCATCATATGCATGACTTGAGCATTCATTGTCATATTGCTTTGCATGATCATAAGATAGCTAGCATGATTTTTTCATGGCTTGTCTGTTTTTTGATATCTTTGCTACGCTAGATCATTGCACATCCTGGTACACCGCCAGAGGCATTCATATAGAGTCATATTTTGTTCTAGTATCGAGTTGTAAGTAAATAAAAGTGTGATGATCATCATTATTAGAGCATTGTCCCAGTGAGGAAAGGATGATGGAAGCTATGATTCCCTCACAAGTTGGGATGAGTCTCCGGACATTATGAAAAATAAAAGAGGCCAAAGAAGCCCAAATAAAAAAAAGAGGCCAAAGAAGCCCACCAAAAAAAGAAAATAAGAAAATAAAAAAATGAGAGAAAAAGAGAGAAGGGGCAATGCTACTATCCTTTTACCACACTTGTGCTTCAGAGTAGCACCATGTTCTTCATATAGAGAGTCTCCTATGTTGTCACTTTCATATACTAGTGGGAATTTTTCATTATAGAACTTGGCTTGTATATTCCGATGATGGGCTTCCTCAAATGCCCGAGGTCTTCATGAGCAAGCAAGTTGGATGCACACCCACTTAGTTTTCAGTTTCAGCTTTCATACACTTATAGCTCTAGTACATCCGTTGCATGGCAATCCCTACTCACTTGCATTGACATCAATTGATGGGCATCTCCATAGCCCATTGATTGGCGTTGTCGATGTGAGACTTTCTCCTTTTTTGTGTTCTCCACACAACCTCCACCATCATATTCGATTCCACCTATAGTGCTATATCCATGGCTCACGCTCATGTATTGCGCGAAAGTTGAAAAGGCTTGAGAACATTAAAAGTATGAAACAATTGCTTGGCTTGTCATCGGGGTTGTGCATGATGAAATACTTTGTGTGGTGAAGATGGAGCATAGCCAGACTATATGATTTTGTAGGGATAACTTTCTTTGGCCATGTTATTTTGAGAAGACATGATTGCTTTATTAGTATGCTTGAAGTATTATTGTCTTAATGTCAAATGATAGACTATTGCTTTGAATCACTCGTGTCTTAATATTCATGCCATGATTAGATTATATGATCAAGATTATGCTAGGTAGCATTCCACATCAAAAATTATCTTTTTTATCATTTACCTACTCGAGGACGAGCAGGAATTAAGCTTGGGGATGCTGATATGTCTCCGTCGTATCTATAATTTTTGATTGTTTCATGCCAATATTCTATAACTTTCATATACTTTTGGCAACATTTTATATTATTTTTGGGACTAACATATTGATCCAGTGCCTAGTGCCAGTTCCTGTTTGTTGCATGTTTTTTGTTTCGCAGAATATCCATACCAAACGAAGTCCAAACGCGATAAAAACTTACGGAGATTTTATTGGAATATATGTGATTTTTGGGAATTGGAATCAACGCGAGACGATGCCCGAGGCGGCGGCAAGGGTGGAGGGCGTGCCCCAGGGGGTAGGGCGCGCCTGGGACCCTTGTGGCCACCTCGTAAGGTGGTTGGTGCCCTTCTTCGGCCGCAAGAAAGCTAATATCCGGATAAAAATCGTGTTAAAATTTCAGCCCAAACGGAGTTACGGATCTTTGGGAATTTAAGAAACGGTGAAAGGCCAGAATCTGGGAGCGCAGAAACAGAAGGAAACAGAGAGAGAGAGATCCAATCTCGGAGGGGCTCCCGCCTCTCTGCCGCCATGGAGGCCATGGACCAGAGGGGAAACCCTTCTCCCATCTAGGGGGAAGGTCAAGGAAGAAGAAGAAGGAGGGGGGCTCTCTTCCCCTCTCTCCCGGTGGCGCCGGAACGCCGCCGGGGCCATCATCGTGACGGCGATCTACACCAACAACTTCGCCGCCGTCATCACCAACTCTCTTCCCCTCTATGCAGCGGTGTAACACCCCTTCTCCCCACTGTAATCTCCACTTAAACATGGTGCTCAACGCTATATATTATTTTCCAATGATGTATGGCTATCCTATGATGTTTGAGTAGATCCGTTTTGTCCGACGGGTTGATTGATGATCATGATTGGTTTGAGTTGTATGTTTTATTATTGGTGCTGTCCTATGGTGCTCTCCGTGTCACGCAAGCATGAGGGATCCTCACTGTAGGGTTTGCAGTATGTTTATGATTCGCTTATGGTGGGTGGCGTGAGTGACAGAAGCACAGACCCGAGTAAGTAGGTTGTTTGCGTATGGGAATAAAGAGGACTTGATACCTTATAATGCTATGGTTGGGTTTTACATTAATGATCTTTAGTAGTTCCGGATGCTTGCTAGAGTTCCAATCATAAGTGCATATGATCCAAGTAGAGAAAGTATGTTAGCCTATGCCTCTCCCTCATACAAAATTGCAATCGTGATTACCGGTCTAGTTATTGATTGCCTAGGGACAATTAACTTTCTTGTGACAAAAAGCTCTCTACTAAAACTAACTTAGTTGTTTCTTTATCTAAACAGCCCCTAGTTTTTATTTTCATGCTCTTTATTATCTTGCAAACCTATCTCGTCACACCTACAAAGTACTTCTAGTTTCATACTTGTTCTAGGTAAAGCGAACGTTAAGCGTACGTAGAGTTGTATCGGTGGTCGATAGAACTTGAGGGAATATTTGTTCTACATTTAGCTCCTCATTGGGTTCGACACTCTTACTTATTGAGAAAGGCTACAATTGATCCCCTATACTTGTGGGTTATCAAGGAGAAGCTCGCGGGCGAGGCCATGACCCCTGCGGGTTTGCCGCTGATCACCGGCGACGAGCGGCACATGATGGTGATGCCATCTCCCTTGAAGATCTCTTCGAGCATGGTGACGAAGATGAAGGCATGGGGGACCATGAACCCTACTCCCCGCCTTGCCGTGGTGTTGTTTTTGGTCGCAATGGTCATCATTATGACCGTCGTGATCAAGATGACCGTGACAACCAAGCGAGAGTGAAGCTACATGTGCCATCCTTCACGGGAAAAGAGGATCCGGATACATATATTGAGTGGGAGGAGAAATGCGATCAAATCTTTCATATCCATGGTTTTTCTGAAGCCAAGAGAGTTGATCTTGCTGTTATGGAGTTCTCTGGTTATGCTCTTACATGGTGGAATCAGTTGCAAGACGATTGGTTGATGTCGAGCAATAATCATATCCGCAGCTGGACTTTGATGAAAGAAGTCATGAGGCGCCGTTTTGTTCTATCATACTATGAGAGGCAATTGTACAAGCAATTGCAGGGGCTCACTCAAGGTTCCCGCACTGTTGAGGAGTATTATAAAGAGATGGAGGTGCTGCTAATTCGGACAAGAACCCGTGAAAGTGATGAGGCGAAGATGGCGAGATTTTTACATGGGCTGAATGATGAAATATCAGATTTTGTGGAGATGTTTCCTTATGATACATTACAAGATGTGGTACATCAAGCTATATGAGTTGAGAAGAAGAATATGCGTAATGGTCGTACTCGTGCTTTCCAAGACCGCACCACCACCCGCTCATGGCAGCGAACACAACAGCCATATGGTTCTCAGTTTGAGGGTGCACCACCTAGGCACCCACATGCCTCGACGGCTTCCTCACCTGCTATTCGCAATCAAGATAAGAGGTCATCATCAGCAGAAGGAGTATCCTCCACTTAACCTCCAAAAAAGAGTTCTACATGCAGCAGCGGCATTCAATGCCACAAGTGCAAAGGAAGAGGTCACATTTCTTCGGAATGTCCAAGCAAAAGAACTATGATCATTAATGAAAGAGGTGAATGGGAGCCTGAAAGTGACCCTGAAGGTGGCATGGATGAAGTGGAAGATGAGCAAGGCAGGGAAGTAGGAGGCACTATTTTATCTCATGAAGAACTTGATGGTGAAGCTTTGGTGGTATATCGTTCACTTAACGCCCAGGTTGTGGAGGAGGAAAAGGGATCGCGGCATAATCTTTTCCACACCCGTTGCCTTATCAACTCAAAAATATGTCGAGTGATTGTTGATAGTGGTAGCTGCAACAATATTGCAAGCACGGAGATGGTTGAGAAGCTTCAGTTGCAAACAAAACATCACCCAAATCCATACCGCATGAGATGGTTGAATGATTGTGGTGCAATAAAGGTGATGAGCAGCGTGAGAATACCAATTTCAATGGGGACATATCAGGATGAAGTTGAGCGTGATGTAGTGCCCATGCATGTTTGTCACTTGCTTCTAGGACGACCATGGTTGCATGACCGGGATGTGCAAATCAGCGGGTGTGCGAATCGCTTATGTTTTGTCCATCGAGGAGAAAAGTTCACTTGGCTGCCCATGACACCCGAGGAACTCTATCTTGATGAGACGAAAAGAAAAGGAAAGAAAAAGGAAGAGAGTGATCATACACAAAGAGTGAGCCACCAACATAGTGAGGGAGTGTTTCCACAACCAAAAGCTCCACAGCCAAATATGACCAAGCCCCGGAAAAAACAGGGATTAGTTATGATGGCTAGGAAAAGGGATATGCGGGAATTGAGGGAACCTAATATTCCATTCTTTGTACTCATGTACAAGGAAACTTTATTGGCTGCTAACGACTTACCCTCAACTCTTCCTAGTGTTGTTTTTGATCTTTTGCAGGAGTAGGAGGATGTGTTTCAGAAGGAGGTGCCACCCAGATTGCCACCGAAGCGAGGCGTTGAACACCAAATCGACTTGGTTCCGGGCGCCCCGCTTCCAAAAATTCCACATCTTGAGAGTGCTAAGAGGGGTGAGTTGAGTGACTCCACCAAATGTGAGGAAGAATGTCTATTTCTCAAAAATCCACATATTGAGAATGATAAGAGAGGTGAGTTGAGTGACTCCACCAGATGTGAGGAAGAGTGTTCACTTCCCAAAATTCCACATAATGAGAGTGATAAGAGAGGTGAGGTGAGTGAGTCCACCAAATGTGAGGATCAGATTGTTCAACATGAGATTAGAGAGATGGAATATCTCCACCCAAGTATACCTCACATTCAGCGAGAGGGAATTAGTGAGTTGTGTGAGTCCACCAAATATGAGGGTGAGGTAATCCACCACAAGATTAGAGAAATGAGTGAACCACAACATATTATACCACACCATCAAAGTGAGAGGAGTAGCGAGTTGTGTGAGTCCGCCAAATTTGAGCTTGAGGTGTTTACACACAATATCAAAGAGCTGAGTGATCCACCAAATGAAGGGAGAGAAGACTATTCAATTACTAACCATTCACAAAGTTCTCTTTATTTGAAGTATGTGCAGATGCAAAAATCATACTTAGCTGCCCTGCTACAGCGATGGGAGGATGAGATCCATGAACAATTATGGCGCACATGGAGTACCATCAAAGAAACATCATGTGGGGTAAGTGATCTTCAAAAGGGCATGGGAGTACTCGGTAAGGTAAAAGAAAAGAGATGATTCATCTTGAAACACCCAGAGCTATGCACTTATGAACTCTTGAAGCATTGGCACGATGAAATCAGAGACAAGATGTTTGGTATATCATCAATGCAACAACAACATTTTGTTAATCTTGTAGAGAGTATAAAAGAGCCAACAAAACAGAAACTTGCACATCAATATTCAACTCTTACTTTGCCAAGATATTTTGTATTGTCCTCGTGCTATTATTTTGTAGACCGAAGGAAGTAGAGGGCGACTTTTCTTCAAGAGAGGGAGGATGATATGAACATCGATGTGCCTGATTACAAGTTTGTACTCCATGGAAATGTTAGTTGGAAGGAATTGCTGAGTCGAACCAAATATCTAAAGTTCACAAGCGTGAAAGCTAAACTTATGCATTTGATAAAATCTTTGCATTGCTTATTTGTACTGGCCTATTTTCTTTTGTGTGATGACTAGCTAGAGTCGAGGACGACTCATTTTCAAGAGGGGGAGGATGATGAGGACATGAAAACCATTCAACCCTTAGAGTCGAGGACGACTCCTTTTCAAGAGGGGGAGGATGATGAGGACATGACAACCATTTATACATCCTTGGTCATCAAAGGAGAAATCCTAATATTTCGTGTCAAACGAACACACTGCCAGGTGAACGCTAACTTAATTCTATACTATAATCTTGGACACATGGCTGCACTTTCATATCCTTTGTTGTTGGTTGAACTCAGGTGCAATATCAAAGAAGGAAAACACATTTCAGTCCGTGCAAAACAATGTTTTATGCCGAAGAAACAAAGTTAGGAGGTCATGAAGAAATGAGTTGTCTACTGAAGAAACATTGTTCCGATTCTGACAAAACAATGTTTTGCACAAGTTTGGATATCCCAACTTGCGAAAGGTTCCCAGAACTCGAGTTTGCTGCTGAAGGAAACATTTTTCGACTCCAGCGAACAATGTTTGGTCGAGAACTGCCAACCACCTCCAACGAGAGATTTCCAGGAGCTACCTCATTAAGTCTCAAAGCCATTTAGTCAAACCAAAGCTGGTTCTCTTTCACACCTAAGCTGGTTCCCAAACCTAGTTTGTTTTCACACCTATCAAGGGGGGTTGTGCCTATTATAAATAGGCTAGCTCTTCCCCTTGTTGGGGACTTTTGCCATTTCTATCAAAGACCAAAGACATAGACTCCTCCTGAGATTGGAGAGCTCTTGTTATCCTTATTCTCGTGATTCCTTGAGAAATTGCTCCTAATTCGTGCTCCACGACTAGATCGTGTTGTGTGGATTAGAGTTTGTGGTTTCCCTTGCGGATTGCACCTATCCCGTGCTCCACGACTTGAGCGTGGTTGTGTGGGGTAGTATTGCGGGTTGTGGATCAGCGAATGTTTGGATTGCAAGCTTCGGTGAGCATCCTCCTCGTCGGGTCATAATCTCTTATTTTCCATTTTTCGGCTGCTTGCAGCTAGTTATCCCCATCCATTGATCGATCCTACGCCGTGAAGATCGGACCTCCCCTTGAACACGCTCTTCTCCGAAGACGGTGTCGCATCAATAAGTGTTATATGTTATAAAATTATAGCATTGGAAACTTTCTTAAAATGCAAATCCAATGATACAATTTTTGTGAGGCATATTTGGTTAGTCAAATTAATGGTTAGACTTTGTTTTGAAATGCGCATGCGCAGTGTATTGAGCGACTAAGGGAGTAGTTGAGTCTAATTTTGGGTTGTTACCGTTGTAACTCATAGGAACTTTTTCTTTACATTCATTTTCAAGGTCGTACAAAACATCCATACCAGATGGCGAAGAGCCACGAAAATTGCCTTAACTTTAACATTTTGACTCTAACCAAGTGTTATATGTGTCATTGTATTTTTAAGATGGTTACCTAGGCACGGCCCGCGTATCAACCTTCCTCACGACCTTGGACTCCCATGGAAGACAAGCCGGGTCTTGCGATGAAGAAGAAGAAGCGTCAAGCCCCGGCTCATCGAGGCTCTTGTTCCGCCCGCCTCCGTTGCCACTGGCGTTTCCATGCCACGGATCCCTAATTCTAATCATAATGGGACTAACTTATGTTAGGTTTTGGTAAATCGTCTCAACTCCCGTAACATGGGAGCCCACGGTATTTTTGTATTGATATGGCAAGAGAGATCTCGTGGTCATTTACAGAACATTCAGTTCAGATGCCAACCATCGAGAGAGATTACAGAGGGAGAGATCGAGATACATACAGGAGAGATAGAGAGATAAGGCTAAACAAAGTTAAATGCAAACATCTCTCTAACGACCCTATACTTGAGATACAAGTAGTTCTAACACTCCCCCTTAATCACAATGCCACTAAGTTGAGATTACGTCTGAATTCTTCAAAGCTTCTGGCGGGCAATGCTTTGGTAAGGCCATCTGCAAGTTGATCCTTAGAAGGTATAAATCTGATCTCTAGTTGTTTGTTTGCAACTCGTTCTCTGCAAAGTGAAAATCTATCTCAATATGTTGTCCTGACATGAAAAACTAGGTTAGCAGACAAAGAAGTAGCATCAAGATTATCACACAAAAGACATGGAGATTGCATTTGTGGGACTTTAAGTTCTTTTAGCATAGATTGAACCCAAATAATCTATGTTGTTGCATTTGCCAATGCTTTATATTCTGCTACTGCACTTGACCTGGAAACAGTTGCATGTTTCTTTGCACACCACAATATTAGATTTGATCCACAGAATTAATATAGGAAATCCACCAGTGGACCTTCTATCATCCAAGTAGCCAGCCCAATCCGTATCAGAAAATGCACTCACAAGAGTAGACGATGATTTGATGAATGTAACACCAACTGTCAGTGTATTCTTCACATACCTCAAAATCCTTTTGGTTGTTGTCCAGTGAGATGTAGTGGATGCATGAAGGAACTGACATACTTTGTTAACTACAAAAGAAATGCCAGGTCGAGTAATGGTCAAGTACTGAAGGCCACCAACTAGGCTTCTGTAACTGGTGATGTCCTCCTGATCCAAGAGTTCTCCTTTTGCCAATAATAGTCGTTCTGAGCTAGACAATGGTGTTGGTGAAGGTTTACAATTTTTCATGCCTATCTTGTTCAACAACTTAGTTGCATACTTAGCTTGAGACAAATGAAGGCCATATTTATTTCTCTTAACCTCAATGCCTAAGAAGAAATGCAAATCTCCCAAATCTTTGAGAGCAAAATCAGAACCTAAATCCTTGAGTAACTTAGTCATTGCCTCATTAGATGAACTAGTGACAATGATATCATCAACATATATGAGAATAAATATAGATATCAGCATTTTGGCATAAATTAATAGTGAGGTTTCAGATTTTGATGGAACATACCCAAGTGCTTGAAGCTTCATACTCGGTCTCAAGTACCATGCTCTAGGGGCTTGTTTCAAACCATACAATGCTTTTTCAAGTTTGCACACATGAAAAAGTTTATTTTTATCTTCAAAGCTAGGCGGTTGTTTCATATACACATCTTCTTCCAGAACACCATGAAGAAATGCATTCTGAACATCTGTCTGTCTAAGACTCCATCCCCTAGAGACAACAATGGACACTACAAGGCGAATCATTGCAGCTTTGACAAACAGGACTAAAAGTGTCCTCATAAGCTAGCCCATACCTTTCCTTGAAGCCATTTGACACAAGTCTTGCCTTGTAACGATCTATAGTGCCATATGATTTCTTTTTGATAAAGTATACCCACTTGTAATCAATCAAATTTATGCCTTGCTGACGAGGAACCAGGTGCCATGTTTTATTTCTCTTCAAGGCCATGTATTCATCATTCATGGCTGCTTTCCACCTATCATCACCAATTGCATCCTTTAGACTTTTAGGTTCACCTGTCATGCATGACAATCCATATTTAGAGAATTTTTTGCAATTACTACGATGAGAAACTCCACTCTATAGCTTGGTTCGAGGAGAAACAGGAGCAGCCACAGGTGGTACTGGCGCTAGGACTCTAGCATGTGGCACGACTGATCCAGCCGCAGCTGCTGTGTCACGCATAACAGAACCCGGTCCCAAGGAGAATCCGAGTGGGGATATGTTCACTCCCATGAGCGAACCAGTTCCAGCTGGTGAGGATAGGCGGGGTCGCGCGAGATAGCCGACACAAGGGCCAGTTGTGGCAGGCCCAGGAGAATCCAGCCGACCCGCCTGGTCATGGGCAGGACTCCCAGGCGCCCATGTGGCCGTGTCGGGTTGGCATAGGGAAGGGACATTGTCGTTGTTTTGTCATGGCAGATGTCCTCGAAAAAGGACTTAGTCATAAGGCCATCATAGCTAGGCAGTAGCTTGAATGGGGTTGATCGGAATCGAGAGACACAAGTTTACCCAGGTTCGGCCCCTCACGACGGAGGTAATAGCCTACTTCCTGCTTGCTTGATTATTGCATGAGATCTCGATTACAAGGGTGCGACTTGGCTAACCTAGTACTCGAGAGCTTGTAACTTAAGTCTTTCTGCCTCAGGGGCTCCCCTTAATATACAGGTCAAGGCCATGAGGTCACAACAGAATCCGAGTCATACTATGACTCGTGCCTTAGTCTATTTCCTACTTATCGTGGCCCTCAAGCAAAGGAGATTCCTTACAGCTTCATTGTATGGCCGGCTCACCAGATACTGGGCTAGAAGTCAGCCTCTTTCCTAAGCCGCCCATTGGGCCTTGAACTCCCAAGCTTGTCGCGGCCCAATCAATGAGGTCGTCCTCACGTCACCAAGGAATGGCCGGGTCATACCCTCGTCAGGTCATACCGTGGGGTATATCCCCAACATTAGCCCCCAGGTTAACTTGGATTCATCCAAGTTAAACTTCACACTGGAATCAAGTCAAGGTCATCTTTTTGCAAGCCAGAACTCCCTTTTGTTTCTTTAGTTTATTTTCTGGATGGGCTATGAGATACTGCCAGCTTGTGATGTTTTCTTGCCTTAGCATTTCACACCCTTTTCTTCACATCGTGACGTACTCTTGCCACACCTCTGTAATTCACGCGTGACATCATCACAAATCTTGAGTGGATCTTACAAGCCCAAAAATCAAGGCGCCCTTTTGCCCGAAATTTACTGCGCCGCCCTCGTTTTCACACTTGTCGTTTCCCCTTCTTACTGCTCTATAAATACGCACGAAGGCCTCCAAAGACTATTTTACCGTTTCTGCCTCCTCGCTTCATCTTCTTCCTCACGCCTGCTGCTTCTTGCGACTGAAGCACCGCTGTGTCTCCTCGAGCTCTTCGGCCACATCAACTGCGACCTCAATGTCGCTCCGGTTGTCATCGAAGCTCACCAAAAAATGCTCCGGCCATGCCCGCCGCGCTCAGGTACGCTAAAAACTCTTCCCTTCAGATCTATAGCGCCCTATTGTTCTTTTGTGTAGTTCATCGGCAGTTCATCACCATTTCTCATTAGCAGATCTAGATTCACCTGAATGACCTGAGTAGGTGCCTTAGTTATTGCTGCAATGCTATTTTTCACATCTAGGATCTCTGTACTGCTTTCAACAGACCCCCATTGACAGACTGGCTCTCGTATCCACTCGTGCTTAGGTCTTTAAACTTTCCTTTTCGAAGTACTTTTTAGATCCGTAAACGTAGTTGTCTCGTTGGATCCTTGTTTGTAGCTAGCTCCATACTTAGCAGAAAAACAGAATGCCACTGAACTAGCTGACTCTGGCTCATTGCTTTGCCGGCTTATCCGCGACATCAACATCTTGCTTAAATCCAATAGTCATAGCTTGAGTAACCATGACCGGCTTACTATTTTGCCGGTTTATGCTTCGAACATCTTGGCGGCTTACCATGCAAGAACATAATTTGTCGGCTTATCTTCATCACTCTCTCTTTGCAGTCGTAACTTTTTTTGAGTCATCATGGCTAAGACTGACAAAGCCGTTGGTTGGGTTAGATCCCATGTTTCAACCCTCATGTTGAATAACCTCGTGAGTCATGGTCTCTTGTCGGCTCAAGGAGAGATCGGTTGGTGCGCGCCTGAAGAAGAAAGTCCCCCGCAACCTTAACAGGGAGAAGTTGTCATCTTTGCAGATCATTTACACAGGGGTTTCTGCCCGCCCAGGTCAAAATTCTTCTGCGACGTTCTCAATTTCTTCAATCTTCAGCCCCAAGATCTTGGCCCAAACTCGATCACCAATCTCTGTCAATTCCAAGTTTTTTGTGAAGTATATCTCCAGACAGAGTGGACAGTTCTTCTCTTCCGGGAGTTCTTTTATATCAACCAACAAACTGAATTCAAAGATGGTCCTAGCATAGAACTTGGTGGAATCTCAATTCAAAGGAGGAAGAATAGCGCTATTCCTGAAGCCAAGCTGGCGAGTCATCCCAAGGGTTGGAACAAAACTTGGTTTTATTGTAGAAACACCGCTCCACAAGGTGAAAACCCCCTGCCGGGTTATATACTGGACCGGCTCAATGCTACTGTTGCTTTTCTGGGTTGGCCGTCAGAAGAAGAGCGGAGACAAGTAGCCCCTTTCTATTCCAAACTAAGGGCTTTGACGGCTAATGGCCTCACTGGGATCGATCTGACTCGGTGTTGGATAAGCTGGCGAATCCAGCCCCTTAGCTCGAGGGGCGACTTGATGTGCAACTATACTGATGAACCGGCAGATGTGCAATGCTTCAGTCAAGTCAATCTGTGTGAAGATGAAGTTAACTAGGCCACAAAGAAGCTGCTGGGAGACCCCCAAGAGAAGTGCAATAAGACCGGGTGTCGTGGACTTAACACGGCAGATGCCCTAGCAGAAGGACTTAGGTGTGGAGCCATCGCAACTAGGTTAGCTTGAAGGGGTTAAACGGGACAAAGGACACAGAGAGTTTACCTAGGTTCGGCCCCTCTCAACGAGGTAAAGCCTACTCCTGCTTTAGGTTGTATTGCTTGGGTTTCGATCACCAGGGAGCGAATATGCTTGACCTAGTTCTCGATCAGTTATTTCTTGAATTAACCCACCGCCGGGTCACCCCTTTATATACAGGTTGATGCCCGGTGGCTTACAGAGTCCCGGCCGGCTCACACAAATGTGACCGGCTCGGTTTCTAACTAAGCTTGCCTTACAGGACAAGTTTAAACATATGGCGGCTCACACCCGTGGGCCTCAAGTCGTCTCCGGGTCTTGGGCCTTCAATTGGCTTGCTCTACGAACCGCCATCTTCATATCTTCTTGGACCTTATCGGGCCTCTTCATCTTTAAGCCACCAGTGGCATGACCCGGCCCCTCCTGGGTGGGTCATACCCAGTAGTTACATCCCCAACATTAGGCCCCAGGTTGATTTGAACTGGTTCACATCAATCTTCACCACTTGACTTAGCAAATCTTCCTTTATCAATTCTTTTCCAATTCATTGTAATCCACCATGAGGTCACATCTCAGAATCGTGTTAACCCGCCATGACATCATTGTGCATTAACTTTGCACAAAGCCCAGGACATCTTAATAGATCTTTATCTTAATGGACCTCCCAAAAATCGAGGCGTCCACATAGCCACATAACCATTTTTCGGCCTCCTCGATTCCCGCGCATGCCATCTATCCACTTCCTTATAAATAGGGACAGGGGTCCTTTTACTTTTTACCCTTGCCCCCTCATCTCCGTCTTCCTCCTTGCGACGCCTCTGCAAACCCGAGCTCCGCCGCCACCGTCTTCCTCCAGCGTCACCAACTCCGGCCGCTGCATCGACCTGAACAGACCAGAGAGACGCGGCGCACTTCCGCTGTTCATCGGCATCAACAGGTACCCATTTTGCTTCGCATCAGATCTGCACTAGGGTTTGCTCAGTTCATCGGAGCTCTTCGCCGTTCTTCATTTTCCTCTTTAGATCGCGTAGTTGGATCTGAACACAATACTGAAGATATGCGGTAATAGCTTTAGCATCCGTTTCCAATCGCAGAAGATACCTTCTCTGCATAAGATCCCATCTGAGCACATGAGTTCTTCTACTGCCGTGACCTTAGGTTTAAAATTTATTTTCTTTTCTGAACTGCTGTAGATCCAAAATAATAGAACTGATTTGTGAAACCTGTTTGTTCAGCACTTAGCAAAATTTCACTCATAGACCTACAGATACTTGTAAACTGCAACCGTGCGGGCAGCTTATGAGATAGGCCGTAACCTGCCGGACACCATTAGCCCCTCTTTAAGCCGTCAGTATATGTTTAGAACCTGTATGACCCGGCATCATCTTCCGGTTTAACCATACCAATGTTTATAGCACATACCCTCTGCATACGAATTGGCCTTGCATAACACACTTATTTGTTGATCATTGGACGGCTTAAGAGCATAACCTTAATCCGGCAATATTTTCTTTCCTAGGCTTTCATCAACAAAATGACCAAAACTGTTACTTCATGCAACTGGGTCGCCTCCCGGGTTACCGAGCAAACACTGAACGAGCATGTTCAGGTGGGCGTCTTAGCCGCAAAGAACGTTATCCACTGGAGAGTCCCAGGAACCGAGACCACTCCTGACCCAAAAGAAGGCGAAGTTGTAGTTTTTACTGATCACATGCTCCGGGGGTTCACTCCACCCGGCTCAACATTATTTCATGATGTGCTGCACTTCTTTCAACTCCATCCGCAAGATATTGGGCCCAACTCTGTTTCAAACATCTGCAACTTCCAAGTTTTTTGCGAAGTGTATCTTCAAAAGGAGCCCACTGTAGAACTGTTCAGGGAATTCTATTACCTGAATCGCCAGACCGAATTCATGGACGGGCCCAACTTAGAACTAGGTGGCATTTCAATTCAGAGACGGAAGAAGCCATGTTTCCTGCTGCCGCACCTCCCAGCCATCCTAAGGACTGGAACCAGACATGGTTCTATTGCAAAGACACCTCTCCAGAAGGCGAAAATCCTCTACCGGGCTACCGTAAAAGCCGGCTTAGCAACAGACATCCTCTCCCAGAATGGATCAGCATAGAAGAACGGGCCAAATATATGCCCATATTTTCAAAGATCAGAGCCTTGATGGCCAATGGTTTGACTAGAGTCGATCTGGTTCGTTGCTGGGTCGCATGGAGAATCTTGGCCTTAAGCCGCCGGTTCGGCTTAATGTGTGAGTATACCGGCGATGTTAAAGATCCGCTGTGTTACTCTCCAATCCATCTGGATGATAAACAAATCAATGATATAACAAAGACTCTGCTCAACGAGAGTCTAGAGACTTGCAGCAAAGTGGGGCTGAACCCCTTCTGCACTCTCAACAAGCCGCCAGCTGTAAGTATTTTTGAGCAATTTTCATTAACTCATTATCTGTCCATCTGCCTTCTCATTCTTACTTGAACTTTTGCAGGCTGACTCCCCCTTTTGGAACAAGAAACTCCAAGATAAACCGGTCAAGAAGGTCAGAAACAAGACCAAGGTGATCAAGAAGCCTGCCAAAAAGAAGGCAGATGCAACTGATCTCTTTACTCTAGATGATGAGTCGGAGGTAGAACTTGACTCCCTTGGCTGTTTTTTTGTTCATCTTATTGACATTGATTACTATCAGGATGACGTGGAGACCAGCAATGCAGATGGTGAATAGGTAACTATCCTTTCCTCCGACTCAGAACCTTTGCCAAGACAGAAAGTTCGTCAAGCGAGCAGGAAAGTAAGATTTTCTCACCCTTTAGCTTACTTGGATCCCAACTTTATTTTGAAGAAACAGCAGCATGAAGTTTGCCGCACAACCCGAAACAGTGGCAGTGGGATTCTCTCCTCCGGTTTACCCAACACGCTAGCTCCTCGCAAGCGCCGAGCAGAGGTTTCACAGATTTCCGACTTAGCTTTTCCGAAGGCGGGTCTTATTCGACAACCTCTTAACCCTTCTAATTCAAACTATCAGGGAACTTCCAACTCCTCATCTGGGGACTCCACTGGGACTCAGATTCCTCTTTTCAAAACCGTACCTGGGTGAGAACATTAAGCTTGTTTGCTTTAACACTTACTCAATTGATATATTAATCCCATCATGTGTCTTATTTTTAGTGCTATAGCCAAGCCCAGCAAGAAGCTGAAGATGAATAAGCTGGCTGAAGATCGCAAGGTTGCTGATCCGGAAAAGCAGACAATGTCTGAATCTTTGCATCAAACTTCTGAAGCAGCTATTGATGATCCACCGTCAGAAGAGCACAATGTCCTCATGGACTCCGTGGATGTTAACCCAGCCAATGCTAAGCCGCCAAGTCCAATTAAGCCTGCTGAAAAAGAGGCTGAAGACGTTATCATCACCGGGACTGGTTATGTAAAGCCGGGTAACCCCACCGTCTTATCAAAGCATAGTGCCAAGGAAGAATTTTCAGCCGCTGACAAGGGCAAATGGAAGCTGGATTTGGAGAGTTACGCCCAATTCAACGCTCATGAGATTCATGCGGGTTACCTAAACTGCCTTCACACCAGCCGTGACTTTGAAGCCGGCCTGGTTAACCTCATGAAGGAGCGCTTTGAGGTAAGCCCTAACAAAACCTTCTCATATAAGTATCTATCTGTCAGCCGCCAAGTCTACTGAATATGAAAGAATTGAATATGCTGTAGACTTAGATAACATCTTTTGATCTTGTAACCATTCCATAGCAATTTGTAACTGCTGAATCAAAACGAGTAGTCCCCAAGGGCCGGCTTAAACTGGAAAGTTAAGCCGGGACTTCAAATTATAGTGCGAAAATCCACGTGTAGCCCCCAAGGGCTAGCTTAGGCTGCATAGCTAAGCCGGGACTTATCACCATATTTATGAACAAATCCAAATATGTAGCCCCCATGAGCCGGCTTTAGTTGAAGAAACTTAGCCGGGTCATTAAAGATTTGTCTTCAAAAGAACAATGTACATTAGCCCCCAAGTGCCAAGTAAAATACTTGTATTATGCTTGGGACTTCAAATAAGATGATTATCATAACCACATACTGCCTGTCTTTGTATATGGCAGGCTGAGTTGAATATGAAGAAATCTCAAGTCGCTGATCTACGGCAAAACATCCAATCCCAACAATCAGAGACTTCAAAGGCCAAATCAGAGCTGAAACCCACCTTAGAAGAGATTGAAAAGTTAAAAAGGGATTTCAGCGCTGAGAGAACCGGCTGGGACACCGAGAAGGCGGCTCTATTAAAAAGAGCAGAAGATGCTGAAGCTGCTCTGAAGCCGGTGACTGACGAGTTATCCAGCTTGAAACATCAAATCAATAGCATGACAGCTGCCATCTTTGGTAAGTAATATAGTACTTCAATCTTTCACCATCAATGTATAACAATCATTAGCCGGTTTATCAATATCTTTGCTAATGCAGGCTCCAAAATTTCCAACCTTGGCCCAGACATGCGCGTGAAGCTTAAAGCTGCATACACCCTTGTGGAGCAGTTATACACCGGTGCTCAACGAGCTATAGCTGCCGTCTCTCATACTAAACAGCCACCTTCGCTCATCAGAGAAACACTGGACAAACTGTCCGTCATACCCCAAAGGGTGGAGGAGATAAAGCAGTCAGCCGCCAGAGCTTGTGCCATCACCGCCGTGAGCCGGGCCAAGGCATGGCAGGTAGAGCTTGACCCGGAGGAATTGGCCACTGGCTATCCCAGCTTAAAAGAAGATGGGTCTCCCTTCAGTGCAGACGACTTCACCAAAATTGTAAAGGAAATGCGTCCTTTGGCAAGCAAGTTGGCTAAGGAGACCAATCTCTCCAAGTATCAGGCGGCTTATACTGTTGAAAACGCAAAAGTGAAAATGCCGGTTTATCCAGTTATGGATCTTATTCCACCAACATGTAAGCACACTTTTGCTCCTGATATTGATCCATCCATGCTCCTAGATGATGAGGCTGTATTCAAAGCCATAACTAGCATCAATTGGACATCACCTGATTTCCAGCCAGTGGAGGAAGAAGAAGAACCGGCGCTGGATGACCCGGAAGCTTCAACTCGCCAAGACCAGGGCAACTGAACCACAAGGCGGTTCTCAGACTGCAACCCGGCGTATTTTGTTCTAAAAAACTTTCAATCAATTGGGCCGCAGAAAGCCTTGTAATAGGCTAGTGTAAAACAGTGATCTTGTCATGCCATCGTGCATGCTTATCTGCATAATGTTTTAAACCACCGATCTAACATTTGAAGATCTGCTGCTTATGCTCATAATGTTATCAATCATGTAGGTCATATTATCATATTCCCTGCACACAAGCAAATAACATGTACCCTGGCGGTTTAAGCCCGGGCGGGTCATGATGTCCCATATAAAATTTACTGGTGACTGTATAGTCCATAACCAGGGCGGGTTATCAAACCTCGCATATTCATATAACAAGTAAAAACATACCTGTGAGATTGGTTCATACTGCCAGCTTACAACGCCATATGCAGTAAGGGCAACAGCCCAAAAACTTAGAGCGCAAATAACTCCAAGTGCACAATCAAAATATACTGGCGACTTATCGTCCAAAGCCAGATCGGGTTATCAAAACCCCAGATATGCTCAAATACAACCCATAAGGATTAAGGCTACATGGCCTGAATCGTTTTAATCCATATGTCAATATGGTGCAATGATATGAACCCAAACAGTGTTCAGAGAAAATAACAAATCAGAAAAAAACAAGGCTTTCATAGGCTGCCAAGCCTCAATATCAAGTGCTGTTCATGGGCCGCACAACCACTGAGTTAATCCTTCATTCAAACTTGTAAGCTGGGCCTCACATGACCAACCGCCGTTTTAACTTTGACAAGTTCAAGGTCTTTATAAGATTGACTGTCAAGAGTACGACGGGTCATTCCAGGATTACCTGGGCGGAGTGGCAGACATACCAGGCAGGATAAACCGTAATTTGGTGCTTTACACCTGGCGTACAAGCCGATCAAAAAGGGTAAATAAAGCTATGTTCATTGAACAGGAAGCCCCCAAGTGATATATAATGAGCCCTCAAGGCAGGATACCTATGTTTGAACTGTGCACTGCAGCAAGTTCTCTTTGGTAACCTTTTACTTGGGCAATAAGCCCCCAAGTGATTTGCAACAAAGCGTATAAGCCGGATCAATAGGGTAGTCATAGCTATGCTCAATGAGCAGGAAGCCCCCAAGTGATCTTATGAACTGACAATAAAGACTCAGATACTCAGAAATGAAACGACAGAGGCCCTGAATTATCAGGGATGCCGGCTTTATTATACTTGATCATAATATATACATGGATGAAAATATGTACAACACAAGAGCCAGTGGCTCAAGTGTAATAAGGCCGAAGATGAGTAATGTTCCAAGGCCGGCTGGTCTCCTCCTCCAATGTACGTGAGTCCTTGTGGTCTTGAATATCAATGAGGTAGTATGACCCGTTGTTCAGGTTTTTGCTGACCACAAAAGGCCCTTCCCAAGGTGGGGACAATTTGTGCATATCTGTTTAATCCTGAATAAGCTGGAGCACCAAGTCACCTTCTTGAAAGGTCCGGGTTTTAACCCGACGGCTATGATAACGACAAAGATCTTGCTGGTAAATCACCGAACGAGCTGCCGCCAGGTCACGCTCCTCATCCAGGAGGTCGAGATCATCCTGACGTGCTTTTTCGTTATCAGCTTCAACGTAAGCTGCCACACGGGGCGAATCGTGACGGATGTCACTGGGAAGAACCACCTCTGCTCCGTACACCATGAAGAAAGGCGTATAACCCATGGATCTGTTGGGGGTAGTATTGATACTCCAAAGCAATGAGGGTAATTCCTCAACCCAACAACCCGGCGTCCTCTACAAAGGGACCATAAGCAGGGGCTTGATACCTCTCAAGATTTCTTGATTGGCCCTTTCAGCTTGACCATTGGACTGAGGGTGAGCCACTGATGACACGTCAAGAGAATATGCTCTCGTTAACAAAATTCTTTCATAGCACCCTTGGATAGATTAGTACCATTATCAGTTATGATGCTATGAGGATAGCCAAAACGGAAAATCACCTTTTTAATGAATTGAACCGCCATTGCCGCATCACACTTGCTGACCGGCTCTGCCTCAACCCACTTTGTAAACTTGTCAACTGCCACCAAAAGGTGGGTTTTTTGTCCTTGGATCTCTTGAAAGGTCCAACCATATCCAGCCCCCAGACTGCAAACGGCCAAGTGATTGGAATCATCCTCAATTCTTGAGCCGGCACATGAGCTCGTCTGGAAAATTTCTGACAGCCATCGCACTTGCTAACCAGATCTTCTGCATCAGCATGAGCCGTCAGCCAATAAAACCCATGACGAAAAGCCTTAGCCACGAGAGATTTAGAGCCGGCATGATGACCACAATCTCCTTCATGAATCTCCCTTAGAATTTCACGGCCCTCTTCAGGAGAGATACATCGCTGAAACACCCCTGTAACGCTGCATCGGTGTAACTCGCCATTGACAATCGTCATTGACTTAGACCGCCGGGTTATTTTCCTGGCCAAAGTTTCGTCCTCAGGTAACTCACCCCGGGTCATATAAGCCAAATATGGAACTGTCCAATCAGGAATAGCATGAAGAGCCGCCACCAACTGTGCCTCCGGGTCAGGGACAGCAAGATCCTCTTCTGTAGGCAACTTAACCGAAGGATTGCTCAAAATATCAAGAAAAACATTAGGTCGCACCGGCTTACGCTGAGACCCCAGCCGGCTTAAAGCATCAGCCGCCTCATTTTTCCTGCGATCAACATGTTCCACTTGATAACCTTTGAAATGGCCAGCAATAGCATCAACCCCCTGGCGATAAGCCGCCATGAGTGGGTCTTTGGAATCCCAAGTTCCTGAAACTTGCTGAGCCACCAGATCTGAATCGCCAAAACACCTGACCTGGCTTAGGTTCATCTCTTTAGCCATCCGAAGACCATGTAGTAAGGCCTCATACTCAGCTGCATTGTTAGTACAAGGAAACATCAACCTTAAGACATAGCAAAACTTATCACCTCGTGGGGAAGTCAAAATAACTCCAGCCCCCGAGCCTTCCAACTGCCTGGATCCATCAAAATGTATAGTCCAATATGTATTATCAGGCTTCTCCTCAGGCATCTGCAATTCTGTCCAGTCATTGATGAAATCCACAAGTGCTTGAGACTTGATGGCTGTCCGGGGCATATATTTCAAACCATGGGGTCCAAGCTTAATGGCCCACTTGGCCACCCGGCCTGTAGCTTCTCTGTTTTGAATAATATCCCTTAGAGGAGCAGAACTGACCACAGTGATGGGATGACCAAGGAAATATTGCTTCAACTTACGACTAGCCATGAACACTCCGTAAACCAGCTTCTGCCAATGTGGGTACCTCTGCTTAGATTCAATTAGTACCTCACTGACATAGTAAACCAGCCTCTGAACCGGATATTCCTTGCCTGACTCCCTCCTTTCCACATATAAAAGCAAGGGCTCCTTGTCAATAGGAGCTGCAAGAACTGGTGGCTCAGCCAACTGCTTTTTAAGTGCCTCGAACGCCTGATTAGCAGCATCACTCCAGACAAAGTGATCTGTTTTCTTCATCATCTGGTATAAAGGGATAGCCTTCTCTCCCAGGCGGCTTATAAACCAGCTCAAAGCCGCAATATGACCCGCCAAACGCTGAACGTCGTTGATACATGCCGGTTTAGCCAAAGAAGTGATAGCCTTGATTTTCTCCAGGTTAGCTTCAATACCTCTCTCAGAGACCAAAAAACCCAAGAGCTTGCCTGCTGGCACACCAAAGACACATTTGGCCGGGTTAAGCATCATCTTGTAGACCCGGAGATTGTCAAAGGTCTCCTTCAAATCATCTAACAAGGTCTCTTTCTTCCTGGATTTCACAACTATATCATCCACATAAGCATGAACGTTGCGTCCAATTTGGTTGTGGAGGCAATTCTGAACACAGCGCTGATAAGTCGCCTGGGCACTCTTGAGCCCAAAAGGCATAGACACATAACAGAAGGCTCCAAAGGGAGTGATGAAAGATGTTTTCTCATGGTCCTTAACTACCATCTTGATCTAATGATTACTAGAATAAGCATCCAAAAAACTCAAACGCTCACAACCCGCCGTAGCATCAATGATCTGATCAATACAAGGGAGAGCAAAAGGATTAGCCGGACAGGCCTTGTTAAGGTCCGTGTAATCCACACACATATGCCAAGTGCCATTTTTCTTAAGTACCAGCACCGGGTTAGCCAACCATTCAGGATGAAAAACTTCAACAATAAACCCGGACGCCAAGAGCTAGGCCACCTCTTCACCAATGGCCTTGCGCCTTTCTTCATTAAAATGACGAAGAAATTGCTTGACCGGTTTAAACTTCGGATCAATATTGAGAGTGTGCTCAGCGAGTTCCCTCGGTACACCTGGCATGTCTGAAGGCTTCCATGCAAAGATGTCCCGGTTCTCACGGATGAACTCGATGAGCGCGCTTTCCTATTTTGGATCCAGGTTGGCACTGATAGTGAACTGTTGGGATGAATCGCCAGGGACAAAATCGACCTGCTTGGTGTCATCTGCCGACTTAAACTTCAACAAGGGGTCATGCTCTGTGGTTGGCTTCTTCAAAGGGGTCATATCCGCCGGGTCAACATTAACTTTGTAGAACTTCAACTCTTCCGTTGCACAAACAGACTCAGCGTAGGCAGCATTGCCCTCTTCACACTCCAAAGCTATCTTCCTGTCACCATGCACCGTGATGGTACACTTACGACCCAGCATTTTAAGCTGCAGATAAACATAACAAGGCCGTGCCATAAACTTGGCATAAGCCGGCCGTCCAAACAGGGCGTGATAAGGGCTCTTGATCTTGACCACCTCAAAAGTCAATGTTTCAGCTCTGTAATCATGCTCATTGCCAAAAGCCACTTCCAAGGCTATCTTGCCCAACGGATATGCCGACTTACCAGGCACCACCCCATGAAAAACAGTAGATGACGGCTTAAGATCTTTATCAGTCAAACTCATACGGCGAAAAGTATCATAGTAGAGGATATTGATACTGCTGCCTCCGTCCATAAGTACCTTTGTGAACTTGTATCCTCCAACCTGAGGAGCCACCACCAAAGCCAGCTGACCCGGGTTGTCAACCCGGAGCGGGTGATCCTCACGGCTCCATACAATGGGCTGTTCTGACCATCGCAAGTATCGAGGGACTGTCGGCTCGACCGTGCTCACCACGTGTTTATGAACCTTCTGATCTTGCTTGCACAAACTCGTGGTAAAAACATGATATTGGCCACTATTCAGCTGCTTTGGATTACTCCAATAACCAGACTGCTGCTGCTGATTACCCTGACCGGGCTGCTGATTAACACCGCCTTGATTGCCTTGGCCTTGAAAACCAGAGTTTGAACCGCCACCTCCAAAGCCGGGCCCGTGAGAGCCGGATCCTGACCCGCCATTTGAGCCGTGATGGTTCTGATAAAAACCGGAATTTCTATACTCCCTCATGATGAAGCAATCTTTCCACAAATGAGTGGCTGGCTTATCCTGAGAACCGTGCTTCGGACAAGGTTGATTCATTATCGCCTCCAGGTTAAACTTTGGCTCGCCAAACCGGGGCACTGATGATTTCCCCTTATGGTGCTGATTGCTATTCTACGTGCTGGTGTTAGCCACAAAGTCGGAACCACCATCGGGTTGCTTGCGTTTACCATTGTTACCTTGACCCGTCGTATTGTGCTGCTGTCCCTTTCCATTGCCGCCCTTCTTCCCCTTGCCAGCATTCTCTTCATCAGACGCTGGGTCTTTAATACTATCTGAGTCGGCATATTTGGTGAGAGCCGCCATGAGCTCTCCCATATCATTGCAGTGGCGCTTAAGCCGCCCTAGCTTCTGTTTGAGGGGAAGGAAATGGCGATTTTTCTCCAAAATCAGGACGGCTGAACCGGCGTTGATGCTATCTGATGAGTGAATAATAGCCGAGACCCGGCGGACCCAGTGATTGGTTGACTCATCCTCAAGCTGGACACAGGCGTCAAGGTTGATGATCGACATGGGTTGCTTACATGTATCTCTGAAATTCTGAATAAAGCGTGCTTTCAACTGTGCCCATGAACTGATGGAGTTGGCAGGTAACCCTTTCAGCCAGGTACGAGCCGGCCCATCCAACATCATGGTGAAACACTTAGCGCACACAGCGTCGTTGACATCTAACATCTCCATGGCCATCTCATAGCTCTCAATCCATGCCTCCGGAGGTTGATCAGCTGTGTAATTGGGCACCTTGCGAGGGCCCTTAAAATCCTTGGGCAGACGCTCATTACGCAAAGCCGGCACTAGACACGGCACACCCACGTTCCTAGAAGTCATCCCAGCTTCTATAGACACTGACGGGTTATGCTGAGGTTGTTGATAAGCCGCTAACTGAGCCGCCAGCTCCACCTCCCGGCGTGCCCTGGCCTGATCCCCCAAGGCCTCAGCATTGTTCTCAGTGTGGGGCGGGTCAAGCCCATGGGGCTGGTTATTGTGCCGCTCACTGCTCGAAACCGCTGGCAACTCAATGCGCCGGCTGTAACTCCGGCTTTGGCGTGGGGTTGAATGAATCTGCTCACGGCTATATGAATATGCCGCTTGTTGAACTACCGCAGTTTGAAGTAGTTCCATAGCCTTCCATGCCTCAACCGCCGCGGGAGACTCGCCTTGCACCGGGAGAGCCGCCAGCCGTGATGCCGCAGCAATCATGTTATCCAGAGGGTTAGAAAAATGATCCGGTGGTGTTGGTACTCGCTGAGGCGGGGTCAGATTCAAACGAGGCAGATCCGCACCACGTGGCTGAACCATCGCCCCTGCCGTAGGCGCTTCAATAGCCTGGTTTACCTCAGGCGGGTTACTTGGTCCTGCCCCAGGGGTGTTGAAAAGATTCCTTGCATCATAGTCCAAAGGTAGACGACTCTGGTGCCTCCTTCGCAGAACGGTGTTGGATGCATTCTGATCGAAGCTTAACCAGAAATTTTCTGCTTGAACCCGTTGTGAATCAGCATCCAGGGCGGCTCGTTATGTCGCCATCCTAGCATTCTCAGCATTAAGCTCCTCCTTCGCCTGAGCTATCTCATCTCGCAGCTTTGCGACGTCCACCTTATGCTGTGCTTGAGTCTCCAGGGTTACTTCTGCAGCTAATAAGGTTGCCAAAGCATCCAAGAGCCGGGATAAAACTTGAGCCGGCAGGCGCCCAGAGCCGCTCGCCCTGGCTGTCACTGCGGCCATTGAGCTGGAGGTCATAGCCGCAGCGGTTGATGAATTCTGCACTGGTTGCGTGCCCGCCATGAAGATGGCGACTCTATTTGGCGGCTCATAAGAGTCCGGAATACTGTTGCCATCGGAATAGCTCCCAAGCCCGCCATCTTGCAGTTGATACATTGAATCGGTCTCGCCGGTTGAGGACTCATCATCAGAATAGATGGCCGTCTCTCCACTGGACACAGATCCTTCCTCAAAATCTTCCCCATGGATGAAACCAAGAAAAGCGTGCTTCACGGCGGTTTGAACCTTGGCGGGTCGTGCGCGCTGAGCCGTCTCGATGATGTCGGTGCAAGTGTCCGGCTCAGGCTCCGTCTCGCTGATCTTGCCGATGAAGACGTGGATTCTGCCGAAGGGGACCCAGTACCCATATTCAATTGAATCGGCCTCGGGACCCCAGCCTGTGTAGTCGATGTAAATCCTGCCGCGATGACTCTTGGTCATCCGGCCCACGGCATATCCCTTGATCCCTGAGAAGCTGCCCTTCAAGAACTCGAAACCACCGTGCGCTGGCCCCACGGTGGGCACCAACTGTCATGGACTTAACACGGCAGATGCCCTAGCAGAAGGACTTAGGTGTGCAGCCATCACAACTAGGTTAGCTTACTCCTACTTTAGGTTGTATTGCTTGGGTTTCGATCACCAGGGAGCGAATATGCTTGACCTAGTTCTCGATCAGCTGTTTCTTGAATTAACCCGCCACCGGGTCACCTCTTTATATACAGGTTGATGCCCGGCGGCTTACAGAGTCCCGGCTGGCTCACACAAACGTGACCGGCTCGGTTTCTAACTAAGCTTGCCTTACAGGACAAGTTTAAACATATGGCAGCTCACACCCGTGGGCCTCAAGTCATCTCCGGGTCTTGGCCTTCAATTGGCTTGCTCTATGAACCGCCATCTTCATATCTTCTTGGACCTTATCGGGCCTCTTCATCTTTAAGCCGCCAATGGCATGACCCGGCCCCTCCTGGGCGGGTCATACCCAGTAGTTATATCCCCAACACCGGGCTAGCTCCCTTCTGCTTGACCAACCCAGTGCCTCCAGTAAGCATACTTGTACTTGCCTTGTCATTTGTTCATAACATATTTTCCTGTCTGTACTTTAATCTCTGACTCATTATGTGCACAGGCGGACTCCCACTTTTGGAAGAAGAAAGCTCGAAAGTCTACTCCCCCAGCTTCGCAGGAAGATGAGTCGGTCGATGCTAATGAGGCGGCTGCCAGAAATGAGTCGGAGGTAGAGCTCGACTCTCTTGGTCATCTTTTTATTGAACTTACTGACGCTCCCTCTTCTCAGGATCAGACGAGAACCAGTCAAGCTGGCAATGTTGAGGTAATTTCAATCTCATCCAACTCGGAAACTTTTATCCCGAAGAGAACGAGACAAGCTATCAGGAAGGTATCATTTTCACATCCTGATGCTCATTTAGACCCACACTTTCTTTTGAAGACTGGTAGATCGAAACAGAAGACCCGGAGCAGCTCGGGAGAATCATGTACCGGCTTATCTGATGAGCCAGCTACCCGAAGACAACGAGTTGAGCTGCCTCATATTCCAACTTCATCTCGTCCATGAGCCGGTCTTATTAGGCAACCATTTAATCCTTCTGATTCGAATTATCAGGAATCACCGCCCTCTTCTGGAGAGTCGACTGCGTCCCAGCTCCCAGCTCTTACAATTAAACACAGGTAACTTATCTTTGAGCCACACTTTTACTTTGTCACCACGGTTGTTTCTTTAAACTGATGTTATTTTCATGATTGCAGAGCCAAGGCTTTCGCAAAGAAGAAAGTTGACGGGTCATCTTCTACTGCACTAGGCCCCAATTTTAAAGACCCACCAGACTGCTGCTGCTGATTACCCTGACCGGGCTGCTGATTAACACCGCCTTGATTGCCTTGGCCTTGAAAACCAGAGTTTGAACCGCCACCTCCAAAGCCGGGCCCGTGAGAGCCGGATCCTGACCCGCCATTCGGGCCGTGATGGTTCTGATAAAAACCGGAATTTCTATACTCCCTCATGATGAAGCAATCTTTCCACAAATGAGTGGCCGGCTTATCCTGAGAATCGTGCTTCGGACAAGGTTGATTCATTATCGCCTCCATGTTAAACTTTGGCCCGCCAAACCGGGGCACTGATGATTTCCCCTTATGGCACTGATTGCTATTCTACGCGCTGGTGTTAGCCACAAAGTCGGAACCACCATCGGTTTGCTTGCGTTTACCATTGTTACCTTGACCCGTCGTATTGTGCTGCTGTCCCTTTCCATTGCCGCCCTTCTTCCCCTTGCCAGCATTCTCTTCATCAGACGCTGGGTCTTTAGTACTATCTGAGTCGGCATATTTGGTGAGAGCCGCCATGAGCTCTCCCATATCATTGCAGTGGCGCTTAAGCCGCCCTAGCTTCTGTTTAAGGGGAAGGAAATGGCAATTTTTCTCCAAAATCAGGATGGCTGAACCGGCGTTGATGCTATCTGATGAGTGAATAACAGCCGAGACCCGGCGGACCCAACGATTGGTTGACTCATCCTCAAGCTGGACACAGGCGTCAAGGTCGATGATCGACATGGGTTGCTTACATGTATCTCTGAAATTCTGAATAAAGCGTGCTTTCAACTGTGCCCATGAACTGATGGAGTTGGCAGGTAACCCTTTCAGCCAGGTACGAGCCGGCCCATCCAACATCATGGTGAAATACTTAGCGCACACAGCGTCGTTGACATCTAGCATCTCCATGGCCATCTCATAGCTCTCAATCCATGCCTCTGGAGGTTGATCAGCTGTGTAATTGGGCACCTTGCGAGGGCCCTTAAAATCCTTGGGCAGACGCTCATTACGCAAAGCCGGCACTAGACACGGCACACCCACGTTCCTAGAAGTCATCCCAGCTTCTATAGACACTGACGGGTTATGCTGAGGTTGTTGATAAGCCGCTAACTGAGCCGCCAGCTCCGCCTCCCGGTGTGCCCTGGCCTGATCCACCAAGGCCTCAGCATTGTTCTCAGTGCGTGGCGGGTCACGCCCATGGGGCTGGTTATTGTGCCGCTCACTGCTCGAAACCGCTGGCAACTCAATGCGCCGGCTGTAACTCCGGCTTTGGCGTGGGGTTGAATGAATCCGCTCACGGCTATATGAATATGCCGCTTGTTGAACTACCGCAGTTTGAAGTAGTTCCATAGCCTTCCATGCCTCAACCGCCGCGGGAGACTCGCCTTGCACCGGGATAGCCGCCAGCCGCGATGCCGCAGCAATCATGTTATCCAGAGGGTTAGAAAAATGACCCGGTGGTGTTGGTACTCGCTGAGGCGGGGTCAGATTCAAACGAGGCGGATCCGCACCACGTGGCTGAACCATCGCCCCTGTTGCAGGCGCTTCAATAGCCCGGTCTACCTCAGGCAGGTTACTTGGTCCTGCCCCAGGGGTGTTGAAAAGATTCCTTGCATCATAGTCCAAAGGTAGACGACTCTGGTGCCTCCTTCGCAGAACGGTGTTGGATGCATTCTGATCCAAGCTTAACCGGAAATTTTCTGCTTGAATCCGTTGTGACTCAGCGTCCAGGGCGGCTAGTTATGTCGCCATCCTAGCATTCTCAGCATTAAGCTCCTCCTTCGCCTGAGCTATCTCATCTCGCGGCTTCGCGACGTCCACCTTATGCTGTGCTTGAGTCTCCAGGGTTACTTCTGCAGCTAATAAGGTTGCCAAAGCATCCAAGAGCCCAGATAAAACTTGAGCCGGCAGGCGCCCAGAGCTGCTTGCCCTGGCTGTCGCTGCGGCCATTGAGCTGGAGGTCATAGCCGCAGCGGTTGATGAATTCTGCACCGGTTGCGTGCCTGCCATGAAGATGGCGACTCTATTTGGCGGCTCATAAGGGTCCGGAATACTGTGGCCATCGGAATAGCCCCCAAGCCCGCCATCTTGCAGTTGATACATTGAATCGGTCTCGCCGGTTGAGGACTCATCATCAAAATAGATGGCCGTCTCTCCACCGGACACAGATCCTTCCTCAAAATCCTCCCCATGGATGAAACCAACAAAAGTGTGCTTCACGGCGGTTTGAACCTTGGCGGGTCGTGCGCGCTGAGCCGTCTCGATGATGTCGGTGCAAGTGTCCGGCTCAGGCTCCGACTCGCTGATCTTGCCGATGAAGACGTGGATTCCGCCGAAGGGGACCTAGTACCCATATTCAATTGAATCGGCCTCAGGACCCCAGCCTGCGTAGTCGATGTAAATCTTGCCGCGATGACTCTTGGTCATCCGGCCCACGGCATATCCCTTGATCCCTGAGAAGCTGCCCTTCAAGAACTCGAAACCACCGTGCGCTGGCCCCATGGTGGGCGCCAACTGTCGTGGACTTAACACGGCAGATGCCCTAGCAGAAGGACTTAGGTGTGGAGCCATCGCAACTAGGTTAGCTTGAAGGGGTTAAACGGGACAAAAGACACAGAGAGTTTACCCAGGTTCGGCCCCTCTCAATGAGGTAAAGCCTACTCCTACTTTAGGTTGTATTGCTTGGGTTTCGATCACCAGGGAGCGAATATGCTTGACCTAGTTCTCGATCAGCTGTTTCTTGAATTAACCCACCGCCGGGTCACCTCTTTATATATAGGTTGATGCCCGGCGGCTTACAGAGTCTCGGCTGGCTCACACAAACGTGACCGGCTCGGTTTCTAACTAAGCTTGCCTTACAGGACAAGTTTAAACATATGGCGGCTCACACCCGTGGGCCTCAAGTCGTCTCCGGGTCTTGGGCCTTCAATTGGCTTGCTCTACGAACCGCCATCTTCATATCTTCCTGGACCTTATCGGGCCTCTTCATCTTTAAGCCGCCAGTGGCATGACCCGGCCCCTCCTGGGCGGGTCATACCCAGTAGTTATATCCCCAACACCGGGCTAGCTCCCTTCTGCTTGACCAACCCAGTGCCTCAAGTAAGCATACTTGTACTTGCCTTGTCATTTGTTCATAACATATTTTCCTGTCTGTACTTTAATCTCCAACTCATTATGTGCACAGGCGGACTCCCGCTTTTGGAAGAAGAAAGCTCGAAAGTCTACTCCCCCAGCTGAGCAGGAAGATGAGTCGGTCGATGCTAATGAGGCGGCTGCCAGAAATGAGTCGGAGGTAGAGCTCGACTCTCTTGGTCATCTTTTTATTGAACTTACTGACGCTCCCTCTTCTCAGGATCAGACAAGAACCAGTCAAGCTGGCAATGTTGAGGTAATTTCAATCTCATCCAACTCGGAAACTTTTATCCCGAAGAGAACGAGACAAGCTATCAGGAAGGTATCATTTTCACATCCGGACGCTCATTTAGACCCACACTTTCTTTTGAAGACTGGTAGATCAAAACGGAAGACCCGGAGCAGCTCCGGAGAATCATGTACCGGCTTATCTGATGAGCCGGCTACCCGAAGACAACGAGTTGAGCTGCCTCATAGTCCAACTTCATCTCGTCCATGAGCCGGTCTTATTAGGCAACCATTTAATCCTTCTGATTTGAATTATCAGGAATCACCGCCCTCTTCTGGAGAGTCGACTGCGTCCCAGCTCCCAGCTCTTACAATTAAACGCGGGTAACTTATCTTTGAGCCACACTTTTACTTTGTCACCACAGCTGTTTCTTTAAACTGACGTTATTTTCACGATTGCAGAGCCAAGGCTTTCGCAAAGAAGAAAGTTGACGGGTCATCTTCTACTGCACTAGGCCCCAATGTTAAAGACCCACCAATGATCAACCCAGAAATCCAAACTCAACCTGCTGGCCAAGACAATCTAGACCAAGGAGTTGAGTCGGCTTGCCAAAATGAGCCAGTTAATGTTGATGAGCCGGTGATGGTGGAGCCGGTCCATGTCGAGGAACAAATCAATATGGATGACCCGGCACACAATATTAACCCGCCAAGTCTTGCTCGAGCAACCAGTCCCATGTGAGAGAACATTCCATCATGCACAGTGGATGATGCAGAGATGGCCATCACTGGAGAGGCCCACAAGGCTCCAGAAGCTTCGAATACTTTGAGCAACTTTGTGGCCAAGGATGAGCTGTCCTCATCGGCCAAAGGGAAGGTCAGGGTAGAGCTGCCAAATTTTGAAGAGCTGACTATGGAGGAAATCCATCAAGGGTATTTGACCCGGCTATCTGAGAGCCGGGATGCTGAGGCGAGCATGATTAACATGCTTAAATGCAAATATGAGGTATGAAATATCCCTCCTTTCTCATTGTTGTATATACTAATGCAGCCCCCAAGTCTTAGGCATAGGAATATGAGTGTGCTTAAGACTTTCTTGTAAATTTGACGAGCACACTATAGCCCCCAAGGGCCAGCTCAATAAATCATAATAGGCTGGGACTTAGTAAATGATAGAAAATTGAAATGTGGTACCATAGCCCCCAAGGGCCGGGTCGTTATAAAAATAATGAGCCGATTCTTCAAAAGATCACTTAATTAACAGTTTGCAAAAAAGCGACCTGTAGCCCCAACAGGTCGGCTTATCTCAGTGAGATGACCAAGGCTTCTCATGATGTATAGATGTAAAAGGAAAATGACTTGCATTAGCCCCCAAGTGTCATGGGGACTACTTGCAGCTTCATGAGATTTGTCATGAGAATATTGATAAAATATCTGAGTTGTAGCCCCCAAATGCCGAGTCGTCGGCTTGCGGTGACTCGGGGCTTATAAAATATCTCTAATGCTTTATAATATGTAGGAAATGTTGGATGAGGCCGAGTCAAAAGCTGTCAGTTTCCAGAAGCAATTGAAAACGAAACATAGACTTAGGCAAAAAGCAGAATCTTCCTCCTCATATTTGCAAGAATCCGTTGCCCTTGCAAAGGAGAAATTGCAAACTTTGAAAACCGCCCATGAAGAAGAAAAAACAGTACTTCTGAAGCATGCAGAGGAGGCGGAGGGCAATCTTGAGCTGGTATCTCAAGAACTGAACACTTTGAAGCGCCACATAACTAATATGACCGTGTCCATCTTTGGTAAGTGGTACTGTTACTATAGTCAAAATCTGGGTTAAATGTTGGCTGGCTTATTCACATGCTTTCCCTCTTGTGTAGATAGGAGAAATGACAATGTTGTCCAACTGCCATTGGTGAAGTTGAAGGCAGTATATACATATCTTTAGCAATTATATACGGAAGGTATGTATGCGATAAAGGCAGTGAAAGACGCCGCAAACCCCCCTCAGAGGATAAAAGACATGCTCAATGATCTAACAATAGTCCCTCAACGGATCCAAGAGTTGGCAAGGTCGGCGGCTCGCGCTGGGGCTGGCATAGAGCTCGCTCGATCAAAAGCTTATTGTCCTAAGATGGAACCAGAAGAGATGACGGGCAGGTTCCTAGAATTTAACGCTGATGGCACTGGATTTTCTCAGGAAGATTTTGTACGCTGCATAAAAGACACCCGAGTGCTGGCAACTCAACTTGCTGGAGAGATGGATTTATCAAAAGACCAGGCCGGCTATACCGAGGAAAATAAATGCATCAACCCGCCTGAATACAAGCCGTTTGTGCTTACTTCTCCTCGCCGTAAGCGAAACTTTGCCCCTGATGTTGACCCGTCTATTATCATGAACGCAGACTCAACTTTCGAGAAATTGTCTACTATTCAGTGGGTACCAAAGGACCTCCAGACCAAGCAGGAAGAGTCAGCGCAGGCTGACCCGGCAACCTCTGGTGCCGAAGAACAGCAGGGTGTCAACCCAGAGGATGCGGGTGCGGGTTGAATGAGTAGCCTTTTTCCATGAGAACTTTGCTTATTCCTAGCCCAAGTGGGGCTTGTAATGGGAGTAGTAAAAATATTTGCTCATCTGCAATGCCAAAATGCACTTAATACTTGTGGAAGATTGTGTTGTGACGGAAAACTGAGTCGGTGTTTTCATCGCTGACCCGCCAATTTAGCAATATACTTGTAGTATTCTGCTTCCTTTAGAGATGCATCGGGGTTTGTAAATAATAATCCGGATTGTATTGACATCATGATCAACTGACAAGCCAGCTTGATAAAGCCTGGTAGATTTGTCAAAAGTTGTTTGAAGTACATAACGTTTGCCAATATCAACTCGGTGGTTAACTTGAGCAGGGCAAGCCAGTGTGTTTATGACCCGGTGAAGCTTGGTCGATATGATAACTGAGGAAAAGAATTCATGTAAAATAATACAAAGACATAGATATGTAATTGTAAAGAAATTGTCTTATTGTTAAGCCGGCTTTCGAGGCATGACAATAAAGACCGGCTTTCGTGGCGCGAGTCTTGCTTCAATGAAGCTAGCATGATAGCCCATGGTTTATCCTAGCTTTCTGTAAGCCGTCTCTCATGTGACTTAAGCCGGTGTTTTAACCTTGACAAGTTCAAAGTCATGACTGATTGACTGTGAAGAGTACACTGGGTCACCTTGGTGGAGTAGCATCGAGCATACAGGCAGGTTTAACCAAGATTCATAATGGCATATGACGGGTCAAGAGGGATGTTAATAGCTAAACTCGACGAGTTGGAAGCCCCCAAGCGACCTATGATCAAAGAAATAAAAGACTCATGCACAATATTTGAGATGAAACAACAGAGGCCCCAAGTTTCGGGGATGCCAGCTTTATTATATTGATCATAAAAAATATATACAGATGTATGTACAATAAGCTGGAGCCAGTGGCTCTAAGTATAATAAGGCCAAAGGTGAGCAATATTCCAGGGCTTGTTGGTCTCCTCCTCAGAGGCACGTGATTTATTGTGTTCATGTATATCGACCAGATAATATGAGCCATTGTTGAGATTCTTGCTGATGACAAAAGGCCCTTCTCACAGAGGTGAAAGCTTATGCATACATGCCTGTTCTTGTATCAGATGGAGCACTAAGTCACCCTCCTAGAAAGTACGACTGCGAACTCTACATCTATGGTAGCGACGTAGGTCTTGCCGATAGATCGTAGATCATGCTGCAGTGAAGTCACGTTCCTCTTCCAAGGCATCCAAAGAGTCCTGACGAGCTTGTTCATTATCTGCTTTGACATAGGCTGCAACTCTGGGGGAATCATGACAGATATCACTGGGTAACACGGCTTCTGCACCATTGACCATGAAGAAAGGCGTATAGCCTGTTGATCTATTGGGGGTAGTCCGTATACTCCAAAGGACTCAAGGAAGTTCCTCAACCCAGCAACCCAGAGTGCGCTCAAGAGGAACCATGAGTCTTGGCTTGATACCTCACAATATCTCCTGGTTAGCACGTTCGGCTTCGCCATTGGACTGAGGGTGTGCCACTGAGCCTACGTCGAGCCGAATGCGTTCCCTTTGACAGAACTGCTTCATAGCTCCTTTGGATAAGTTAGTGCCATTGTCACTGATGATGCTGTGCGGGTAACCGATACAAAAAAATCAGCTTTTTTAGAAACTTGACTGATGTTGCTGCATCACAATTGCTGATTGGCTCTGCTTCAACCCACTTGGTGAACTTATCAACTGCGACCAAAAGGTGGGTCTTTTTATCCTTGGATGGTTTGAATGGCCCAACCATATCAAGCCCCCAAAATGCAAAGGGCCAAGTGATGGGAATCATCCGAAGTTCTTGAGCCGGCACATGAGCCTGACGTGTAAACTTTTGGCATCCATCAGACTTCCGCACGATATCCTCAGCATCTGCTTGAGCCGTGAGCCAGAAAAAACCATGTCGAAAAGCCTTCGTTACTAGGGATCTTGAGCCAGCATGATGTCCACAGTCACCAGAGTGAATATCATTGAGAATTTCTCACCCCTCATCAGGAGAAACACAACGCTAAAAAACACCTGTAATGTTGCATATGTGTAACTCGCTATTGACAATAGTCATGGATTTAGAGCATCTAACAATCTCGCGAGCAATGAGTTCATCTTCAAGAAGCTTGCCTCGAGTGAGATAAGCCAGATAAGGGATTGTCCAATCTGTTATAGTGTGAAGAGCAACAACCAACTATGCTTCTGGGTCAGGAATAGCTATATCTTCTTCTGAGTGTAGCTTGACAGAAGGGTTATGGAGAACATCAAGGAACACATTGGGAGGGACCAGCTTATGCTGGGAGCCAAGTCGTGACCGAGCATCAGCCGCCTCATTGAGCCGGCGATCGATGTGGTCAACATGATAACCTTTGAAGTGTCCCGCAATGTTAGTCACCTCCCACCAATAAGCTGCCATAAGGGGGTCTTTTGAGTCCCACTTTCCTGAAACCTGCTAAACGACCAGATCAGAGTCGCCCAGGCACCTAACCTAGCTGTGATTCATCTCCTTAGCCATACAGAGACCATGGAGGAGAGCTTCATACTCAGTTGCATTGTTAGTACAGGGAAACATGATCCTCAAAACGTAACAAAACTTATCACCTCGCAGGGAAGCTATGATGACTCCAGCCCCCGAGCCCTCCAACTGTCTGGAACCATCAAAGTGAATCATCCAATATGTGTTGTCCGGTTTCTCCTCGGGGACTTGAAGTTCAGTCCAATCGTTGATGAAATCCACCAACGCTTGAGATTTGATTGCTGTTCGAGGCACATATTTAAGATGATGCGACCCAAGCTCAATTGCCCATTTAACAACCCGGTCTGTGGCCTCTCTGTTCTGGATGATGTCTCCCAGAGGGGCTGAGCTCACCACAGCAATAGGATGCTCCAGGAAGTAATGCTTCAGCTTGCGACTAGCATTGAACACCAGTTTATGCCAGTGTGGATATCTCTGCTTGGACTCGGTCAAAACTTCGCTGACATAATAGACTAGCCTCTGGACTGGATATTCTTTTCCTGCCTCCTTTTATTCCACGACAACTGCCACACTCACAACTTTGTTATTAGCAGTGATGTACAGGAGCATATGCTCTTTGTCAATAGGAGCAGCAAGGACAGGCGGCTCAACCAACTGCTTCTTGAGGGCTTCAAAAGCTTCATTAGCAGCATCGTTCTAGATGAAGTTCCATGTCTTCTTCAACATTTGGTACAGGGGAATCGCCTTCTCACCAAGGCGACTTATGAACCGGCTCAAAGCTGCAATCCTACCCGCCATACGCTGGACATCATTGATGTTAGTTGGTTTAGCAAGCGAGGTCACCGCTTTGATTTTCTCAGGATTAGACTCGATGCATCTTTCTGACAACAGGAAACCCAACAATTTGCCTGCTGGAACACCAAAAACACACTTGGCGGGGTTAAGCATCATCTTGTAGACCAGAAGATTGTCGAAAGTTTCCTTGAGGTCGTCCAACCAAGTTTCCTTCTTCTGACACTTGACCACAATATCGTCAACGTAAGCATGAACATTGCGCCCGATCTGATTGTGGAAACAATTCTGCACACAACATTGATAAGTAGCCCTGCGCTTTTAAGCTCAAAAGGCATTGAAACATAGCAGAAAGCCCCAAAAGGTGTGATAAAGGCCATCTTTTCCTGGTCCTCCACGGCCTTCTTTATCTGATGGTAGCCGGAGTAAGCATCCAGAAAACATAAACACTCACAGCTGGCGGTAGAGTCAGTGATTTGGTCGATGTGAGGAAGAGCAAACAGATCCTTGGGACAAGCCTTGTTGAGATCTATGTAGTCGGCACACATGCTCCAAGTGCCATTTTTCTTCAAAACAAGCACTGGATTTGCCAACCACTCAGAGTGAAAAACCTCAACGATGAACCCGACAGCTTGGAGCCAGGCTACTTCTTGAATAGCCTTGCATCTCTCCTCACTGAAACAACAGAGGTATTGTCGGATAGGTTTCATCTTAGGATCCACATTAAGGTGGAGCTCAGCAAATTCTATCAGTACACCAGGCATGTCGGAAGGTTTTCATGCAAAGATGTCCCGATTCTCACGGATGAACTCGATGGGCGCGCTTTCCTATTTGGGGTCCATCCCAGTCCCAATAGAGAACTGCTAAGATGAGTCTCCAGGGGTGAAATCAAACTATTTTATATCTTCAGCCGACTTGAACTTAAGCAGGGGATCAGATTCTGTGGTGGGCTTCTTCAAGGGGGTCATGTCTCTCGGGTCGACGTTGGCTGTATAAAACTTTAGCTCTTCCGCCGCACAGGCCGTCTCGGCATAAGCTGCGTCCCCTTCCTCACAATCGCGTGCGATTTTTCTGTCGCCATTGACTGTGATAGTGCCCTTCGGCCTAGGCATCTTGAGCTTAAGGTAGACATAACAAGGCCGGGCCATGAAACGAGCATAAGCTGGTCACCCAAAGAGGGCATGATATGGGCTCTTGATTTTGACTACCTCAAATATCAGGGATTCACATCTGTAGTTATATTCAGTGCCAAATGCAACTTCTAGTTTGATCCGGCCAATAGGATAAGCAGACTTTCTAGGAACGATCCCGTAAAAAATGGTCGAGGATGGTTGTAGCTATTTTTCAGATAGATTCATCCGTCTGAAAGTATCATAATACCGGATGTTGATGCTAGTACCTCCATCCATAAGCACCTTTCTGAGCGTATAACCACCGACTTGAGGTGCCACCACAAAGGCTAAACAACCTGGGTTCTCGACCCGGGGTGGATGATCCTCTCTGCTCTAGGTGACTGATTGCTCTGACCAGTTTAAATACTCGGGGACTGCCGGCTCAACCATGTTGACAGCATGTTTCTGGAGCTTGCGATCTCGTTTGCAGGTACTGGTCATGAACACATGATACTGACCACTATTCAGCTATTTGGGGTTACTATGAAAACCAGACTGATTGACCTGTTGCTGATTACCTTGCCCAGAACGCTGATTTCAATTTCCGTTGTCACCAGAACCTTGGTAGCCGGATCCTGAGCCGCCTGAACTCTGGAAACCGGGATTCTAAAAACCACCAGATGAGCCGGCTCCCGGGAAACCGGATCCTGAGCCGCCAGCCCAAGGCTGCCCGGGTTTCCGCCGCCGCCTCCTTGATGGCCTGGTTGTGGAAAGGCTGCATGATGTAGAAATTTTCCTTGGAGTGATTGGCCGGCTTATCAGGGAGGTTGTGTTTCGGGCATGGGGCTTTGAGGGCCTCCTTGAAATTACGAGGCTTGTTCCCATTAAAAGGCTTCCCAGAATTATTCCGTCTCTGGCCCTTGAAGCCAGTATTGGTGTTAGCGACAAAATCTGATCCTCCTTCTGGATGCTTGCACTTCCCACCATTGCCTTGGCCACTGTGGCAGCCATTGTACCCAGAGTTATTCTGTTGCTGACCTTTGCCACCCCGTTTTTCTTGCCCTTGCCAGACTTGTCATCATCTGAGCTAGGATCTTTCATGATGTATGCCTCAGCATACCTGGTGAGTATGTCCATTAGGTCTCCCATATCCTGAACCTTCCGCTTGAGCCACCCAAGTTTCTGAACAAGGGGATCAAAGTGACAATTCTTCTCCAGGATTAGGACAGCCTGAGCAGCTAATATGCGATCAGAGGAGTGAACAATATCTGCAACCCGGCGGGCCCAATGATGAGCTGATTCACCCTCGCGCTGGATACAATGATGTAGATCAAAAATTGTCATTGGGTGCTTGCAAGTTCCTTGGAAGTTCTTGAGGAAGCGATCCTTCAATTCTTCTCAAGTGTTGATGGAGTTGGGGGCAGGTTTTTCAGCCAAGTACGAGCCGGCCCCTTCAACATCATAGTCAGATACTTGGCACAAACTGCATCGCTAACATCCAGCATATCCATGGCGATCTCATAGTTTCAATCCAAGCGGTCGGCTCGAGGTTAGTCGTGTAATTGGGAACCTTGCGGGGGCCTTTGAAAAACTTAGGCATGCGCTCGTTGCGTAGAGCCGGCGCTATACATGGTATTCCAATGGTTCAGGTACTTGATCCCGTTCCCTGGGAAACCAAAGGGGCTGTAGCAGGTGATGGATGAGTTGTTGCGTTAGCTGCTTCTGCTTCCCGCATAGCCCGAGCCACGTCAACAATGGCCTGAGTGTCTGAAACCCCCAGCAGAGGCGGGTCGCGCGGTTGCTCGTTATGTCGGCGTGCACTGCTGGAGACTACTGGCGACTCAGCATGTCGGCTCCTGCTGCGGCTTGGATGTGGAGTTGAATGGAGTCGTTGTTGGCTGTAGGAATAGTTTTCCTGTTGGGCGACCACCGTCTTCAACATCTCGATGGCACTCCGGGCCTCGATCTCAACTAGAGTATTCCCTGTGATTGGAAACACGGCAAGGTTGGTAGTTGCTGCCAACATGTTGTCGACGGGGTTGGAGAAGTGACCCGCCGACATCAGGAAATGATGTGGAGGTGTCTGGACAGGTGGATGTCGCGGGGCCGGCTCTGGCTGGTGCTGCTGAGCCGGCTGACGAGGCTGAGCTGGCAGGGGCTATCCGTCTCCATTATGGGGTGTGACCGGGGTTAACTAGGGTATAACCGGTGCTTCTGGGGCACTTTCCCTAGCCCCCAAAATGGGCGTGTCTTGCGGTGTGTTGAACAAACACATGGGCTCAAAATTGGGGGGCAGACGGCTCATGTGCCTCCTCTGATGAACCACATCTGAGGCGTTTTGACGGAGGCCCATGTGCCAGGCTTTTGTCTTCAGACGCTCCACCTCATTATGGACCTGGGTTCGCAGCTCTACCAGGCAAGCATTCTTAGCATTGATGTCCTTCTGAACCTTGGCCATTTGCTCACAAAGTTTAGCCACCTCCACATTGCGCTCTGCCTGAATTTCAGCGGTTACCGACATCTCAAAAAGCGTTGATAAGGTGGCCATAAACTCTGCCAGAACCTGAGTTGGCGGTTTGACCGAGCTGGCCCCGTTCGGAGCTGGCACTGAAGTGCCAGTTCCCATTGCGGTGCCTGCCACTGTGGAATTATGAGCAGGAGCCATGCCTGCCATGTAGATGGTGGTTTGACGAGGCGGCTCATGGTCAACTAGAGCCGTCTCATCATCGGAACGGCCCCCAAGCCTACCATCGTATAATGGGAGGATTGACTCAGTGTATCCAAAAGATGACTCGCTGTCAGAGTAGACGAGGGTGTCCCCGCCAGACGCGGAGTTATCCGCAAGGTCGACCCCCTGGGTGAAGCGATGACCATGTGGTTTCCACCGGCTTGGGCCCGGGCGGGTTGCGTGCGCCAAGCTAGCTCGACGATGTCGGTGCAGATGTCCAGCTCAGGACCTGATTCGCCAATTTTACAGAAGAAGACATGGATCTTGCCGAAGGGGACCTAGTACCCGTGCTCGATTGAGTTGGCCTTGGGGCCCTAGCCTGAATCATCGATGTAGAGCTTGTCACGATGACTCTTGGTCATCCAGCCGATCGCATATCCCTCGATCCCTGGGAGATCTCCCTCCAAGAACTCAACACCACCGTGCGCAGGCCCATGGTGGGCGCCAACTGTCGTTGTTTTGTCACGGTAGATGTCCTTGAAAAAGGACTTAGTCATGAGGCCATCACAGCCAGGCAGTAGCTTGAACGGGATTGATCAGAATCGAGAGACACAAGTTTACCCAGGTTCGGCCCCTCACGCGGAGGTAATAGCCTACTTCCTGCTTGCTTGATTATTGCTTGAGATCTCGAGTACAAGGGTGCGACTTGGCTAACCTAGTACTCGAGAGCTTGTAACTTAAGTCTTTCTACCTCAGGGGCCCCCCTTTATATATAGGTCGAGGCCCTAAGGTCAGAACTTCAAAAGATCACTTAATTAACAGTTTGCAGAAAAAGCGACCTGTAGCCCCCAAAGGTCGGCTTATCTCAGTGAGATGACCGGGGCTTCTCATGATGTATAGATGTAAAAGGAAAATGACTTGCATTAGCCCCCAAGTGTCATGGGGACTACTTGCAACTTCATGAGACTTGTCATGAGAATATTGATAAAAGATCCGAGTTGTTGCCCCCAAATGTCGAGTCGTCGGCTTGCGGCGACTCAGGGCTTATAAAATATCTCTAATGCTTTATAATATGCAGGAAATGTTGGATGAGGCCGAGTCAAAAGCTGTCGGTTTCCAGAAGCAATTGAAAACGGAGCGTAGACTTAGGCAAAAAGCAGAATCTTCCTCCTCATATTTGCAAGAATCCGTTGCCCTTGCAAAGGAGAACTTGCAAACTTTGAAAACCGCCCATGAAGAAGAAAAAACAATTCTTCTGAAGCGTGCAGAGGAGGTGGAGGGCAATCTTGAGCTGTTATCTCAAGAACTGAACACTTTGAAGCGCCACATAACTAATATGACCGTGCCCTTCTTTGGTAAGAGGTACTGTTACTGTAGTCAAAATCCGGGTTAAATGTTGGCTGGCTTATTCACATGCTTTCCTTCTTGTGTAGGTAGGAGAAATGACAATGGTGTCCAACTACCATTGGTGAAGTTGAAGGCAGTATATACATATCTTGAGCAATTATATACGGAAGGTATGTATGCAATAAAGGCAGTGAAAGACGCCGTAAACCCCCCTCAGAGGATAAATGACATGCTCAATGATCTATCAATAGTCCCTCAATGGATCCAAGAGTTGACAAGGTCGGCGGCTTGCGTTGGGGCTAGCTTAGAGCTCGCTCGATCAAAAGCTTATTGTCCTAAGATGGAACCAGAAGAGATGATGGGCAGGTTCCCAGAATTTAACGCTGATGGCACTGGATTTTCTCAGGAAGATTTTGTACGCTGCATAAAAGACACCCGAGTGCTGGCGACTCAACTTGCTAGAGAGCTGGATTTATCAAAAGACCAGGCTGGCTATACCGAGGAAAACAAATGCATCAACCCGCCTGAATACAAGCCGTTTGTGCTTACTTCTCCTCGCCGTAAGCAAAACTTTGCCCCTAATGTTGACCCGTCTGTTATCATGAACGCAGACTCAACTTTCGAGAAATTGTCTACTATTTAGTGGGTACCAAAGGACCTCCAGACCAAGCAGGATGAGTCAGCGCAGGCTGACCCGGCAACCTCTGGTGCCGAAGAACAGCAGGGTGTCAACCCAGAGGATGCGAGTGCCGGCTTGAATGAGTAGCCTTTTTCCATGAGAACTTTGCTTATTCCTAGCCCAAGTGGGACTTGTAATAGGAGTAGTAAAAATATTTGCTCATCTGCAATGCCAAAATGCACATAATACTTGTGGAAGATTGTGTTGTGACGGAAAACTGAGTTGGTGTTTTCATCGCTGACCCGCCAATTTAGCAATATACTTGTAGTATTCTGCTTCCTTCAGAGATGCACCAGGGTTTGTAAATAATAATCCGGATTGTGTTGACATCATGATCAACTGACAAGCCAGCTTGATAAAGCCTGGTAGATTTGTCAAAAATTGTTTGAAGTACAGAACGTTTGCCAAAATCAACTCGGTGGTTAACTTGAGCAGGGCAAGCCAGTGTGTTTATGACCCGGCGAAGCTTGGTCGATATGATAACTGAGGAAAAGAATTCATGTAAAATAATACAAAGACATATATATGTAATTGTAAAGAAATTGTCTTATTGTTAAGCCAGCTTTCGAGGCATGACAATAAAGACCGGCTTTCGTGGCGCGAGTCTTGCTTCAATGAAGCTAGCGTGATAGCCCATGGTTTATCCTAGCTTTCTGTAAGCCGGCTCTCACATGACTTAAGCCGGTGTTTTAATCTTGACAAGTTCAGGGTCATGACTGATTGACTGTGAAGAGTACACCGAGTCACCTTGGTGGAGTAGCATCGAGCATACAGGCAGGTTTAACCAAGATTCATAATGGCATGTGATGGGTCAAGAGGGATGTTAATAGCTAAAATCGATGAGTTGGAAGCCCCCAAGTGACCTATGGTCAAAGAAATAAAAGACTCATGGACAATATTTGAGATGAAACGATAGAGGCCCCAAGTTTCGGGGATGCCGACTTTATTATATTGATCATAAAAAATATATACAGATGTATGTACAATAAGCTGGAGCCAGTGGCTCTAAGTATAATAAGGCCAGAGATGAGCAATATTCCAGGGCTTGTTGGTCTCCTCCTCAGAGCCACGTGATTTATTGTGTTATATCGACCAGATAATATGAGCCATTGTTGAGATTCTTGCTGATGACAAAAGGCCCTTCTCACGGAGGTGAAAGCTTATGCATACATGTCTGTTCTTGTATCAGACGGAGCACTAAGTCACCTTCCTAGAAAGTATGACTGCGAACTCTACGTCTATGGTAGCGACATAGGTCTTGCCGATAGGTCGTAGATTATGCTGCGGCGAAGTCACATTCCTCTTCCAAGGCATCCAAAGAGTCCTGACAAGCTTGTTCATTATCTGCTTCGACATAGGCTGCAACTCTGGGGGAATCATGACCGATGTCACTGGGTAACACGGCTTCTGCACCATTGACCATGAAGAAAGGCGTATAGCCAGTTAATCTGTTGGGGGTAGTCCGTATACTCCAAAGGACTCAAGGAAGTTCCTCAACCCAGCAACCCAGAGTGCGCTCGAGAGGAACCATGAGTCTTGGCTTGATACGTCGCAGTATATCCTGGTTAGCACGTTCGGCTTGGCCATTAGACTGAGGGTGTGCCACTGAGCCTACGTCGAGCCGGATGCGTTCCCTTTGAAAGAACTGCTTCATAGCTCCTTTGGATAAGTTAGTGCCATTATCAGTGATGATGCTATGCGGGTAACCGAAACGAAAAATCAGCTTTTTTAGAAACTTGACTGATGTTGCTGCATCTCAATTGCTGATTGGCTCTGCTTCAACCCACTTGGTGAACTTACCAACTGTGACCAAAAGGTGGGTCTTTTTATCCTTGGAAGGTTTGAATGGCCCAACCATATCAAGCCCCCAAAATGCAAAGGGCCAAGTGATGGGAATCATCCAAAGTTCTTGAGCCGGCACATGAGCTTGACGTGCAAACTTTTGGCATCCATCACACTTCCGCACAATATCCTCAGCATCTGCATGAGCCGTGAGCCAGTAAAAACCGTGTCGAAAAGCCTTCGCTACTAGGGATCTTGAGCCAGCATGATTTCCACAGTCACCAGAGTGAATCTCATTGAGAATTTCTCACCCCTCATCAGGAGAAACACAACGCTAAAAAACACCTGTAATGTTGCATCTGTGTAACTCGCCATTAACAATAGTCATGGATTTAGAGCGTCTAACAATCTCGCGAGCAATGAGTTCATCTTCAAGAAGCTCGCCTCGAGTGAGATAAGCCAGATAAGGGATTGTCCAATCTGTTATAGCGTGAAGAGCAACAACCAACTGTGCTTCCGGGTCAAGAATAGCTATATCTTCTTCTGAGTGTAGCTTCACAGAAGGGTTATGGAGAACATCAAGGAACACATTGGGAGGGACCAGCTTATGCTAGGAGCCAAGTCGTGATAGAGCATCAGCCACCCAATTGAGCCGGTGATCGATGTGGTCAACCTGATAACCTTTGAAGTGTCCCGCAATGTTAGTCACCTCCCACCGATAAGCTGCCATAAGGGGGTCTTTTGAGTCCCACTTTCCTGAAACCTGCTAAACGACCAGATCAGAGTCGCCCAGGCACCTAACCTGGCTACGATTCATCTCCTTAGACATACGGAGACCATGGAGGAGAGCTTCATACTTAGTTGCATTGTTAGTATAGGGAAACATGATCCTCAAAACATAACAAAACTTGTCACCTCGCGGGGAAGCTATGATGACTCCAGCCCCCGAGCCCTCCAACTGTCTGGAACCATCAAAGTGAATCGTCCAATATGTGTTGTTCGGTTTCTCCTCGGGGACTTGAAGTTCAGTCCAATCGTTGATGAAATCCACCAACGCTTGAGATTTGATTGCTGTTCGAGGCACATATTTAAGATGATGAAGCCCAAGCTCAATTGCCCATTTAGCAACCCGGTCTGTGGCCTCTCTGTTCTGGATGATGTCTCCCAGAGGGGATGAGCTCACCACAACAATAGGATGCTCCAGGAAGTAATGCTTCAGCTTGCGACTAGCACTGAACACCAGTTTCTGCCAGTGTGGATATCTCTGCTTGGACTCGGTCAAAACTTCGCTGACATAATAGACTAGCCTCTGGACTGGATATTCTTTTCCTGCCTCCTTTTGTTCCACGACAACTGCCACACTCACCGCTTGTTATTAGTAGTGATGTACAGGAGCATATGCTCTTTGTCAATAGGAGAAGCAAGGACAGGCGGCTCAGCCAACTGCTTCTTGAGGGCTTCAAAAGCTTCATTAGCAGCATCGCTCTAGACGAAGTTCCCTGTCTTCTTCAACATTTGGTACAGGGGAATCGCCTTCTCGCCAAGGCGACTTATGAACCAGCTCAAAGCTGCAATCCTACCCGCCATACGCTGGACATCGTTGATGTTAGTTGGTTTAGCAAGCGAGGTCACCGCTTTGATTTTCTTAGGATTAGCCTTGATGCCTCTTTCTGACACCAGGAAACCCAGCAATTTGCCTGCTGGAGCACCAAAAACACACTTGGCGGGTTAAGCATCATCTTGTAGACCCGAAGATTCTCGAAAGTTTCCTTGAGGTCATCCAACAAAGTTTCCTTCTTCTGAGACTTGACCACAATATCGTCAACGTAAGCATGAACATTGCGCCCGATCTGATTGTGGAAACAATTCTGCACACAACGTTGATAAGTAGCCCTATGCTTTTAAGCCATAAAGGCATTGAAACATAGCAGAAAGCCCCAAAAGGTCTGATAAAGGCCATCTTTTCCTGGTCATCCACAACCATATTTATCTAATGGTAGCCAGAGTAAGCATCCAGAAAACATAAACACTCACAGCTGGCGGTAGAGTCAATGATTTGGTTGATGTGAGGAAGAGCAAACAGATCCTTGGGACAAGCCTTGTTGAGATCTGTGTAGTCGGCACACATGCGCCAAGTGCCATTTTTCTTCAAAACAAGCACTGGATTTGCCAACCACTCGGGGTGAAAAACCTCAACGATGAACCCGACAGCTAGGAGCCAGGCTACTTCTTGAATAGCCTTGCATCTCTCCTCATTGAAACGACGGAGGTATTGTCGGATAGGTTTCATCTTAGGTATCGACATTAAGGTGGAGCTCAGCGAATTCTCTCGGTACACCAGGCATGTCGGAAGGTTTTTATGCAAAGATGTCCCGATTCTCACGGATAAACTCGATGAGCGCGGTTTCCTATTTGGGGTCCATCCCAGTCCCAATAGTTTACTGCTGAGATGAGTCTCCAGGGGTGAAATCAAACTATTTTATATCTTCAGCCGACTTGAACTTAAGCAGGGGATCAGATTCTGTGGTGGGCTTCTTCAAGGGTGTCATGTCTGTCGGGTCGACGTTGGCTGTATAAAACTTTAGCTCTTCTGCCGCGCAGGCCGTCTCGGCATAAGCTGCGTCCCCTTCCTCACACTCGCGTGCGATTTTTCTGTCGCCATTGACTGTGATAGTGCCATTCGGCCTAGGCATCTTGAGCTTAAGGTAGACATAACAAGGCCGGGCCATGAAACGGGCATAAGCTGGTCACCCAAAGAGGGCATGATATGGGCTCTTGATTTTGACTACCTCAAATGTCAGGGATTCACTTCTGTAGTTATATTCAGTGCCAAACGCAACTTCTAGTTTGATCCGGCCAATAGGATAAGCAGACTTTCCAGGAACGATCCTGTGAAAAACGGTTGAGGATGGTTGTAGCTATTTTTTAGATAGATTCATCCGTCTGAAAGTATCATAATACCAGATGTTGATGCTACTGCCACCATCCATAAGCACCTTTGTGAGCGTATAACCGCCGACTTGAGGTGCCACCACAAAGGCTAAACAACATGGGTTCTTGACCTGGGGTGGATGATCCTCTTTGCTCTAGGTGACTGATTGCTCTGACCAGTTTAAAAACTCGGGGACTGCCGGCTCAACCATGTTCAGAGCATCTTTCTAGAGCTTGCAATCTCGTTTGCAGGTACTAGTCATGAACACATGATACTGACAACTATTGAGCTGTTTGGGGTTACTATGAAAATCAGACCGATTGCCCTGTTGCTGATTAGCTTGCCTAGACCGCCGATTTCAATTTCCGTTGTCACCAGAACCTTGGTAGCCGGATCCTGAGCTGCCTGAACTCTGGAAACCGGGATTCTAAACACCACCAGATGAGCCGGCTCCCGGGAAACCGGATCCTGAGTCGCCAGCCCAAGGCTGCCCGGGTTTCCGCCGCCGCCACCTTGATGATTCTGGTATGCCTGATTGCGGGAAGCCTGCATGATGTAGAAATTTTCCTAGGAGTGATTGGCCGGTTATCAGGGAGGTTGTGTTTCGGGCATGGGGCTTTGAGGGCCTCCTCGAAATTACGAGGCTTGTTCCCATTAAAAGGCTTCCTAGAATTATTCTGTCTCTGGCCCTTGAAGCCAGTATTTGTGTTAGCGAAAAAATCTGATCCTCCTTCTGGATGCTTGCGCTTCCCACCATTGCCTTGGCCACTGTGGTAGCCATTGTACCCAGAGTTATTCTGCTGCTGACCTTTGCCACCCCCGTTTTTCTTGCCCATGCCAGACTTGTCATCATCTGAGCTAGGATCTTTCATGCTGTCTGACTCAGCATACCTGGTGAGTATGTCCATCAGGTCTCCCATATCCTGAACCTTCCGCTTGAGCCACCCAAGTTTCTGAACAAGGGGATCAAAGTGACAATTCTTCTCCAGGATTAGGACAGCTTGGGCAGCTGATATGCGACCATAGGAGTGAATAATGTCTGCAATCCGGCCGGCCCAATGATGAGCTGATTCACCCTCGCGCTGGATACAATGATGTAGATCAAAAATCATCATTGGGCGCTTGCAAGTTCCTTGGAAGTTCTTGATGAAGCGATCCTTCAATTCTGCCCAAGTGTTGATGGAGTTGGGGGCAGGTTTTTCAGCCAAGTACGAGCCGGCCCCTCCAACATCATAGTCAGATACTTGGCACAAACTACATCGCTAACATGCAGCATATCCATGGTGATCTCGTAGTTTCAATCCAAGCGGTCGGCTCGAGGTCAATCGTGTAATTGCGAACCTTGCGGGGGCCTTTGAAATCCTTAGGCATGCGCTCATTGCGTAGAGCCGACGCTAGACATTGTATTCCAATGGTTCAGGTACTTGCAGGTACTTGCTCCCGTTCCCTGGGAAACCAAAGGGGTTGTAGCAGGTGATGGATGAGTTGTTGCGTTAGCTGCTTCTGCTTCCCGCATAGCCCAAGCCATGTCAACAATGGCCTGAGTGCCTGAAACCCCCGGTAGAGGTGGGTCGTGCGGTTGCTCACGATGCCGGTGTGCGCTGCTGGAGACTACTGGTGACTCAGCATGCCGGCTCCTGCTGTGGCTTGGATGTGGAGTTGAATGGAGTTGTTGTTGACTGTAGGAATAGTTTTCCTGTTGGGCGACCACCGTCTTCAACATCTTGATGGCACTCCGGGCCTCGATCTCAACTAGAGTATTCTCTGTGATCGGAAACACGGCAATGTTGGTAGTTTCTTCCAACATGTTGTCGACGGGGTTGGAGAAGTGACCCGCTGGCATCAGGAAATGATGTGGAGGTGTCTGGACAGGTGGATGTCGCGGGGCCAGCTCTGGCTGGTGCTGCTGAGCTGGCTGACGAGGCTAGGCTGGCAGGGGCTATCCGTCTCCATTCTGGGGCGTGACCGGGGTTAACTAGGGTATAACCGGTGCTTCCGGGGCACTTGCCCCGGCCCTCGAAACGGGTGTGTCTTGCGGTGTGTTGAACAAACGCATGGGCTCAAAATTGGGGGGCAGACGGCTCAAGTGCCTCCTCTGATGAACCACATCTGAGGCGTTTAGATGAAGGCCCATGTGCCAGGCTTTGGTCTTCAGACGCTCCACCTCATTATGGATCTCGGTTTGTAGCTCCACCTGGCAAGCGTTCTCAACATTGATGTCCTTCTGAACCTTAGCCATTTGCTCACGAAGTTTAGCCACTTCCACGTTGCGCTCTGCCTGAATTTCGGCGGTTACCGACATCTCCAAAAGCGTTGCTAAGGTGGCCATAAACTCCGCCAGAACCTGAGCTGGCGGTTTGACCGAGCCGGCCCCGTTCAGAGCCGGCACTTAAGTGCCAATTCCCATTGCGGTGCCTGCCGCTGTGGAATTATGAGCAGGAGCCATGCTTGCCATGTAGATGGTGGTTTGACGAGGCGGCTCATGGTCAACTAGAGCCGGCTCATCATCGGAACGGCCCCCAAGCCTACCATCGTATAATGGGAGGATTGACTCAGTGTATCCAAAAGATGACTCGCTGTCAGAGTAGACGAGGGTGTCCCCGCCAGACGCGGAGTTATCCGCAAGGTCGACCCCCTGGGTGAAGCGATGACCATGTGGTTTCCACTGGCTTGGGCCCGGGCGAGTTGCGTGCGCCGAGCTGGCTCGACGATGTCAGTGCAGATGTCCAGCTCGGGACCTGATTTGCCAATTTTACTGATGAAGACATGGATCTTGCCAAAGGGGACCTAGTACCCGTGCTCGATTGAGTTGGCCTCGGGGCCCTAGCCTGAATCATCGATGTAGAGCTTTGTCACGATGACTCTTGGTCATCCGGCCGATCGCATATCCCTCGATCCCTGGGAGATCTCCCTCCAAGAACTCAACACCACCATGCGCAGGCCCATGGTGGGCGCCAACTATCGTTGTTTTGTCACGGTAGATGTCCTTGAAAAAAGACTTAGTCATGAGGCCATCACAGCCAGGCAGTAGCTTGAACGGGATTGATCGGAATCGAGAGACACAAGTTTACCCAGGTTCGGCCCCTCACGCGAAGGTAATAGCCTACTTCCTGCTTGCTTGATTATTGCTTGAGATCTCGAGTACAAGGGTGCGACTTGGCTAACCTAGTACTCGAGAGCTTGTAACTTAAGTCTTTTTGCCTCAGGGGCTCCCCTTTATATATAGGTCGAGGCCCTGAGGTTAGAACAGAATCTGAGTCATACTATGACCCGTGCCTTAGTCTATTTCCTACTTATCGTGGCCCTCAAGCAAAGGAGATTCCTTACACCTTCCTTGTATGGCCGGCTCACCAGATACTGGGCTAGAAGCCGGCCTCTTTCCTAAGCCGCCCACTAGGCCTTGAACTCCCTGGCTTGTCATGACCCAATCAACGAGGTCATCCTCACGTCACCAATGAATGGCCGGGTTATACCCTGGCAGAGTCATACTGTGGGGTATATCCCCAACAGACATCGTTTGTTGTGCGCTCCTATAGCCGCGCAAGAGCCCGCGTCTACATTGTCGTCGGGTGACGACGCATGGGGCGAGGTGGGGTCGATGTCATCGGCCAATCTCGAGGGGGATTGCCCTACTGTCTGGGTGAGTCTGATCCCGAGGCTGATCTTCCTGGGAGTTTGGTGTCTCCTATAAGGGTGCACATGAAATGAAGTCTGTTTTGCATCTTATTTTGACGGTTTGCAGCCTCTGTTATTCCTCCTGCAACAATAGACTCAGGCTAAATATTATGATGAGTCAAGACTGAGTCAGCACTATTATTTTCAGCCCTCGTGATCAAGGCCGGATAGAGATGGTGGCGAAAGGAGAATTTCTTGACAGAGAAGAGCACTGACATTTGGATGTATTTTTTCAAAGGGAAATTGAGTTTCATCAAAGAAGACATCACGCAAGATGTAAACATGTCTAGTAGCAACATCAAGGCACTTGACACCCTTGTGTTGTGCACTATAGCCAATAAAGACACATTGTTTGGATCGAAACATACGTTTACGATTGTTGTAGGGACGAAGATTAGGCCAACAAGCACAACCAAAAACACAAAGTGTAGTGTAATCTAGTTCTATTTGGAGAAGTCTCTTTGTGGGAGTTTCATGGTTAATGACACAACTAGGCAAGATGTTGATAAGATGAAAAATGGTTAGGAAAGATTCATCCCAAAAATTTAATGGCACCGATGCAGCAAAAACAAGTGCAAGGCCCATATCAACAATGTGTCTATGTTTATGATTTGCTGAACCATTTTGTTGGTGAGCATGCGGGCAAGAAACATGATGAGAGATAAGTATCTTTGGAAAAAAAGAATTTAGTTTCTCATATCCATGACCCCAATCTGACTGCATCGCAATGATTTTACAATCAAATTTGCATTCAACAAGGGCTTGAAATTTGCAAAAAACCTAAAACACATTAGAACATTTCTTAAGAAGATAGATCCATGTGTATTTATTGTCACTACTGCAGGATGTTGCTAACGCGACACTACAATCAGAGACCCTTCAACGAAATTGTGTGTGATGCAATAATCACAAATGGTGATGTAAAAAAACCATAAAAAAAGATGCAAAACGTTTGCGATGGCGGATACATCAAACACGGTTCAGAATTTAGTTGTGTGTGTGATGCAGGGCATACGGTTCAGTTCAATGAACTATTTGCGATGAGACAGAAGAACAGAAGCGGGTAGCTAGATGAAGGTGTGTGCGATATACGGCATACGGTTCACTCAGATGAACTGTTTGTGATTAGGCGGAACAAAAGAAACGGTCAGCCAGATCAAGGTGTGTGCGATAGAGGGCAAACAGTTCACTCGGATGAACTGTTTGCATTGAGCCAAGAGAACAAAAATGGTTCAATTTAACAAGATGTGTGTGATACGCAACAAACAGGTCTGTAATCAGAAATGTGTGCGAAGACCGATAATAACACAGACGATTGCTGCTAATAAGACGTGTGTATTGTGCGTTGGGATTGCATACAGAACAACAACATATATATATACACACACACACACACTTTTAAGGACATGGTTGCATAACCAAATTAAACATCCAATTACATAGGTGGCTACTACACACATGACATTTCCACACACCAAAGTAAACTATTACATGCATAATTACATAGGTGGCTACTACACACATGACATTTCCACACACCAAAGTCAACTATATATTACATGCATAATTAACTAGGATAAATGATCATATGATCATCATCTACTTCTTGGGTCGCTTGCCGCTACTAGTCTGCTTTTGGCTCAATCCGGCCTCGTCGATTTCGGTAACGAGGCAGTTCCTCATGTCAATGATCCACCTGTGCATCTTGTAGCATGTGTACACGCTCTTGGCCGCGAACCTGAGGTGAGGTTCATCTAGTTGTCGCGTCCAGGCCCCATGCCAGGATACGGGATTTGTTCTTTTGGCATCCTGCTTCATCTTTTCGTAGTAGAGGTCGATGATGGCCGAGGCAAGTTCAACCAAGGAGTCCTTCTTCGTGCTACCCCAGACCCTGTAGTGCTCACGGATTTCGACAAGGTTCTTGCAGGCCAAGCCCGTAACCTTGAGCGCCTTTACATCATTGCAGGTTTCCACCGTAGCGAACTTGTAGTCGGTGCTATTGACAAACCTGGTGAAATGGTCTCAAGGCTCTATGGCCATGCAGTAGTGGAATATGAAGACATGATGGCGCACACACAACTGGGTGACGGCAACCTTCTGATCTTTGCCAGGATGACCGTCGGTGTACTGGAGGTTGATGCCGACTACCTTGTACTTGTCTCGAGCAAGCAACTGCTCCACGGTGTTGATGTAGTCATCCACCACGGCCGGGTCTTTGGTGTACACCACCGAGAGATCCGTCTCCCTTGCGTGGGTCTCCACTTTATGCTCGCCGAACTCCATTGCAGCGCCGCTAGATATCCTCTCTGTATGTGTCGTCGTGGGTGTGCTTATTGTGTTGTGGGGCGAGATCGAGAGGTTGAAGAGACTAAGGTTATAATGGCCGCAGGAATTAATGGGGAAGCCAGACGGCCTAGAATATCCGCATCCCCGGATGGAAATTCTAAATTGCAGCGCGTAACTCCATCGTGCCGCACGTAACTGCATCGTGGCAATGCGCACGGTGCAACCGCATGCATATGGGGCCCCCAACATGATCGTGCGCAGGCCCCAACCGCTGGCAGAGCGCGCGAGCAGAGCACTCCACGATCGCCTCAACGGTGAGCAACAATATATATGCATATAGCAGTTGAACACGCAAGGAAAAGTTGTCCACAAGCTGAGCGCGTGGAGGTACACGAGCAGAGCCCGCCGACAGACGCGAGCAGAGTGCGCCGCGGCGCCTAACGGTGAGCAGAGCGCGCCGAGGGACGCGAGCAGAGGCCGGCACAGTGATACATGGCAACATAAGACGAACTGTGTGAGCGATGTCGGAGACATCAAGCACGAATCAGATTAGAGTTGCGTGTGTGATACGTGGCATACAGTTGATCCACCCGATCGACCTGTTTGTGATGGAATAAGCCGTGTGTGTTCTGGGCAAATGCTTGCTGGTATACAACCATCTGCGATTGATGAATTCATGACCGACGGGTTCCCTAGTGTGGTCCGTGTGCGATGTGATATGCTCTGTCTACAGAACATCAACATATATACTTATAAGAACAACATTGCATAACCAAATTAAGCATACAATTACATAAGTGACTACACATGTAACATTTCCACACACCAAAGTAAGCAATTACATGCATACTAAACTAGGAGAAACGAGCATCTAATCATCTACATCTTGTTGTGACGACGTTTGTCATTGCTCTGCTTCCGGCTGGATCCCTGGTCGTGAATGGTTAATAAAATCTAAGTCTATTGCATATTAAGGTCAAAATAGTACTACCAATATACGAGTCTCATACGATGCCATTTCAACGATTGTACCACAAAAGCCCGAAATATTACAAGGTTCAAATTCCAGAGTTACATGGCTCAAATTCAAAGATTACAAGGTTCAAACTGATATTAGAAATGACATTAAGCTCATTCAGCTGCAAACGCCCGTGCTGATCAGCTGAACATGGATATAAGAGAGGTTCAAACTAAAATTACCAATAGTAAGCCTGGTTTCGAAACCTCATCATTTCTGCAAAGGGATCAGCCGCTGACAAGTCATGTATGGATTGACACAATGACTTCCAATTACTCTGTCATATGCAGTTCCAATATGAAGTTTAGCTTTTTTGGAGCCTCTTCCATTCTGCAGTAGTTGCCGGCTCTGATCAACAAACCATTCATAATTTCTACATAAATGCATGTTCAACCTCATTACCTTCAGGACCCTTGCTCTGGCAACAAAGAACCTGGCGAATATAATCTCCAGTAAGGTCCCTCGGTAGGAGTTCAAAGTAATTTTTGAGAGATGCAGATCTAGGCATTCGATGTGATTGTCGTTATATTGTATCACATTATCCACCATCGGGCCTATTATTATCTGCAAAAGAAGAGAACGTGTTAGTGCCTACATGCAGTTTTGAACACTACTATAGGCCTATTTGGTTTGCAGGATTTGTAAAATGCACCAACGTGCCATCTTCAATCTGACATGATTAACATGGGAAGTTGATTACAATCTAGAAAAATGTAGCCTTCTTCACAAGTGGTTGGAGTGGATGAAAAATTCCCTAAGAAAACTAGTACAAATGAATCCAAAGGAGAAATGCTTATGGATTGTAACCATATGAATCAAGCAACCAATATGGGGTGGTGGTGAAAATCCTCCAAAATTCCTTCAGAAATCGTAGTACATTGTCATTGTAAACTTGGGAAAAGGTGCCAAAAATTGAACACCCTTATGGTTGACATTTAATAGGAAAGGAACATCACCTTGATATACAGCTTCTCCAGGCACGGAAAGCATCTCAGGAAACTGACAAATTCGTGCAGGTTGGGGCCGATAGATTCTAGTGCCAAGACCTTCACTGTGCGCAGAATCTGGGTCAAGCTTTTCTGGATGACAGACGAACATACATCTTCAAAATTAGAAATAATGTTGATATCAAGAAGGAGAGGTAGAAGGCGACTGTTGTACCTGAACGGGTGTGGATCCAATAACACGTTCGGAGTATTTGACAGACGAGTAGCCCATCACTGTCAATTTTGGCGCAGAAATGACATTGATTCTTGTTGGACCTTGTTGATCAACTACAATTAATCTCTCAAGTGAAGGTGTGTCCTCAATGACCATATTGTGGTCCACCTTTTTTGATCTCTCGTTGTAGCACCAGCAACACAGATAAATAGTCCGGAGAGTCATGGAGGTGATGTGGAAGCTACTCGACCAATTCATCGCCTGAAGACGAAGGAACTTGAGTGCAGTACAGCCACGGAGCAGGCGCTCCATGTCATCCTTTGGGATACAGACAACAACGAGATCGAGGTGCTTCAGTCGTGGTAGAAAAAGAGCAGGCGCGTCATTAGGGGGGGGGAATGGCAGTTCATGAACTTGGCGAGGCGCAGCGTGGGCGCGAAGCGGAGCGCGGACGTTGGCAGCGAGCGCATATGCCCATCATTAAAACTGAGGTCCTCGAGTTGAGCACCAGAACCACTCACCAAGCTTGGCTCGGTCCTTGCCGTTGGAACAGAACTTACCCACGATAAGGCCTGTGATTGGGCCATGGTAACTGTCGAGGATCTGGGAGAACGCATCCAAGCTTTTGCGATAGCCATGGCAGAGCTCGTGGGCGTCGAGGAGGTCGAGAGGGGTGGAAAGCCATAGGGGGCGCCACCGCCGGGAAAGGGCAGTTGTCCTCGCCCCATTTTTGATTGGGAGGAGGGAAATGATGACTGTCAACATATCATCGGGGAGGCTGCTGATGAAGTCTAGGCCTGCTGGAGTTGCTTGTGGTTCTTTCTCGACCCGTCTTCGCTTGTTGGCAGCCTCGTTATCCACCTCATCGGCGGCGACGGAAACCTCTATCTCCATATTCACGCCGTGCTCTGGTGCTTCAGCAGCCCCGGCGTCGCCACTCCCTCCGATGGGGTGCTTCGGCGGCATCCTCATACACTGACAGCTTTGAGGACTGAGAGTGGCGTCGAGGATGCGGGCGGAGAGAGAGGATTGTGTGTGTGGCGAGGATGGGGGGTGCGGCCGCTCGGGCGCGCCATTAATACAGACCAGTGGGAGCGAGGCGGGCGGCGGTCAAAGGCAGTTTCTCTTCCCGGTGAGCCTGCGCGGTGGAATTCTGGCATTCCTATACCATCATTTCACATAGCTACTCGCACGCCTCCCGGTGACACTGCACAGCGAAAACGCCTCCCGTCAATTCACACACCTGCACGCACGCCTCCCGGTCTGCCTACGTGGCGGACTACTCGCATGCGTCGCGTCAACTCACGCCTGCTCGCACGCCACACGGGGCGCGTGGCACATATTTTTTGTTTTTTGCTTTTTGATGATTCATTCTGTCGCTTTACTGCTTAACCGAAGCATGGCACGGTCTAACGCACACAGTCTGAATAAATATTCTGTATGAGATATTGGTTGCCAGCTATTAACAATCTCCCGTTTGTAAGTAGATTATATCAAAACTTGTCTCAAATTTGACGAAAAAAATACAATATCACAGTCTACTCGTGTCCATATATGACACCACGATAAGTTTCATGAATTTCAACTAAGTTTTGGATTTACTAAATTTTAAAAATCAATATTCTCAATGTTTTGAAATTTGTTTCACGGGGAAACATGCACCGAGGGACACACATATGATTTTACAATCCATTTTGGTGCACATGTAGCTCAAATTTGATTTTTGCATATTAAATCCCTAGGAAATCAATTAATGTATAAAATGGGTTGAATGATCTCTGTTTTTTAAACTTTAACATGACACTCCTTTGGTCACATGTTCATTGCAGAAAAAGTTTGACATGCCTCGCAGTGGAGGTGGTGGTGCGGGATATATGTGTGTGTGTGTGTGTGTGTGTGTCATAACCTCGCTCCATGTGGGGACTTTCTGATTCCTGAGGCAGGTGCCACATCAAAGTTGTGCATTGGTGTGAAAATGAACAAAACTAGCCCTTATCTACAACTTCAACACAAAATGACCTCAATCTGAAAATATTTCACGAAATGGCCCTCTTTTGCATGACGCCCGGGGCTAGGGCGCCATGCTAGAGAGCATGATGCCCCGGGCTAGGGTGCCATGGTAGCGACATGTAGCATGGCGCCCTAGCCTAGGGCGCCATGCCAAATAGCAGCATGGCGCCCTGGCCTAGGGCGCCATGCCAAATAGCATCATGCCCTAGCCCGGGGCGTCATGCTCTCTAGCATGGCGCCCTAGCCCCGGGCGTCATGCAAAAGAGGGCCATTTCACGAAATATTTTCAGATTGTGGTCATTTTGTGTTAAAGTTTCAGATAAGGGCTAGTTTTGTCCATTTTCACGTGCATTGGTATTCAAACATCACGCAATACCATGCAGGCGGTGGTTACCCTATAGGAACTCACTCGCATGCAGCGCTTCCATCTGTGGGCCCGCAAGAGGTCATCGTCCATCACTTTGACCCAACGAGAGAGAGAGGCACATTTGACGAACAAGGAGGATTAATTCTTTTAGGGCTGTGTTAGGGTAGGAGTATATATATAGTACGTGTCAAAGGGGAGATGGGACCAACATATACTAGGTGTCACACGTGAACCTCACTCTGTGTGGGGACTTTGCGGTTTTTGAGGCAAATGCCACCACAAAGGTTGTGCATTAGGTATTCAAAACATCACAACCACACACCTCTCCATATATATGTTTTGGCACACATGCAAGTGATGGTGGTTGTCCTGTGGCACTAACTCGCGTGGTTATCGGCGATGCTTCCATCTGTTGGCCCGCTTGGTCCATCACTTTCACCGACAACGAGAGAGGTTAATTATTTTGACTTAGGAGGGGATTAATTTTTTGCTTGTCTCGCGATATAGGTGAGATTACATATATAATAGTGCATGTGTACACATGAATCCATCCCGCTGGATCGAGGTGGGGGGGCGAGCACACGACACGTCATGAACCTCTGGCTCTGTGTGGGGACCTGTGCGATTTTGAACGCATGCACCACATCAATGTTGTGCATTAGGTATTAATTCAACACATATGCATGCATCACGCACCTCCATAAATATGTTTGGGACACATGCATGCAATGGTTATCTTTGCACACTCTCACTCGCTTTGTTATATATGGGTGGCAAGCCTATATATATTTGTGGGCCCGCGTGGACGTCCATCATTTCGACTGACGACAAGAAAGGTTACCAGGGTGGATTCTTCTTCTTTGGTTCATGTTACCGTATAGTAGTAGGTCGATCATTCTAGGCCTAATTAAGTTTGAGTGCATGCATGCTACGCATCGTGAACCCTCGATCAGTGTGGGGATTTTATGGTTCCAAAGCATGGTGCCACATCAAATTTGCGCATTGCGTATTCAAACACCACACACACCACTTCCATACATAATTGGGCCACATGCACAGAGTGGGTTTTGTCTTCAGACAGTACTCCCTCGCGAGTTTATCGGTGACAAGCTAGCCCATTTTGTGGGGCCATGTGGACGTCCATCACTTTGACCAACAACGAGTGAGAGAGGTTGTACGATCAAGTTGGATTCTGTTTGGTTCGTGTTACAGTACATCTTGGTGAGATGCCCTCCCCCTAACACGTGTGTGTGTGGGGGGGGAGGGTACTTCGCACTACCCGCAACCTCCATGGGGTCGGGGAATTCCGGTTATTTTGCGAGGCACACGCACCACATCAAAGTTGTGAATGGTATAGTTAAATATGACACCACACCCTTTTCATACATATAGTATAGGGCCACCCGCAGGTGGTTCGTATGTGGTCTCACCCATCTCCCTCCACAAGCACACATTTGTGGGTCGATCGGGACACGGTCCACCTTTGTCCGGAAGCGAAAGGGGAAGCTTGACCATATATATGGACTCCTATAGGTTTTGTGTTACGGTAGGGTGAGATTTCAAACCTAACTATCTGGGGGCATGCATTCGTAGCTAGGATTCCCTTACCACTAACACGAAGTGGGGTTCGTAGTTGGTGGCTGACTAGCAATATTGTGCGCTTTGTGCGACAGGTGCCACATCAAAGTTGTGCATAGGGTATTCGAACATCAAACCACCCTTTTCATACATATATTTGGTCCACATGCAAGTGTGTTCGTGTTCTGATCCTTTCCCGCGTTATTCTTTTTGCCAAATTTATAAACAGCACACGAGTTGGATGCAGAAACCATCTGCGATTGGGTACGCAACAGACACGCTTCGGTCAGACTACCCGTGTGCCACAACCGTGCCCCTGCAGTCACTCACATCAGCACATTAGATTGGGCTCCACGAGGCTTGCCTCCCGCTCTCGAAAATATCTACTGCCTCATAATCTCGAAAATATCTACCCACCTAGAGGGTTTTTCTGTTTGATAGCACACGATTCATATGTGTGGACCGTGTGCGATGTCTATTACTCCCGCTCTACTTCAATCAGTTGATCCAAATTTTCAGTAGCCCTAGTTTTTTTTTTTGAACTGGAGCCCCGGCATTTTACTCCCGCCTGCATCCCTCGCAATCTCAAAAATATCTGCTCGGCTGGAGTGGTTTTCTGTTTGATAGCACACGACTATTATGTTTTAACCGTGTGTGATGTTCGTTACTCCCGCCCTGCTGTGCTTCGATCCCTTGATCCAAATTTTCGGTAGCCCCGCCATTTTACTCCCGCCTAGTAAAATTTTCAGTACCCGCGGCATTTCCTCAAACACCTCCTTGGAGCCCCTCCACACACACACCCCAAATCCTTCGCTCACCCCAAATCCCCTGCTCACACACATACACACCACCCCTCCCTCGCTCGAAACCTAGCTAGGTCGCCGCCGCCTCCGCCTCCATCGTAAACCTCTGCCGGTCTGCCCGTGTAGTTTAACCATCGATATACATACCCTCTCTGCCCTGAGTTTCTTAGATGATGCCTGCGAAACGCCCCCTTTCCCACATATCCCCATCCCCACCCCCCTCCTCCACTCCAGAGCATCGCAACCTAAGCCCGGCTACGCTTCCCGGGGAGCTCGAGGAGCGAATGACCCAAAAGAGCTTTACCGCGGCCTCTTTGCCCAACGTCAGCGAGGTGGCCGCCGAGGAAGCTGACGACGATGACTGGACCTGGATGGAGCCTTTCAATCAGCGGGCTAAAGTATTCTGGCATGTCGCGGTCGCCGGCTATGACATCGAGGTCATCGACACCGATGGCTTGACGTGGGTTATGTCACAGGTTAAGTTGTCCACCCCCAACCCTTCGGGTTCGACAGCCGTCGATCTCATCAATGGCCCTGCCGCTGATCTCCTGCGGCTCGTTATGAACAATTTGCCATCCTTCATCACCATGGAGCCCCTTTTGTCATTTCTGAAGGACACATTCTGCGACGCTAGCTTGGGATCCTCAGCTGGCAAGTCAGACCTCATCGACGGCGACCACGAGGAGGAGCCAATCTGTGACAAGTGAGGAAACCCATGATTTGTTTTCTCTAACCCCTTTTGTAGTGAGAACCTGTCCAGTATTTATTTCTATATTTGGTTGTTTGCATTATGCCTTGTTTATTTCTATGATTTATGGTTGTTCGGTTGTTTGTAGTTAGCATATGTCCAATTTCAATTGCCATCTTTGGTTGTTCGTAGTATGCCTTGTTTATTTCAGCTATTAACAGTGTGACGTTCTATATGTGCTAGTATGAACTGTGCAGTTCAATTTCATCAATACCAAATTTAACAATAGCTCTATGAATGACTATATTTGGTTGCTGTGAAGCATGTTGTACTCCCTCCAAATCTTTTTAGTTCGCATATAAGATTTGTCTAAAGTCAAGCCTTGTAGAGTTTGACCAACTTTATAGAACAAAATACCAACATTCACAATATGAAATAAATATCAGTACATGTGTCATGACTTAAATTTTCATATTGTATAACTTTAGCATGGTAGATGTTGATATTTTTTCATATAAATAAGGTCAAACTTTATGAAGTTTGACTTCAGATAATTCTTATATGCAGAGTAAAAAGGACCAGAGGGAGTATTTAACATGCCTTTCCATTTGATTTAACAATGGCACTGTTTGGATACTCTAACCTAGCTAGAGGTTAGAGTTAGTTTCTAGCTCATGACAGTTAAAAAGGAGAGAGAGAGATTGGTGGAATAGTTGATTGTATTGCTTGAGCCTCATGGGCATATATATAGGAGTACATGGTCATCTTGGAGTACAAGTCAAGGTAGAATAGATCCTACGCTATCCTACGTTTCCTAAATAACAATGATACTCAACAATGACTAACAAGATCTTTGTCTGCACAATGAAGAAGACATCAGTTCATTACAGGATGGTACTAACTGCTATACCTTGTCTTTTTAATTCCTTTGTGCCATTTCAAATCTAGAGAAGATATTTATGCATATCCTTGTTTTCAGGCCTTTCCAAAGTAGTTCACTGATGATTACCTCTCAAACCACCTATATGGTCAGGAGGCGAGGAAGGTATTCATACAACACCCACGGTTCAATATTGAAGTGTTCCTGAAGAGGACGAAGGATGGACAGGCACTGGCCTAAAGTTGCAAAGACCTTCAACATCAATGAAGGCTCAATATTCGGCTTCTGCTTTAGCTTTTCCAGATGAGATCCATCTGTCTATGTACCGTCTATGATGCTAATTTCGAAAGGTTATAGATGTTGCATGTGAAACTTGGTGCTGGTGCAGTTGTGTAATGGGGTAGCTGAGTGCTGAAGCTATATGATGTTGTACTTTGATGTGTTTCAATTATGAAATCCTGCTTCCTTAATATGAAAATGAAATATATTGTGTGCTTAATATGAAATGTCAATTAGATTAATAAATGGATTATTAATAATAGGGCAATTAGCCTGCTAATTGGGTTTTTCTATTGCAAACGGTTATTGAGAAAACACCGTTGGTGATGACCTCAGGCAACGCACACAGTTTCTAGGAATAAACCGTGTTGGATCAATGAACAATCATACACGACATCCTCTTGAAAACTATTTGTGTTAGGCCACCTTGCGCAAATGTTTACTACATAAAAAGTGTGTGTGATGGACAGCCTTTGCCACACAGTTTCTTCTACGCACAGTGTGTGATGCATTCAATAACATAAACGATAAAATTGTTAATATCATGTGCAATGGCAACGCTATCACAAATGATTTAATGGGGAAAATTGTGTGTGATGTACCTGCGAACGGAAACATTTTCCTTGGAGTGAATGTGTGGGATGTATATACGAACGGAAACGTACTTCTTGGATTAACTGTGTGGGATGTACATACTAACGGAAATGTATTCCTTGGATTGACTGTGTGGAATGTACATACGAACAGAAATGTTTAGTCGGGACTGACTGTGTGGGATGTACTTACGACCGGAAACGATTTGGCCTGTATAATTGTATTTTTTTAGCACAACTGTACGTATAACCGTATTTGATCGTTCGCCCGTCGCACACGACCTCATTTTGCCGAGCGTGTGTACCAGGAGGGCCTATCCCCGACGGTTTCTAGGTCGTGTGTGAAGGACCCCCCTATTGCAGTCACTCACTTGGCGATGGTTCAAAACGCCGTCACGGAAAGGGGTTAAAAACTGTTTGTATAGCACCTCGCTGTACCAGTGTGTAGTTATCAATAAATCTCACATAATAAGTGTGTCTACCAACTTAGGAAGGGGTTGGACCCCACACATCAGAAAAGATCAATTATAAAGGTTTAATAGACACACTAGTAGAAATAGGACCTGGTAATGGATGGATTTTTACGCGCTGTCATGAATCACAAATAGTTTCACAATTGCGCTCACCAACAAATGGGAGTTTATTCTTGCTAAGAATTTGATAAACAATGGAAAAAAGATCGGTGGCCTAAGTGATTGTGCCACCTTTCTGAAGAGACTCTAGTGGCTCCAAACGCTTGTTTATTGAACTAGCAAAGTTGAGGAATTAATGAGTAGATACCTTCCATACATCTACCGTGATAGAGAACCCTCCTCGTGGCTTGATCCTTGATCAAAAAGAAGAAATGGTGAAATTCTATAAAGCCACCATTACCAAGGGTAATTCGATGAACGGAAGCAAGATTCTTTGATGCATTCGGGAAATGTAGGACATCATTTTGAAGAATATCATGATGTGGGATTTTAATAATAGATTGAATAACATGACTTATCATCATACCTGGTCCGTTTGCTACGGTGTTGACTTGATCGTGGCCATCACTGGTACAGCGACCTGCTATACAAATGGTTTTTAACCCCTTTCTGCGATGGAGTTTTAAACCGTCGCCTTGCCTGTGTGTGCGATAGGGGGGGGGGGGTCCTTCCCACACGACCCAGAAACCATCGGGGATAGGGAGTAGGAATGCATACCTTTTGCAGAACTAAGCATATGCGATGCCCACATCTATCCCAAATGCGATTCGTCACACAACTGTTTGTGATATATCGAATATCCCAAGCGTTCCATCCTTGATACTCGTGTGTGTTGTCATTACCATGCTATTCTATGGTGCAATGTTTACGATGCGCGCCCCATCACAAACAGTTCATGATTGTAAAGCATGTATGATAAGAAGACTATCACACACATTCACTTCTCCCAAACCATATGCGATATATAATTAAGAAGATAAGTTAATCATCGTACGAGTGTCGGATAGGTTTATGAAACGTCGGACTATCGTACCAGTGTCATAGAGGATAACTATCGCACACGCTATTCTATGGTGCAACGTTTACGATGCGTATGACATCAGAAACATTTCATGATTGTAAAGCGTGTACGATAAGGCAACTGTCACAAACATTTAGGTTGGTCGCACCGTTTGTGATAATGTCTGACATCACACACGCTTTAGAAAAGGCAATTGTGTGCATGGTCGCACACGTTTTCTCTCTATGAACCATGTTGGATTATGATGTATATCACACACGTTGTGCTTTACAGACCGTCTGCGCCGTAATGACCTGCAGAGCGTGATTTCTCCCTAATTTAATCACTGCAATTTAAAATTGTAAAGAATATTAATTTTAAAGTAGGCAATAACTTTATTCATATCCATCAGGTTCAACAACCAATGCACTATTCGATTGACAGGTACATTTGTTCAAGAATTACATTAAAAAAATTACATAAGCACCAAATAAAGAATGATGAACCAGGGTTGTGTAATTGTATTAAAGACGGTAAAGTAAGAGGCGAAAGACATTCTGGTTTCTGAACAAGGTGAAGCGGAATGCCCATATTGTGCCCTCCTCCATGCCGAATGCACGCACGACTCTAGTCCAACCCCTTGTGATGGCCGACCACCCATCCTTCACTATCTTCATGAGGACTTCTAGATATTCATTGCAGTCTAGTAGAAATACTTTAACCTTTGCATGTCAACCAATCATGTAGTTTGAAAGGTAATCTTGAGTAAACTGTTTTGGGAACCACTACAAAGGAAGAAGCACTCATACGGCAAGGTGCTATACAAATGGTTTTTAACCCCTTTCCGCAATGGTGTTCTGAACCGTCGCCAAGTGAGTGATTGCGATAGGGGGATCCTTCCCACACGACCCAGAAAACGTCGGGGATAGGCCCTCCTAGCACACACGCTCGGCAAAATGAGGTCGTGTGCGACGGGCGAGCGATCAAATATGGTTATACGTACAGTTATGCTAAAAAATACAATTATACAGGCCAAATCTTTTCCGGTCGTAAGTACATCCCACATAGTCAGTCCCGGCTAAACGTTTCCATTCGTATGTATATTCCACACAGTCAATCCAAGGAATACGTTTCCGTTAGTATGTACATCCCACACAGTTAATCCAAGAAGTACGTTTCCGTTCGTATATACATTCCACACAGTCACTCCAAGGAAAACATTTCCGTTCGCAGGTACATCACACACAATTTTCCCCATTAAATCATTTGTGATAGCGTTGCCATTGCAGACAATATTAACAATTTTATCGTTTGCGTTATTGAATGCATCACACACGGTGCGTAGAAGAAACTGTGTGGCAAAGGCTGTCCATCACACACACTTTTTATGTGGTAAACGTTTGCGCAAGGTGGCCTAACGCAAACAGTTTTCAAGAGGATGTCGTGTGTGATTGTTCATTGATCCAACACGGTTTATTCCTACAAACTGTGTGCGTTGCCTGAGGTCATCGCCCACGGTGTTTTCTCAATAACCGTTTGCAATAGAAAAACCCAATTAGCAGGCTAATTGGCCATTAGCAGGCTAGTTGTCTTATTATTAATAATCCATTTATTAATCTAATTGACAGTTCATATTAAGCACACACTACTGCAGGATGCTGCTAACGCGACACTATGATCAGAGACCGGTCTTTGACGAAACTGTGTGCGATGCATTAATCGCAAACGGTGATGTAAAATAACCATAAAAAAGATGCAAAACATTTGCGAGGAAGGATACATCAAACACAGTTCAGATTTTAGTTGATTGTGCGATGAGGGGCATACGGTTCAGTTCAATGAACTGTTTGCGATGAGGCGGAACAAAAGAAACGGGCAACCAGATGAAGGCGTGTGCGATATAAGGCATACAGTTCACTCAGATAAACTGTTTGTGATGAGGCGGAACAGTAGAAACAGGCAGGCAGATGAAGGTGTGTGCGATATACGGCATACAATTCAATCAGATGAACTGTTTGCGTTGAGCCAAGAGAACAGAAACGGTTCAACTTAACAAGATGTGTGTGATACGCGGCAAACAGGTCTGTAATCGGAAATGTGTGGGAAGACCGATAACAACACAGACGATTCCTGTTAACAAGCCGTGTGTGTTGTGAGCAAACGATTGCTGGTATACAATTGTCAGTGATTGATGAAATCATCACCGACGGGTTCCATTATTTAGTCCGTGTGCGATGTGATTTGCTCTGTCTATAGAGCATCAATATATATACTTAAAAAGACAGCATTGCAAAACCAAATTAAGCATACAATTACACAAGTGACTACACACATAACATTTCCACACACCAAAGTAAGCAATTACATGCATACTAAACTAGAAGAAACGAGGATCTTATCATCTACTTATTGTTGCGAGGACGCTTGCCATTGCTCTGCTTCCGGCTGGGTCCCTGGCCGTTTTGGGGAAGGAGGCACTTCCTCATGTCAACGATCTGCCTGTACATGTCGTAGCTCGTGTACGCCTCCTTGGCCGCGTACACGACATGAGCTTTGTCGAGTTTCTCCAACCAGGCTGAGTGCCAGGCACGCTTGTCTTTGTTGCAGGAATCCTTCATGTCTTTGTAGTAGGGGTCGATGATGGCCTCGACGAGGTGAACCAGTGAGTCCTTCTCATGCTCCTTTCTGCCCCAGATCTTGTATTGGCCCTGGATGTCGACAAGATTTTGGCAGACGATGCCCAAATTCTTGAGCACCTTTACATCGTTGGTGATGTCCACCATAGCGAACATGTAGTGGGGGCTGTTGACAAACCTGGCGAAACGCTCGCAAGGCCTTGTGGCCAGGCAGTAGTGATAGATGAGGACTTGGTTGCACACGCACATCTGGGCGACGGCGACCTCGGGACGAGACCCGGCATGAGCGCGGGTGTACTCAAGGTCGAACCCGACCACCTTGTACTTCTCCTCGGCAAGCAACAGCTCCATGATGTGGATGGAGTGCTCCACCTAGAACGGGTTGTCGGTGTACACCACCGAGAGCTCCGTGAACCTTCTGTGGGTGTCCACCACGGCATGCATGGTGAATTGCTGCTCGTTGTCGACAGCCGCTCGGAGTGCCATTGGAGCCGCACAGGATACCCTCTAAGAATTTGTTGTGGTGGGTGTGCTTCTTGCAATGGTGGGGTGCGATCGAAAGGTTGAAGAGACACAAGGGTTAAATGGCCGCTGTAATAAATGGGGGCTGGCCGGCCTGTAATCATCACGTCTTGTCACCGCGTTCATAGCGGAGGATTCCAGTGCACGCTTGACAACACCGCACCACACGCATTTCATTTGACCACGCGTGGGCTCAAAGAGGCGCCAAATGTATCTTCAGTGAGCCTATTCCCGCACTACCGCGCAAGCTTCCCACCCGGCTAGTTTGGCCACGCGTCGGCTAGAAGAGGGGCAAATCTTGGGCGTTTATTGGCAAAAAGCTTTGTAAAAACGAAGTGTGTGGAATGACTTCGGTCATAAGTTTACCCGTGGGTGATAAGGTCAAAGTTACACAGAAGGGTGATGATGGACACTCGAGTGCGATAATTAATTCAGCGCTCTACAGGGCACACGGTTGAAGAAGCCAACAGTGTGCAATAATGTCGAAGATCGCAGTCGAGTTAGCTATACAGATCGTGTGCTATGAGATCGACAAGGTAAACAGATTCAAGAATGGTTAATAAAATCTAAGTCCATTGCATATTAAGGTCAAAATAGTGCTACCAATATACGAGTCTCATACGATGCCATTTCAACGATTGTACCACAAAAGCTCGAAATATTACAAGGTTCAAATTCCAGAGTTATATGGCTCAAATTCTCAGATTACAAGGTTCAAACTGATATTAGAAATGAAATTCAGCTCATCAGCTGCAAACGCTCGCGCTGATCCGCTCAACATGGATATCAGAGAGGTTCAAACTAATATTACCACTTCTAAGTCTGGTTTCGAAACCTCATAATTTTTGCGAAGGGGTCAGCCACTGAGAAGTCATGTATGGGGTTGACATGATGACTTTCGATTACTCTGTCATCTGAAGTTCCAAAATGAAATTCAGCATTTTCGAAGAAAATTCCATTCTGCCGTAGCCGCCGGCGCAGATCAACAAACCATTCATTTTTGCGAAATAAATGTAGGGCAAAGCTCATTACCTTCAGCACCCTTGCTCTGACAACAAAGAACCTAGCGAATATAATCTCCAATAAGGTCCCTCGGTAGGAGTTCAAAGTAATTTCTGAGAGATGCAGATCTAGGCATTCGACGTGATTGTTATATTGTATCACATTATCCACCACCGGGCCTAATCTTATCTGCAAAAGAAGAAAACGTGCTAGTGCCTACATGCAGTTTTGAACACTACTACAGGCCTATTTGGTTTGCAGGATTTGTAAAATGCACTAACATGCCATCTTCGATCCGACATGACTAACATGGGCATTTGATTACAATCTAGAAAAATGTAGCCTTCTTCACAAGAGGTTGGAGTGGATGAAAAGTTCCCTAAGAAAACATGTATGTACTGAAATCCTCCAAAAAATCCTTTAGAAATCGTAGTACATTGTCATTGTAAACTTGGAAAAAGGTGTCACAAATTGAACTCCCTTATGGTTAACATTTAACAGGAAAGGAACATCACCTCGATATATAGCTTCTCCAGGCACGGAAAGCATCTCAGGAAACTTACAACTTGCTCCAGGTTGGGGCCGATAGATTCTAGTGCCAAGACCTTCACTGTGCGCAGTTTCGAGGTCAAGCTTGTCGGAATCATTTTTTGGATGACGGACGAACATACATCTTCAAAATTAGAAATAATGTTAATTTCTAGAAGGAGAGGTAGAAGGCGGCTGTTGTACCTGAACGGGTGTGGATCCAATAACAAGTTCGGAGTATTTGTCAGATGAGTAGCCCACCACTGTGAAATTCGGTGCAAAAATGACATTGATTCTTGTTGGACCTTATTGATCAACTACAAGTAATCTCTCAAGTGAAGGTGTGTCCTCAATGACCATACCGTGGTACACATCTTGTGATGTCTTCTTGCCGCACCAGCAAGACACATAAATAGTCCGGAGAGTCATGGAGGTGATGTGGAAGCTACTCAAGCCATTGATCGCCTGAAGACGAAGGTACTCGAGTGCAGTACAGCCACGGAGCTGGCGCTCCATGTCACCGTTTGGGAGGTAGACGGCGATGAGCTCGAGGTGCTTCAGTCGTGGTAGAATAAGAGCGGGCGCGTCATTAAGGGGGGGGGGTGGGGGGAATGGCAGTTCCTGAACTTGGCGACGCGCAACATGGGCACGAGGCGGAGCGCGAACGTTGGCAGCGAGCGCATATGCCCATCATCAAAAGTGAGCTCCTCGAGCCGATCTAGGGGGGATTAGAACCAGCCGTCAAGCTTGGCTCGGTCGTTTCTGTTGGAACAGAACTTGCCCATTCTAAGGCCTCTGGTTGGGCCAGGGTGACTGCCGAGGATGTTGGAGAACGCATCCAAGCTTTTGCGATAGCCATGGTAGAGCTCGTGGGTGTCGATGAGGTCGAGAAGGGTGGAGTTCCATAGGGGGCGCCACCGCCGGGAAAGGACGATTGTCCGCGCCCCACATTTGATTGGGAGGAGGGAGATGATGACTGTCAACATATCATCGGGGAGGCCGCTGATGAAGTCTAGGCCTGCTGGAGTCGCTTGCGGTTCTTGCTCGCCCCGCCTCCGCTTGTTGGCAGCCCCGTTCTCCACCTCTGGAGTCTCCTTGTCAGCGGCGCTTTCTGATAGAAGTGGGAGTACATGGAATATTTAGTTAAAACAAGGCAATAGAAAAGTGTATTGGTAACTAGAAGTTAGTAGGTAGGAATATAGTAAGAAAATGGAATAACAATTGGTTGCTTAAATACTACACAATTCATTTGATATTGCTGGGTAAGTCAACATGCAGATACTTGAAAAGAAAACTTACTTCAAACAAAGTCTGGACGGATGATATCGTCGGGGAAGTTAGCATATATCTCATGACCAGGCTCTTTTATGTGCAGTGCAATTTTAGTGCCAGCTTTCAGTACATAAAACCTAGAAATTTCTTTCCAAAGGCCAGTGCCAAAATAGGAGTCACCACGTTCATCAAGTCTTACAGTAGCAATGATTGTAAATCCATGGTTTGTGTTCAGTATGACATCCCTGCAGTCTTGATTTATGTAAAGGGAAAGATTGTGCACTACAGATTCTATTGCATAGCAAGGGACGCGCTGCAGAAAATGGTAGGATTGTTAAAGAAAATATGGTAACATGCAAATATGGGCCCAAATTGAAAGAACTATACAATAGTTGAAATCGAAGGACAAAAATCTATAATTAAACAGATAGGGTAAACATGATGTCATGGAAATATGAGAGTAATCGAAAGAACAATACATCATTAATTTGCCTAATATAGAAAGAAGAGGGAAAAAAATCCCCTTTGACGTATATGGTGCATGTGGCACCTTTTATCCAAATGTAGCAATATTTAGTATATGTTCAGGAAAGTAGGACATGCCAACCGATTTAGGGTGAGATTGAACATACTGCGCACATCCTCAAGTCATCTGGTACGGTGAGATGGAACTCCATGGATGTCTGGCGGAGGCCGCAAAGTCCTGATGTGTCCGCGCACTGTACACTCTATGAATGAAAGAAAACCCTCAAATCAGCTTGAATAAAAATGAATTCACGGCGATTTCGGCCGGGTGATTAAATGAGGCAGATGAACTGGGATAAGAGATGAGATAATATCTCATTAAATTAGTTACCTTGCTGTCCATGAGAAAAAACCCTCAGTACGGCGGATTCCCCAACCGGGCGGAGCTGGGTCAACCGCGAGCAGTGTCGAGTAAGTCGACGGCGATAGGCGGCGGCATGCGGAAGTGGCGAAATGCGGTGGGGTTTGCTGGCAGCCTGGCGGCGGAGGCAGGCATCGAGGTAAGTGGTTGCCGCCGTGATAGGCGGTGCCATGCATAGACGCGGAGGAGCTTGTGCAGGTGTGAATGGGGACCGGAGGGGGTGGCGAGCGGGGTGAGGGTTTTTGTGACGTGGGGATGGTGAGGGTTTTCTTTTTTCTTTTTTGAATTGGGTGGTGAGGGTTTTCTGTCCCACAAAGAGTTTCGGAGGCAACGGTTTGCTAGAGCCAACCGTGTGTGATTGGCGTAATAGGCAAAATGAAAGTCATTGCACACGGTTCCAATTTTGTGAACCATGTGTCATTGACGTACTACCTCCGTCCTGGTTTATTGGTCCCCTTTGTAATTTGCACCAAATTTTAACCAAATATTTAACTAACAAATGTTTATGCATGTCACCAAAAATTATATCATTGAACACTATGTTCAAATACACATCCAACGATATAATTTTTGCTGACCTGCACTAACATTTTGTCAGTTAAATCTTTGGTCAAAATTTAACACAAATTACAAAGGGGACCAATAAACCAGGACGGAGGTAGTTTCCATCAACCGAACTGAATGCATCCATATCCCACATTTAGACATAAGTAAACATAGATTAAACATACTCAGACATAGATAATAAGCGTACACAAGCATAGTTCAACCATAAGTACATAGTTCAACCGTCATTAAGACACTACATAGCCATACATAGTCCGATCCCACATCTCATCTCATCTCATCTGCCGGCATGATCCTGAAGCTTCTCCAGGTACTCGGTGTACGCGCCGTGTGCCATCCTGCGAGAATACTTCTGCTTGAAGGAGCCAATGGCCCGTCCTCTTGCATGAGCCAGAACACTTTGATACGTGTCATGAAGCTTGTGGTTGCAAAATGGGCATCGATAGCCGCCGTCCGAGGTCCTAATACGCCTGTTATGCATTCCCGCATAAAGCTCCCTCGGGATTTGCCTCTTGTACCTCCTTTGGCCATCTTCATCCTTGCTATCCACATTGTCAGACAGCACCTATACAAATAGTAAAAAAATGTGGCGTCAAATTAATGTTTACAAACTAATCTCTAGCAAACATTTGGCAGTTGCCAAAATTTGGCATCAAATCAATGTTTACATGCCGTGAAGTAGGATTAGGAATTTATGGCTATTTTTTTATACATATCCAGAGATTATGGTTCAATTTTTAAGCACAGTCGTCTATGTACAGACCAATCTTGAAGAAAATAATGGCACAAACATATATGTAGGTCATTCAAAATCAATTGTTAAGTCCTGGCTAGGAATTATTAGCACGAACACTAACCCTAGTCGGATTACTAGCATAAATCATTTGCACAGATGAAACAACTAATCACTTATCACTTGTACCATTCAATAAATCAATACACTACACGTATCTAACGAAACTTACTCAGATTTCATGGATTGGGAGAACATACCCATAGGATTTCTATTCCAAAAAGGGGGAGGCAGGAGTAACCAGAGAAATCCTAGGATCTATTTGACACATAAATGGGTATAGATGACTAACCGGTTGTCCGTCGTCGTCGGAGTCGTCGCCGGAGTGGTAGTCGGAGTCGTCGTCGGGGTCGTCGCCCGAGTCATCACCGGAGTCGGTGTGGACCTCCGCCTCCGGATGTGGAAGCTCGACGCCATCGACGACGTCAGGGTGTAGCGATACCTCGCCGGCGGGGACGGCAACCTCTGTCTCCATCTCCACGCCGTGCTCCGGTGCTTCAGGAGCCCCGGCGTCGTCACTCCCTCCGATGGGGTGCTTCGGCGGCATCCTCATACACTGACGGCTTTGAGGACTGAGAGCGGCGTCGAGGATGCAAGCGGAGAGAGAGGATTGTGTGTGTGGCGAGGATGGGGGGTGCGGCCGCTCGGGCGCGCCATTAATATGGAGTAGTGGGAGAGAGGCAGGTGGTGGTCAAACCGCTGGCTTGCCTGTCGGTGAGCCGCGCACCGGACTGCTGGCATGCCTACCATCATTTCACACAGCTACTCGCACACCTCCCGATGACTGCGCAGCGAGCACGCCTCCCGTCAATTCACACACCTGCATGCACGCCTCCCGGTCTGCCTACGCGGTGGACTGCTCGCACGCGTCCCGTCAACTCACGCCTGCTCGCACGGCACACGGGGCGCTTGGCGGCACGTTTATTGTTTTTCTATTTGGATGATTAATGTTGCCCCTTTATTGCTTAACCGAAGCATGGCACGTATCCATTGTTGGTCTAACGCTCATGGTTCGAATAAATAATCGGTTTGGGATATTGGTTCCCAATTATTAATAATCTCCTATTTGTAAGAAGATAAAGATTACATCAAAACTGGTCTCAAATTTGACAAAAAAAAGTACAGTGCCACTTTGTATTGGTGTCCATATGACAACATGATAAGTTTCATGAATTTCAAATAAGTTTTGGATGTACTAGAATTTAAAAATCAAGATTCTCAACATTTGAAATTTCTTGCACGGGGAGTAAATATGCACCCAGTGAGACAAATGTGTTTTTGCAATCCATTTAGGTGCACTGTCACGTGTGCATGTAGCTCAAATTTGATTTTTGTACATTATACCCCTAGAAAATCAATCAATGTACTAAAACGTCTTAATGATCTCTGTTTAAAAAAATGTCCCTCCTTTGGTAACATATGTTCACCGCGGGATAATTTAACATGCATCATAGTTGCGGTGGATTCGCGGTGTGTGTGTGTGTGTGTGTGTGTGTGTGTGTGTGTGTGTGTGTGTGTGTGTGTGTGTGTGTGCGTCAGGGGGGTGGCGGGTGGCTCGCAGTACACTACGAGTCGTGAGCCACCGTGTGGGTTGGCCGTTTTGTGAGGCAGGTGCCACATTAGAGTCGTGAATTCGTTATTTAAAACATTACACAACCCTTTCATACATACACGTTTTGGCCACATGCAGTCGATGGTTGTCCTACACGACACTCGATACTCGCGTGTGACGCTTTCTATGGGCCCGCGAGGTCGTCGTCCATCACTTTGACGAACAGCCAGCAGTGAGGTTAATTTGACTAGCAAGGTAGAATCTTTTTTGTTTGTGTTATGGTGGGAGTATATATATAGTACGCGTCGAAGAGGTGGGAGGGGACTAGCATATATACTATACGTACGCATCCATGAACAAGTACACCTCACTCAGTGTCGGGACTTTTCGGTTTCCGAGGCACGTGCCACATCAAAGTTGTGAAATTGGCTATTCAAACATCACACAACACCACTTTGGGCCACTTGCATGCAGGCGGTGGTTATCCTAGGACACTCACGTGTGACGCTTCCATCTGTGGGCCCACGAGGCCATCGTCGATGCATGCATCACTTTGACCTATATCGGGAGAGGTTAATTCATTTCCCCATCAAGGAGGATTCTTTTTGGGTTGTATTACGGTAGGAGCATATAGTATGCGTCGAAGAGGGGGAAGTGGACCATCATATGTAGTACGCTTCATGAACCTCGCTCTGTGTGAGGACTTTACGGTTTTCGAGGCATGTGCCACATCTAAGTTGTGCATTTTGGGCATTCAACATATGTTTGGCCCACATGCAAAGCGATGGTGGTTGTCCTCTCGCACCCAGTTAAGCGGTTATCAGCGATATCGATGCTTTCCATCTGTGGGCCCGCTTGGTCCATCACTACTTTGCCTGACAACGACAGAGGTTAATTTGACTTAGGAGGGTATTATTTTTTTGTTTGTAATACGGTATATATATAGGTCATGCTCTGGGACGCCATGATACAGTTTGTGCACACACATGCATATGTATGCATGAATCCCTCCCATCGAGTCGAAGTGGCTAGTACCACGACACGTCATGAACCGATCTCGCTCTGTGTGGGGACTGTACGATTTTTTATGCACGCGCCACATCAATGTTGTGAAATGGTATTCAAACATGCATGCATGCATCACCTCCATACATATGCATGTAGTGGTTGTCGTCGAACGGTACACTCCCTCGCGTGGTTATCGGCGACAAGCCTATATATTCGTGGGCCCGTGTGGACATCCATGATCACCTTGACCGACAACAAGATAGGTTACCATGGCGGATTCTTCCTTTGGTTCGTGTTATCGTCGTATAGGTCATGGTGAGATTCAGACCTAATTAAGTTTGAGCGCATACTATGCACGCACGCATGCATGAATCCCCGTCATCGGCTTGAAGTGTGGTGTGACATACATATGCATCGTCAACTAACCCTCATTCAGTGTGCGGATTTCTGGTTCGAAATCACGGTGCCACATCAAAGTTGTTCCATTGTGTATTCAAACACACCTCTCCATACATATGTTTGGGCCACACGTAGGCAGTGGTTGTCTTCAGGGACTAGCTACTTGCATGATTATTGGCGAGCTAGCCCATCTCCAGGGTCGCATGGACGGCCATCACTTTGACCAACAACAAGAGAGAGGTTGTACGACCAAGGTGGATTATTCTTGGTCCATTTTATGATTCATCTTGGTGAGATGCCTCTCTGGCCCACCGACTGAAAGTGGGTGTGTGTGTGGGGGAGGGGGCTGCTACTTCACACTTTTCTAGGTGAACCTCCGTGGGGGGGACATGCATTCATAGCTTAGGATTCCCTTCCTGCCGACACGAGGTGGGGGGGCAAGCAATACCATGTGCTTTGCGAGATAGGTGCCACATCGAAGTTGCATTTGGTATTTGAACATCAAATCACCCTTTTCATACATATATTTGGTCCACATGCAAGTGTGTTCGTGTTTTGACCCTCTCCCACGTCATTTTTCGCCAAATTTATGAACATTGGACAAGTCGGATGATGCAACAGACACGGTTCACTCACACTAACCGTGTGCCATGCTGGTGCCCCTGTCACGCACATCCGCACAGTACATTGGGCTCCATGAGGCTTCCCCTCTCAAAAATATCTACCCGCCTGCAGCTTTTTTCTGTTTGATAACACACGGTTATTATGTTTCGACCGTGTGTGATGTTTCTTGTTCCCGCTCCAGCCTGCATCCCTCGAAAATATCTGCCCGCCTCGAGGGTTTTTCTGTTTCATAACACATGGTTGTTATCTCCGGACCGTGTGCGATGCACCATCATCCAAATTTTCAATAGCCCCGGCATTTCACTCCCGCGTTTGACTCCCGTGTAGTAAAATTTTCAGTAGCCGCGTCATTTCCTCAAACACACCCCCGCCCCCCTCCACACACACACACACCAAAACCTCCTCGGGCGCGTGCGTGCACACACACACACACACACCCCATCCCTCGCTCGAAACCCTAGCAAGGTCGCCGCCACCACAAGGCCTCCATTGTCAACATCTGCTGGTTTGCCCGTGCAGCTTACCCACCGATCTCCATACCCAGGCCGCCCTGAGTTTCTTAGATGACGCCTGCCAAATGCCCCCTTTCCCACAGATCCCCATCCCCCACTCCAAAGCGTCGCAGCCTAAGACCGGCTACGCTTCCCGTGGAGCTTGAGGAGCGACTGGCCCAAAAGAGGTGTATCGCGGTCTATTCGCCCGACGTCGCTGAGGAAGCTGACGACCATTACTGGTTGCAGGCACTTAATCAGCGGGCTAGAGTATGCGGGTATGTCACGGATGACTGCTACGACATCGAGGTCATCGACATTGATGGCCTGAGGCGGGCTATGTCACAGGTTAAGTGGCCCACCCCCAACCCCTCGGGTTGAACCGCCGTCGATCTCATCCATTGCCCCACCGCTGATCTCCTTTGGCTCACTGTCAAGAATTTGCCATCCTACATCACCATCGAGCCCCTTTTGTCATTTCTGAAGGACACGTTCTGTGGCGCTGGCTTGGGATCCACAGCTTCCAAGTCAGACCTCATCGATAGCGACCACGAGGAGGGCACCCTCTCAGGCTCTTCCAAGGGGAAAGAGCCCATCTGCTCTTCCAAGGAGAAAGAGCCCGTCTGGGACATCAGGGAGGGCACCCTACAGCTGTGCTCTTCCAAGGGGAAGGAGCCCATCTGTGACAACATGGAGTGCATCCAGGGTCCGTGCTTTTCCCACGGGAACGAGCCCATCTATGACAAGTGAGGAAACCCATCGAGTCCCTTTTGTAGTGTAGTGATAATATGTCCAGTTTTAATTGCTATATTTGGTTGTTTGCAGTATGCCTTGTTTATTTCAGTTGTTCACAATGTGATGCTCTATATGTGCAATTACTTACTGTGCAGTACATTTCATCAATCCAGTTTTAAACATACCGATAGGAATGCATATATTTGCTTGATGCTAAACCTGTTATAGCTAGCATATGCCTCTTTTAAAGTTTTTTGATTGTTCAGTTGTTTGTAGTTAGCATATGTCCAGTTTCAAATGCTATCTTTGTTTGTTTGTAGTATGCCTTGTTTATTCCAGTTATTCACAACGTGATGTTCCATATGTGCAAGTATGAACTGAGCAGTTCAATTTCATCAATACCAGTTTCAACAATACCACTATGAATGACTACATTTGGTTGCTGCATCTTGTAGTTAACACGCCTCTCCATTTTTATTTAACAATAACCAGTGTACTTAGACCGGCACAATACTAGTTTGAATGACTATGTTTGCTTGTTGTTAAATGTTAGGCCTGTTGTTAAATGTTAGGCCTGTTGCAGTTAACACACCTTTACACCGGCACAATACTAGTTTGAATGACTATGTTTTGCTTTACTAGCGTGCTTAAACCTGCACACTGAAGCTATCTTTTGGAGATTATTTTGTCTGCCATGGATATATTTGGTTGATGTTTAGCCTGTTGTGCTTAACATGCCTCTCGATGTACCTACGAAGGGCAATTTTGGGAACGATTGCTGTTTTCCATCGAGGTTAGTTTCATCCCATGGCTTATATATACTCACTGTTTAGGATATCGGTAGCTGGTACCATATAGGCCCGGGGCTGATAAGGGACTAATCGGTGAATTGGACTTTTAACTAAATATAACTATAACCCATTTATCGTTAGGTTAACTAGGGCCATATGTAATATATCTGAGGCTACATAGCAACATGCACTGTACTTAATGTCTAAATATGCAATCCTAGGCTACATAGCAACAAGGAAGAGTGTTACCTTAACATTCTGATGATGTCTAGATATACGTAGAAGAGCAGCAGCAACAACAACCACAACATAGCCCTGTTTGGATACTCAACTTAGCTAGAGGTTAGAGTTAGTTTCTAGCTCATGACTAACCCTGAACTAACTCCATCCAAAGAGGTGTTTGGATGACAGGGTTAGATTGACAATAAATGCACTAGGAGAACTAGCTCCAATTAGCACCTCTTGGGTTGGATAGTTTTTTTGGGTGGGTTAGATGCAACTAGCACAAACTAGCCACCATATTTGGATATACTTTAGGGCTATTTGAGCCCAAACTAGCTCAAACTAACTCTAACCCATGGATACAGCAGCAGTTAATCAGCCGATAATTTGTAAGAATGCAATAAACTCCTTCCGGCCCATAATATAAGATGTTAATTCATCTAATATGTGAGTATACTGGATGTTATAAGATATTATAAAAGAGTGTTGTACTACATCATTGTGCAATTGTTGTTTAGCTTCTAATATTAACTTGGTGCTTTTAGGTACATATGTCATTGGAAAAGATCCGCACTTCGACCCTTTCTGCATATGGGGCAATGATGTATCGATGAACCAGCATCAAGTGAGGAAGCTGATAAAGATTGTTAGTAAAATGGGTCAAAAGATGGCAATTAAACTATTTGTTTACACTTTATCCAAGACAACAGCAAACTGCAGGATGGTAAGTAAGAACTCTGCAACCTTCTTTTTACTGCCCATAATGAGTTGTGTTAGATGGCAATGTCTGAATCTTTTTCCTTTGCAGTGGTTCCCAAAGCAGTTTACTCAAGATTTCCTCTCAAACTACATGATTGGTGGGCATGCAAAGGTTAAAGTACTTCTACCAGAACACGATGATTATCTAGATGTTTTCATGAAGACCGTGAAGGATGGGCGGTCGGCCATCACAAGGGGTTGGACTAGAGTCATGCGTGCCTTCTGCAAGGAGGAGGGCACAATATGGGCATTCCGCTTCACCTTGTTCAGCAACCAGAATGTATTTTGCCGCTTTTTTACCATCTTTAATAGTACAAGTATACAACTGTGGTTCATCATTCTTTATTTGGTTCTTATGTAATTCTTGAACATATGTACCTATGAATCGAATAATGCATTGGTTGTTTGAACCTGATGGATATGAATAAAGCTATAGCATACATTCAAATTCAAATCTGGTACAATTTGAAATAGCAGCAATTAAATTATGGTGAAATTACGCTCTGCAGGTCGTTACGGCATACACTGTTGGTAAAACACAAACGTTTGCAATATACACCATAATCTGACACGGTTCACAGAGAGGAAACATGTGCAAGCATGCACACAGTTGCCGTTTGCAAAGTGTGTGCGATGTCAGACAATATCACAAATGGTGCAGGCAAACTAAAAGTTTGTGATAGTTGCCTTATCATACACGATTCACAACCATGAACTGTTTCTGATGTGGTACGCATCGTAAATGTTGCACCACAGAATAGCGTGTGTGATAGTTGTCATGTACGATGATGTTACGATGGTCCGACGTTTTGTGATCCTGTCCGACACTCGTATGATGATTAGCTAAACTTCTTAATTAGTTATCGCATACGGTTTGGGAAAAGCGAATGTGTGTGATTGTCTGCTTATCATACACGTTCTATAATAGTGAACCGTTTGTGATGGGCCGCGCATCGTAAACGTAGCACCACAGAATACTGACTGCGATGGCAATGCGAGCACAAACGAGTAGCGAGTACTGTATATGCATCAAGGCTCCCTATCCCCGAGGGTTTCTGGGTCGTGTTGGAAGGACCCCCCCTATCGCCCACACTCACTAGGCGACGGTTCCAAATGCCGTCGCGGAAAGGGGTTAAAAACCATTTGTATATCTCCTCGCTATACCAGTGACACAATATATTTCATTTTCATTTTAAGGAAGCGGGATTTCATAATTGAAATACATCAGAGTACAACATCATATAGCTTCAGCACTCAGCTACCCCATTACACAACTGCACTAGCACCAAGTTTCACATGCAACATCTATAACCTTTCGAAATTAGCATCATAGACGGTACATAGATAGATGAATCTCATCTGGAAAACTGCTGAAGTGGAAGGCGAATATTGAGCCTTCATTGATGTTGAAGGTCTTTGCAACTTTAGGCCAGTGCCTGTGGATGATTGACCGTCCATCCTTCGTCCTCTTCAGGAGCACTTCAATATTGAACCGTGGGTGTTGTATGAATACCTTCCTCGCCTCCTTACCATACAGGTGGTTTGAGAGGTAATCATCAGTGAACTGCTTTGGAAAGGCCTGAAAACAAGGATGTGCATAAATATCTTCTCTATATTGGAAATGGGGCAAAGGAATAAAAAAGGCAAGGTATAATAGTTAGTACCATCCTGTAGTGAACTGATGTCTTCTTCATTGTGCAGACAAAGATCTTGTTGTTTTTTGTCGCTAATTTCTTTATCCTAACAAGCTTTCTGAATTTCTTGACTTGACTGATATTCATGGACAACTCATTTCCCCATATGCAAAAAGGGTCGAACAGTGGGTTAACACCTCTGACAGCAGGACCTACATGTGCAAGACTAAATTGTTAAAAACCTAAATATTAGAATGGTTCCTGCAAGTGCCCAATATTGTGCTATTAGACAAAGGACCATGCATGTGCAAACCTCGATTGTAAACCTCAGTGCTTCCCATTGTTTCCGTGCAACACATATAAGGTAGTTAGTGATCAGGTTAAGTGAGGGTTCACATGCTATTAGTAAAATATGTTGATGAAAAAATAAGCACATTGTAGATTCATCAGATTAATTCAAGCCACATGAAAAACCCATTTATCCAAACCAAGCATGATTAAGAACTATGAAATATAGAAATTGTATATGTTTCTCATGTATTAAGTGTAGCCAAATTCGATTTATTCCTCACATGCACAACAATACAAAATTCTACCCACGACAATTGGACATCGCATTGCAGAATTGAACCAAGCAGTTAACTAAACACCACAACAAATGAACCAAACATTAATTGAGAACCACATTGCACAATATAACATACTCCTAATAGAAGATCAGACAGTTAACCAAACCAAGCATGCTTAACAACTTGGAAATATAGAAATTGTATTCGTTTCTCATGTATTTAGAACAGCCAAATTCGATTTATTTCTCACATGGTATACAATAACAGAATGCACCCACAACAATTGAACATGGCATTGCAGAATTGAACCAAACAGTTAACTAAACACCACAAGAAATGAACCAAACGTTAACTGAGCACCACATTGCACAATGTATAACATACTAGAAGATCAGATAGTTAACCAAACCAAGCATGCTTGACAACTTGGAAATATAGCAATTGTATTTGTTTCTCATGTATTTTATAAAGATAAATTTGGTTTATTTCTCACATGGAAGAAAATACAAAATTGCACCCTGAAGAATTGAACATCACATTTGCAGAATTGAACCAAAAAGTTAACTGAACACGACAACTAATTAACCAAACAGTCAATAAGTGAGCACCACATTGCATGACATATAGAACATATACACTAGAGCAACAGATTGCATGGTAAAATTAGATAGGACAATTCACTAGAATTTGTTAAGGAAAGGCAGGAGCAGCACATGCAACGGGTAAACCGAGCATGCTTAACCGGCGTAGCTAGCAAACTGAACATAGGTCCTTATAGTGAGCTAATAAGACAAGCTACTCCTCATCGTCGGAGATATCGATGATGATTGGCTCCTTCGACATGGAAGAGGGCGAGGCCTCCACATCGTGGGTGCCCTCATCATAGTGGTGAGTTTCCTGAGCTGCTCCAGGCACCAACCTGCTGGCTCTTGAGTTGAGGTAAGCACGGGCACGCTGAGAAAACACCTCGTAGTCTTCGTCAAAGGCACCGACAGTGGCCTCAAGAAAACACCATGAACTATCATTTAAAGCAGCCAACCGCATCGCGATGTCGGTGCGCGAGGCATTGATGATGGCCTCGACGGCAAGGTGCTCCTCCAAGATCAGGGGGTCGGCACGAATGGCAGCCATCGCGACCTCATCCGCGCGTGCGGCCGTGATTTGCTTCTTCGCTGCCAAATGCTCCTTGAGCTCCTGGCTATACTGCGTGCACCATGGCTTAGGGCGGCGCTTATTTGTGGGAGGGGTTGGTGATTTGGGTGGAAGGTGTCGCGCTGGTGGTCGTGGCATGTGGGATGTGGAAGGAGGAGGAGGATGGGGGTCGGGTGTGGATTACCTGCCTGGATCCACGAGGCCGAGCAGCATGAAGGAGGGTCGCCGGCGAGGAGGCGGTGCTGCAAGCAAGGAGTTAAGGTTTCAACTTGGAAAGGAAGACAGAAACAGGGGAAATGTGGCTTTTGGTAAGGGGGAGGGGGCGGGGAGGTAGATATTTCCGCGGAAGCCGAAAATTTTGGATCGGTGCAGCGAAAAAACTGGCGCACAAAGTGTCATCAGACACGGTCCCTTATTCATCACTGTGTACGATATGTGAACTTCACAAACGATTCATATAGCTTAACCCGTGTGTGATGAGTTTGAACGTGAAAAATTTTGGTTCGAATTTCCCTGGTTACAGTGGTCATCCACGTCATTGCATAATTTGGGTACACAAAGGAGACTACAACACACCCATACTTCTTAATCGAGCAAGTTCAACAATTAAACAGAGCTAGCTGATCTAAACATTACTCTAACAAATTAAAGACCGGTGCTCTTAATTAAACAAAACAAAGAGTACTACTCCGGCTGGTGCTCGTCGATCTCCGCCGCCTCCTCCATGTCCAGCTCACGCCCAACGATCTCCTGGGAAAGGGGCTCCATGGCATCCATCGCACCATACTTGGCAAGCATCTCACCATCTATGTCCGCCATCTCTTTGGAAAAGGCCGCCATGAGCTGGGTGTGGACGGCCGCGATCTGGGCTTGGACGGGCTCTGTCGTGGCAAGGTATGACGCGGATGAACGGACGGCTACTCGAATGCTCTCGGCGATTGCCAACTCTTCGGCTGTGGGTTCCCGACCGTTGTCGGAGAAGCTTCGCTCGATTTGTGCGGTGACCGCCACGAGCTGGGCGTGGGCAGCCTCGACATGGTCGTGGGCGGCCTACATCAGGGCTAAGGCCGCCACTGCGGAATGGACAGCTGCTGTGCCGCTCTCCCCAGTTGCTATCCCCGAGGCAGATGTTGCTGCCGCCACTTGAGAAGCAACAGTGGCCGTTTGGGCTGCCTTGGCCGCCCGGTCGCAGATTGCAGCCGCGCTCATACAGCTTGTTAGCACGCGCATGGTGGCTGCAGCCGTGCTCTCGCCGGAGTGGGCCGCCGAAGTTGCCCTCACGACGTGGGTCCACGTCCCCATCTTTCATCGACAATGATTGAATAGTGAAATGATATTTGGGGAGCGAGCTAGTGTGCTTGACACGCCTGCTGTGGACTATAGTCGACGCACCTTCTCGCATAAGCCATTGGCGTACTATACTCCGACAGTGCTCCAAGATATTTTGTACTCCATCTCACACGGTTGGTGATAATAAACTATGTGCGATCTACTTGATTTTTCATCTTGATTTGAATTACATAATAGGGTCACAGTGGCAAAGGAGGGTGTTTGAATTGCTAGAACTTTTATCTGCAGTGAACATGCAACTATAGGTGTGTCGTCAAAAAATTGGAATTATTCAGGGTTCGTTTGGACTTTTTATACATTAACTTGGTTTTCTAGCCATTTCCGATGCACAATTCAAAATTAAACTACATGCACATGCTATGGTGCACCAAAATGGGTTGTAAAATCATATATGTGTCCATGGGTTTATGCTTATGTCCCATGCAAGAAATGGGGATGAATTTCAAACACCACGTCACTGTGGCTCTCCGGCAAACATTGAGGTACTTGCTTTTGTAATTCTAGTAAATCCAAAAACCGTCTGAAATTCATGAACCTTGGCATGCTATCATGGAATGGCATCAACATGCTGGGGTAAAAAATATTGTCCCATTTGGGGCAGGTTATGGTATAAGCTTCTCACAAACTAGAGCTTCTCACAAGAAGCCTCATGGTTCTGGTAGGGAAACATGTCACCTTTGTGGACAAAACGATTTTCGTCGCCTCTTCATGCTTTCAATTTTTTTCTGGTGTCAACATAGAACAACAGGAGTGTCGTGTTAAATTTTGGAATTTTTCAGGGATCGTTTGGACATTTTTATATGTTAACTGAGTTTTCTAGGCATTTATGTGAATAATTCAAAATTGAACTACATGCACATGTGTCGGTGCAACAAACCCTGGTGTATGTTGCCCGTACTGTACACAGGCTCAATAGCAAGGTTACAACATTAAAGATAAGGCCAAGCAGAAGAGATAGCTCTTTCAGGAATCAAAGGGTGGATCAAGAAGACCAAGACCAACCCAACAAGCAAGATATCACTAAGGAAAAACCTCCCTTGCTGGGAAGGCGAGCCTGGCGGGGTCGAGGTTGCTCCAAGGACAAGTCTCAAGACTCCCCCAGCAGGTTTGCCGGGGACACAGAAGGTGGATCACCCCGCCAAGGCTCCACCGCTCCACCTCACAGCAACGCAAGTCACCTATCGTTGTGGTGTCGAGCCCCCAGGTGATTATGTGGCTGTTATCTGGTACGTGGCAGCCATTTCCAAGGAAGATGATCCCTAAATGACACCCGTCCAAGAGACGTGTCACACAGACAGGCGAGAAGGTGGCTGCATGGCGCGACAGGGCTGCCATGCCACGCCTTGATGTGACACTAAGTGGTGCATTTAATGCACTTTGTCCTGTCTGCAGAGTTAGGTATGATAGCACTATGGCTATCTAATCAGTGCAAAATGACTGTTTTGCCACTGTGGTCACCCCTTAACCTATAAAAGGAGGGCCATGGCTACCTTAGAAAGGATTCGGACCCTCGTACTCTCATACGCGCGTAGCTGCTCTCGCCCCGAGGCGACCTTGCCGGGCTAGAGCACTGCGTCTCCACCACAATCCATTCATCAATCCACCAAAGCAGGATTAGGGTTTTACACCTCGTGGCGGCCCGAACCTGGGTAAAACTGCCCGTGTCATCGCTGCCGTGCTGCTCTACGCTTTTCACTCTTTGTGCAATGTGCTCGTCCCCCTTGCCGAACCATCGGCCCCATAGGTGGCCGTGTGATACCACGACATCTTTGGCGGGCCAGGTAGGGGGCAGCGCTTGCACAAACCCGAGAGCGTAAGCAGCGCGCCATCTTCATCACAATCTACTTCGTCGGCGTCCTTGTTGTTCATGGCCCCCGACGCACCAGTTCGAGGAGGAAGCGACATCACTCCTTCGCCGCCTTGCCCAGTTTCCGTCATCTGTCCCTGCTGCGGCCACAAGCGGCGGCAGAAATGAGGGACGATGATGGCATGGCGACCCTGAACGGCTCGAGTAGCGTGGCCACTATGCGCACCCCGTTCGGGGAAAAGAGCGAGGTGGTAAGGTACATAGTTTCTCCCTCCACCGCTTTCACTTGTTGACAATCGAGCCACCCTGGGTTTTAGCGTCATCGACGTCGATGAGCCCGCGCGAAACTCGGTTGAGCATTCGCCCTGCTAAGGGTAAATCCTGAGCGTAGTGCCGGTGCAAATCTGTTGATTGATGCCCCGGCAAGCACTCTCCGGCAGGGCCGTCCGCGTTAGCATGACCTTTGTGCCAACCGCTGTAAGATTGTCAAAAGTGTAAGTGGAAGGAGGGCGAAACCCGCCTAACCTGACGCCAAGTTCTACTACCCGCAAGAGATTTGCGGCCCTCTCCGGCCCTTGCCGAGGGTCTGATAATGGCACGCGAAGGGCCATCCGCCCAAGATACGTGAACGCGGCAAGCGACCGCAACCAAGAAGGGAAGAAAGCTAGCAAGGACGCCAGCAAAGAATCCAGGAAGCGCGCCTCTTCAGAGTGCGCTGCGCCTGTTGATGATTTGCCAGAGAGTTCTAATAGCAAGAGATCAAAGGTTGTTGCGCCCGCTGTGAAGAAGGCCCTGGCAGGGTTGGTTGGCGCTGATGGTACATTTACTATCAGCTCCACCCTTGATGACAAATAGGAAAGCGCGCTCATTGCCTTCCTGCGGGCGAATGTCGATGTGTTTGCTTGGCAACCATCTGACATCCCCGGTGTTCCCAGGTAGGTAATCGAGCACCACCTTGCTGTCTGCCCACATGCCTGGCCCATCAAACAGAAGGTCCGAAAGCAAGCTTTGGAGCGGCAGCAGTTTATTGCCAAAGAGATCAAGAAACTCAAAGCCACTGGTTTGGTCAGAGGAGTGTTGCATCCAACTTGGTTGGCGAATCCAGTGGTGGTGCGCAAGGCAAATGGGAAATGGAGGCTTTGCATAGATTTCGCAGATCTGAATAAAGCATGCCCGAAGGACCCATTCCCCCTGCCGTGCATCGATTAGATTGTGGATTCCACCTCTGGATGTGATCTACTTTCCTTCTTGGATGCCTACTCCGGGTACCACCAGATTTTTATGTCCAAGGAAGATGAAGAGAAGACCGCGTTTATAACCCCATGTGGCACGTACTATTTTGTATGTATGCCCTTTGGGTTAAAAAGCGCTGGATCCACTTTTGCAAGGGCTGTACAGATTGGCTTTGAGTCTCAGCTGCACAGGGGTATTGAAGCTTACATGGACGATATAGTGGTCAAAAGCAAGGACAAATCAACTCTCATTCAAGACTTGGAAGAGACTTTTGCTAATCTATGCAAGATCAACTTGAAGCTGAACCCAGAGAAGTGTGTGTTTGGCGTTCCTTCCGGCAAGCTACTTGGTTTCTTTGTGTCCCACCGGGGGATAGGGGCCAACCCCGACAAGATCAAGGCGATTGAGCAGATTCAAGCACCAAAGACAGTTAAGGACATGAAGTGTTTGACCGGATGCATTGTCGGGCTAAGCAGGTTCATTTCCATGTCCGCCGAGCACGCTCTGCCGTTCTTTAAAATTCTGAAGAAGGCAGGACCCGTGGAGTGGACCCCGAAGGCGGACGCTGCGCTGCAAGATTTGAAGACCTATCTTTCCTCTGTTCTCACCTTAGTCGCTCCGAAACCACAAGAGCCGTTGCTCCTGTACTTAGCGGCAACCAATCAAGTGGTTAGCATAGCGCTGGTGGCACAACGGGAAGTAGATGAAGGAGCAGCTGCAACTGCCGTCTCCTCTGGAGAAGGAAGTGAACTCGCCCCGACAAGGTCAGAGGCAGGTCAGAGCAAGGAGAAGCGGGGCAATGAGGACAGTTCCAAGGTCATGGCAAGGAGGAAAGTGGTGCAGCGGCCAGTGTACTTTGTCAGCTCCCTACTGTAGGGGGCTAGGTCGAGGTACTCTGGCATGCAAAAGTTGATTTTTGGCCTCATCATGGCCTCAAGGAAACTATGCTACTACTTCCAAGCCGACGAGATCACGGTTGTCACCCGCTTCCCCTTACAGCACATATTGAGGAACCCTGAGGCCACCGGCAGGATAGTGGAATGGGCTCTGGAGTTGTCCAGCTTTGGTTTGAAGTTTGAGAGCACGTCAACTATTCAGAGCAGAGCACTAGCGGAGTTTATTGCGGAATGGGCACCTACCCCTGATGAAGCAGTGTTGGAGACAGTTATCCCCGGCAAGGAAGCGCCCCAAGAATGGATCATGTACTTTGATGGTGCCTTCTCCCTACAAGGTGCAAGAGCTGGCGTGCTTCTCGTTGCTCCCTTAGGGGAGCACCTCAAGTACGTGGTTCAAATGCACTTCCCCTGGGAGAAGCATACCAACAATACTACAGAGTATGAAGGACTCCTTGCCGGGCTTAGGATCGCAACAGAACTGGGAATCAAGAAGTTGATCATCCGTGGAGATTCACAACTTGTGGTGAGACAAGTGAACAAGGATTATCAAAGCCCATTGATGGAGGCATACGTCGAGGAAGTGAGAAAGTTGGAGGAGTGCTTTGATGGATTGCAAACAGAGCACATACTGCGTGCGAAAAATAGCATTGCTGATCATCTGTCAAAGTGCGCTACGCAAAAACTCCCTATGGAACTAGGGACTTTTGTTCTCCATCTGACTCAACCCTCCGTATCCCCGACAACAATGGCCAGGAAGAGGAGGAAACCGGACTCTGGCAGAGCTTCCCGAAGCCCCTGGCAGAGAGCTTGGCGGGAACAACTCCCCTTCTATCAGTGAGCTGCACCCTCCCGCCAAACTACCAACCTCTGCGGTCGAGGAGTGCGCTCCCATGGATGAGGAGGTGCTGCTGGTCCTCGTTGCTGAGCCTCAGGCTCCAACTTGGGCGCGGCACATAGTCCATTTCCTCCAAATAGGAGAACTTCCCGAAGAGCAAGAAGAAGCTGAAAGAGTAGCCCGGAGGGCCAGTATCTATCAGTTCGTTGACGACATGCTATACAGAAGAAGGCCCAACAGTGTGAAATTGAAGTGCATTTGCCGGGAAGAAGGAAAGGAACTGTTGGCAGAGATACACAAGGGTATGTGCGGCTCTCACATTGGATCGAGGGCCCTGGTTGGAAAAGCCTTCCGGCAAGTCTTTTACTGGCCCACGGCCCTCCAAGATGCAATTGAGCTAGTCACCAAATGTGAAGCCTACCAGTTCCACTCCAAGAATATCCATGAGCCTGCTCAAGCTCTCCAGACGATCCCTTTGTCATGGCCCTTCTCGGTCTGGGGGCTCGATATCTTGGGCTCCTTCCCCCGTGCTACCGGGGGCTTTGAGTTCCTATTCGTCACTATCGACAAGTTCACAAAGTGGCCAGAGGTGGAGCCCGTGAGGAAGGTGACCGCACAGTCAGCTATCAAGTTTTTGAAAGGATTAGTGTGCCGTTTCGGAGTACCCACCAGAGTCATCACTAACAATGGCACCCAGTTCATAAGCTGTGCCTTCATGCAATACGTTCATGTCTTCAGAAGCAAAGTCACATTTGCCTCTGTTGCCCATCCCAGAAGCAACGAACAAGCTGAGAGGGCAAACGCTGAAGTGCTGCGAGGACTCACACTACTGTAGGATGCTGCTAACGCGACACTACGATCAGAGACCCTTTGACGAAATTGTGTGCGATGCATTAATCGCAAACGGTGATGTAAAAAAACCGTCAAAAAATATGCAAGACATTTGCGATGGCGGATACATCAAACACGGTTTGGATTTTAGTTGCGTGTGTGATGCTGGGCATACGGTTGATCCATATGAACTGTTAGCGATTAGACAGAACAACAGAAACGGGAAGCCATATCAATGTGTGTGCGATATACGGCATACAGTTCGCTTCGATGAATTGTTTGCTATTAGGGAAAGCAACAGAAACGGTCAGCCAGATCAAGGTGTGTGCGATATATGGCATACGGTTCACTCGAATGAACTGTTTTCGATTAGGGAAGAGAACACAAACGGTTCAACATAACAAGATGTGTGTGATACGCGGCAAACAGGTCTGTAATCGGAAACGTGTGGGAAGACCGATAACAACACAGACGATTCCTGTTAACAAGCCGTGTGTGTTGTGAGCAAACGATTGCTGGTATACAATTGTCATTGATTGATTAAATCATCACCGACGGGTTCCATTGTTTAGTCCATGTGCGATCTGATTTGCTCTGTCCGCACAACCTCTACGCTCTGTCTACAGAGCGTCAACATATATACTTAAAAAGACAGCATTGCAAAACCAAATTAAGCATAAAATTACACAAGTGACTACAAACATAACATTTCCACACACCAAAGTAAGCAATTACATGCATACTAAACTAGGAGAAACGAGCATCTAATCATCTACTTCTTATTGCGATGATGCTTGCCATTGCTCTGCTTCCGACTGGTTCCCTGGCCGTTTTGGGGAAGGAGGCACTTCCTCATGTCAACGATCCGCCTGTACATCTCATAGCTCGTGTACGCCTCCTTGGCCGCGTACACGACATGAGCTTTGTCGAGTTTCTCCATCCAGGCCGAGTGCCAGGAACGCTTGTCCTTGTTGCAGGAATCCTTCATGTCTCTGTAGTAGGGATCGATGATGGCCCTGGTGAGGTGAACCAATGAGTCCTTCTCATGCTTGTTGCTGCCCCAGATCTTGTATTGGCCCTGGATGTCAACAAGATTCTGGCAGGCGATGCCCGAATTCTTGAGCACCTTTACATCGTTGGTGATGTCCACCGTAGTGAACATGTAGTGGGGGCTGTTGACAAACCTGGCGAAACGCTCACAAGGCCTTGTGGCCAGGCAGTAGTGGTAGATGAGGACGTGATCGCGCATGCACATCTGGGCGACGGTGACCTTGGGACGAGACCCGACACGAGCGCGGGTGTACTCGAGGTCGAACCCGACCACCTTGTACTTCTCCTCAGCAAGCAACAACTCCATGATGTGGATGGAGTGCTCCACCCAGACCGGGTTGTTGGTGTACACCACCGAGAGCTCCGTGAACCTTCTGTGGGTGTCCACCACGGCATGCATGGTGAACTGCTGCTCGTCGTCGGTAGCTGCTCGGAGCGCCATTGGAGCTGCGCAGGATACCCTCTAAGAATTTGTTGTGGTGGGTGTGCTTCTTGCAATGGTGGGGTGCGATCGAAAGGTTGAAGAGACACAAGTGTTAAATGGCCGCTGTAATAAATGGGGGCCGGCCGGCCTGTAATCGTCACGTCTTGTCACCGCATTCATAGCGGAGGATTCCAGTGCATGCTTGACATCACCGCACCGCACGCGTTTCGTTTGACCACGCGTGGGCTCGAAGAGGCGCCAAATGTATCGTCGGTGAGCCTGTTCCCGCGCTTCCCCGCAGTTTACCACACAAGCTTGCCGCCCGGCTAGTTTGGCCACGCGTCGGCTAGAAGAGGGACAAATCGTGGGCGTTTATTGGCAAAAAGCTTTGTAAAAACGAAGTGTGTGGAATGACTTTGGTCATAAGTTCACCTGTGGGTGACGAGGTCAAAGTTACACAGAAGGGTGATGATGGACACTCGAGTGCGATAATTAATTCTACGCTCTACAGGGCACACGGTTGAAGAAACGAACTGTGTGCAATAATGTCAAAGATCGCAGTCGACTTAGCTATATAGATCATGTGCTATGAGATCGACAAGGTAAACATATTCGAGAATGGTTAATAAAATCTAAGTCCATTGCGTATTAAGGTCAAAATAGTGCTACCAATATACGAGTCTCAACGCTGCCATTTCAACGATTGTACCACAAAAGCTCAAAATATTACAAGGTTCAAATTCCAGGGTTATATGGCTCGAATTCGAAGATTACAAGGTTCAAACTGATATTAGAAATGAAATTCAGCTCATCAGCTACAAACGCTTGCGCTAATCAGCTGAACATGGATATCAGAGAGGTTTAAACTAATATTACCACTTGTAAGTCTGGTTTCGAAACCTCATAATTTTTGCAATGGGGTTAGCCACTGAGAAGTCATGTATGGGGTTGACACGATGACTTCCGATTACTCTGTCATATGAAGTTCCAAAATAAAATTCAGCATTTTCGGAGCCTATTCCATTCTGCCGCAGCCGCCGGCGCTGATCAACAAACCATTTATTTTTGCGAAATAAATGTAGGGTAAACCTCATTACCTTTAGCACCCTTGCTCTGACAACAAAGAACCTGGCGAATATAATCTCCGGTAAGGTCCCTCTGTAGGAGTTCAAAGTAATTTCTGAGAGATGCATATCTAGGCATTCGATGTGATTGTTATATTGTATCACATTATCCACCACCGGGCCTAATCTTTTTTGCTAAAGAAGAAAACGTGTTAGTGCCTACATGCAGTTTTGAACACTACTACAGGCCTATTTGGTTTGCAGGATTTGTAAAATGCACTAACATGCCATCTTTGATCCGACATGACAACATGGGCATTTGATTACAATCTAGAAAAATGTAGCCTTCTTCACAAGAGGTTGGAGTGGATGAAAAGTTCCCTAGGAAAACTAGTACAGATGAATCCAAAGGAGAAATGCTTATGGATTGTAACTATATGGATCAAGCAACCAATATGGGGGGGGGGGGGAACATGTATGTACTGAAATCCTCCAAAAAATCCTTCAGAAATCATAGTACATTATCATTGTAAACTTGGAAAAAGGTGTCACAAATTGAACTCCCTTATGGTTAACATTTAACAGGAAAGGAACATCACCTCGATATATAGCTTCTCCAGGCATGGAAAGCATCTCAGGAAACTGACAACTTGCTCCAGGTTGGGGCCGATAGATTCTAGTGCCAAGACCTTCACTGTGCGCTGTTTCGGGGTCAAGCTTGTCGGAATCATTTTCTGGATGATAGACAAACATACATCTTCAAAATTAGAAATAATGTTAATTTCTAGAAGGAGAGGTAGAAGGCGGCTGTTGTACCTGAACGGGTGCGGATCCATTAACAAGTTCGGAGTATTTGTCAGACGAGTAGCCCACCACTGTCAATTTTGGCGCAGAAATAACATTGATTCTTGTTGGACCTTCTGGATCAACTACAAGTAATCTCTCAAGTGAAGGTGTGTCCTCAATGACCATACCGTGGTACACATCTTGTGATGTCTTGTTACCGCACCAGCAACACACATAAATAGTCCGGAGAGTCATGGAGGTGATGTGGAAGCTACTCAATCCATTGATCACCTGAAGACGAAGGTACTCGAGTGCAGTATAGGCATGGAGTAGGCGCTCCATGTCACTGTATGGGAGGCAGACGTCGACGAGCTCGAGGTGCTTCATTCGTGGTAGAATAAGAGCGGGCACGTCATTTAGTGTGAGATTGAACATATCTCGCACATCCTCAAGTCATCTGGTACGGTGAGATGGAACTCCTTGGATGTATGGTAGAGGCCGCAAAGTCCTGATGTGTCCACGCACTGTACACTCTATGAATGAAAGAAAACCCTCAAATCAGCTCGAATAAAAATGAATTCACGGCGATTTCGGTCGGGTGGTTAAAGGAGGCAGATGAACTGGGATAAGAGATGAGATAATATCTCATTAAATTAGTTACCTTGTTGTCCATGAGAAAAAACCCTCAATACGGTGGATTCCCCAACCGGGCGGAGCTGGGTCGACCGCGAGCAGCGTCGAGAAAGTCGATGGTGATAGGCGGCGGCAAGCAGAAGTGGCGAAATGCGGTGGGGTTTGCCGGCAGCCTGGCGGCGGTGGCAGGCGTCGAGCTAAGTGGTTGCCGCCGCGATAGGCGGTGCCATGCATAGACGCGGAGGAGCATGTGCAGGTATGAATGGGGACTAGAGGGGGTGGCGGGCGGGGTGAGGGTTTTTGTGACGTGGGGATGGTGAGGGTTTTCTTTTTTGAATTGGGTGGTGAGAGTTTTCTGGTTTATTGGTCCCCTTTGTAATTTGTACCAAATTTTGACCAAATATTTAACTAAAAATTGTTTATGCATGTCACCAAAAATTATATCATTGAACACTATGTTCAAATATGCATCCAACGATATAATTTTTGCTGACCTGCACTAACATTTTGTCAGTTAAATCTTTGGTCAAAATTTAACACAAATTACAAAGGGGACCAATAAACCAGGAGGAAGGTAGATTCCATCAACCGAACTGATTGCATCCATATCCCACATTTAGACATAAGTAAATATAGATTAAACATACTCAGACATAGATAATAAGCGTACACAAGCATAGTTCCACCATAAGTACATAGTTCAACCGTCATTAAGCATACTCAAGCGTACATAGTTCTATCCCACATCTCATCTCATCTACCGGCACGATCCCGATGCTTCTCCAGGTACTCGGCGCACGCGGCATGTGCCACCCTGTGGGAATACTTCTGCTTGAAGGAGCCAATGGCTCGTCCTCTTGCATGCGCCAGAACACTTTCATACGGTCATGAAGCTTTTGGTTGCAAAATGGGCATCGATAGCCGCCGTCCTAGGTCCTAATACGCCTGTTATGCATTCCCGCATAAAGCTCCCTCAGGATTTGCCTCTTGTACCTCCTCTGGCCATCTTCATCCTCGCTGTCCACATCGTCAGACAGCACCTATACAAATAGTAAAAAAAATGTGGCGTCAAATTAATGTTTACAAATTAATCTCTAGCGAACATTTGGCAGTTGCCAAAATTTGGCATCAAATCAATGTTTACATGCTGTGAAGTAGGATTAGGAATTTATGGCTATTTTTTTATACATATCCAGAGATTATGGTTTGATTTTTAAGCACAATCATCTATGTACACACCAATCTTGAAGAAAATAATGGCACAAACATATATGTAGGTCATTCAAAATCAATTGTCAAGTCCTGGCTAGGAATTATTTGCATGAACACTAACCGTAGTCGGATTACTAGCAGAAATCATTTGCATAGATGAAACAACTAATCACTTATCACTTGTACCATTCAAACAATCAATACACTACATGGATCTAACGAAAACTTACTCAGATTTCATGGATTGGGAGAACATAACCATAGGATTTCTATTCCAAAAAGGGGGAGGCAGGAGTAACCAGAGAAACCCTAGGATCTATTTGACACATAAATGGGTATAGATGACTAACCGGTTGTCCGTCGTCATCGGAGTCGTTGCCGGAGTGGTAGTCGGAGTCGTCGCCGGGGTCGTCGCCCTAGTCATCACCGGAGTCAGTGTGGACCTCCGCCTCTGGCTGTGGAAGCACGATGCCGTCGACGACATCAGGGTGCAGCGATACCTCACCGGCGGTGACGGCAACCTTTGTATCCATCTCCACGCCGTCCTCCGGTGCTTCAGCAGCCTCAGCATCGCTACTCCCTCCGATGGGGCGCTTTGGCGGCATCCTCATACACTGACGGCTTTGAGGACTGAGAGCAGCGTCGAGGATGCAAGCGGAGAGAGAGGATTGTGTGTGTGGCGAGTATGGGGGGTGCGGCCGCTCGGGCGCGCCATTAATATGGAGTAGTGGGAGAGAGGCAGGCGGCGGTCAAACCGCTGGCTCGCCTCCCGGTGAGCCTACGCACCGGACTGCTGGCATGCCTGCCGTCGTTTCACACAGCTACTCGCACGCCTCCCGATGACACTGCGCAGCGAGCACGCCTCCCGTAAATTCACACACCTGCACGCACGCCTCCCGGTCTACCTACGTGACGGATTACTGGCATGCGTCCCGTCAACTCACGCCTGCTCGCACGCCACACGGGTCGTGTGGTGGCACGTATATTGTTTTTCTATTTGGATGATTAATGCTGCTGCTTTATTGCTTAACCGAAGCATGGCACGTATCCATTGTTGGTCTAATGTTCACGGTTCGAATAAATAATCCGTTTGAGATATTGGTTCCCAATTATTAATAATCTCCCATTTGTAAGAAGATAAAGATTACATCAAAACTGGTCTCAAATTTGACAAAAAAGTACAATGCCACTTTGTATTGGTGTCCATATGACAACACGATAAGTTTCATGAATTTCAAATAAGTTTTGGATGTACTAGAATTTGAAAATCAAGATTCTCAATGTTTGAAATTTATTGCATGGGGAGTAAACATGCACCCAGTGAGACACATGTGTTTTTGCAATCCATTTAGGTGCACTGTCACGTGTGCATGTAGCTCAAATTTGATTTTTGCACATTATACCCCTAGAAAATCAATGAATGTACTAAAATGTCTTAATGATCTCTGTTTTTTTAAATTAAAACGTCCCTCCTTTGGTAACATATGTTCACCACGGGATAATTTAACATGCATCATAGTTGCGGCGGATTCGCGGTGTGTGTGTGTGTGCGTGCGTCTGGGGGGTGGGGGGTGGCTGGCAGTATACTACGAGTCGTGAGCCACCGTGTGGGTTGGCCGTTTTGTGAGGCAGATGCCACATCAGAGTCGTGAATTCGTTATTTAAAACATTACACAACCCTTTCATACATACATGTTTTGGCCACATGCAGTTGATGGTTGTCCTGCACGACACTCGATACTCGCGTGTGACGCTTTCTGTGGGCCCGTGAGGTCGTCGTCCATCACTTTGACCAACAGCTGGCAGAGAGGTTAATTTGACCAGCAAGGTAGAATCTTTTTTGTTTGTGTTATGGTGGGAGTATATAGTACGCATCGAAGAGGTGGGAGGGGACTAGCATATATACTATACGTACGCGTCCGTGAACAAGTACACCTCACTCAGTGTCTGGACTTTTCGGTTTCCGAGGCACGTGCCACATCAAAGTTGTGAAATTGGCTATTCAAACATCACACAACACCTCTTTGGGCCACATGCATGCAGGCGGTGGTTATCCTAGGACACTCACGTGTGACGCTTCCATCTGTGGGCCCGTGAGGCCATCGTCGATGCATGCATCACTTTGACCTACATCGGGAGAGGTTAATTAATTTCACCATCAAGGAGGATTCTTTTTGGGTTGTATTACGGTAGGAGCATATAGTATGCGTCGAAGAGGGGGAAGGGGACCATCACATGTAGTATGCTTCATGAACCTCGCTCTGTGTGGGGACTTTATGATTTTCGAGGCATGTGTCACATCAAAGTTGTGCATTTTGGGTATTCAACATATGTTTGGCCCACATGCAAAGCGATGGTGGTTGTCCTCTTGCACCCACTTAAGCGGATATCAGCAATATCGATGATTTCCATCTGTGGGCCCGCTTGGTCCATCACTACTTTGCCTGACAATGAGAGAGGTTAATTTGACTTAGGAGGGGGTTATTTTTTTGTTTGTAATACGGTATATATATAGGTCATGCTCTGGGATGACATGATACAGTTTGAGCACACACATGCATGTGTACGCATGAATCCCTCCCATCGAGTCGAAGTGGCTAGTACCACGACACGTCATGAATCGATCTCGCTCTGTGTGGGGACTGTACGATTTTCGACGCACGCGCCACATCAATGTTGTGAAATGGTATTCAAATATGCATGCACGCATCATCTCCATACATATGCATGTAGTGGTTGTCTTCGAACGGTACACTCCCTCGCATGGTTATCGGCGACAAGCCTATATATTCATGGGTCCACGTGGACATCCATGATCACCCTGACCGATAACAAGATAGGTTACCATGGCGGATTCTTCCTTTGGTTCGTGTTATCGTAGTATAGTTCATGGTGAGATTCAGACCTAATTAAGTTTGAGCACATACTATGCACGCATGCATGCATGAATCCCCGTCATCGGCTTGAAGTGTGGTGTGACATACATATGCATCGTCAACTAACCCTCGCTCAGTGTGGGGATTTCTGGTTCGAAAGCACGGTCCCACATCAAAGTTGTTCCATTGTGTATTCAAACACAGCTCTCCATACATATGTTTGGGCCACACGCAGGCAGTGGTTGTCTTCGGGGACTAGCTACTTGCATGATTATTGGCGAGCTAGCCCATCTCCGGGGTCGCATGGACGGCCATCACTTTGACTAACAACAAGAGAGAGGTTGTACGACCAAGGTGGATTATTCTTGGTCCGTTTTATGATCCATCTTGGTGAGATGCCTTCTCTGGCCCGCCGACTGAAAGTGTGTGTGTGGGGGGGGGACTGCTACTTCACACTTTGCTACGTGAACCTCCGTGCTGGGGGGGCATGCATTCATAGCTTAGGATCCCCTTCCTACCAACACGAGGGGGGGCAAGCAATTCCGTGCGCTTTGCGAGATAGGTGCCACATCGAAGTTACATTTGGTATTTGAACATGAAACCACCCTTTTCATACATATATTTGGTCCACATGCAAGTGTGTTCGTGTTCTGGTCCTCTCCCGCGTCATTTTTCGCCAAATTTATGAACATTAGACAAGTCGGATGACACAACAGACATGGTTCACTCACACTAACCGTGTGCCATGCCGGTGCCCCTGTCACGCACATCCGCACAGTACATTGGGCTCCACGAGGCTTCCCCTCTCAAAAATATCTACCCGCCTGCAGGTTTTTTCTGTTTGACAACACACGGTTATTATGTTTCTACCGTGTGTGATGTTTCTTGTTCCCGCTCCCGCCTGCATCCCTTGAAAATATCTGCCCGCCTCGAGGGTTTTTTCTGTTTCATAACACATGGTTGTTATTTCCGGACCATGTGTGATGCACCATCATCCAAATTTTCAATAGCCCCAGCATTTCACTCTCTTGTTTGACTCCCGCGTAGTAAAATTTTCAGTAGCCGCGTCATTTCCTCAAACACATCCCCGCCCCCCTCCACACACACACACACACACCAAAACCTCCTCGGGCACGCGCGCGCACACACACACACCCCCCTCCCTCGCTGGAAACCCTAGCAAGGTCGCCGCCACCGCCGCTGCAAGGCCTCCATTGTCAACACCTGCGGGTTTGCCCGTGTAGCTTACCCACCGATCTCCATACCCAGGCCGCCCTAAGTTTCTTGCATGACGCCCGCCAAACGCCCCCTTTCCCACAGATCCCCATCCCCATCCCCCACTCCAGAGCATCGCAGCCTAAGCCCGGCTACGCTTCCCGTGGAGCTCGAGGAGCGACTGGCCCAAAAGAGGTGTATCGCGGTCTCTTCGCCCGACATCACCGAGAAAGCTGATGACCATTACTGGTCGGAGGCACTCAATCAGTGGGCTAGAGTATGTGGGTATGTCGCGGACGCCGGCTACGACATCGAGGTCGTCGACAGCGACGGCCTGACACGGGCTATGTCATAGGTTAAGTGGCCCACCCCCAACCCCTCGGGTTCAACCGTCATCGATCTCATCAATGGCCCCGCCGCTGATCTCCTCTGGCTCACTGTCAAGAAATTGCCATCCTACATCGCCATCGAGCCCCTTTTGTCATTTCTGAAGGACACGTTCTGCGATGCTGGCTTGGGATCCACAACTTACAAGTCAGACCTCATTGACGGCGACCATGAGGAGGGCACCCTCTCTGGCTCTTCCAAGGGGAAAGAGCCCATCTGCTCTTCCAAGGGGAAGGAGCCCATATGCGACATCAGGGAGGGCACCCTATAGCCGTGCTCTTCCAAGGGGATGGAGCCCATATGCGACAACATGGAGCGCATCCAGGGTCCGTGCTCTTCCCACGGGAATGAGCCCATCTGTGACAAGTGAGGAAACCCATGATTTGTTTTGCCGTGCCTCTCCACAGGGGGGAACCCATGATTTGCTTTGTCGAGTCCCTTTTGTAGTGTAGTGAGAATATGTCCAGTTTTAATTGCTATATTTGGTTGTTTGCAGTATGCCTTGTTTATTTCAGTTGTTCACAATGTGATGCTCTATATGTGCAACTATTTACTGTGCAGTACATTTCATCAATCCAGTTTTAAACATACCGATAGGAATGCATATATTTGCTTGCTGTTAAGCCCGTTATAGCTAGCATATGCCTCTTTTAAAGTTTTTTGATTGTTCGGTTGTTTGTAGTTAGCATATGTCCAGTTTCAAATGCTATCTTTGGTTGTTCGTAGTATGCCTTGTTTATTCCAGTTATATATTCACAACGTGATGTTCTATATGTGCAAGTATGAACTGTGCAGTTCAATTTCATCAATACCAGTTTCAACAATACCACTATGAATGACTACATTTGGTTGGTGCATCTTGTAGTTAACACGCCTTTCCATTTTTATTTAACAATAACCAGTGTACTTAGACCGGCACAATACCAGTTTGAATGACTATGTTTGCTTGTTGTTAAATGTTAGGCCTGTTGCAGTTAACACACCATTCCACTTGTTTTGCTTTACTAGCGTGCTTAAACCTGCACACAGAAGCTATCTTTTGGAGATTATTTTGTCTGCCATGGATATATTTGGTTGATGTTTAGCCTATTGTGCTTAACATGCCTCTTGATGTACCTACACAGGACAATTTTGGGAACGACTGCTATTTTCCATCGAGGTTAGTTTCATCCCATGGCTTATATATACTCACTGTTCAGGATATCGCTAGCTGGTACCATACAGGCCGGGGGCTGATAAGGGACTAACCGGTGAATTGGACTTTAACTGAATATATCTGTAACCCATTTATCATTAGGTTAACTAGGGCCATATGTAATATATCTGAGGCTACATAGCAACATGCACTGTACTTAATGTCTAAATATGCAATCCTAGGCTACATAGCAACAAGGAAGAGTGTTACCTTAATGTTCTGATGATGTCTAGATATACGTAGAAGAGCAGCAGCAGCAGCAACAACAACAACACAACCCGGTTTGGATACTCAACTTAGCTAGAGGTTATAGTTAGTTTCTAGCTCATGACTAACCCTGAACTAAATCCATCCAAAGAGGTGTTTTGATGATAGGGTTAGATTGGCAATAGATGCACTAGGAGAACTAGCTCCAATTAGCACCTCTTGGGTGGGATAGTTTTTTTGGGTGGGTTAGATGCAACTAGCTCAAACTAGCCCTCATGTTTGGATATACTTTAGGGCTATTTGAGCCCAAACTAGCTCAAACTAACTCTAACCCATGGATACACCAGCAGTTAATCAGCCGATAATTTGTAAAAATGCAATAAACTCCTTCCTGCCCATAATATAAGATGTTAATTCATCTAATATGTGAGTATATTGGATGTTATAAGATATTATAAAAGAGTGTTGTACTACATCATTGTGCAATTGCTGTTTAGCTTCTAATATTAACTTGGTGCTTTTAGGTACATATGTCATTGGTAAAGATCCGTGCTTCGACCCTTTCTGCATATGGGGCAATGAGATATCGATGAACTAGCATTAAGTGAGGAAGATGATAAAGATTGTTAGTAAAATGGGTCAAAAGATGGCAATTAAACAATTTGTTTACACTTTATCCAAGACAACAGCGAACTGCAGGATGGTAAGTAAGAACTCTACAGCCTTCTTTTTACTGCCCATAATGAGTTGTGTTAGATGACAATGTCTGAATCTTTTTCCTTTGAAGTGGTTCCCAAAGCAGTTTACTCAAGATTACCTCTCAAACTACATGATTGGTGGGCATGCAAAGGTTAAAGTATTTCTACCAGAACAGGGGTTGGACTAGAGTCGTGCGTACCTTCTGCATGGAGGAGGGCACAATATGGGCATTCCGCTTCACCTTGTTCAGCAACCAGAATGTATTTTGCCTCTTTCTTTACCATCTTTAATAGTACAAGTATACAACTGTGGTTCATCATTCTTTATTTGGTTCTTATGTAATTCTTGAACATATGTACCTATGAATCGAATAATGCATTGGTTGTTTGAACCTGATGGATATGAATAAAGCTATAGCATACATTCAAATTCAAATCCGGTACAATTTGAAATAGTAGCAATTAAATTACGGTGAAATTATGCTCTCCAGGTCATTACGGTGCACACGGTTGGTAAAACACAAATGTTTGCGATCTACACCATAATCCGACATGGTTCACATAGAGGAAACATGTGCAAGCATGCACACAGTTGCCGTTTGCAAAGCGTGTGCGATGTCAGACAATATCACAAAAGGTGCGGGCAAACTAAACGTTTGTGATAGTTGCCTTATCGTAAACGATTAGCAACCATGAACTGTTTCTGATGTGGTATGCATCGTAAACGTTGCACCACAGAATAACATGTGCGATAGTTGTCATGTACGACGATGTTACGACGGTCCAATGTTTTGTAATCCTGTCCAACACTCGTACAATGATTAGCTAATCTTCTTAATTAGTTATCGCATACGGTTTGGGAAAAGCGAATGTGTGTGATTGTCTGCTTATCATACACGTTCTATAATCGTGAAATGTTTGTGACGGGCCACGCATCATAAACATAGCACCACAGAATACCGACTGCGATGGCAATGCGAGCACAAATGAGTTGCAAGGATGTAGCATCTGGGTGGCTCCCTATTCGGACAGTTTCTGGGTCATGTGGGAAGGACCCCCCTATCGCAGTCACTCACTTGGCGACGGTTCCAAACGTCATCGCGGAAAGGGGTAAAAAAAGGTTTGTATAGCACCTCGTTGTACTAGTGTCAAGACAAGAACATTTGATAGGCTGCAGAAGTGCGGTAGGCGATGGATCAATGATCTGCCGGTGGTTCTTTGGTCCCTCCGTACGACACCAAATCGAGCTACCGGGCAGACTCCCTTCTCCCTAGTCTATGGGGCAGAAGCAGTCATCCCCATGGAACTCATATATGGATAACCTCAAGTGCTTGCCTACGATGAAGTAGCGCAGGAACAACACCGGCGTGACGACACTGTGCTACATGAGGAGAACCGTCTCTGGGCTGCTACACGTGCTGCACGCTATCAGCAAGCCCTGCGTCACTATCACAGCCGCAGGGTCCATGCCCAGAGCTTTGAGGAAGGCGACCTTGTCCTTAGGCGTGTTTAGTCTGCCAAGGGTGCAAACAAGTTGACGCCAAAGTGGGAAGGCCCTTACCGGGTAGTACGAGTCACCAGACCTGGCGCAGTCCGTCTGGAGACCGGAGATGGCATTCAGTTGCAAAACTCATGGAACATTGAGCATCTCCGTAAGTTCTACCTGTGAGGCGCGGCTGTCGGGCCCTGCCCGGAAGCCACCCTTTTGTACAAGCCTTGCCGATGTTGCATGTAACCCTTTGTACAAAGCCAGACGCAAACCTTGAGCACCAGATAAATAAACGAAGCGCTAGGGGGCCCCCGAAACTTGCAAGCATGCATAAGCATAGCATGACCATGTAGATGAGGTCGCATGTAGCACTGTTTTCATCTGCACTAAGTTGCAGGGTTCTTGCCGTGGACTTGATCCCGAAGAGAAGAAATGAAGACAAGCCTACACAACGATCTCCGGCAAGCCAAACAGATAAGTTTCTTCTTATCCATACCTACTATGTAAGGTGAAAACTTGTGCATATGAAAACCTCATCACCTTCGAAACATAGGTGCTCCCATCCTTTGTCCTGAACATTACTTCGGGAAAGGTGGTCGCAGTGGCCTTTGGTGGAAAGGGTTCGACGAGGGGCTGGTCCTTTTTTTAGTTTTATGCCCGGCAGGCCCTTCCCCGCGGCAGCAAACTAAGGGTACTGGCACAATAGCTTGCCGGGGGAAACTTGTTTACTTGAACGTATAGAGGCACCTACCTCTTCATGGACATGATACATGCACAAGTAGCCGGCAAGGCTTGTCTTTTTCATTAATATGCTGATAAGAAAGTACATATCTTACAGAACCCAAACATGGATAAATAAGTTTACATAATTTAGACTAAAGTTTGGCAAGTGCCTACATGTTTTAGACTGAAAAAAGATAAGTGCCCCGTAATCCCTTTCTTGTCCCTCTCCTCCTAGGCACTACGGTGGGAGGTGAAGAGGGCAAAAGGGGTGCCTGGGCAGAAGCCCAGCCTGACCCCATCGGGCCCCATGATAGGGAGCTCAACAAGATCAGGAGGGCATGGGCGAAGGTGATGGTGAAGAGAGCGGCGGAAGGGTCCCCCTGACCACCGCCTCCAGGGCCAGCAGGACGCGGCAGGGCGAACAAAGCTGCAGCCCATGAGGAAGCCTACCGAGGTCTAGCTAGAAGGCTGCTGGAGGAGCCGAAGGCACCATCCCCACCTCTGCATCCAACTCCCCGACAAATCGCCTTGCCGGGAATGAGATGCAGGTGCAGATGATGGTGCTGCCGCCTGACGGTGATGGTACGGCTGGCATTCAGCCGGAATCGGAGCCGTCGTCCTCCCCATCAGCATCGTCATCATCACCGTCACTGTCCTCCTCGTCGCTATCGCTCGAGGAGGAACTTTCATTGTCGGTCGAGCTCTCCGCGCAGCACCCTAAGCGAGCACCCGAGCACCCGAAGACCTTGCCGGAGAGCAGCTCGGCATCCATTAGTTTAAAATGGAGGACGTGCCCCTCCGACAAGCTATGGGCATGAGCAAAAGTCTTCCAGCCATGTCGGAAGAGCATGACATGAGGGGCCGGGAAATCCACATCCACCCACATGCTACCATTACATCAACCCCTCATGTGCAGCTTCAGTGCGCACGGCTGTTCAGGCTCCATCGCCCTCGCGAATGGGGTAGGGAGGCGGAGGCGGCCGTGCGGAGACCTGTGCAATCTGATGATGAACTCCAGCGGTTGATCTCCGATGTGGCCTTACGTTGGGGGATGAGCGGCCGGTGGAGGTGCGATCAGAGCACCACCCCGCCCTCCTCAACCCCGGGCACCACAGCGGCCACGACCTCGCCCCCTCCCACCTCCTCTTGTAGCGGGCTCCGCCCCCGCGTTTTCGACAGGAGGAGGGAGGTGCTGTCGAGTAGAAGCCCTTGTCACCACCGCCGGAGAGCCACCACGTCCTCGCCCTCTCACCATGGTGGACAAGGAATGTTCAAGGAAGGGAAGGAGTGGAGCCTATGAACAAACACCCCGCTCACGCCCCCTTTTTATAGGCGAGCGAGGCTGGGGGCTGGCTCCTCACTCTGGAGGCAGCCACCCCACTCCTCTAATCCAGCTCCCCCCTGCGCCATCAACAGCTCGGGGAATCAAAGCCGACCCTCTGTGCCAATCCACGACGCCTGGTTTTCTGCCATGGCGCTCATTCCTGCGCCCTCCGCATCCGCCACCAACCAGGCGCAATGCATGCAACACACGTGGCAGAAGTACCAGGGGCGGGGAAGCTAGTGGAATGGCAGTTTCCGCCCCGTGAACGTGGGATGTGGGCAGCCCACATATCGTGGCTTGGATTCCCCTTGTAACATCTTCCACGACACGCGGGAAAACCGGAAACTGACTCAGACACAGGTTAATGAAGAAGCAATGAAGATCTCAAAGGACGAGCTATCACAACCCGCTCGCCTATGTACTAGACAGGGCCTACCCCGACGATGCTCAGCAGCGCGTTCAAGCCAGGCCCGGGGGCTCCTGTCGGTGCAACAAACCTTGGTGTATGTTGCCCGGACTGTACACAGGCTCAAGAGCAAGGTTACAACATTCAAGACAAGGCCAAACAGAAGAGATAGCTCTTTGAGGAATCAAAGGGCGGATCAAGAAGACCAAGACCAACCCAACAAGCAAGATATCACTAAGGAAAAACCTCCTTTGCCGGGCAGGTGAGCCTGGTGGGGTCGAGGTTGCTCCAAGGACAAGTCTCAAGACTCCCACGGTAGGCTTGCCGGGGACGCAGAAGGCGGATCACCCCGCCAAGGCTCCACTGCTCCACCTCACATCAACACAAGTCACCTATCGGTGTGGTGTCGAGCCCCCAGGTGATTATGTGGCTGTTATCTGGTACGTGGCAGCCATTTCCAAGGAAGATCATCCCTAAATGACACCCGTCGAAGAGACGTGTCATGCAAACAGGCAAGAAGGTGGCTGCATGGCGCGGCAGGGCTGCCGGGCCGCGCCTCGATGTGACACTAAGAGGTGCATTTAATGCACTCTATCCTGTCTGCAGAGTTAGCTATGATAGCACTGTGGCTATCTAATCAGTGCATAATGACTGTTTTGCCATTGTGGTGACCCCTTAACCTATAAAAGGAGGGCCATGGCTACCTTAGAAAGGATTCGGACCCTCGTACTCTCATACGTGCGTAGCTGCTCTCGCCCCGAGGCGACCTTGCGGGGCTAGAGCATTGCGTCTCCACCACAATCCAGTCATCAATCCACTAAAGCAAGAGTAGGGTTTTACGCCTCGCGGCGGCCTGAACCTGGGTAAAACTGCCCGTGTCATCGCTGCCGTGCTGCTCTACACTTTCTGCTCTTTGTGCAATGTGCTCGTCCCCCTTGCCGAACCACAAGGGACCGATGGCCCCATAGATGGCTGTGTGTCCTTGGTTGCAAGCTTAGGTCACATGCAAGAATTGAGAATTAATGTCAAACACCTTGACACTTTCGCTCGGCCGCTAACATTGAGATACATGGTTTTAAAATTCTAGTAAATCGAAAACTCATCTGAAATTCATGAAACTTGACATGGTATCATGGAACGGCATCGACATGCTGTGGTAAAAATATTGTCCCATTTGGGGCAGGTTTGGATATAAGCTTCTCGCAAACCAGAGCTTCTCACAACAAGCCTGATGGTTTCGGTAGGGAACATTTCACCTTGGGGGACGAAATGATATCCATTGCCTCTTCTTGCTATCAAAATTTTTCTCGTGTCAACATAGAACAACAGGAGTGTTGTGTCAATTTTTGGGATTTTTCAGGGTTCAATTGGACATTTTTATACATTAACTGAGTTTTCTATGCATTTATGTGCATAATTCAAATTTGAACTACATGCACATGCTCCAGTGCATATAAATGGGTTCAAAATTGAAATGTGTGTCCTTGGTTGCATGCTTAAGTCCCATGCAAGAAATGGGAATGAATGTTAAACACCTTGCCACCGTTGCTCGGCCGCTAACATTGAGATACATGGTTTTTAAATTCTAGTAAATCAAAAATGAGTCTGAAATTTATGAAACTTGACATGCTAGCATGGAACGTCATCAACATGCCGTGGTAAAAATATTGTCCCATTTGGGGCAAGTTTGGGTATAAGCTTCTCGCAAACCAGAGCTTCTCACAACAAGCCTGATGGTTACGGTAGGGAACGTGCCACCTTTGGGGACGAAACGATATCCGTTGCCTCTTCTTGATTTCAATTTTTTTCTAGTGTTAACATAGAACAACAGGAGTGTTGTGTTAAATTTAGGAATTTTTCGAGATTCGTTTGGACATTTTTATACATTAACTGAGTTTTTTATGCATTTATGTGCATAATTCAAATTTGTACTATAGGCGCATGCTCGAGTGCATGTAAATTGGTTGAAAAATCAAATTTGTGTCCTTGGTTGCATGCTTAGGTCCCATGCAAGAAATGGGAATGAATGTCAAACACCTTGCCACCGTCACTCGGCCACAAACATTGAGATACATGGTTCTTAAATTCTAGTAAATCCAAAACTCGTCTGAAATTCATGAAACTTGACATGCTATCATGGAGCGGCATCAACATGCTGTGGTAAATTTTTTGTCCCATTTGGGGTAGGTTTGGGTATAAGCTTCTCGCAAACCAGAGCTTCTCACAACAAGCCTGATGGTTTCGGTAGGGAACGTGCCACCTTTGGGGACAAAACGATATCTGTTGCCTCTTCCTCCTTTCAAAATTTTTCTAGTGTCAACATAGAACAACAGGAGTGTTGTGTCAATTTTTGGGATTTTTTGGGGTTCGCTTGGACATTTTTATACATTAACTGGGTTTTCTAGGCATTTTATTTGCATAATTCAAATTTGAACTACATGCACATGCTCCAATGGAGAAAAATGGGTTGTCATATCAAATGTGTGTCCTTGGGTGCATGCTTAGGTCCCATGCAAGAAATGGGAATGAATTTCAAACACCAGGGCACTATTGATTGCCGGCAAAACATTGAGATACTTTGTTTTTAAATTCTAGTAAATCCAAAACTCGTCTGAAATTCATGAAACTTGGCATGTTATCATGGAATGGCACCCGACATGTTGTGGTATTTTTCGTGTCCATTTTGAGAGAAGGCACACTCGAATAACAGCCAACAAAGGCATTTTGAAACAAATAGCTGCCACTTTAACATCTCAAATGTTTGTATAATTTAAATCATGTGCGTTCTATTAACCATTCATGTGACGCCATGTGTCTCTCTTTTAATGGCTAGGAGGTGCCGTGCGGACATCTGCTTGACTGAACGGGAGGGGTGCGAGCGCAGTCCGCTGCGCAGGCTGACCGAGAGGCGTGCAAGCTGTCCTCCAATGTGCAGGCTCACTGGGAAGCGTGCGAGCTGTACGCTGCGCAGGCTCACTGGGAAGTGAGCCCCTTGACTTCCATGCCCGCCCGCCTTGCTCGCATCCTCTCCATTAATGGCGCCTGAGCCGCTGTTTAATACGGGCGGCCTTACTGTTCGCCTCCCGTTCCCCTCCCTCCCACAAACCTCCACCAACGCCATGGCGCAGAAGGATCATCTACCACTAGTCTTCTAGTTTGGGGAAGTCGACTCCGAGCCAGAGGAGATAGAAAATAAGGAGGAATGGGACCTCATGGACGAGGCCCTGAGCGAGCTGGCCGCGGCGGTTACTGCCCCGGCGCCCGTCCCAGCTCCCATCCCCGCGCCCGCGCCAGCGACCATCCCCGTAGCACTGCAGGGCTAGTCGCCAAGCACTATCGCAGAGCTGGAAGCCGCTGGCGTCAGCGAGGTCTCCGCGGACCCGCGCGAGCTTGTGTACATACCAGCGCCAGCGCCCGTGCCCGTGCGCACCCCTGCACCCACCGTGGTGCCGGTCCCCGTGCGTTTGCCTGCACCCGCCATGCCCGTGCCCGTGCGCGCGCCCCCCTCAGCGGCATGGGACGCCACCGTCGACCGCTACCTTGCAGCGCAGCGAGTTGCCGACCTCTCACGCCCCGCCCGTTGATCGCGCAACGACATGATGTTTGATTTCCAAGTGAAGACCATTCTGTGCTGCCTTGAAGACTTCAACAACGGTGTCCCGGAGGACGACAACGACAACGCTGGCGCGGCACACCGCCTTCACCGCCTCCGAAATTAGTTTTTTTGGGTTTAATACTGTATCTCGATCATATGAATATAAATTCGCAGTGTGACTGAATGAAAGATATGGTTTGAACGAACTTGCTTTTTTCTCTCTGAATGTACAGACTTATCAAACGATTTTCTTTAAAAAAACGTCAATGGTTTTTAAATATAAAACACTCATCGCAAATGTTTTAGTTAGAACAACCGTATGCAAACCGACAGCTTCCACAGGAAGCCAAGGGAAAATGTGCCGAGCAGGATTTGTGCAGCTCTTGATCGCAAACGTTTTAGACAGAACACCCGTATGTAAACCGACAGCTTCCCTAGTAAGCCAAGGGAAAATATGCCGAGCAGGATTTGTGCAGCTCTTCATCGAAAACGTTTTAGATAGAACACCCGTATGCAAAGTGAGAGCTATGGTCTTCCCCAGTAAACCAAGGGCTGCGCAGGATTTGTGCAACTCTTCAATACAAACGGTTCAGATTGAATATGGTATGCAAAGGGAGACTTCAGCGCTAAGCCAAGAGAAAATCTGGCACGCAGGATTCGTACATCCCTTCAACGCAAATGGTTGTTTTGGATGACCCGTGTGGTACCACGTACAGACAATTTGGTAAGATTTGCATCTGTCATATTGGGTATATTTCCATTTGTCAAACTGGAAAGATTGACATTTGTTGATCTAGTAACATTGCCATTTGTCAACCATGTAACACTGCCATTTGTCAAAATATGCAGCTAAAAATCACTAGCACTATCTAATTTTTGCAACTAAAATTCAGTAATTAAGCATAGATTTCATTCATAGATTAAGCAGTCCTTCTTTATACAAACAGTTCAACTCGACTGCTGAACCGACCAAACTTTTCCCCAATTGTTGCCAACCACGTACTGAAATAGCTAGTTCAACTATATATACTAGCTAATTTTAAGTACGTTCTACAGTTCCACCACATCTATATTCAGATGAACTGAAAAAAATAGCCCCTAAATACTACTACTACGGAGGGGCTTTGTACTACTTCCGGCAGCCTCTCCTCTGCCGAGCGCGCTCAGTAAGAGGCAGAGGAGTAGGAGCCTACCGACGAGCTGGACAACTGCAATACTGTGCCTGCCGTTGCTGCACCTTCAGCGACGCTCACCTCGAAAGCCCTCTGCCGCTCCAGATGACCCCTCTTGAAGCAGCGGGACTCCTCGTAGATCTCCTGATTACTAGCCTCTGCGGCGGCATGTGCAGCGGCCACGGCAGTGGTAAAGCTCTTTGTGTGGTCGATGAGGGGCTCCTCCTCCTCCCGCAGGAACTCGATGTAGCGTGCAAGGTCGCTGACGCACCTGCAGGCCTGCACCTCCGCCACCCGCCTTCGGGTGGTGGTGGCGGAGCGGGTGATGACCCCGGCGGTCGACGGTGGGCCGGCGGCCACGGCGGCCGACGATGGGGTGGCGGCCACGACCACCACCTCCCGCCTTCGGGCCGCGGTGGCGGAGCGGGTGATGGCCATGGTGGCTGGCAGTGGGGTGGCGGCCACGACGGCCACCTCCCGCATTCGGGCCGTGGCAGCGGAGCGGGCGATGGCCCTGGCTTTCAATGGTGGTGTGGCAGCCATGGCGGCAGACGGTGGGGTGGCGGCAACGGCGGCCGACAACAGCTGCCAACGGGCAGCGGCGGCGGAGCGTGTGGTGGGTGTTCCGCGCACACCCAATAGGGATGCCACGCGCACTACACTACGCCGGGGACTGCGCTGCCGCTGCGGTGTAGCCTCCCAGCTGGAGCTGTCCACTGATGATGGGGCAGTGGCTGAGCGACGACGACGGACCGGTGCCATTGGCGATTGTGGGAGAAGCAGACGAGATAAGCTACAGGGAGGGAGGGGAAAATGCGACACAGGACTCGCTGGCCGTGAGGGTTTATATAGCAGGCTGGTAAGCATTGGGATTTTAGGGGATTTCACCGAGTTGGGCGGGAAGCTTGCGCGGGAATCTGCGCGGTTGCGCGGGAACGGGCTCACCACTGTTTGGCCAAAAGAACGCCCCCGCGCGCTGCTCAAGTTTGCACTGTAAGCCGTCTATGGCAGCGGGGTGACAAGACATGTGAGAGGAGGATGAAAGGACACGTACACATACGGTTAATAAAAAAAATGTTTGAGATTAAATTACCTACTACCCCCGGCCTGGTTTATAAGTCATCGATGAATTTTTGTGCCAAATTTTGACTAGAGATTTAACTAATAAAATATGAATGCATGTCGCCAAAGATTATATCGTTGGATTCGTATTTGAACATAGTTTCCAATTATATAATTTTTATAACATGCAATAACATTTTTTTGGTTGAATTTAAGGTCAAAATATGGCACATGATATAAAGGGGACTAATAATAGACCAAGACGGAGGTAGTAGCACACGGCTGCTCTGTACGCAGCGACGCAACTGCCAGCCGGCTTGTAGACGACCATTCCCTGCGTGTTCAACTGCTCTATGCATGTGGTTGCTTGAGGTTGAAGCGGCCGCGGCGCGCTCTGCTCGTGTCCCGCCACACGCGCTCTGCTCTCGCGTCCCTCCGGGCGCTCTGCCCTCGTCCCTCCATGCGCGCTGCCAGTGTTTGGGGTCGGCACATGATCATGTAGGTTCGTGATGCATGAACTCCCTGGTTGACCTCGCCTTAGCCATCATCGACCCCTACTACATGAAGATGAAGGATGAGAGCAAGAAGGACAAGAACGCCTGGCACAGTGTCTGGCATCAGAGACTGGATGAACAACACGTCAAGTACGCAGCCAAGGACGCGTACACAAGCTACGAGATGTACATGCGGATCGTTGACATGAGGGAGTGTCTTCTTCCTGCCCCAGATGAGGAATCGAGCCACAGAGCAGTGGCGGGAACGTCACAAGAAGTAGATGACTAGACAGTCGTTTCTCCTAGTTTAGAATGCATGCAATTGTTTATTGAGGTGTGTGCGAATGATCTGTATAGTCACTTATGTAATTGGATGTTTATTTCAGTTATATATATATGTTATTCTTCTGTAGACAGAGCAAATCACACGGCTTATTAGCAGCAATCGTCTGTGTTATTATTGGTCTTCGCACACATTTCTGATTACGGACCTGTTTGCCGCGTATCACACACATCTTGTTCAGTTGAACTGTTTCTGTTGTCTTGGCTCATCGCAAACAGTTCATCCGAGTGAACTGTATGCCCTCCATCGCACACACCATGATCTGGCTGACTATTTCTATTGTGTTGCCTAATCACACACAGTTCATCCTAGTGAATTGTATGCCGTATATCGCACACACCCTCATCTAGCTGCCCGTTTCTGTTGTTCTGCCTCATCGCAAATAGTTCTTCTGGATTAACCGTTTGCCACGCATGGCACACGCAACTCTAATCTGAACCATGTTTGATGTCACCGCCATCGCAAATGTTTTGCATCTTTTTTTACAGTTTTATTACAGCACCGTTTGTGATTAATGCATCACACACAGTTTCATTGAAGGGTCTATGATTGGACTGTCGCGTTTGGACCAACCTGTAGTAGTGAAGATTCACACATTATCATCTAATACTCATTATGGGCAGGAAAAAGATGGCTACAGAGTTCTTACATACCATCCTGTAGTTCACTGTTGTCCTGGATAAAGTGTAAACAAATAGTTTAATTGCCATCTTCTGACCCATTTTACTAACAATCCTTATCAGTTTCCTCACTTGATGCTGGTTCCGGAATATCTCATTGCCCCATAGGCAAAAAGGGTCGAAGCGCGGATCTTTACCAATCACATATGTACCTACAAGCACCTGGTTAATACTAGAACCTAAACTGCAATTGCACAATGATGTAGTACAAAACGCTCCCTCTGTCCCAGTGATGTCTACTACACAACTTATTCTTGTAGACTCGTGTTGGGCCTCCAAGCGTAGAGTTTTGTAGGACAGTAGCAATTTTCCCTCAAGTGGATGACCTAAGGTTTATCAATCTATGAGAGGCGTAGGATGAAGATAGTCTCTCTTGAACAACCCTGCAATCAAATACAAGAAATCTCTTGTGTCCCCAACACACCTAATACAATGGAAAACTGAATAGGTGCACTAGTTCGGGGAAGAGATGGTGATACAAGTGTAGTATGGATAGTAGATATAGGTTTTTGTAATCTGAAAATATAAAAATATCAAGGTAGCAAGTAACAAAAGTGAGCACAAATGGTATTGCAACGCTTAGAAACAAGGCCTAGGGTTCATACTTTTACTAGTGCAATCTCTCAACAGTGCTAACATAATTAAAGCATATAACAATCCCTCAATGTGCGACAAAGAGTCACTCCAAAGTTCTTATCTAGCGGAGAACATAAGATGAAATTTTTGTAGGGTACGAGACCACCGCAAAGTTATATTTTCCGATCAATCTATTGAGCCATCCCTATAAGTGTCGCAAACAGCCCTTGATTTCGTACTAAAATAACACCATATGATACACATCAACCAACTCTAATGTCACCTAGATACTCCAATGTCACCACAAGTATCTGTGAGTTGATTATTCGATATGCATCAAACAACTTCAGATTCATAATATTCAATCCAACACAAAGAACTTCAAAGAGTGCCCCAAGATTTCTACAAGAGAAAGTAGGACGAAAACATGTATCAACCCCTATGCATATATTACCCCATTGTCACCTCGGGAATAATCCACGAGTTGATTACCAAAACAGACATCAAGTAACTCAATAGAATACCCCATTGTCACCGCGGGTATCCACATGCAAGACATACTTCAAGTGTTCTCAAATCCAAAAAGTATTCAATCCGATAATAGTGAAACCTTAAAGGTAAAAACTCAATTCATCACAACAAGATAGAGAGGGGGAAACACCATATGATCCAACTATATTAACAAATCTCGCGGTACATCAAGATCGTGCTAAATCTAGAACACGAGAGAGATATCAAACCCTCAGCCCCGAGGGTGAACTACTCCTTCCTCGTCATAGTGACCGTCAGGATGATGAAGATGGCCTCCGATGATGATTTCCCCCTTCGGCAGAGTGTTGGAATAGGGCTAAAGATGAGATTGCTTTAGTACAGAGGGTTGCGGCGGCGGAGCGGAAGTTCTAGGTCAAGTTCTGGGGTTTTCTGGATTTATAGGAATTTTTGGCGTCGGTTTCATGTCAAGGGGGCCCACGAGGAAGCGACAAGCTCGGTAGGCCCTCCCTACCCCAGGGCGTGCCTACCAGGCTTGTCGCGTCCTCGTGGCTCTTCTGGTCCTTCCACGAAGCTTTGGGGGTCTCTTTTGGTCCATAAAAAATCACCGTAAATTTTTAGCCCATTCTGAGAACTTTTTTTCATGCACAAAAAATAACACCACGGTAGTTCTGCTGAAACAGCATCAATCCGGGTTAGTTCCATACAAATCATACCAAAACCATATAAAATTGTTCTAAACATGGCATGAATACTTCATAAATTATAGATACGTTGGATAAGTATCACCCATTATATAAGATCTTAGTACATCCAATATACTCACATATTGGATGAATTAACATCTTATATTATGGGGCAGAGGGAGTATATATAAGCCATGGGATGAAACCAACCTCAATGGAAAACAACAGTCATTCCCAATATTGTCTCATGTAAGTACATCAAAAGGCATGTTAAACACAACAAGCTAAACATCAACCAAATATATCCATGGTAGACAACATAATCTCCAAATGATAGCTTCAGTATGTAGGCTTAAGCACGCTAGTTAAGCAAAACAAGAAGCGGAAAGGTGTCTTGACTGCAACAGGCCTAATATTTAACAACAAGAAAATATAGTCATTCAAACTGGCATTGTGCAGGTCTACGTACACTAGTTATTGTTAAATAAAAATGGAAAGGCGTATTAACTACAACATGCTTAACAACAACCAAGTATAGTCATTCATAGTGGTATTGTTGAAACTGGTATTGATGAAATTCAACCGCACAGTTCATACTTGCACGTATAGAACATCACATTGTGAATAACTGAAATAAACAAGGCATACTACGAACAACCAAAGATAGCAATTGAAACTAGACATATGCTAACTACAAACAACCGAATAACCAAAAATCGTTAGAAGAGGCATATGCTCGCTACAACAGGCTTAACAACAACCAAATATAGTCATTCATAGTGGTATCATTGAAACTGGTATTGATGAAATTGAACTGCATAGTTCATACTTGCACATATAGGACATCACGTTGTGAATAACTGAAATAAACAAGGCATACTATGAATAACCAAAGATAGCAATTGAAACTGGACATATGCTAACTACAAACAACCAAACAACCAAAAACCATTAAAAGAGGCATATGCTCGCTACAACAAGCTTAACAACAACCAAATATAGTCATTCAAAGTGGTACTATTGAAATTGCATAGAACGTAGCTTGTGCTTAAACATCAAATTGTATAATTGAACATCACAATGTGAAAAAAGAGGGGGTGTATTACCTACATGAGGCTTAACAGGAAACAAATATGGTCGTTGAACTGGTATTGATGAAATTGTCCTACACAGTAAATAGTTGCACATATAGAGCATCACATTGTGAATAACTAAAATAAAGAAGGCATACTGCAAACAACCAAATGTAGCAATTAAAACTAGACATATTCTCACTACAAAAGGGGCTCGACAAAACAAATCATGGGTTCCCCCCTTTGAAGAGGCACAGCAAAACAAATCATGGGTTTCCTCACTTGTCACAGATGGGCTCCTTCCCATTGGAAGAGCACGAACTCTAGGTGCGCTCCATGTTGTCGTAGATGGGCTCCCTCCCTTTGGAAGAGCATGACTGTAGGGTGCCCTCCCTGATGTCGCATATTGGCTCTTTCCCCTTGGAAGAGCCGGAGAGGGTGCCATCCTCGTGGTCACCGCCGATGAGGTCTGACTTGGCAACTGAGGATCCCAAATCAGCGTCGCAGAATGTGTCCTGCAGAAATGACAAAAGGGGATCAATGGCGATGAAGGATGGAAAATTCTTGACATCGAGCCAGAGGAGATGAGCGGCAGGGCCATCGATGAGATCGACGGCGGTTGAACCCGAGGGGTTGGGGTGTGCCACTTAACCTGTGACACAGCCCGTGTCAACCATCACTGTTGACGACCTCAATGTCGTAGCTGGCTTCCGTGACATACCAAAATACTCTAGCCCGCTTATTGAGAGCCTGCGGCCAGTGATTGTGGTCAGCTTCCTCGGCGGCCACCTCACCGATGTCGGGTGAAGAGGCCGCGATAAACCTCTTTTGGGCCATTCACTCCTCGAGCTCCCCGGGAAGTGTAGCTAGGCTTAGGTTGCAACAATCTGGAGTGGGGGGATGGGGATCTGTGGGAAAGGTGGCGTTTCGCATGCGTCATCTAAGAAACTTAGGGCGGCGAGGGTATGGAGATCGGTGGGTAACCTGCATGTGCAGACTGGCATAGGTTGACGATGGATGCGGCGGCGGCGACCTAGCTAGAGTTTCGAGCAAGGGAGGGGTGGGGTGTGTGTGTGTGAGCAGAGGTTTTGGGATGTGTGTGTGGAGGGGGCCAAGGTGGTGTTTGAGGAAATGTCACGGCTACTGAAAAGTTTACTAGGCGGGAGTAAAATGCCGGGGCTACTGAAAATTTGGATCAAGGGATTGAAGCAGAGCAGGAGCAACAAATATCGCTCATGGCCTAAACATAATAATTGTGTGCTATCAAACGGAAAAACCCTCCAGGCGGGCAGATATTTTTGAGATTGCGAGGGATGCAGGAAGGAGTAAAATGTCGAGGCTACTAAAAATTTGGATCAAGGGATTGAAGCAGAGCGGGAGCAACACAGGGTCCAAACATAATAATCGTGTGCTATCAAACAGAAAAACCCTCCAGGAGGGTCGTTATTTTTTAGAGCGGGAGCAACAAACATCGCACACAGTCGAAACATCATAATCGTGTGCTATCAAACAGAAAAACCCTCCAGGCGGGTAGATATTTTTGAGATTACGAGGGAAGCCTTGTGGAGCCCAATCGACTGTGCTGATGTGAGTGACAGGGGCATGGGCGTGGCACACGGGTAGTCTGAGGGAACCATGTCTATTGCATCTACAATCACAGATGATTGCTCCATGCAACTCGTCAACTATTTATAAATTTGGCAAAAACAAGCGGGAAAGGGTCCTCGCAACCCGGACATCCCCGACCCCATTGAGGTTCATGATGTACGAAGTAGTGCCCCCCAACCACACACACACCCACGCACACTTTGAGTCGGTGGGAGGGCATCTCACCAAGACAACTATAACACGGACCAAGAATAATCCACCTTGGTAACCTCTCTCGTTGTCACTCGAAGTGATGGACGTCCACATGGCCCCACAAACGATGGGCTTGCAGCCGATAACTATGCGATGGAGGGCCCGAAGACAACCACCGCCTGCATGTGGCCCAAACATATGTATGGAAGTGTCTTGTGGTGTTTGAATACCGCACAACTTTGATGTGGCACCGTGCCTTGGAACTAGAAAGTCCCCACATGGAGCGAGGGTTCACATCGCGTAGTATGTCGCACCCCCACCACCCACTTAGAGCCGGTGAGAGGGATTCATGCGTATGCGTGCGCTCAAACTTTGGTCGGTAATCTCACCATGACCTACCATAACACGAACCAAGAATCATGTGACGATGAGGATGATGGACGTCCACGCGTGCCCACGAATGGGCTTCCGCCGATGACCACACGAGAGAGTGTCCGAAGACAAACCACCACATGCATGTGGCCCAAACATACCCAATGCACAACTTTGATGTGGCACATGCTGATTTGGAACCGAAAAGTCCCCACACGAAGCGAGGGTTCACGACGCGTACGTAGTATATATGCCCCACCCCCACTTTGAGCCCGTGAGAGGGATTATTAATTCATGCATGTATACACGTGCGCTCAAAGTAAACTTTGGACTGGAATGTCACCATGACCTACCGTAAAATGAACCAAGAAGAATCCATCTTGGTAACTGATACGTCCATTTTGCATCATGTTTTCCTACTATTATTTATAGTATTTTTATGCAATATAATACTGTGAGGAGTAATTCTAATGCCTTTTCTCTCATAATATGCATGGTTTGCACAAAGATGGAGAATACCGGCACCTAGAATTCTGGACCTGAAAAAGCTATGTCAGAGATACCTATTCTGCACATCTCCAAATAAGCTGAAATTTTACAAAGAATTATTTTGGAATATATAAAAAATACTGGAGAAAAGAACTACCGGAGGGCGCCATCCAGGTGCCCAGTAAGCACCAGGGTGCGCCACCCCCTCCAGGCGCACCCTGGTGGGTAGTGGGCTCCTCGGCCCACCTCCGGTGCCCATCTTCTGGTACATAAGGTATTTTGACCTTGAAAAAAATAAAGAGAGGACTTTCGGGATGGAGCGCCACTGTCTTGAGGTGGAACTCGGGCAGGAGCACTTTTGCCCTCCGGCGGAGCGATTCCGCTGGGGGAAATTCCCTCCGGGAGGGGGGAATCGAAGCCATCGTCATCACCAACAACCCTCTCATCTTTGGAGGCTAATCTTCATCAACATCTTCAACAGCACCATCTCATCTCAAACCCTAGTTCATCTCTTGTGTTCAATCTTCATATCAAAACCTTAGATTGGTACCTGTGGGTGACTAGTAGCATTGATTACATCTTGTAGTTGATGCTAGATGGTTTATTTGGTGGAAGATCATATGTTCAGATCCATTATGCTATTTAATATACCTCTGATCTTGAGCATGAATATTATTTGTGAGTATTTTCCCTTGTTCTTCAGGCTACGGGAGAAGTCATGTTGCAAGTAATCATGTAAATTTGATATTTGTTCGATATTTTGATGATATGTATGTTGTGATTCCCTTAGTGGTGTTATGTGAACGTCGACTACATGACACTTCACCATCTTTGGGCCTAAGGGAATGCATTGTGGAGTAGTTATTATATGATGGGTTGCTAGAATGACAGAAGCTTAAACCCTAGTTTATGCGCTATTCCGTAAGGGGCTGATTTGGATCCATATGTTTAATGCTATGGTTAGATTGTTATCTTAATTCTTCTTTCGTAGTTGCAGATGCTTGCGAGGGGGTTAATCATAAGTGGGAGGTTTTTCAAGTAAGAATAGCACCCAAGCACCGGTCCACCCACATATCAAATTATCAAAGTAGCGAACGTGAATCAAACCAACATGATGAAAGTGACTAGATGAAATTCCCGTGTGTCCTCAAGAACGCTTTGCTTATTATCTGAGACCGTTACGGCCTATTCTTTGCTACAAAAAGGATTGGGCTACCTTGCTTCACTTATTGTTACTATTGTTACTTGTTACTTGTTACAAATTACCTTGCTATCAAACTACTTGTTACCGACAATTTCAGTGCTTGCAGAAATTACCTTGCTGAAAACCACTTGTCATTTCCTTCTGCTCCTCGTTTGGTTCGACACTCTTACTTATCGAAAGGACTAAAATTGATGCCCTATACTTGTGGGTCATCAAGACTCTTTTCTAGCACTGTTGCCGGGGAGTGAAGCGCTCTTGGTAAGTGCAAATTGGTAAGGAAAAACTTATACTACGTGCTGAAATTTACTGTCACTTGTTACTATGGAAAACAATCCTTTGAGGGGTTTGTTCGGGGTATATTCACCACTGAAAACACAAAGTGTTGCCCCTCAACCTACTGCACCTACTGAAAATATTAGTTATGAAATTCCTTCGGGTATGATAGAGCAACTGCTAGCTAATCCTTATGCAGGAGACAGAATGAAGCATCCCGATATGCATTTGATACATGTGGATGAAATTTGTGGACTGTTTAAGCTTGCAAGTTTACCCAGAGATGAGGCTAAGAAGAAGGTTGTCCCTTTATTTTTTGGGAGAAAAGCATTGACATGGTATAGGCTATGTGATGATATTGGAGCTTGGAGTTGGAATCGATTGAAATTGGAATTTCACCAAAAAAATTATCCTATGCATCTAGTTTATCATGATCGAAATTATATATATAATTTTTGGCCTCGTGAAGGATAAAATATCGCTCTAGCTTGGGGCATGCTTAAGTCAATGTTATATTCATGCCCCAGTCATGAGCTCTCGAGAGAAATTATTATTCAGAATTTTTATGCTCGGCTTTCTCGTGATGATCAATCCATGCTCGATACTTCTTGTGTTGGTTCTTTTATGAAGAATACTATTGAATTCAAGTGGGATCTTTTGGAAAGAATTTAACACAACTCTGAAGATTGGGAACTCGACGAAGGTAAAGAGTCAGGTATTAAGCTTGAGTTTGATTGTGTTAAATCTTTTATGAATACCGATGCTTTTCACATGTTTAGCACTAAATATGGACTTGACTCTGAGATAGTAGCCTCTTTTTGTGAATTATTTGCTACTCATGTTGATCTCCCTAAAGAGAAGTGGTTTAAATATCATCCCCCTATTAAAGAAGAAATTAAAGAACCGGTTATAGTTAAAGATGAAACTATCATTTATAATGTTGATCCAGTTGTTCCTACTTCTTATATTGAAAAACCACCCTTCCCTGTTAGGATAAAGGAACATGCTAAGGTGTCAACAGTGCTTCGCAAAAGTAATATTAAAGCACCTAAACCCTCTAAACAAATTAAAGTAGAACCTAGGGTTGCTATGGTTAAAGATCTCTTCGTCGATAATATTGATGGGCATGTTATTTATTTCTGTGATGAAGCAGCTAGAATTGCCAAACCCGATACTAAAGATAAGAGCAAGCCTGTTGTTGGCATGCCTATCGTCTCAGTTAAAATAGGAGATCATTGCTATCATGGTTTATGTGACTTGGGTGCTATTCCTTTTACCTTATACCAAGAAATTATGAATGATATAGAACCTGCCGAAATAGAAGACATAATGTCACTATTAAACTTGCTAATAGAGACGCCATCACACCACTTGGGATTGTTAGAGATGTTGAAGTCTTGTGTGGGAAAATAAAATACCCTACTGATTTTCTAGTTCTTGGGTCCCCACAAGATGACTTTTATCCCATAATATTTGGTAGACCTTTCTTGAACACTTTTAATGCTAAGATAGATTGCCATAAAGAAACAGTCAGTGTAAATTTCGGTGATGTGTCTCATGAGTTTAATTTCTCCAAGTTTCGTAGACAACCTCATAATAAAGAATTACATAGTAAGGATGAAATAATTGGTCTTGCTTCTATTGCCGTACCTCCTACTGATCCACGAGAACAATATTTGCTAGACCATGAAAATGATATGCACTTGCGTGAAAGAAATGGAATAGATAAAATCTTCTTTGAACAACAACCAATCCTTAAACACAATTTGCCTATTGAAACTCTAGGAGGTCCTCCTCCACCTAAAGGTGATCCTGTGTTTGAAATAAAGCAATTGCCTGACACTCTAAAGTATGCTTATCTTGATGAGAAAAAGATATATCCTGTTATTATTAGTGTTAACCTTTCAGAACATGAAGAAGAGAGATTATTGATAATTCTGAGGAAGCACCGTGCTGCTATTGGATATACTCTTGATGATCTGAAGAGCATTAGTCCCACTCTCTGTCAACACAAGATTAATATGGAGCCCGATGCTAAACCCATTGTTGATCATCAACGACGATTAAATCCTAAGATGATGGAAGTGGTAAGAACCGAAATACTAAAGCTTCTCAAAGCACGTATAATTTATCCATTCACTACAGGAATCAGCTTCTTTGCCATCTGCCATGGCGGACGGCAAAGAAGCGGAAAGCGGATGGCAAACCTCTTTGCCGTCTGCCACTGACGGCAAAGGTGCCCGGCAAAGAAAGCTATGGTAAACAGGTTCTTTGCCGTCTGCTTTCTCAAAGCGGATGGCAAAGACCCTTTGCCATCGGTGGCAGATGGCAAAGAATGTGGACGGCAAAAAACAGGCATTAGCCACGTTAGGTGGCTAACGAGAGGCTTTGCCATCCGCCAACCGACGACAAACATGTCCTCCCCTTTGTCGTCTGCCTTGTGACATGAGTAGACGCGTCACTGCCAACATCACAGACGACGAAGCATGGGTAATTTAAAAAAAAATAGGGGCGCTGGCGGCCCACGCGGCCATCGTTTGCTCATGGAGACGTCGGGCGGCAGGAGGCGGCAGACGTGCTGGACGTCGTTTGCTCTTCATCACGTCCTCGCCATTCTCCACGACTTCGCCAAGCTGCGGCCGTATGGATCGGCCGGCGTTGGCAAGTTCGTCAACAGGGCGGAGGTCATGGAGGCGCTGAGCAGGCGCCTGGATGTGACGTGTGAGGAGCGCAACAATGCGGTGGGGGCGGCGATGCACGAGGACGTGATGAAGAGCATGCTGCCGGAGGTGGAGGTGCTGTTGCTGCTGTGGACGCGCGTCCTGCTGTAGCAAGGCATCCGCGACCTCCGGGACGGCCTGGTGTCACAGGAGGCATGGGTGCTAAGGTGGGGCTGCCTGCACGTGTTCCTGGACGCCGACCACGGCGTGTGGTGGACCGGAGAAGGGGAGGGGTGGACCGAAGAAGCTCCTCGGGCGCCCATGGCGTTGGGTAGTTGAGAGGGAGAGGGCAAGGGGTGAGGTATGGGAGAGAGAAAGAGAACGGGGAAGGGAGGCAAGAGGAAGGAGAAGGAGGTCGGGGCGGCGAAGCTTGAGCTGGTGCTCGGCGGCGGCGCGAGGTGGAGGCGCTCAGCGCTCGGCTGGGAAGGGCACATGCATCAGGGACAGGAGAGAGAGAGAATAGGATAAGAGTGAGAGAGAGATAGGATAAGACACTACTGGAATCAGCTTCTTTGCCGTCCGCCATGGCAGACGGCAAAGGCATTGATCACGGACGGCAAACATCTTTGCCGTCCGCTAGCGGACGGCAAACTGTCCGGATGAAAGCCTGCCAGCAAAGGCCTTCTTTGCCGTCCGCTTCTTAGAAATGGACAGCAAAGGATTACGCCGTCCGCCATCCGAGGCCAGCAGACGGCAAAGAAAGCTGACGGCAGTGCGGTGGCGTCAGAGCCGTTAGGGGGTTAACGACGCTCTTTGCCGTCTGCCAGCGGACGGCAAAGAGCCCAGCTAGGCAGCACTGGGAAGCTGCCACGTGTCTAGATATGCCGTCCGCCAGCAGACGGCAAAGAGGTTTGAATCATTGCCGTCTGCTGGCAGACGGCATAGATGGTCACTTTGCCGTCCGCCAGCAGACGGCAAAATGACCAAATAGGCAGCCAGTGTTCCCAGTTTGCACAGGTGACTGCCATGTGTCCTCTTTGCCATCTGCTAGCGGACGGCAAAGAGGCTATATATCCCCTGTTTTTATTTAAATCCCATTAATTAGACATGGTTTCAAACACAGATATACATGCATACATATCCAACATATCCAACAGCATGTCCAACAACATATTTCATCCAATCCAACAACATAGTTCAACAAAGTCCAACATATCCATATATACATAACCAGAAACAAGTTTCCAACAACATATCCATATAGACATACATATCCAAACAAGTTTTCATAAACAACAAGGAAGCACCACAAGAATAGTACACTCCATGAATCCAAGCTTCCTCATGTAAAGCAAATCTGCAAATTGGGAAAGATGAAAGTTAGAAGAAGAAGAAGAAGAAGAAGACTAGTTATAAGAAGAAGAAGAAGAAGACTAGTTAGAAGAAGAAGAAGAAGAAGACTAGTTATAAGAAGAAGAAGAAGAAGACTAGTTATAAGAAGAAGAAGAAGAAGACTAGTTAGAAGAAGAAGAAGATTTTTTTTCTTCTCTTTCTTTTTCTCCTCTCCTCTTCTTTATCTTCTTCTTCTTCTAACTAAGGTAGGTAAAAATGTCATTTTATTGCTAAGCTAGGTAAAAATGCTAAGTGTAGGTCATTTTAGAGCTAAGGTAGGTAAATAGGTCATTTTGGAGCTTAGTAAGGTTATTATGTCATTTTTTATCTACTTAGGTAATTACGCCATTTAGGAGGAAAATAAGCTAAGTATCCATTTGTAAAGCAAAACACTAGAGAAAACTTACCCTCATCACAACAAATGTGATGAAGATCGCAACTAAGGTAACAATTGATCCAACGGCATAATGATACCAAGCTTCATTATCAATGGCATATTTTCTAATCTTCTTAAGCTTCAGGCGCATTGCATCCATCTTCAAGCGCATTGCATTCATCTTCAAGCGCATTGCATTCATCTTCATCTTGTGATCATCGATGGCATCGGCAACATACAACTCCAATGTCATCTTCTCTTCTTCAATTCTTTTAATTTTTTCTTTCAAATACTCATTTTCTTTTTCAACTAAATTTAACTTCTCGACAAGAGGGTCCGTTTCAAATTCCGGTTCACATACCTCCTAGATTAAAATATCTCTATGTCAACTTGGCAGCCATAATTTGCATAAATGCGAAATGCAACAAATAGTTATGAAAGAGAATTTACCACATCCGAATCATAAAGCGGGCGAGGGCCGACCGGGACGGAAATCAAGACCATGGCACTATGTATAAGAAACAATCATACAAAGTAAGAAAATTATAAATACCAACTATATAAATCATACAATCATACAAATAACTATATAAATCAAGTACAACATAAAAATTTGAATACCTAATAATCATTATCGGTAATGACGTGCTCGTCATCATCATTAATAAAAGCATCATCATCATCACTATCGGTAATGACGTGCTCATCATCATCATTAATAAATGCATCATCATGTGGAAGGCCACCTTTACGTAATCGTTCAAGCATTGACAGGTCATCTGCAGCAATAACTTCTTCTTCTTCCGGCTCATCTTGTTCCAGCTCAGGGGTGAAGTTGGATTCACTATCGTTGTCTACTTCAATGTTCTGGGGTGGAGTAGAGCGGTTCTTGAAACGTTTTTTGGAAAGACGTGTTTCTTGGAAGAATTCTCCTTCGTCATATGTGTCTTGGTTAATGTGAGGTTCATAATCCTTTTCATTGGGGGGAGGTGGTCTAACACGTGGCGGCACTTCATAAACGACGTCCCAACCACTGAGATTTGGATCACTTTGACAGGCCCACGGTAAATAGAAAACTTGGGTTGCCTGTTGAGCCGTAATATAGACATCGGGAACATCCAAATGGGTGCTTTGTTTGATTTCGACTAGCCCTATATGTTCATGAGTCCTTCTAGTCTCCCTCGACTGGAACCAATAACATCTGAAGACTACGACGTTTGGTGGGTTTTCATCATAGAATTCAAGTTCATAAATTGCTTCAACTCTTCCATAATACTCGATAGCTCCTTCGCCAATAGCAGAGACACAACAATTTGTAGACTTTCGGTCGGCCATAGATAGCTCTTTGTCATAGGTACGAAAGCGATACCCGTTGATGTCGTATTTGTCAAATGAACGGACCTTATAGGCAAAACCATTAGCTACTTGTCTCAATTCGGCATCCATAATCTCTGAATTAGCCTACAAGTTTAATACGAAAGGATTGTTGCATTAGTCGCAAATTAGCCAAAGAAAAAAAAGGGTCTAATGGAAATTACCGTTTTTTTGAACCAAGAGATGAAACCGGGAAATTCGGCTCCTTGTTTTGCCAGAAGCTCATACTCTTCGACGGAATCCTTTTGGATCACCGCTCCATACAAGAATATGGCGACGTATCGACTGCATCAAAAATCCAGGAATCAGAGAAGTTCAAAGGAATTAGAAGTTGTGAAACAATGTACCGAGATCTTACTCGATGTACGGCCGCACTTCTGTTAGGTTGTTGAAGAGATACATCGAAATGGTCCGCCATTCTTCAACATCCAACCTTACTGGTTTCCAACCACCGGCTGGTGCGAGATTCCCTTTGAATAGGCTGAGGTTGGATTGACCCTTTTGAGGTTCGTCAGCATTGTACCGAGGCTTCGGATTATGCAAATGACGATTTTTGGCTTTGTAGTGTGCGGTCACGAAGTTTGCCGCCTCCTCAGTGATGAATGCCTCCGCCATCAATGCTTCTATTCTACGTTTATTTTTACATTTTGCTCGAAGCGTCTTCTGCATCCTCTCAGTTGAGTAGCACCAACGATTTTGCATGGGCCCCCCCAATCGTGCCTCGGTCGGGAGATGCAAAATCAAGTGTTGCATTGGATTAAAGAAGCTTGGCGGAAAGATCTTCTCTAACTTGCAGATCAACTCCGGCGCCAACTGTTCCATTTCTTCTAGGAGGCCAGGCGATAGTTCTTTTGCACAAAGAACACGGAAGAAATAGCTCAGCTCTGCCAGTACTAGCCATTCATCCTCAGGGATGAAGCCACGCAACATCACCGGCATTATCCGCTCAATCCATATGTGCCAATCATGACTTTTTAGACCAAATATTTTCAATTTTTGAAGACTCGCTCCCCTCTTTAGATTTGCTGCATACCCATCGGGGAACATCAACTGCATTTTCACCCACAAAATAATTTCCTTCATAGCTGGCCTTCCAAGATTGAACCATGCCTTTCGCTTCGTCCAGTTGATCCCCTTTCCTTTCGGTTCTTTCATGTTTTGTAACGGTCTATCACATAGCTCCTCTTGATCGACTCTAGCCTTAGGATTATCCTTTGATTTCCCCTCTATGCCGAACAATGTACCAAAAATGGCTTCGGCGATATTCTTTTCAGTGTGCATCACGTCGATGTTGTGTGGGCAAAGGAGGTCTTTGAAGTAAGGCAGATCCCAGAAGCATGTCTTGTGAGTCCAGGCGTGTTCCTTATTATACCCCTTGAAATACCCTGGACGCTCTGGATCTGGCTCGAGAGCGTTTAACTTATCTAGGGTCTGTTGGCCTGTCAACGCAGGTGGTGCAGAGTGTTTGACAACTCTACCTTTGATGAAGTTCTTCTTGTCTTTCCTGAACTTATGACCAGGATGTAGAAACGGTCTATGCAAGTCGAAGCAACTATACTTGCGCCCTGCCGTCAGCCAATGAAACTCAAGAGCTCCCTTGCATGTGGGGCACGGGAACTTCCATGCACACACCAGCCAATGAATAGCGCATACGCCGGCAAGTCATGCGTCGAGTACATGTACCAGGCACGCATTATGAAGTTCTGTTTGCTAAAGGCATCATATGTCTTGAACCCATTATCCCAAGCTTCTTGCAATTCGTCCTTAAGCGGCTGCATGTACACATTCATATTCTTCCCCGGATAGTTGGGCCCTGGAATTATCAACGTCAGGAAAATATTCTTTCGTTGCATAATCTGCCCCGGGGGGGAGATTGAGTGGAATGACAAACACGGGCCAACAGCTGTACGGGGCTGCCATCTGACCAAACACACTGAACCCATCTGTGCTGACGGCGACTCGAGGATGCCTTGGATCTGCCATTTTTTCCTTATGTAATGCATCAAAGCGCTTCCACGCTTCACCATCCGATGTGTGCACCATCATCACATTCCCATCTGCATCTAGTTCGGTTCTTTTGCCCATTTTGTGCCATGTCATCTATCTGGCCGTCTCTTCGACCATGAAAAGACGTTGAAGTCTTGGTACGATTGGCATATACCGAAGAACATTAACGGGTATTTTGGTCTGCGTCTTCTCACCCATACCGTTGTCTACCACAACATACCTGGAAGAATTGCAAATGGGACAATAGTTCAAGTCCTCATACTGAAGCCTAAATAAGACACAACCTTTCTCACAGGCATGTATCTTCTCATAGGGCATCTTAAGAGCATGGAAGATTTTGTCTGACTGGTACAGGTTTGGAGGTAGCACATGGCCTTTGGGTAGAAATTGTCCGAATAGTGTCATCATCGCGTCGTAGCATTCTCTGCCCAAGTTGAATTGAGCCTTCAAATTCATTATTTGTGAGATGGCATCCAAATGACAAAGCTCAGTGTGCTCATGGAGAGGACGTTTTGAGGACTCCAACATTTCAGTGAAGGCCTTTGCAGATTCCTCCATCTCCTCGTCCGAGTCCCGAGCATCGTCAAAGTCTTGCACCATGTCTGCGGTCCCGGTACCATGCTCGTCGGTGCGGCGACGAACCTCGGCTCTGGCACGTTGGGCAGACTCACCATGTAATGTCCAGACCGTGTAACCAGGCGTAAAACCAAACTTCTGCAGGTCTTTACTCATTTCAAGCTCGTCCCTCTTGTTATAGTTGTCGCAACGGGCACAGTGGCACCAGCTAAATTCCTGGCCATTTGCAAATGCGGCTCTAACAAACCCCTTGGTTTTTGTTAACCATTCCTCGGTCCAAACTTTCTAACAAGTGTAACCGGTGTACATCCATGCACGATCACTCATATTGACTTCCTACTGGACACACAAGAAATATATACATAATTAAGCAAACCATATCCATCAGTTAATGGAGTTTGTCAGTTTTATTACGTCCATGCAACCTACACGCTAATAGGTAAAGATAGGTCATAATCCCACCCGAGTATGTGTAGATCAGGTTCATTTTCCCATGCTCTGCTCCGGATCCGACGCAAAATTTCGACAGCACCTCCCCGCTGTTCTCCTGATACACGTCTCGGCAATAAGCAGAGAGAATGTGTACCCGGAGAACAACAGGGAGGCACTGACGAAATTCTGCATCGGATCCGGAGCTGAGCATATGGGAAAACGAACCCAATCTACACATACTCGGGCTGTCCATGGATAACGTTGGACAATTCGAAAGAATCATGATTATAAATATGCAAATGCATGCATATTTATAGATGTAACCCTTTCGAACGGGAGACGCATAGTGGTTACGCATACTGATGATTGACACCTATAGCTAGCAAGTTTCATCGGCACGAAGACCGGAACAGAGCGGGTTAGGGGGTCCTTGGCGTCGATGGAACCCTAAATAGCAAGTATCATCGGTGCGAGATACATGTGGCGCTCGGCGTTGAACACTAGATCCACATTCCACAAGTGAAGCCGGCGCCCGGCGTCCCGCAACAATAGTTCTGGTGGCCGATGACGGTCGAACACCATCGCGAATTTGTCTGGCAGCCTCTGCGATGAGGATTAAAGCCAAGTTTTGAAATTTCAAACAACCAAACCGACTTGAGTCAGTTTGGGTGTTTCAAGTTTCAACACTTGCCTTTTAATCGTCATCGCAGAGGCTGCCAGGCAAATTCGCGATGGTGTTTGACCGCCATCGACGCTGAGAACAGTTGCTTTGGGACACCAGACGTCGGCTTCACTTATGGGACATGGATGTAGTGTTCGACACCGACGGCCACATGTATCTCGCACCGACGATACTTGCTATTTAGGGTTCCATCGACACCGAGGAACCCCTTACTCACTCGTCCCCGGGCGCCCTCTTTTTTCCTTTCCTCCTTCTTCCTCCTTCTTCTTCTTCTTCTTCTTCTTCTTCTTCTTCTTCTTCTTCTTCTTCTTCTTCTTCTTCTTCTTCTTCTTCTTCTTCTTCTTCTTCTTCTTCTTCTTCTTCTTCTTCTTCTTCTTCTTCTTCTTCTTCTTCTTCTTCTTCTTCTTCTTCTTCTTCTTCTTCTTCTTCTTCTTCTTCTTCTTCAGGGCGGCAGCGGGGCAGGGTGGCGTAGGGCCGCGGGGAGGGGTCCGGCACCGGGGCGGCCCGGCGCAGGCCTCTCCAGCGACGGGGGGGGGCTGCGGGCGAGGGACGCGGGGGGGGGAGGGCTGACCGGCGGTGGGGGCTGGGTCCGGGTGGCAGGCTGCCAGCGGCAGAGCGGCGGGGGAGGAGAGAGGCGGTGTCGCGGGGAGGGAAACAGAGAAAGAGAGAGAGAGGGGAGACGGCTCGGCCCATTAAGTGGGCCTTCTTTGCCGTCTGCTAGCAGACGGCAAAGAGGGCGGCCGTTTAGGGCTAGCCCACATCTCCTCTTTGCCGTCCGCTGGCGGACGGCAAAGAACCTGACATAGCCACGCCGTGCCCTATGGGGCCCACCTGGCCCTTTGCCGTCTGCCTTCTAGCTCTTTGCCGTCAGCTGGCTGACGGCAAAGAAACAGCGGACGGCAAATAGACTTTTTGCCATCTACACTTTCTTTGCCGTCCGCTTTGTGGAAGCGGACGGCTAAGAGGCTCTTTGCCGTCAGCTGGCGGACGGCAAAGAGGTGGCAGACGGCAAATTACCAGATTCCAGTAGTGAGAGGGAGAGAGACTCCGGGGAAGAGAGGCTCGTGCACGTGGTGGGGGGTTGCTGCCCTTGGCACGTCACCGATCCGTGGGAGGGAGGGGTAGGCCAATAGGAAACAAGCATTACTTTGTGCTGGTTTACCCTCTTAATTTTGATAAAACAACTATGTTAAAATTTAGTTAAATATTTTAAACTTTTTCCACACATTCTGGCAATCATAAACCAATACCATGTCAAATTTCATATTGTTTAGACCTTATTTGCATTTTCAAAAAAATAAAAAAATAGAAATAGACACTTTGCCGTCAGTTGTCACAAAAGCAGACGGCAAAGACTAAAAAAACGGGGGGGGGGGGCATGGCCGTTAGTTAGGCATATTCTTTGCCGTCCTCTAGCGGACAACAAAGACAGAAAAGCGGACGGCAAAGATTTAGCTGACGGCAAAGATTTGACCAAGCCAACTCCATGCCCCAGTGGGGCCCAGCTAGTCTCTTTATCGTCTGCCTTTGGCCCCTTTGCCGTCTGCTGGCTGATGGCAAAGAACTGATAGATGGCAAACTGTATCTTTGCCATCTGCCAGTTCTTTGCCGTCTGTTTTTTGGAAGCAGACGGCAAAGAACTAGTTGATGGCAAATTCCCTGATTCCAGTAGTGTTTAGCCGATAGTAGATGGGTAAGTCTTGTTTGTTGTGTCCCTAAGAAAGGAGGTATTACTGTTGTTTCTAATGATAAAAATGAACTTATCCCACAAAGAATAGTGACTGGCTATAGAATGGTAATTGATTTTAGAAAATTAAACAAAGCCACTAGAAAAGATCATTACCCTCTGCCTTTCATTGATCAAATGTTAGAAAGATTGTCAAAGCACACACACTTTTGTTTTCTTGATGGATATTCTGGTTTCTCTCAAATACCTGTTTCACAACCTGATCAAGAGAAAACCACCTTTACTTGCCCTTTTGGAACTTATGCTTATAGACGTATGCCCTTTAGTTTATGTAATGCACCTGCTACCTTTCAAAGATGTATGACTGCTATAGTCTCTGATTTTTGTGAAAAGATTTATGAGGTTTTCATGGATGATTTCTCCGTTTACGGAACTTCTTATGATGATTGCTTAAGCAACCTTAATCGAGTTTTGCAGAGATGTGAACAAACTAATCTTGTCTTGAATTGGGAGAAGTGCCACTTTATGGTGAATGAAGGTGTTGCCTTGGGGCATAAAATTTCTGAGCAAGGTATTGAGATGGATAAAGCTAAAGTTGATGCAATTAAGAAAATGCCATGTCCTAAAGACATTAAAGGTATTCGTAGTTTCCTCGGTCATGCTGGTTTCTATAGGAGGCTTATTAAAGACTTCTCTAAAATTCCTAGGCCTCTTACTAATCTTTTGCAAAAGGATGTTCCATTTGTTTTTATCATGATTGTGTAGAAGCCTTTGAAACACTAAAGAAAGCCTTAACTTCTACACCTATTGTTCAACCACCTGATTGGAACTTGCCTTTTGAAATTATGTGTGATGCTAGTGATTATGCTGTCGATGCTGTTCTAGGACAAAGAGTTGAAAAGAAATTAAATGTTATCCATTATGCTAGTAAAACACTAGATAGTGCTCAAAGAAATTATGCTACTACTGAGAAAGAATTTTTAGCAGTTGTGTTTGCTTGTGATAAATTCAGATCTTACATTGTTGATTCAAAAGTAATTGTTCACACCGATCATGCTGCTTTTAAATATCTTATGGAAAATAAAGATGCTAAACCTAGACTCATTAGGTGGGTTCTCTCGCTACAAGAATTTGACTTGCATATTACTGATAGGAAAGGAGATGAGAACCCCGTAGCTGATAACTTATCTAGGTTAGAAAATATTCTTGATGACCCACTACCTATTGATGATAGCTTCCCTGATGAACAACTAGTTGTCATAAATGCTTCTCATAACACTCCTTGGTATGCTGACTATGCTAATTATATTGTTGCTAAATTCATACCACCTAGTTTCACATACCAACAAAAGAAAAAAAATTCTTCTATGACTTAAGACATTACTTTTGGGATGACCCACATCTTTATAAAGAAGGAGTAGATGGTAATCAGACGTTGTATACCTGAGCATGAACAGGAACAAATCCTACGAAAATGTCACTCCGAAGCATATGGAGGGCATCATGCGGGAGATAGAACTGCGCACAAGGTATTACAATCTGGTTTTTATTGGCCTACTCTTTTCAAAGATGCCCCTAAGTTTGTCTTATCTTGTGATGAATGCCAAATAATCGGTAATATTGGTAAACGTCAGGAAATGCCTATGAATTATTCACTTGTTATTAAACCATTTGATGTTTGGGGCTTTGATTATATGGGACCTTTTCCTTCCTCCAATGGGTACACACATATTTTGGTTGCTGTTGATTATGTCACTAAGTGGGTAGAAGCCATTCCAACTAGTTGTGCTGGTCATAACACCTCCATTAATATGCTTAAAGAAGTTATCTTCCCGAGGTTTGGAGTTCCTAGATATTTAATGACTGATGGTGGTTCACATTTTATTCATGGTGCTTTTCGTAAATTGCTTGCTAAATATGATGTCAACCATAGAATTTCATCACCCTATCATCCTCAATCTAGTGGTCAAGTTGGACTTAGCAATAGAGAAATAAAATTAATATTACAAAAAACTGTCAATAGGTCCCGAAAGAATTGGTCTAAGAAACTTGATGATGCACTTTGGGCCTATAGAACAGCTTATAAAAATCCTATGGTTATGTCTCCATACAAAATGGTTTACGGAAAAGCTTGTCAGTTGCCTCTTGAGTTAGAATATAAAGCATTTTAGGCAATCAAAGAACTCAATTATGATTTCAAGCTTGCTGGTGAAAAGCGGTTATTTGATATTAGCTCACTAGATGAATGGAGAACTCAAGCTTATGAAAATGCCAAACTATTCAAAGAAAAAGTTAAAAGATGGCATGACAAAAGAATCCAAAAGCGGAATTCAAAGTTGGTGAATATGTTCTATTGTACAATTCTCATTTTAGATTTTTTACAGGGAAACTTCTCTCCAAATGGGAAGGACCATATATCATCGAAGAAGTTTATCGCTCTAGAGCTATTAAGATCACTAATGCCGAAGGCACTAATCCGAAGGTGGTCAATGGGCAAAGAATTAAGCACTATATTCCAGGTACACCTATCAATGTTGAAACCAATATTATTCAAACCATGACACCGGAGGAATACATAAAAGAGACTTTCTAGAACACTCGAGAACCCTGAAAAGGAAGAGGTACGTGATACGGTAAGTAAACGGACTCCAAAAAATCCACAAAAATATTTTTTGTCAGTTTTGGAATATTAGAAAAAACAAGAACTGGGAAGGCAACCCAGGTGCCCACTAGGCAGCAGGGCACGCCTGCCCCACCTGGCGCGCCCTGGTGGGTAGTGGGCCCCTCGGGCACCTTCCCGACTCCATTTTCCTGTAGTATACTTGTTTCCCAAGATAAAAATTCTTTATATATACCCCCAGACGATTTGACCACTGTATGACGGAGAAATCCTCTGTTCTTGTTTCGTGTTTTTTTTCTGGAAGATCTGAAAATATGTCGTCTCAAGATTCGGAGGGAGAGAGCTATGTCGCTGATTATATCGCAAACCCCAAGGTCTATGGGGAGGTGGATCATTACGGTTGGACCATGGATGAGGGGGCGTCGACATGGAGAAAAGAAGGGATGATAGCTTTGATGAAGATGAAGATCCATGACCTCAACCTGGAGATATGCACGTGGAATTCAAGAAGTCAAGCCTCCCTAACAGAGGAAACAAATCTAAGGTTCAATTTATCCCATCCCGGTTTCTGCAGGAAAGCAAGGCAGCATTATGCAAAAGGGTATTAAAGCTCGAGCAAGAGAATGATGATATAAGGGAGGAAAATTTTAGCCTCAGCCGCAAGCTGGAGAAGAAGAATGCTACTCCGCCACCATCATTATCACCAAAGAAGGAAACTTAAACACACAGGTATGGGCACTCCCCTTGGCTTGTGCCAAGCTTGGGGGAGATGCCCCGGTATCGTATCACCATCCCTTTTATTACATTTACCTATCTTTGTTTGATCCTTAGCTATTTCGTGATTTAGTTGAATAAAAGTTTAGTATGATCTATTTTTGAGTGCTAGTTTCATGATCTATCTATCTATGTAATCGAGTGAGAGTTATTTAATAAAGTTTAGGTTGAGTTTTTGCTTCTTTACCTTTAAGTTCCCATCAAAATAAAAGAAAATAATGAAAAAGATCATATGCTAATCTTATGGTAAGACATCACATAAGGAAAAGTATAACTGGTAAAATTTATTGAAAGTTGACAAACATGACATTGGTCAATGATGCAATTCATGAAAGAATTAATAAGGGAAGAGAAGATTCACATGCAAATACACTATCTTGGACAACTTTTGTAATTGTGAGCCCCCATTAAATATCTTATGCCAAATTGTTGACGTTGGACAAGGAAGACAACATAATGATTTATGTTTGTTCATATTCACATAGAAGTTATATTGTCATAGATCCTTAAACATGTGGTGCTTGCTCAATATCTTTGCTAGCCAAAAATCCGCACTAAGTAGAGATACTACTTGTGCATCCAAAACCCTTAAACCCAAATTCATGTTTTGAGAGTCCACCATACCTACCTATGGATTGAGTAAGATCCTTCAAGTAAGTTGTCATCGGTTCAAAAAGGGCAATAAAAATTGCTTCTAAATGTGTTTGATCTTTTAATGTAAGGGAAAATAAGTGTTGTACGAACTTGTGATGGCAATGTAATAAAAGTGACAGACTGTATAATAAAGGTTGCTATCATAAGGGGCAATATAACGTGACGTTCTTTTGCATTAAGAGATTGTGCAAACAAAACCAAAAGGCGCATGACAACCTTTGCTTCCCTCTGCGAAGGGCCTATCTTTTAATTTTATGTATTTACCTTTTATACAAGAGTCAAAGTACTCTCCTCTATTCCTTTTTATTTTTCTCTTTTGCAAGAATCATGTGGTGGGGAAAGATCTAGGCAAATATATCCAGTTGGATATGAGTGATCATGAGTTATTATTGTTGACATCACCCTTAAGGTGACTAAGTTGGGAGGCGAAACTATAAACCCCTATCTTTCTATGTGTCCGGTTGAAATTTTATGCTCAATATATGCTGTGAGTGTCAGCAACCATAGAAGATTAAATGATCGTTGAGTATGTCACTACAAAAAAAAATACACTTCCGTGATGATACGTGTTTGTCACAGTAGGTCATGTTTTCTGTCATGCATGTACATCCATGACGATTTTATGACAGAATCAAGATAGTCATACCTGTGCTGTCGTAGAAGTGTTCCATGACAATACCAAAATTATCATCACGGAAGTGTCCACTTCCATGATGATAAATGGCGCGTCATGGAAGTGTTTTCGTCAAGGGTAACCGACATGTGGCATCCACCGTAACGGGTCGCCGTTAAGCTATCGGGTTCCGGTTTGGATCCGATAACCCGTTAACAGCCCCGACCAATGGGGATTTTCCACGTGTAAAATTCTCATTCGCCGGATGATCCACGTGTCAGCTCATCGTTGGGACAGATGTCATCCCTACAATGGATGGAAGACGCCTATGATATGTCGACATGTGGCATAGCCCAACTGTGGCCCATTTAAGGTAAAAAGGCTGGCCCAGCTAAAGGCCCACCATATTTTTTCAGACACTAGTGGGCTGGCCCGTTAATAGCCTGCCATGTTTTGGGTCAAATTAAGGCCCATATCAAATCAGGCCCGTTCACAACCTGTCGTGTTTTGGGCTAAATTACGACCCACATCAGATCAGGCCCGTTAACAGGCCACTATTCTTTTGGGCCCATTCTAAGTCGGGTTTGTATTTTAGCCTGTTAATTGCACGTTTACCAGTTCGGCCCGATAATAGCTTCGGCCTGTTAGCGGCCCGTGGTGCATCTGGACCATTGTCGGCCCGGTTTCACTTTAGGCCATTTAACGGCCCATGCAAAAACTAGGCTATTTCTTGTCCGAAGTAACTTTAGGCCTCTTAACGGCCATAGTCTTCGTGGATAAATTTCAGCCCAACTGGCCTATCGGCCTGTTAATGGCCCGTGTAACAGTTGGGCCTAATTATAGCCCGCGTTGAATCCGGCCTGCTTACAGCCCATCCGTTAATGGACCGTGACACTGTTGGGCCTACGGCCCGTGTTTATACCGGCCTGCTTAAAGCCCATAATTTTATTGGGCCAAACAGGGCCCAAGATATATTTTGGCCTGTTAACGGCTCGTTCTATTTGGGCCAAACATGGGCCTAAGGCAGTTTCGGCCTGTATTGGCCCTTGAATTTTTTGGCTCAACGCTAGCCCAATCTAGTTTTTAGCCTGTTAAAAGCCCATGGTATTCTCTGGCCCAGCTGGCCAGAACTTTACTCGGCCTGTTAAAGGCGAAAAACTACTATACGTTTAGATCTGCTAATGGCCCAAGATGATTATAGGCCCATGTTTTGGCCCATATATAGCGAGTTACGGGCCGGCCTGAAGACCGACAACATTGATATCCATTGAAGCTTGCGGCCTAAATTACAGCATACCGACCAAGAATAAACCTAGACTATACAATAAAGAAATTACGGCATATTACATCCACTGCGGATTACAGCCACCGGTGATAATAAAGCGCAATGTGACCGCGGATTACATACACTAGGCATCAAAGGTCGCCACCAGTGCATATAAACACGCCGACAAAAGAATATACAAAACTGAGAGCACTTCAGAAGGCATTAGGCCTGCCCTGGCGGTGCACCAAAAGCAGCAGAACAAGCTGATGAGACCTTAGTTGTGTCAATGATAGATGCTCTAACCGTAGCTATGTAGCAAGAAAGCACGCATGGGTGTCCTCTGCGGCCTTCTTTACATCATTGACATCAAGTTGGAGCTGAGCTGAATTAAGCCTTTCCACTTTAAGTTGAGACTGAAGAAGTCGAACTAATTGAGGCAGCAACTGCACAGAGGTTGTCTCACAGCTGCTGGTGAGTAGCTTCAACTCACTGTCTTCATCAAGACATGACCTTGGGGTCATCTCGCTCTCTTCAAGATGGTTTGGCTCACTATCTTCCCTAAAGTTCTGCCTGGCATAAGAGATACGACTCTGAAAGAGAAACAAGGAGACACGTAACAGGTTTCACAATTATATAAGCAAATAAATGGATCTGTTCTGCATAAGGAACATGTTTTTACAACTACAATTTAAAACTGGTAGTTGTTGCAAACATCCAATCAGATGTAAACACCAAAGTAAACAGCAGTGGAGGAAATGATGCCTATCCAAATCTATACTAGAACAAAGTTTGAAGGCTTGACAAGGATGAACTTATATTACATGTTAACACGGGCTAGACAAAGCCCTTCTCCATGTCGATGGAAGGATAATTCAATAAATTCCCCAAAGAAACTTCTTTATAAGCGTTGCCTTTATTCTACATTTTGTAAAGAGTAAATATAGATCAAATAATATTGGAAGAAATAGAGGATAATGAAGCTCAGGTGCAGAGTGATGATACATAATCAAATAGCAATTAATTAAGTATAGTGTTACAAGGCAAAAGGTACTGACAAGAGGAATGCAGACATCAACGTGTGCAGTGGCATTGGCTTTATTCAACATTTTGGTAAGAGTAAATGTAGATCTGATAATTTGGAGAAAGTGGAGGGCAGGGCAGATAAGATGCAGTGTAATGCTAGAAAATCAACTATCTCGCAATGCAAGTACAGTAATACTACCACCGTCCGTTATTACTTGTCGCTCAAATGGATGTATCTAGCACTATTAAGTTCTAAATACATCCAATTGAGCAATAATTAATTCGATACAGAGGGAGTACATGACAACAGGTACTTACATGAGCAATCCAAAACTTCATAACCATTGTGTTAATTCTACATTTATCTAAGAGTAAATATAGATCTTATAGTTTTGAGCAAAGGGAGGATAAAGAAGCAAACATTTATAGTGATGCTACATAATCAAACAGCAATGAGTGTAAGTATGCTGACAAAGGGCAAGAGGCACTGACAAGAGCAATGCAGTGCCTAGTATTGTTGTGAGATCCTATGATCCTTTGAGAAAGGAGATTCATCTGAAATTAGTTTTCATAGAAGAGAGAAGGTAAGGCACATGCAGAAATTTAGGAGTTCAAATTTTGAATTGATATCATAGACAGTACCTGACGCTGGGCTCTCTGCAGTTCTAATAGGGGTTTGGCCAGTGGAGTAGGGGTAAAGTGTGGTACAGTTGGGCCTGTGTTTTCTGTGGCTGCTTATCTATCTGATTTAACAGGTATCACTACCTTTTTCCAAATATCTAGTTTGTACTCCTTGAGGATCTGCACTCACCCTCTTCCTTTTGGACATCTATTACGAAAGAACAACATTTGACTGGAAAAACATAGTATGATGACACATGGAATAGGTACAGAAAATGGATAGGTATGGCATATACTCATATATGATGCTTAAACTAAGCAGATGGTGGTGTAACAAAGTAGAAGTAATGCAAGAGGTCATATGCAAAATATGTGCGACCAATACAACCTTGCCAAGTTAGAGCAAGCACCTTGATGGGTGAATAAGATAGGCCATCCTCCACCATGCCAAGTTTGTTAGCCAGTGGATTGTTCTGCAATATTCCTCTCGTGCACCCATTCTCATATTCATTTTGATCATGTTCAATACCTGATATGCATGAAAACATAAAAACAAGTGAGATTATCTTTGTAATGCAGGAGTGATTCTAATCCAATATTGCCTCCTTGTAAACCCCTTTGTGCTATCTCTGCAATTCTTTTGAGAGATGCCATGCATGCTGTAATTTGGTGTGTGCATTAATATAATGTGGCCTACTACTCAAAATATGAGAGCTCCAGAAGTGATGATACTTCGCAGATGACAGCTTCAACATATAGTAAAGAAGAACAAGTCGACCTGATCTGACAGATTCAAAATATACTAAGGGAGAACAACTCGACCTGACCAGTCGACCGCAAATGTCTCTGCTACTCTTCCCAACAAGGAACATACTTATTAAAGAAGAGAAGAGGATCATGTTCAAGAAGAGGAAGCAGATTGAAGATATTACAAGTCTTTCTATACAATGTCTGTTGCCCACCCATGATGAACCAGAGCGCACAGAGAAATACTATTCCTTCCAGTCTCTCCATATGTGGCTCACATGCATTTCAAAACTAAAGTAGGAACATTTAGCTGACCAATTAAACTTGTCTCAGTTTTACTAATATCAGCATAATATCATATTCGAATTTGTACAACTAAGCTTGTTTAGCTTGATGGGTGGAGCAGTGCTATTACGACACGAACCACGTAGGCTGATCGTGGTCATCATAAAATGGGGAAACCGTAAGCATGATGAGTATAGTGTTGACCGTGGCACTGGGATGGCAGATCTGAAGCTGCAAACCATGCAAAGGGTAGTTAGCAACCGATGTTTGCTTTGAAATAACAACTAAGATTTGGTATGGACAAGAAAGTACAGTCAACAAGTGACAAAGAAATGCAATTCTGCTGTCTCTCTTTATGTCGCGACATGCATTTGGAAACTCAAGTGGGACCTTTAGCTAACCAATTAAATGTGTCTGTTAACTAATATCAGTATCATATCACAATCATATTTGAACAACTAAGCTTTGGAATTATGAGTGTTGTGTTGTTTAGCTTGAAGGGTGGAGTACTGCTAGTACGACAGAAAGCACCTACGCCGATTATAGTAGGGTAGATAAAAGGGGAAAACCCTAAGCATCAAGAGTAAAATCAGGAAAGTGGAACTAGCTGGACCATATGGGCTTGTATTGCCGGTTCGGCAAGAAAGGGTTCGGAAAGGCTTCGGCCCCAAAAGGGGTAGCTCTATTGAACTTAAGGCACAATACTGTTACTATCAGTCTAGACTATCAAAGATGACATAGCTCCCAGCATTTCCCAGATATTATGGCAGACCATCTAGAATCGTTCAAAGCATCCATCTGAAGCGACCCAATAGACCTGTCGACTGCAAATGTCCCTGCTCCACTTCCCGACAAGGAACATACTATACTACTCCCTCCATTCTTAAATATAAATCCCTTAGAGATTCGAATGCGCACTACATATGGAGCAAAATGAGTGAATGTACACTCTAAAATATGTCTATAAACATCCGTATGTAGTTCTTATTGGAATATCTAAAAAGACTTATGTTTTACCGAAAAAGGCTTTCGCCCCGCTTTATAAATAAAGCAATGATGAACAACACCCGTTACAAACGCACGCCACCACAGCACACGCACGAACCCAAGGCAATTTAGGAATGGAGGAAGTAATATACTTATTAAGAAGAACAGAAGAGGAACATGATAACAAAGAGCAGACAGATTTCTCTACTCTTATACTCTTATATATATATATACTCTTATAAAAAATAGAGTTGGTGATGATGGTGTGCTTGCCATCCTGCAATATAGGCCGTCCGATTTATATCTGACGGATAGGAAGGAAACTATGGCAATTTTGCAAAAAGATACCCACACCCCTCTCCACATTTGCAAATAAGGCCTTCCCTCGTTCATCCTAAATGCATCTTGATGTTACGTGCAATGCACGGGCATCTTGCTAGTTAGATAATACAATGTGTGTTGCCCACCCATGATGAACCAGAGCGCACAGAAAAATGCAAATCCCTGCTGTCTCTCTATATGTGGCGCACATGCTTTTCGAAACGAATATAGGAACATTAGCTGACCAATTAAATGTTCTCTATTTTAGTAATATGAGCATCATATCAGATTCGTATTTCAACAACTAAGCTTTAGAATTATGAGTGGCATGTTGTTTCGCTTGATGGGTTGAGGTCTTGAGGAGCAGTTAGCACGACACGAAGCACCTACGATGATGGTAGTGAATATAAAGGGGGAAAACCATAAGCTTTACGAGTATAGTGACCGTGCCATGGCTGATCTGAAGGTGCAAACCGGACAAAGGCTACTTCGCAACCAATGTTTGCTTTCAACTAGCCACTACGATTTGGTATGGACAAGAAAAGTACAGTAACAAGTTACGATCTATTTTCCCGGTGAGATCAATAAATTAAGCAGATATGAAAGAGTACCACCTCTCTTGTGACGCCATGTAGGCCCCTGCTGATACATCGAGGGTGCTGCGAGTGTGATGGTTGTCGGCGGCGCGGAAGAAGACTTTAGACGGCAGACGGCCGGGTCGCGGGATGAGTCCTGTTGCCGTGGACGAGGTGGTCGTAGGAGCGGCAACGGTAAGGTGGACGACGACGCTGATGAAGCGAGAGGACGCGATGAAAGGATCTTGGTCCGGCGCCGTGGATGAGAGACGTCCATCTCTTGTAGTGGACGACGGGGTAGGGGTAGCGGCTCCGGCAAGGTGGAGGATGGGGTGGCGGGCGCAGGAGGCTGGCCGGAGTGGGGAGGTTGTTGTGGCGCCGACGGTGTATGAATGGGGAAATGGAGGGGGAGGGGGGATCTCAAACTTTGGGACGCGCTTGTTTGAAATGTGGGAAAGTTAAGAACTTAGCCCCCGTTTAAAATTTCGGACATCTCGTCTGTTGGGGATAGGACGGTAATCTCGCATCTCCCCAATATTTGCGATAGCGATTTCAGGCAAGGAGAAGGTGTTTTGCCACCCACGGTTGGCGCCCACGGTGTATGAACGGGGCTGACAGGTAGGGCGGTTGTGTCATGTCTGAGGGAAGTTACACATCTGCCCCTATTTAAAATATTTGCCTACATCGATTTCGGATGAGGAGAGTTTGTTTTGCCGCCCACCGTGTATGAATGGGCAAATGGAGGGAGAGACACATGTCTTTCGGACGAGCTTGAATCAAATGTGTTTTGCCGCCCACGTTTGGTGTCCACCGTGTCTGAATGGGCTCAGAGGCGGTCGTGTCATGTCTGATTGAAGTTACTAGTCTACCCCTATCGACAGCAGTGGAAATCGGGTCGATTAGGATGTGAAGTGTCAGGGGTAGACAGTAATTTCCATCTCGCAAACACTTGCTTTGGGCAGCCGACAAATGATAGTGGGTGTTTTGCGGCTTCGTTCCAAATTTGGGAGAATTAGCATTCACGTTTACCCTGGGCCCTGGCAACTAAATTCAAATCCAATTTGTATTCGATTACGAATATCCATACATCATTCTACGTTTTGTTATTTGTTTCTTCAAAACCACGACAAAGATTTATTCCACCTTTATATATGAATATGATTTAGAAATGCCGTGATCTTCGAATTCAGTAGGTTGGATACACTTTGAGTCAAACAGTTATTTCATCCAATACAATATGCTCACATGAAAAACAGTTCACCTTATGTCAATCATATAAGTACTAAGGATTACCTCGCCTAAAAAATTCATATCATTACAACACATGGACAACATAGGGGGTCTTACAACATAATCCATTGAGAGACATGACACAACATGCAAGTATACTAATCTAATGACAATTTCAACTGGTATCTAAAGAAGAACTAGGATTACCCTGGGCTTCAGATAGCAGAAGCAGCAGGACCTCCTCCGTCTTCAAATGCAACATTCTTCCTTCCTCCAATTCTTGGGTTGCTTGCATAATGCGTGCAGCTAATTGCATAATTTCCAGCCTCAAGATCAAGATTACCTCATTCATGGCAGCCACACCATCTCTTTCTGCCTCTAGTAGAGCCTCAAGAACTATAATATCTGTGCTCAGACTGCTCTCCAGCGGTGTTGCCTCTGAACTGCTACCATCTGGTAACATGGATGGCGCACTGCTTCCACAAATAGATTCTGGGGTTGTACATTGTGTCCTAGTGTGAATGGCATCCTGAAAGGTTTTCCGCTGGACATAAGTAAGATATAGTTATCGCATGATCCAGGCAGTAAGCTTACATGGTAAATGGCATACGAATTATTGCCGAGCATGGCAAGCTATATTTAAATGGTTCGAAGCAGCATCAGCCAAAAACAAATTAAAATGGTAAGATGAAACTAGGGATGTAAGTGGCAAATAAATGGCATCCGCCAGTCCCATCTAGTTAGTTTTTGCTAGCTTGCTAGTTCATTTTCCTCAAAAAACAAAAACTCTTTTGAACTATCATACCATTAGTGGACTTTAATCGGGATTAAATGGGACCTAGTTGACATCCCTAGATGAAAGGCAGTGTACCACTGCTATATTTAAGTTGCCAAGGCATCTAAGCAGTTGAAATAATCTAAGAAAGCACTTAACAGTGTGGCCTCATATAAACTACGAAGACAGTCTTGTGATGAAGTTCATAGGAAAAGTTAAGGAGTCAAATGAACTAGGCATGCATTTATTTACGATAGTACAGCAGGCACTACTGACATATTGGCTAACTCAGGTATAGCCTAACAAGTAACAAACAAGCATTCGAATCAAGCAATACAGCAAAGCAGACAACTGAACTATTTGTAACTCTGTAGGATTACAGGTTGAGGGCACAAGCCGAGAACACAGCCCACACGCATTACATTTCACATGTAATAAAACACACTGGCTTACCATATGTTGTTGTGAAGCCTCGATGTTGTTGCAATGTTCTTTGAAGATATCGTCAGCATGCCGTGGTTGCAAATCTAGTTATTGTAGTTTACTCTGCACCCTCTATTTAGGTAAAATTAATTTTAATCGCATGCACTGGTTCGAATTGATCATCAATGGTTAATCTAAACTAATGAAAGAAGGGTCTGTGCTTACACGACAATATATGTGCTTCACTCTATTTTTATGCTTGTTCGAGGTGCCAGCCTCAAAAGAACAAATATTTTGCTTGTTGGGGTTGGCAGCTCCATAATTAATAGAAGCATCAAATTAGTCATGCAAATTGGGAAGATCAAGAACGCACAAAAAAGTAATGAACAGTGGCTCGGAGCAGTGATGTAATAGCTAGCATTGGAAAATGTAGGGTAAAATGAACAAAAAGTAGCGGAACCACAAGCTAGTTTGCCGATGTGTAATTAAGCATAGAGAACATGAAGCAGCCTGATGTAACCAACGGGTGGCATCAGAACAACACCATTATCATAAATATAGCATGCAAGAAGTAAAATAGTAGGCAGTGATATCTAGGAAGTACAGTAATACTTAGGATAAAACAAAAGCATTATAACTATATGTGCACTGGTTTATAATTTAGCACATGTAACATGTTGACTGCCAGAAGTATGGCCCTGCAGGTGCAAGCAGAATAATGCGTCTCATGAAAAATTGAATGATGCCCTGAAGAAATTCGAAGGTGCGGTGCTTATGCTAAGGAAGTGAACGTAGGTGTCGGCCGTTGGATAATAGTACCTGATTCTCGGCGGCGTATGGGTATCGTTGTCATACTTGATAGCTAAGGATCGTCGATGGTGCTCGTGTTGCGGTTGAGTTTGGGCCGGCTGTCGCCATTGCTGAAGCGGCTCCGGTGCTTCGGTTGCGGCGACTGTCGACATACAAGAAAGCTCATCTGTGGTAGGTTAACAGTTCCACGATAAAGAAGAGAAAAACCAAAGGAGTACAAATCGAAATAACCTCATGAGGCTGCGGCGTCAGTAAAGCAGGGCCGGTGGAGTTGAATATGGTGTCCGTGGAGCGTGTTCGGTGCAGTGGATGAAGGCGTCGGTGAAGCACATCCGGCGCGGTGTACAGTGCTTTCGGTGTGGCGGATCTGTTGTGGCGGACGAGGGTTTCTATGAAGGGCCAGCGATGGGGCGGATGAGGGAGTCGGTGAAGGGCCTACACTGTGGTGGACGAGGATGCCGGTGAACCAGATCCGGTGTGGTGGAGCATGATGGCGGTCAAGGAGATCTGGAGCGGTGGACAAGCTAGTCGCTGAAGCGGCTCCGGTGAAGTGGTGAGTTGGCAGTTGGGGGTTCCAAGGTGCGGAAGGTAGATCCGGCGGGGTGTGAGGTCCACCGCTGTGGCGGAGGACTAGATTCGGCGGCTTGGCGTGGTTGGGGGGAGGGGCTCTGGGGAAGAATGTTGGGGGCAAAGAGGGGAAAACAATGGAGTTACCAAAGCAGCCCTTTTCCGTTCATGTGGCAGGGGTAAAAACAGGAATATCGCAGGGCTAAACTTTTGGGCGCGAGATATTTCGATGTGAGCGGGAAGTTTGAAAGCTTTTGGCGGGCTAAATTAAGTGTTCTGCTCTTGTACGGCCGACTATGATATCATGGCCGAGAATTTATTTGTTTTGCATGCAAAAAAAAGTGCAAGTTTCGAAAATCAATGTATCCAACTCGAAACTTAGATTGTCAATTCAATTCAAATATGGATCATTGAGCTAGTGGAAGAAAATACCATCATATGGTCCAATTGAAATGAAATTCCAAATGTGTTTATCCTAAATATGATGACAAAAACAAAAATGTGTATGTGTATGAATAAAGTGGATGATTATAAGGTTTGAACATGCCCATATGCGTATATCTCTAGGTTTGATATATGAATTTGAAATCATGAGATCCTGGCTTAAAAAATGTACCTCCGTTTAAATGAATTACAAAAGCTATTGATGGAGTCGAATTCCAAAATTCCAATCTTAGGTTTGTAATTCTGGTACTTCAAAGTATATCACGCATGTTCAAAAGTATCATTATCTCATAGCTCAAACTGTGAAACAAATTGATCAACCATGAGTGCACACACTATTGACCATATATCTCTCAATTACGCTAAAGTCTCTCAAATATAGACACCTCACTCTTTATCTGAAGCCACCCACCCCGTCCCCCCCACAAGTCGTTCTCTCCCCCGGACACGAACACAGGAGCACATTAACACCCCTCTCTCTTCTAAGTCCGGACCCCAATATAGGAATCTATCCCTTTGTCTCTCGGGCATGCACACATCTCTTCCCCCACTCTCTAGGTCTCCCGGCATCTCTCTTTCCCAAGCACACGCACTATATAGAGTGTATCTTTCCCATACACACAAAACGTCGCCCCCAAACATCTATCTCCCTAGTTATGTGGTTCTCGCACACTCACCTCACTCACCACCTCCACTGCAAACAAGCACCCTTTGTCTCCTTGTGCACCACTCTCCTCTTTCTATCTCTCCCACATGCGAACCCGCCCAAGCTCCTTCCCTATATACATATATGTCGTGACTCTTTCCATAGCTCCCTAACGTATCATCATTCTCAATCTCGCACGTTGTTCTCTAAACCATCTATTCTAGATCTCTCATGAAGTCTCTATCACACACACGATGACTCGCTTCCCTTGCGTCTCCGTACATAGGCCACTTTCTAACAACATCAACCTTGTCTCCCAATCTATACGCCACTTCCGCACACAAACGACCCCTCTCTCTCCCCCTCTCTTCCTCTCTCTCTCCCTCGCTAGCTCTCTCTCTCTCGCTCTCACACCCCTCTCCCACACACACTCGATGTCTCTTCCAAATAGTCTGCTCCCCGCCCGCACCCATGCTATCCCGCTACTACACATGCCTTTCTCTCTCTTTGACACACATGTCACACCATTCCCCCTTCCCTACTAGGTTTACATCTTTAGTGGTCTCTCTTCTCCACATACACACACTCCCTTTCACACACACACGCGCGCACAAACACACACAGACACGCACAAACACCCATCTATCTGGATCCTTCTTTTAAGACACACACACCCTTGCATATTCTCTCCAGCTCTAGTTATGTATATATCCCCCTCTCTCTCTAGCTCACATGCACACCAAAATTCTCCATCTCTCTAACTCACACATCTCTCCCCATGTCCGCATGTGTATCTCACACACTCACTCTCTGATTATGTCTATGTGTCTCCATGTTACACAACACAAAGCCCCATGCACATGTCTCTCTCTATCCTCCACACACAGAGACACAAAGAATCTCTTATCATTGCCTCAGTCTCTCACTACTGGAATCAACTTCTTTGCCGTCCGCCATGCTGGACGGCAAAGGCATAGATCACGGACGGCAAAATGCTTTGCCGTCCGCTAGTGAACGGCAAACTGTCCGGATGAATGCCTGCCAGCAAAGGCCTTCTTTGCCGTCCGCTTCTTAGAAACGGACGGCAAAGGATTACGCCATCCGCCATCCGAGGCCAGCAGACGGCAAAGACAGCTGACGGTAGTGCGGTGGCGTGAGAGCCATTAGGGGGTTAACGGCGCTCTTTGCCGTCCGCCAGCGGACGGCAAAGAGTCAAAGATCTTTGCCGTCCGCTGGCAGACGGCAAAGAGCCCAGCTAGGAAGCACTGGGAAGCTGCCACGTGTCCAGATATGCTGTCCGCCAGTAGACGGCAAAGAGGTTTGAATCATTGCCGTCTGCTGGCAGACGGCATAGATGGTCACTTTGCCGTCCGCCAGCAGACGGCAAAATGACCAAATAGGCAGCCAGTGTTCCCAGTTTGCACAGGTGACTGCCACGTGTCCTATTTGTCGTCTGCTAGCGGACAGCAAAGAGGCTATATATCCCCTGTTTTTATTTAAATCCCATTAATTAGACATGGTTTCAAACACAGATATACATGCATACATATCCAACATATCCAACAGCATGTCCAACAACATATTTCATCCAATCCAACAACATAGTTCAACAAAGTCCAACATATCCATATATACATAACCAGAAACAAGTTTCCAACAACATATCCATATAGACATACATATCCAAACAAGTTTTCATAAACAACAAGGAAGCACCACAAGAATAGTACACTCCATGAATCCAAGCTTCCTCATGTAAAGCAAATCTGCAAATTGGGAAAGATGAAAGTTAGAAGAAGAAGAAGAAGAAGATTTTTTTTTCTTCTCTTTCTTTTTCTGCTCTCCTCTTCTTTATCTTCTTCTTCTTCTAACTAAGGTAGGTAAAAATGTCATTTTATTGCTAAGCTAGGTAAAAATGCTAAGTGTAGGTCATTTTAGAGCTAAGGTAGGTAAATAGGTCATTTTGGAGCTTAGTAAGGTTATTATGTCATTTTCGAGGAAAATAAGCTAAGTCTATATCATTTTGGAGCTAACAAAGATTATCAAGCCATTTTTTACCTAAGTATGCTAAGTATGTCATAAATGAACTGAATAAGCTAAGTATAGCTTATTTTTTATCTAACTTAGGTAATTATGCCATTTAGGAGGAAAATAAGCTAAGTATCCACTTGTAAAGCAAAACACTAGAGAAAACTTACCCTCATCACAACAAATGTGATGAAGATCGAAACTAAGGTAACAATTGATCCAACGGCATAATGATACCAAGCCTCATTATCAATGGCATATTCTCTAATCTTCTTAAGCTTCAGGCGCATTGCATCCATCTTCAAGCGCATTGCATTCATCTTCATCTTGTGATCATCGATGGCATCGGCAACATACAACTCCAATGTCATCTTCTCTTCTTCAATTCTTTTAATTTTTTCTTTCAAATACTCATTTTCTTTTTCAACTAAATTTAACTTCTCGACAAGAGGGTCCCTTTCAAATTCCGGTTCACATACCTCCTAGATTAAAATATCTCTATGTCAACTTGATGGCCAGAATTTGCATAAATGCGAAATGCAACAAATAGTTATGAAAGAGAATTTACCACATCCGAATCATAAAGCGGGCGAGGGCCGACCAGGACGGAAATCAAGACCATGGCACTATGTATAAGAAACAATCATACAAAGTAAGAAAATTATAAATACCAACTATATAAATCATACAATCATACAAATAACTATATAAATCAAGTACAACATAAAAATTTGAATACCTAATAATCATTATCGGTAATGACGTGCTCGTCATCATCATTAATAAAAGCATCATCATCATCACTATCGGTAATGACGTGCTCATCATCATCATTAATAAATGCATCATCATGTGGAAAGGCCACCTTTATGTAATCGTTCAAGCATTGACAGGTCATCTGCAGCAGTAACTTCTTCTTCTTCCGGCTCTTCTTGTTCCAGCTCAGGGGTGAAGTCAGATTCACTATCGTTGTCTACTTCAATGTTCTGGGGTGGAGTAGAGCGGTTCTTGAAACGTTTTTTGGAAAGACGTGTTTCTTGGAAGAATTCTCCTTCGTCATATGTGTCTTGGTTAATGTGAGGTTCATAATCCTTTTCATTGGGGGGAGGTGGTCTAACACGTGGCGGCACTTCATAAACGACGTCCCAACCACTGAGATTTGGATCACTTTGACAGGCCCACGGTAGATAGAAAACTTGGGTTGCCTGTTGAGCCGTAATATAGACATCGGGAACATCCAAATGGGTGCTTTGTTTGATTTTGACTAGCCCTATATGTTCATGAGTCCTTCTAGTCTCCCTCGGCTGGAACCAATAACATCTGAAGACTACGACGTTTGGTGGGTTTTCACCATAGAATTCAAGTTCATAAATTGCTTCAACTCTTCCATAATACTCGATACCTCCTTCGCCGATAGCAGAGATACAACAATTTGTAGACTTTCGGTCGGCCATTGATAGCTCTTTGCCATAGGTACGAAAGCGATACCCGTTGATGTCGTATTTGTCAAATGAACGGACCTTATAGTCAAAACCATTAGCTACTTATCTCAATTCGGCATCCATAATCTCTGAATTAGCCTACAAGTTTAATACGAAAGGATTGTTGCATTAGTCGCAAATTAGCCAAAGAAAAAAGTGTCTAATGGAAATTACCGTTTTTTTTGAACCAAGAGAGGAAACCGGGAAATTCGGCTCCTTGTTTTGCCAGAAGCTCATACTCTTTAACGGAATCCTTTTGGATCACCGCTCCATACAAGAATATGGTGACGTATCGACTGCATCAAAAATCTAGGAATAAGAGAAGTTCAAAGGAATTAGAAGTTGTGAAACAATGTACCGAGATCTTACTCGATGTACGGCCGCACTTCTGTTAGGTTGTTGAAGAGATACAGTGAAATGGTCCGCCATTCTTCAACATCCAACCTTACTGGTTTCCAACCACCGGCTGGTGCGAGATTCCCTTTGAATAGGCTGAGGTTGGATTGACCCTTTTGAGGTTCGTCAGCATTGTACCGAGGCTTTGGATTTTGCAAATGACAATTTTTGGCTTCGTAGTGTGCGGTCACGAAGTTTGCCGCCTCCTCAGTGATGAATGCCTCCGCCATCGATGCTTCTATTCTACGTTTATTTTTACATTTTGCTCGAAGTGTCTTCTGCATCCTCTCAGTTGAGTAGCACCAATGATTTTGCACGGGCCCCCCCAATCGTGCCTCGGTCGGGAGATGCAAAATCAAGTGTTGCATTGGATTAAAGAAGCTTGGCGGAAAGATCTTCTCTAACTTGCAGATCAACTCTGGCGCCAACTGTTCCATTTCTTCTAGGAGGCCAGGCGATAGTTCTTTCGCACAAAGAACACGGAAGAAATAGCTCAGCTCTGCCAGTACTAGCCATTCATCCTCAGGGATGAAGCCACGCAACATCACCGGCATTATCCGCTCAATCCATATGTGCCAATCATGACTTTTTAGACCAAATATTTTCAATTTTTGAAGACTCGCTCCCCTCTTTAGATTTGCTGCATACCCATCGGGGAACATCAACTGCATTTTCACCCACAAAATAATTTCCTTCATAGCTGGCCTTCCAAGATTGAACCATGCCTTTCGCTTCGTCCAGTTGATCCCCTTTCCTTTCGGTTCTTTCATGTTTTGTAACGGTCTATCACATAGCTCCTCTTGATCGACTCTAGCCTTAGGATTATCCTTTGATTTCCCCTCTATGCCGAACAATGTACCAAAAATGGCTTCGGCGATATTCTTTTCAGTGTGCATCACGTCGATGTTGTGTGGGCAAAGGAGGTCTTTGAAGTAAGGCAGATCCCAGAAGCATGTCTTGTGAGTCCAGGTGTGTTCCTTATTATACCCCTTGAAATACCCTGGACGCTCTGGATCTGGCTCGAGAGCGTTTAACTGATCTAGGGTCTGCTGGCCTGTCAACGCAGGTGGTGCAGAGTGTTTGACAACTCTACCTTTGATGAAGTTCTTCTTGTCTTTCCTGAACTTATGGCCAGGATGTAGAAACGGTCTATGCAAGTCAAAGCAACTATACTTGCGCCCTGCCGTCAGCCAACGAAACTCAAGAGCTCCCTTGCATGTGGGGCACGGGAACTTCCATGCACACACCAGCCAATGAATAGCGCATACGCCGGCAAGTCATGCGTCGAGTACATGTACCAGGCACGCATTATGAAGTTCTGTTTGCTAAAGGTGTCGTATGTCTTGAACCCATTATCCCAAGCTTCTTGCAATTCGTCCTTAAGCGGCTGCATGTACACATTCATATTCTTCCCCGGATAGTTGGGCCCTGGAATTATCAACGTCAGGAAAATATTCTTTCGTTGCATAATCTGCCCGGGGGGGAGATTGAGTGGAATGACAAACACGGGCCAACAGTTGTATGGGGCTGCCACCTGACCAAACACACTGAACCCATCTGTGCTGACGGCGACTCGAGGATGCCTTGGATCTGCCATTTTTTCCTTATGTAATGCATCGAAGCGCTTCCACGCTTCACCATCCGATGTGTGCACCATCATCACATTCCCATCTACATCTAGTTCGGTTCTTTTGCCCGTTTTGTGCCATGTCATCTGTCTGGCCGTCTCTTCGACCATGAAAAGACGTTGAAGTCTTGGTACGATTGGCATATACCGAAGAACATTAACGGGTATTTTGGTCTGCGTCTTCTCACCCATACTGTTGTCTACCACAACATACCTGGAAGAATTGCAAATGGGACAATAGTTCAAGTCCTCATACTGAAGCCTAAATAAGACACATCCTTTCTCACAGGCATGTATCTTCTCATAGGGTATCTTAAGAGCACGGAGGATTTTGTCTGACTGGTACAGGTTTGGAGGTAGCACATGGCCTTTGGGTAGAAATCGTCCGAATACTGTCATCATCGCGTCGTAGCATTCTCTGCCCAAGTTGAATTGAGCCTTCAAAGTCATTATTTGTGAGATGGCATCCAGCTGACAAAGCTCAGTGTGCTCGTGGAGAGGACGTTTTGAGGACTCCAACATTTCAGTGAAGGCCTTTGCAGATTCCTCCATCTCCTCGTCCGAGTCCCGAGCATCGTCAAAGTCTTGCACCATGTCTGCGGTCCCGGTACCATGCTCGTCGGTGCGACGACGAACCTCGGCTCTGGCACGTTGGGCAGACTCACTATGTAATGTCCAGACCGTGTAACCAGGCGTAAAACCAAACTTCTGCAGGTCTTTACTCATTTCAAGCTCGTCCCTCTTTTTATAGTTGTCGCAATGGGCACAGGGGCACCAGCTAAATTCCTGGCCATTTGCAAATGCGGCTCTACCAAACCCCTTGGTTTTTGTTAACCATTCCTCGGTCCAAACTTTTTGACTAGTGTAACCGGTGTACATCCATGCACAATCACTCATATTGACTTCCTACTGGACACACAAGAAATATATACATAATTAAGCAAACCATATCCATCAGTTAATGGAGTTTGTCAGTTTTATTACGTCCATGCAACCTACACGCTAATAGGTAAAGATAGGTCCTAATCCCACCCGAGTATGTGTAGATCGGGTTCGTTTTCCCATGCTCTGCTCCAGATCCGACGCAAAATTTCGGCAGCACCTCCCCGCTGTTCTCCTGATACACGTCTCGGCAATAAGCAGAGAGAATGTGTACCCGGAGAACAACAGGGAGGCACTGACAAAATTCTGCATCGGATCCGGAGCTGAGCATATGGGAAAACGAACCCAATCTACACATATTCGGGCTGTCCATGGATAACGTTGGACAATTCGAAAGAATCATGATTATAAATATGCAAATGCATGCATATTTATAGATGTAACCCTTTCGAACGGGAGATGCATAGTGGTTACGCATACTGATGATTGACACCTATAGCTAGCAAGTTTCATCGGGAGATGTCATTTGTGCTCACCAACGAACGCAGGGGCGGAGCTCGTCGAACACTAGACCCTCGCAGCGACGAAATAACTGCACATTTAAATCCAAAGATGAGTAACATAGCGACCCCCTAACCCGCTCGTCCCCGGGTAAACTAAATAGCAACTACCATCGGTGCAAGTTACATGAGGCGATCGGCGTTGAACACTAGATACACATCCCACAAGTGAAACCGGCGCCCGGCGTCCCGCAACAATAGTTCTGGTGGCTGATGACGGTCGAACACCTTGGCGAATTTGTCTGGCAGCCTCTGCGATGAGGATTAAATCCAAGTTTTGAAATTTCAAACAACCAAACTGACTTGAGTCAGTTTGGGTGTTTCAAGTTTCAACACTTGCCTTTTAATCGTCATCGCAGAGGCTGCCAGACAAATTCGCAATGGTGTTCGACCGCCATCGATGCCGAGAACAGTTGCTTTGGGACGCCGGACATCGGTGTCACTTGTGGGACATGGATGTAGTATTCGACACCGACGGCCACATGTACCTCGCACCGACGATACTTGCTATTTAGGGTTCCATCGACACCGAGGAACCCCCTAACCTGCTCATCCCCAGGCGCCCTCTTTTCCTACTTCTTTTTTTCATCTTCAACTTCTACTTCTTTTTTTCATCATCTTCTTCTACTACTACTTATTGTTCTTTTTTCTTCTTCTTCTTCCTCTTCTTCTTTTTCTTTTTTTTTTCATCTTTCTTGATTATTCTTAAAAACAGGAAAAAAACCTAAACAAAACTATAAACTAAATGTAACCTAAAATAAACTAAATTAACCTAAACTAACCTAAACTAAACTAAATAAACTAAACTAACCTAAACTAAACTAACCTAAACTAAACAAATATAAACTAAATCTAAAAAAATAGAAAAAAAAACTCACCACGATGAGGGGCGGGGCGGCGGCGGGGCAGGGCCGGGCGGTGCGGCCGGGTGGTGCGGTGCGGCCGGGCGGCGGCGGCTCGAGACGGGGGCGGGGCGGTGCGGGGCGGCCGGCGACTCGGGACGGGGGCGGCGCGGCCGGGCGGGCGGGGCGTAGCGGCCGGCGGTGGCGGCTCGTCTGGGCGGCGAAGGCTCGGGACGGGCGGGGCGGGGCGGCCGACGACGTGGGTGGCGCGGGGCGGGGGCGGCTCAGGCGCGGCCGGGCGGGCGGGGCGGCGCGGCCGGCAGCGGCGGCTCGGCTGGGCGGGGCGGGCAGCGGCGCGGCCGGGCGGCGGCGCGGCCGGGCGGCGGCAGGGGTGAGGGATCGGGGCGGCTCGGGCAGGGAGAGAGAGGGAATGGACAGATCGGGCGCGGGCGCGGCCCCTTATCTGCTAGGTCACAGCTCTTTGCCGTCTGCCAGCAGACGGCAAAGAGCGTACCTAGTGGGGTGGGGCCGGGGGGAAACGGACGAACTAACGGCCATCTTCTTTGCCGTATGCTGACGGACGGCAAAGATGTTTTGCCGTCAGCCAGCATACGGCAAAGAAGATGGCCGTTAGGTCGCCCTCATACGCCCGCCACCCACCCTCTTTGCCGTCAGCTAGCGGACGGCAAAGATATGCTGATGGCAAAGCCATCTGTTGCCGTCCGCTGCCTCTTTGCCGTCAGTTTTCTGGTGGCTGATGGCAAAGCCTTTCTTTGCCGTCCGCTAGCTGACGGCAAAGAAGTGGCAGACGGCAAAGAAGTGCATTCCAGTTGTGTCTACACATATCACACACGCACGCGCTGTCTCTCTCTCTCTCTCGCACACACGCACAACCAAGGTTTTCTCGTGAATAACTTACCGTCTATTCATCAACAGTCGTGGCAGTACGACGAACACGAGACATGAAAAAGAATAAATCTACACGTGCGTAGACCACCTAGTATGACTACTAGGACTAGAGCGAGCCGAAAGCGCGCCGCCGTCACCCCCTCCTTATCGGCGACGGGAAAACCTATGTTTTACACAGTCGAGAAGTCATTGTGCTAAGGTCCCACATGCTCAGCCATTGAATATAATGTAGATCCAAGTTTATGGAAACAAGTATTGATAATACGTTTGTACCTCCATACTAATATCTCTTCTTATAAAAAAACTGAGTTGGTGATGATGGTATGCCTGCCATCTTGCAATATAGACCGTCTGATCTATATCTGACGGATAGAAATTAAACTAAAAGATACCCGCACCTCTCTCCACATTTGCAGACAAGGCCTTCCCTCGTTCATCCTTATCTCCCACAACCTCATTGTTGAGCAATTAAAAAAGGAAGCCTCTGGAACAATCTGGCATGGTGGTCGCTGCCGGCGTCGTCCATCCCCATGCCTCCGCTCAGTTCGACCACCAATCACCACCACGCCCCACTCCTCCTCACCTTATCTCTCCTCTTTCCCGAGATATCATTAGTTTTTACACATGGGATTACTCCCGCATGGGTCAATCACAACAGGTGTTTTATAAAAAAATGCATCTTGATGTTCCGTGCAATGCACGGGCATCTTGCTAGTACTCCTACAGAAGACTTGGTTGGTGATGATGGTGTGTTGCCATCCGTCATTTCTGACCATTAGATCTACATCTAACGACTGTGAGGTAAGTTGTTGCCTTTTCTCAACAACATCCCACTTCTCTACCCAATTTGCAGAAAACCCCTTAATTAGTATCTTAAAACCAACCACATCCCTCCCTCACCTCACCAAAACAGCCCAAGGAATATATTCTGATTGAAACATAATATATTTCTAGTGATATATGTATATCAAAATTAGAGTGTTTTCTATCAAGTTTGTGAATAAGTATTATTCTAATTATGATCCGTTGAAACGCACGTGCACATTGCTAGTATTTCCAACCATGCAAAAAAAATTGCTACTATTTCCATAGTTTCGAGTTTTCCATCAAGATATTAGTCACTCATGGTTGATATTTAGTTTGAATTACGTACACATAGGCACTATGTAACTAGTCGTGCTTATTGGCTTCCAAAGCTTAACTTTCACTCCTACTTATAGTATGTAGAGTATTTAACAAAAAACTACCACTTTCAACCAGCCCTAGGAAGAAACTATTGTACAAAAAATAGCAAAAACATACCCAAAATTTCTTAATCCGCGCCAAAAAACTACTACCTAGTGCCGATCAGGCTCGTTTAAACCCGTTTATGACAGGGTTGGCCCACACGTTCGTGCTGACGAGGCAGCTTAAACCAACACATTTTGTTTGACCTTTGACACGAGGGACCCACATCTGACCTTCTATCCTGTTCTTCCTCCTCCAATCATTATTTTTCCTAAACATGACTTCAAACAGTTCTTATGCGTGTTCGTCGGTGGCGCCGGTGATGAGCGAGCTGGCCGCTGCTCCGCCGGACGGGCCGGACGCCGCGCTGGCCTACGAACGGGTTGGCTGGCTGGCCCGAGCGTGGCTCACGTGCGAGCAAGCCGCCGCGCTGACCTTCACTCGAGCCAGATGGCTGGCCTTAGCGTGGCGCGCGCGAGCAAGCCACCGCACCACCGTGCCAACCTAGCTAGCAAACCTTGCAGACAAGCAGTTGGATGCATCTAGCAGGGTGTGTGCTAGCTTGGCTAGCTAGCGGCCACGAGCGTCGGACGGAGCTGGCATCCGGGCTGTCGCAAGATGGGCTCCGCGCCGCCGGTGCTTTTGACCTTGCCTTCTGCCGGTGGTGGTAGCTGCATCCCATGGCCGAGGATGACTAGGTGGATGGGCCGGAGGTAGGAGGTCACTCGGAGATTTTTGTCCAGACTGACATGTAGGTCCCACAAGTCATAACGCCTAACTTGCCGGTCAAATAGAAGGCGTTGACTTAAGGGGCGACATGGGTTGAAACGTGCCTATAACGGCACTTGGTAGTTTATTGCGACAGATTAAGAAAATTTCAGTATGTTTTTGCTAATTTTTGTAGGGTAGTCATTTCTTGGTAGGGCTAGTTGGTAAGTGGTAGTTTCTTGGTAGTGGTTTCTTGTAAGGAACAATGTACTAGCGACAAAAGGCAATTCTAGGTTGCGTTGTACTCCAACGAGTACTACTAGTGGTCGCGGGAGTGTATAGCTCGTTTTGTGGGTTCGATCCCGGCCAAACGAATGGCGGACTTTTTTTTAAATAGTAACCTTGCTGCGAGCCAATATTGTACACTGGCAGTTTGACTTTTGAAGTCGAACGGACGTGTTGCACCACAATCTGGGTGCACTGGATAGCCCAGCCACATGAACGGGTTTTCCCTCCCATTATCTCGTGGCTCGAGTACTAGAGTAGTACTCCTATATATCAATTCACACCATGCAAAGTTTCTCGCCTGCGTGCTCGCCCTAGCCACACCTTGCTTGCAGCTTCCTCATCAGCTACCATATTTAAACTAGCGCCTCCAAATTAAGCTCGAGGAGCCCGAAAAGCCTGACACGGCATTGGGAACTGTGCAATATGGCTCTGTACGTAAAGTGCTACTACTCTGTAGCTTGTGGCGTTGCACGCATGGACTTTGCTCCATTATCGGCTCTATAAAAGAAATTCCTCGTGATGTGATTTTTTTTGTTTTGAAACGGAGACAAAAGCTTTGCCTCATCTCATTCATAAAGAAGGAACTAACAAAGTTCGCGTAGTTGTATCAAAGAACTCAAATGTTCTGCCCCCGCAGTAACTATCGCTAATAAACAGGCTGCTAGTGTGTGCGTGAGAGGAGCGGCTGAGTAGGCCAGCTACGCGCTTGAATAGAGCATGGAGAGTACGCACTATGCAGGTGTACTTTCCCTGCATTGATAGTACAACGATGGTTCTAGAGAATAGTAGTACCCTCCACTTGCAACTGTTGCTCCTTGGCCTTGAGATTCAAGAGTTCAAAACTGGTGCACTATAGAATTACAGTACATCGCACTACTAGTTGAGAAAGTAGTACTACTACTGCTACAGTACTATGTAGTAGTAAATAATAGCCTCGCCATCGCGGGGCACTAGGGACTACCACTATGCGTGCCCGCATAACTTCCTTAACGAAGGGACGAGGCCCTGCGGTTACGCTCTTATCTCCTCCTCGCCAGTTCCCCTCCCCCCGAAGAGACCAAGGCAGTTCGTCGCTGCTCCCATGGATTCGCCAGGCAGTTCTCCTCCTCGTTGGGGCTAGGAGACCTTGGATGATGATCCTCTGGGAGAAATCGCACGCCGCTCCGACGTCCTCACCGCCGCAAGACTCGGTGCTTCCTGCACCAACTATTTTACGACGGTGCTTAAACAGGCTTGGGAAAAGGCCATGCTTCTTGGTCTTCCATGCGTCCTCGAGGAGAAGGTTATTCTATGGGACAATCCATCGAACAGTCCACCGCTCCCTGGCCATGGTTGCACGTTGACTCCGCTAGAGTTGCCAACGTTGAGAGGTAGTCGGATTTTGTCCGATGAGCAGGTCAGTCATGTAGTTTGATCATGTAGTGTATTATATTCTAAATATAGTACTTAGTTATTCCAACCCGTAAATTTCTCCGCTGCCCACCGTCTTATATATAAGTCTAGGTTGGTGCCAATGAAGATTGGCTTCCATACCTCCGGCCGGATACCACCATCATTTTGCACAAAATCCATAGCAGTGCGGCCGTTCCCGTAGACCCCTTCTCCACCATTGGGATCGGCCTTCCGGACTGGCTGGGCTTGAATACATATGATGATGCCTACATGAGATTGAAGAAGATAGCAATTGTGGACCCACCAACAAAGCGACGCGGCTACGATGATTACTATCTCATCGCGGTGTTCGACATAAGGATTGCCATCAATACAAAAGGCAGTAACGGCAGAGGCTGGCACATGTTGGCCGCGGTAGATTTGTACCCCTACACGTTCGAAGATGCCATGTGCCATGTAGGCCGCATCTTCGTGGTGACAAGCCAGGGGACTTGTTTCATCTGGTTGCCATCCTATGGTACAGGAGATTACAAACGGAATGCACAAACCATCATTTGCATCCCTAATGGTACTCCATTATTTTGCAGGGACCAGTCATCCCCCAATCAAAATAAGATCGCCGATCCTGGATGTTCATTTGCATCTGCAATTCGGTCTAACCTGGAACCTTGTAGCTGACTTTGGCATATTGGGATCAACTATCTTAGCAATCGTTACCCATGGTACCACTGATGTGCAACATGGTCACACGATCTACCACGATCGGACCGTCACCATCTACCCAGGTATTCCATTTTCTCATTGCTGTGTGTTAGAGTAGTAGTACTTGTCAGTTATTTTCTTTTCTTGACTGGGACATGCTAACTGTACTAGTACTACAATTTAGTATTAGATTTTTTTAACCTTCTCGCCTTCTCTTTCATTGTAGTACTACTTACTAGTACTAGTACTTTTTACCTTGGAGGACACGTATAGCTAGCTAGGCCCTTGAAGTCTTGAACCCACTAGCTCCCACCATTTTTGTTTTTCCATGTCTTACTGTCTCATCCATGTAGCCAAGAGTGGCTATATATAATAAGCCGGTTATTTTACTTCCTCTATACCGGAGTAGTACTATTTGCTGCACAATATTACTGACCGCCATATTTGAGCACAAAATTATTATGCATGGACCTTGACCATGTACGTCACCATGTGTCCAGATTTGAGATGTCGCGTGTACCAAATGAATGGCGCCGAGTTCGACCCCCTTGATGCTATGTGGGTGCCGAGGAACACTCTTGGAGAGTACTCGCTTTTCATTGGGGACAACTACCCCATTGTGAAGCAGATGCCACCTTCCGTGCACGACACCGAAGGCCTACCGTTCATGAAGCATGGTTGTGTCTTCAGTGCGCACCGCCGGATGAACGACATGTTGGGACACACTATCCCTGATTTATGTCGCTTCAGCTTGGATGAGTCTCCATCGTGTGGATCCGGACTAGAAAGCTGCGACAATGATTCCTGTTGCCCACCGCTTTGGATCATGCCATCTATGAAGAACACCTGGGACTGGAACCTGGAGGAGGACATGGAGCCCATCTATAACGTGTAAGTGGAGTATGGTAAATTGTGAATGGTAGCGCTGTAAATATATGTACACTAGTCATGCACAAATTTATCTCATGAAGTGGAGATGAACTTGTGTGGCATACTCGCATTTGTCCTTTAGAATTTATTACTAGTAAATGTGTTATGTGTACATGCAACTTGTGTGGCTGTTGCACGGGCTCGAACACACTCTGTGAGAAAAAAAGGTGGCACAGCTTTGGATATAGGTGACATGGCGGCATCATATAGTAGCGATCGTTCGCTATAGTTGTAGTACTAGGACGACAACTCCTATAAACCTTGAGCTTGGTTCTTTGCCTCTTCGGGAGGTTCAACAGTTCATACTCCTATGAACCTTGCACTTGGTTCTTCGCCTCTTCGGAAGGTCCAACAATGATGATACTACAGTACAATATGCTTCTGCCAATCTGACACCGAATGAACTGTTGCACGTCCACCGCGCGGGCGAGGGTGAGGGAGAGGGAGAGGGCGCTGTAGTCAAAACCCTCTCCTCGTCCTGCGAGCCACCGCGCGCGTGGGCAAGGGAGAGGGCGTAGGCGTACGTAGTAAGCAAGCTTCTCCTCGTCCTGTGAGCCACTGCGCGTGGGCGAGGAAGAGGGCATAGTAAGTGAGCTTCTCCTTGTTCGGTGAGTTGACGGGACACATCAAAGTAGTACTAGTCCATACTGCGTCCTTTCCGGTTAATATGGCTTAATTTGAAATGAGAAAAATACACTGGCGGTCAACATATGTAACAATACGCTCATTACGGTCACTATATAGTTTTGCGGTGATTATACAGTCACTAGCTCACCGTAGAGCACCGTATTGCACCCTACTGACCGGCCACATAGTTGACATGGCACTTTGTTGACTAGTTAAATTGACACCTAGTTTCTGGGTACCACCTATCAGTTGGCAGAGCAAAGAAATCGGTTAAACAAAACTTTACGCAGGTGCGACAGGAGTCCAACCCTTGCGCGTGAACCACTCTGGCTGTGTATGTGAGTGCATGCATGTGTACTCCCTTGGTCCATGAAAAACTGTACATCTAGCATTAGAAAATTTTCCAACAAAGAGTGTACATCTAAACTTCTAATGCACTTAGCCTTTAATCTAATCGGTATTGATTGAATAATGCACCAACTTGTGCTCTAGCTATAGGCTACATGTCTATCCTTAATTACAGCATGCAACAACCTTCATTTAATCTTCTTCTCTCAATGGTCGCATGCACACATAAGTCTGCTACTTTTGGGCGTTAATTATGCCATGAAGTTCCGGTTCCTCTTGGTCAATGTGTAAATCTCTATATGTACAGTCTTTCACGGACGGAGGGAGTAGGTTGAGCACTTGAGCGTGAGCATGTGTGTTGCGTCATGTGATGTGTGCTGCATGGATGCGTGAGTGTTGCGTGCGTGCATGTGTACGTTTGAGTGTTGCATGTTGCATGCATGCATGAGGCTTTTACTCCCACCCATTGACATGTTCATATTTCAAGCTTCATTAAAATGTTGCATGCAAGAATTAAGAGAAAACTGACCAATGCGTGTAAAAGTTCTGGTCTTTTGTTCCTCACGCATGCATTTCAATTAATACGTTTGTAAACACAATTTTCTTGAGGAAAACGAGCCCATTATTGAGTACTTTCGGAAAAAAAAATTGGGCACTCATCATTTACTACTACCTTGGTTGATGATTTTTTATTGACCTGTATATAAACCACCGTCCTGGTTTATTGGTCCCCATCGTACTTAGTGTAAAATTTTGATCGTAAATTTAACTAACAAAGTGTCAATGCATGTCATAAAAAACTATACCATTAAAAACTATGTTCAAATACGAATCCAGTGATATGATTTTTGGTGACAAGCATTAACATTTTATTAGTTAAATAGATGGTCAAAGTTTGACACAAAATACTACTAGTAGTCCTACATTATTGGCGCCGGGTGCCTTGGCCAATGTTTCATCTTGTTGGACAGGATGAGAGTAGAGGCATAGGGATACTGTAGATAGGAAGTCTTGGCGATCCATTATTCCCCATCTCGGTCAGAGAGAACTATTCAACTAATCTTCACAGTGAAGTGACAATACACGCTGCAGTAGATGGGACACTTAATTAATAAGCTGAACTAGCATGTTGGTGTTACTAAATCAGTCTTACCCAGTACTGCCATCATGTTTGATAGTGGAGCACGCTTCCGCAAATACACCTACGCACCTCTCTCTTCCATTAACTGACATATGGGCCCGCTTGAGGTAGACCCACATGTCATCAGCTTAACTATTTACACTCCGAAGGGCAGTATATCCTGGTAGTAGTACTTGTAGAATTGAGATTTAATGCACTTTCTTGCCCATCTTTCCCTCTTCTTCCTCCTCTCTTCTTCTTCCTCCTCTCTTCCCCATCGTCGACCGCACACCATTTCCCCCCACTCACTGCTCGCCCGCCCGCGCCATCTTCCTTGGTAGCTCGCGCGTACCATATCCCCCCGCTCACTGCTCGGCCACACACGACATCTTCTTCGCTCGCCCGCCCGAATCCATTTCCCCGCTTGCTCGCAGGCACCAAAACCCCAATCACTCAACGCCCTAAAAAGCCCTATGGCAGAACCGACTGACACGCAGAGCCATGATTGGAATTCCCTCCCCGATGTTCTCTTGGAGCAGATCTGTAATCGTATGGACCTGCTTAGCACCGTGCATCTGGCCGCATGCTCGCTATCTTTGTACCGTCTACTCATCTGTAACCGGCTGGCCCTTTTCGAGACACCCTGCTTGCTGATGCCAGATCCTCGCAGGTGGCCCAGACACCGACTTGACGATCCTACGGAGGTTGCTGTGGTGCCCCTCAACATGCTACCACTACCCGTCCACCTGTCCTTCATGCGCGGCCACTACTGGGCAGGCATGAAGGCCAACTGGATCATCCTCATCCACCAATCTGGTAGTCCATGGCGTCTCATGGATATCTACACCCAGCGAGAGATCACCCTTCCATCATTGGATACCACTGGCATCGAGCCTCGCGGCCCGCCGGACACTCCTGCCTACTACGCACGAGACGCGTCGAGCTTTTGGTGCGACCTCCATTTGCTGAAGGTTGTAATCTGCGAAGTGCCCATACCATCAGAAGATGACATGGATTACAAGCTCATTGCCTTGTTCGACATGACATTAGTCTATCTAGAATCCGGTCGCCATACATGGTTATTGCTCATCATCAATTCTGTTGACCCTCCATTTCTGTCTGATGCTATAGTGCACGATCGCATCGTTTACGCGGTCGACGCACAGATTGGCTGCATATACTGGTGGAATCTATCGTCGTGTAATTGTTCTATCTCATCTCATTTTTACCTTATGAATACAACTGCCTGTTGATTGTTAGAAATTTAGAATAGATAGTATGTCTATAACCACATCATTGCTATATGTTCCTGTCATTTCCTAGATTTTTATGACCACACATGTTATTGTTAGAGTTGATATGAGAACAATTGGCATCTAATGATTGTTAGAATAGATATTATGAGTATAACCTCATGATTGCTATATGTTACTCTCATTTCCAAGATTTTTATAACCACGCATGTTATTGTTAGAGTTGATATGAGAACAGTAGTAACTGCTATGGTAAATATGAGTAGGCCCTCACATAGCTGTTTTCCTCTCATTTTTACATGATGTTTGAACCATGACATATTGCTAGAATATGAAGCCATTGGCTTAATTTTTTTAACTTGGGGTATGATTATGACCACGGCATTGCAATTCTCTTTCTATGATCTGTGTCACTGTTATAATAATCTTAATTCCACACATACTCTGAACATGGTTGTATATTTTTTTCCCTTTTGGTCTCCAATTTGATTTGTTGCAGCAGACACAAATGCGCTGGCCTTCATGATTCCAGGACTTGGAAATGTACAAGTCAATGGGTGGTGGTTTATTGTTCGTTCAACTGACGGCGGTCATTTGATGCTCATTCGCACGTACCAAATTGACCAAACCATTTCATCAAACCACATGCAGTACAATGCCTGGGGCGTTCGTGACTATGATGGCTATGGCTACTTCGTGTTCGAGAAAGATCCCAGCTCCGTTGGGCCAGGCGTATTCAACTGGAGGCGGGTTTACAGCCTCGGCAACCACTCCATGTTCCTCGGGCTCAATTATCCAATCATCCAACCAATCATCGATCATATCACTGGCGATGATTACCGTGCTATGCAACTTCCATTCGCCAGGGGGAACTGTGTTTACACATCGTACCATGGGTTTCATGAATCACCATATCCAGAGATTCGTCGACACATCTTGTTGCCAGATAATCTTCAATGTGTGAAAGGCATCAAGCTTCCAAGTGATGAATGGCTTTTGCAAACCCGACATGCGGCGATGTGGTTCATGCCAACAGCAAATATGCACAACTTGATTCGTAGTGATATCTAGACTGAGCCATGTATCCTGCTGCTATGTCATGACCCTCTTTTGTTGGATATTATGTACTGTTGTTAGTTTGAAGGATAGATACCTTTCTGGGATCAAGTGCATCCTAACTCACCTGCGTAGGATGTACTAATAATGATGATGGAGATGCTCTGCAGAAGCCATATATATATATATATATATATATATATATATATATATATATATATATATATATATATATATATATATATATATATATATATATATATATATATATCAATTAGGCTTCAAGTGCGTACTTGTTGGTGAAAGTGTTGTCCAATGGGAATTATATTTTGTATTACTCATGTAGCCTACAAAGTCTGTCGCACAGCCTTGTAACTTCTTACTCCATTTCTAAATTTGTACTAGTCCTCTATACCGTATATTGCGCTACTCGTACTACTACCTCCCTCTTGGTTTATTGGTCCCCTTCGTAATTTGTGTCAAATTTTGACCATAAATTTAACTAACTAAATGTTAATGCATGTCACAAAAATTATATCGTTGGATTCATATTTGAACATAGTTTCTAATGGTATAATTTTCGGTGACATGCATTGACATTTTGCTAGTTAAACCAATGGTTAAATGTGACACTAAATACGACTAGTAAGTAGTAAAGTAGTACTAGTATACGTCGGTCAAATTATTCATCATGTCCTCACATTGAATTGGCGTGACAACACGCTGCGCGTGAGGTGACACAAGAGTCCCGGCGGCGTGTTCGATTCACGAAAGTGAGCCTCACCCCTCTCGTACTACAACAGCACTCTCGCATTCTCTACAAAATCACTCTCCCATTCTCTCCCGGTCTCCCCGCCTCCCAGCCGCCGCCTTGTTCCGATCCATTTGGTACGATGAGCGATGAGCTACTGGAGTTGCTATACTTCATTGCAAGTAGTCAAAAGGAAGACGCTGAAAAAATCAATCTCAACAAGGATGCTCTTCAAGCTAGCCGGATGAAGGAAGGAACCAGCGAGGCCGCTCCTGTGAGTATTCGTCCCGTCGCCCTGTATGATGATTTCGATCTTTATGGGGGTTTTCAAGTCTTTAGAGTCTACATGTAGTAATAAAGACGAGACCCCAGTTTGTTCGGGTATTGTGGATTTCAGATTTGGAGTACCACTTATCTGTCGAGATCTTTCATCATTTACTTAAAACAGTTGATTGATCATACATTAAGTACCATTTAACTGGAATTAACCGATGCAAGTCCAAGAAGGATTGGCCGGTGCTGCCGGCTGGCGTCAAGTTCGATCCCACGGATCAGGAGCTGATCGAGCACCTTGAGGCCAAAGTGAGTGCTGACAGCGCGAGATCTCACCCTCTCATTGATTTTTTCATACCAACCATCGATAGCGAGCACGGCATATGCTACACCCATCCTGAGAAACTTCCAGGTGAGACACCAATCGGCCGTCTACTTGCGCAAACATATTCCTTTGTTTATAGCTCTATTTTTCTTTTTAGACGCAGACCTAGTGAAGCAATTACAATTTGATAGTTAATAAAATGTGAAACAAGTGACTGCAACATGCCAAAGATGTTATGAAAATGCCAACTACGTACCCTAAAACTTGTATTCACCAATACTGCAGGTATCACACTGAGTGGCCTAAGCAAGCATTTCTTCCAGCGCAACTCCAGGGTGTTCAAAAGGGGCACGCGGACGCGTCGCAAGATACAGTCGAAGTGCGGCATGCACGCGATGTGGCACAAGACCGGCAATACCTTGCCGGTGATGGTCAACGGCCGGCAGATGGGCAGCAAAAAGGTTCTGGTGCTGCACACCAACAAGAACTTCGACCAGCAAAGGACCAACTGGGTGATGCACCAGTACCACCTCGGGGACCTGGAGAAAGAGAAGGAGCGGGAGCTGGTCCTCGGCAAGATTTTCTACCGGACGAACAGTAGGGCCAGGACTAAAAAGATTATAAGTTAGTTTGGTATTGGTACTTGTACTACCTGGTCGTCTGCAAGTTGGTATTGTTGTTAAGGATCTTTCGGTATGAACTTGGCATTTGCTTCCAACCATCATGTCGAGGGTCGATGTGGATATAAAGCTGAATCATTTGTTTCAAAATGAATTTTCAGGCACCTGATTTTTATTTGATGGGTAGCATAAGCACCTGCCATTCGAATTCCCAGTTCTCCAAATTTTTTACATCTTCGAAGTACGCAAGGGATCCATTCGGTTTCACAGGCTGATAGTTGGACGCAGCACGTCGGAACTGGGCTGTGGCATGCCAAGCCCAGCTGCAAATTGTTAAAAGAGAGGAGCGATGGATTTGGGCCTTCCAGAACAGTTAAGTGTCACGACCTCGATCGTGAAGCGCCTCCCATGGACTAAAAAAAGGCCTAGTCGGTTATAATTAGTTGAAATATGTAAAATATTCCATAAAGAAAGGAAATATGTAAAATGCAATGAATTTAGTCTGCTTTCACTGAAAACCATCCGATTTGCATGAAATTCATCTGTGGAACCACAAGACGGCTGTCCATACAGAGCCTAACCGTACGGAACCAGCAGGTCCATGGCCGTATTCAAGCAAGTGCATGCACTTATTATCATGATGGAAAAATAATGCTGACGTCTGAGACAGTGAAACCCATGAAGTTTTCAACATAGTCAATAAACGAGAGAATTCTGAAGTACAGACTGATAACTGGGATCCAGCAGGTATATTGCTTTTTCAGGTCGAGCAAGTTTTGTAGACTGCCCAGGCTTGGTTTTGTTTTTAACAGGCCTAGCCCATGACGACAATGGGGCACAAAGATCCAGCAGGTATCAACTGGCCTCTGGCCCGCCAGCCTTAGTTATATTTTCTCTTAGAACATCCGCAGGCAGTTTTTTTACTGAATCAAACACATAGCCCAGTTCTATTTTCCTCTTGAAACGCCATGTCCTACTTCCATTTTCTAATCTCTACCTATAGTTTTACTAGTTCATATACACATATTATTATATTGAAAATGCATAAAATTCCCTTTTCATCTTTACATCCTTATTTTTTTTTTGTTGTTTTTCCTCCCAGAGCTGATTTTTTTACCACTGGTTTTCCCTAAAACCAACTCAATTGTCCCACGTCTTATTAGCTTACAAAAATAAAACAATATTTTATTTGGCAAATCAATAAGTTCTTAAAAAATAAAAGTTGGAACTCCACCGAAATATGCAAAATTAGGTTGAACTTTTTTACCGTGGTCCTGGGCAGAAAATGGGCTATAATAAATTCCTTAAGAATTAGCAAATGGGCTGCAAATTATTAAAAAAAATAGCAAATGGGCTCTATGTTATCTGCCACAGATTTGGAGGCTGACATGTGGACCTGCTAAGTTCATGCGTAGACAAGGTTTCTCAAAAAAAGAAACTTAGTCGACTCTACCAGCGTCAGACGGTTAGATGTCAATCTAACGGCAATCGTGCTTCTTCAGTCTCTGATCTTCCAGCTCCAGCCACCCAAACCAGCGTCGGCGGAACCGCCCACTCCCACCTCCCGTGGCCGGCTGTGCTGCCGGGTAGGCCTCACGGCCCCACCATACTCGCATCCCTGGCCTGGCTATCCCTCTACTCACCCACACCTCCTGTATTCTCCGGCGACGGCAGCCTCACACTGCGGCCGAACAAGTAAACCTTCGTACCCACTCCGCGTGGGAAACAACTGCCGAGTCTTCCTCAGCTCCGGGTCATTCCCTTACTTGGCCTTGCCGTCGTCCACCGCCTTGGTGCTCTCGGCACGGCGTGGTCAACGAACAACATCCATCGGAAGAGGACTGTACGTGGAGAGGCTGACAGCTGGGTCCACGGCCGCACACAAGGAAGTGCCTCCTTTTTTTTGCGAGTAGGAAGTGCCTCCTTATTACGCGCAAAATAATGATTCCTCCTCCTGACAGGTGGGACCGACCGGAAGGGCCTCTGTATTTCATGAAAAAAACATTCCCCCCGCTGACAGCTCGGATCCACCAGCTATTACGCACAAAAATAATAAATACCCCCGCTGCTAGGTCGGTCCCACCATATTTGGAGGCTGACTTGTGGGCCAACTAAGTTGACGCAGACGCAGGGCTTTGTCAACTTAGTCAATATAAACAATTCTAGCTGCGGTAACCGTACGATGTCCATCCAACGGTCGTCGTGCTTCTTCAACCTATGGTCTTCTTGCTCCAGCCGCCCAAACCAGCGCCGGCCGTGCCGCCTGCTCCTGCCTCTCGTGGCCGGCTGTGCTGCCATGCAGGCCTCACCGCCCCACCCTACTCCCACCACTGGCCAGGCCTTCCCTCTACTCACCCACACCCCCTGTTATTCTTCGGCGACGGCAGCCTCAAACCGCAGCCGAACCAGTCAACCCTCATACTCCCCTCCGCGTGGGCATCCACTAATGCGTATTCCCCGGCTTAGGGTCATTCCCTTCCTAGGTCGCACCGTCGTCCACCACCTTGGTGCTCTCGGGCGGTACGGTGTCATCAATGCGGTCAACGAACGACAGCCATCAGAAGAGGACTGTAAGTGGAGAGGCTGACAGCTGGGTCCATGGTCGCACGCAAGGAAGTGCCTCCTTATTAAGCGCAAAATAATGATTCCTCTACCCGGCTTTATCTTCGCATGGAAGGAACTGCCTTCTTACCCCCTGATAGCTGGGACCCACCAGGTTGAAGCGAAGGTAGCGTTATCTGTCTGGCCGCGAACGTGTACGTACATAGCGGTCGATCGGTCTCTCTGCAGCGACATACCATGGCCGAGTAAGGAGCAGCACGTGTTGAAGTAGAGGCGCCGATGTAGCATATCACGCAGTCCCGTCTATATCGTGTACACGTACGTACAACCCTGCTGCAAGATAGTAAATACGGCTATGTACGTACATACAGGCGGGGTCTCTAACGCGTACAGCGACGTCATCCTGTTCATCGGGAGCCAACCGGCTTGGACGGAACAGCCGGAACGGGGTCTGGCGTATCGCAAAACGGAGGAAAACGGCCTTCTGTTTGACCGCGTACGGTCGAAACGGGGTCCTGTTCATCGGGAAGGGTCTGGCATACCGCAGAACGGAGGAAACGGACTTATGTTCGAGCTCCTACGGTCGAAACGGGGTGCTGTTGATCGGGAGGGGTGTGGCATACCGCAAAACGGAGGAAACGGACTTGTGTTGGAGTGCCTACGGTCGAAACGGGGTCCTTTTCATCGAGAGGGGTGTGGCGTACCACAAAACGGGACTCCACGGGCTACTGTTCATCTACCGTCGACTTCCCCCTGCCTCCGCCAGCTACTGTTCATCCACAGGGTCCTGTTCATCTAGCCTCCACCGGCTACTGTTCAACTAGCCCTCCATGGGGTCCTGTTCATCCAGCCTCCATCGGCTCATGTTCAACCAGCCCTCCACGGGGTCCTGTTCAACCAACCCTCCACGGGGTCCTGTTCAACCAGCCCTCCACGGGGTCCCTCCACCGGCTAGTGTTCATCCACCCCCACCTCCTCGATCAGGATCCTATTCATCCAGCGGCAACGGCCTCTACTACCAAGGGATCCTGTTCATCCAACCCCCACCGGGAACTGTTCATCCAACCCCCACCGGGGACAGTTCATCAAGAGGCAGCTTCGATCGTTTTCATTTAGCAGCAGTAGCGAAGGAATCACTCGGGTTCAGTTAACAGCCAAGGGATCGATTGGGGTTCAGTAACGTAGCTAGTGCAATTGCTCGGGTTCAATTAGAGCACAACGCCCCGCTCGGGTTCAGTTAGAGCCCAACGCGTCGCACACACGCACGTACATGTACGAGAGAAACGCGCAAACCTCTGTGCATGGCTCGGCCCCGACCACCCACCGTAACCGAGAACTCCCCGAAATTTTCCTTGCCCTCGCTTCTACCATGATTTTTTTCGTCATGGACGGCCCAAAGAATGTCATGCAGTTGCGTCCCCGGCCCGCCCAAGACGAAAAGCCCATTTTCTGTCATGATTTTTTGTCATAGAAGTAGGAGCCCACCACATCTATGATGATACGTGCTTTTGTCACAATTATCGCCATAGAAGTGTCATAAGCATGACAGGAAAAAAATCGTTCAGCCCAAAATGTCAAGGATGTGTCCTTTTTTTGTAGTGTGTGGACTTGCCAAAAGGCTTCGACACGAGACCGTTCCTGAAAATATGATGAATTGTAGTTGCAAAGTTGACTGAGAACATAGTTTCTTAGTTTTCAATAAAGTTTATGCTTTCTACTTCGATGTTGTGATGAATTGTTACTTGTTCATGAGAAGATATATGAAAAAGTTTTATGATAAAATTTGTTGCTGTTACAATAATAAGCATGATGCTACTATGTCCGTATTTTGTTTTTATCGACACCTCTCTCTCTAAACATGTGGACATGATTTTCGATATCGGCTTTCGCTTGAGGACAAGCGAGGTCTAAGCTTAGGGGAGTTGATACGTCCATTTTGCATCATGTTTTCCTACTATTATTTATAGTGTTTTTATGCAATATAATACTTTGAGGAGTAATTCTAATGTCTTTTCTCTTATAATATGCAAGGTTTACACAAAGAGGGAGAATACCGGTAGCTGGAATTCTGGACCTGAAAAAGCTATGTCAGAGATACCTATGTTGCACATATCCAAATGAGCTGAAATTTTACGAAGAATTATTTTGGAATATATAAAAAATACTAGAGAAAAGAACTACCGGGGGGGCACCCAGGTGCCCACTAGGCACCAGGGCGCGCCACCCCCTCCAGACGCGCCCTGGTGGGTAGTGGGCTCCTCTGCCCACCTCCGGTGCCTATCTTCTGGTACATAAGGTCTTTTAACCTAGAAAAAAATAAAGAGAGGACTTTCGAGACTGAGCGCCGCCGTCTCGAGGCGGAACTTGGGCAGGAGCACTTTTGCCCTCTGGCAGAGCGATTCCACCGGGGGAATTCCCTCCGGGAGGGGGAAATCAAAGCCATCGTCATCACCAACAACCCTCTCATCTTTGGGAGGCCAATCTTCATCAACATCTTCAATATCACCATCTCATCTCAAACCCTGGTTCATCTCTTGTGTTCAATCTTTGTATCAAAACCTCAGATTAGTACCTGTGGGTAACTAGTAGCGTTGATTACATCTTGTAGTTGATGCTACATGGTTTATTGGGTGGAAGATCATATGTTCAGATCCATTACGCTATTTAATATCCCTCTGTTCTTGAGCATGAATATTATTTGTGAGTAGTTTCCCTTGTTCTTGAGGCTACGGCATAAGTCATGTTGCAAGTAATCATGTGAATTTGATATTCGTTCGATATTTTGATGATATGTATGTTGTGATTCCCTTAGTGGTGTTATGTGAACGTCGACTACATGACACTTCACCATCTTTGGGCCTAAGGGAATGCATTGTGGAGTAGTTATTAGATGATGGGTTGCTAGAGCGACAGAAGCTTAAACCCTAGTTTATGCGCTATTCCGTAAGGGGCTGATTTGGATCCATATGTTTAATGCTATGGTTAGATTGTTATCTTAATTCTTCTTTTGTAGTTGCGGATGCTTGTGAGGGGGTTTATCATAAGTGGGAGGTTTGTTCAAGTAAGAACAACCCCCAAGCACCGGTCCACCCACATATCAAATTATCAAAGTAGCGAACGCGAATCAAACCAACATGATGAAAGTGACTAGATAAATTCCCGTGTGTCCTCAAGAACGCTTTGCTTATTATCTGAGACCGTTCCGGCCTATCCTTTGCTACAAAAAGGATTGGGCTACCTTGTTGCACTTATTGTTACTATTGTTACTTATTACTTGTTACAAATTACCTTGCTATCAAACTACTTGTTACCGACAATCAGTGCTTGCAGAAATTACCTTGCTGAAAACCACTTGTCATTTCCTTCTGCTCCTCGTTGGGTTTGACACTCTTACTTATCAAAAGGACTATGATTGATCCCCTACACTTGTGGGTCATCAGTAACCTCTCGGTGTCAGTCGAAGTGATGGATGCCCATGCGGGCCCATGAATGGGCTTGCCGCCAGTAACCATGCGAGGGAGAGTGTCCAAAGACAACCACCGCCTGTATTTGTCCCAAACATATGTATGGAGGTGTTGTCTGATGTTTGAATACCCAATGCACAACGTTGACGTGGCACCTGCCTCGGAAACCGGAAAGTCCCCACACGGAGCAAGGTTCAGGACGTGTCATGTGCTGCCCCCCCCCCCCCCCACTACGTCGATCCGGTGGGAGGGATTCATGAGTACACATGCGCTCAAACTTAACTACATACTATATGTAATAATATTCTCGGCATGACCTACCATAAGACAAACCAAAAATTAATCCCCTCCAACGTAAAATTAACCTCTCTTGTTGTCGGTCAAAGTGATGGACAAAGCGGGCCCATAGATGGAAGCCTCGCCGATAACCGCTTGAGTGAGTGCCAGAGGACGACCACCGCTTGCATGTGGGCCAACCATATGTATGAGGTGTTGTGTGATGTTTGAATGTGTACCAAACTTTGATGTGGCACTTGCCTCGGAAACCGTAAAGTCCCCACACGGAGCGCGAGGTTCACGACGCGTAGTATATGTTGGTCCCCCTCCCACTTCAACGCGTACTATATATACTCCTATGTACCATAACAATAACCGCCCAAAAAGGATCCTCCTTGGTCAAATTAAGGTCTCTCGCCGTAGGTCAAAGTGATGGACCTCGTGGGCCCACAGATGGAATTGTCACCGATAACTGCGCAAGTGAGTATCCTAGGACAACCACCGCCTACATGTGGCCCAAAGAGGTGTTGTGTCATGTTTGAATATACTCAATGCAAAACTTTGATGTGCCACCTGCTTCACAAACCAGAAACGCCCCACAAGGAGGTTCATGACGCGTAGTTCCCCTCACTTCTAGTCAGTGGAAGGGATTAACATACACGCACGCGCTCAAACTTTGGTCGAGAATCTCAACATATATAGTATACACCGTAACACATGCCAATGAATCCACCTTCGATCTAATGCCTCTCGCTATCGATCAAAGTGATAACCTGCGCTGGATAACGAATGGGCGTATCGCAGATAACCGCACGCGGGAGTGTCCGAGAACCACCACTGCATGCATGTGGCCCAAACATATGTATGAAAGGGTTGTTTAACATTTTAAATACCCAATTCACGACTTTGATGTGGCACCTGCCAAACAAACCGGTCAATCCAACACGGAGGCTCACGAGCACGTACGTATTGTGCCGGACCCTCCCACCCATCACACCACCACCGCCACTTTGAGGCATGTCAAAAAATTTCGGCAGTGAACATGTGACCAAAGGAGTGCCGTGTTAAAATTTAAAAAAACAGAGATCATTCAGACGTTTTTCATACATTGATTGATTTCCTAGGGATTTAATGTGTAAAAATCAAATTTAAACTAAATGCACAGGCAATAGTGCACCAAAATGGATTGGAAAATCATTGTCGGCGTTCTGGGAACCAGGGTACCCAGACTTGCCTGCCTGCGGCCCATGGCGTGGCTCCCTCGACGGCCTGGCACGGCCCGTCTACAAGACCGCCAAGACAAGACCCTCGCGGGGCCCTCTGGCTTCGCGAGGCGGGTGACACGAAGACCTCTGGAGGGGGCGGCCTCCCCAGGCTGCCTCCCGAGGAGCGGAGATTTCTATGCATGTACCAGCCTCATGAGGCTGCGATGATGCAAGCCGTGACGACCAAGGTCAGGCGGGCGCCAGCGAGCGCAGAGAAGGCAGTTTCCTCTTTGGTGCTAAGAAGGCAAGGACAGGCGTGGGTTCCCAAGGAATCTACCAAAGGTTTCCATTCCGGTGCTACAAGACCAAGACCACTAGCACAGCAGGATGGATGTCATCGCCGAGCCCACTGCTGCGTCACGACCAGAAGCTTTGCAGGCAAAGACCACATTTCGTCAGGATAAGATGTACTACTTGTCCCTTTTCAAATTGGCCATTTCCCGCCTACCATTTGGGGGAAGAGGACCGAGGCCACTATAAAGATAGGTTAGCCACCACCATAGAAGGGGTCGACTCATTCTCACCCCCAAGCCCTCGCGAGGTTTTCATCCTCTGTACTTGTTCATCCTCAGCCCCTCGTGAGGCCAATCCACCACAAAGCAGGAGTAGGGTTTTATACCGCAAGGTGGCCTGAACCTGGGTCAACTGCCGTGTTCATCTTTTTCCTTGGTCACATGAGCCCGGCTAGGCTAAGCAGGGGGGCGATGAATCGGTAGGCTCAAGAGGTTGAGTTCTTTGCACACACCCCATAGTTCAAACCTTCTTGGGTCCGCGGAGCCCTGAATCCGACATTTGGCGCACCAGGTAGGGGCGTGTCGAAGCTCGGCCTCTTCACCAACCGCGTTCTGCTCGCGACTCACGGTTCCCATGGCAGGCGCCGCCCCACCCACCGGGCCACCGGGCGTTTACGGAGGTACTGTGGGCCACCGGGCCTTCGCCCCCGACCTACGACTGGTGCAGTGGTCGCGGAAGTTTAGGCCGGCGTTGTCCCCGCGGTACAACGGCGGGGCGGACCCTGAGGAGTTCCTCCGATTGTACGCGCAGGCCATCTGGGCGGCGGGCAGCGACGACAAGGTCATGGAAAACTGGCTCCTTATGGCCCTCACGGACGTGCCGCATTCCTGGATGCTCAGCCTGCCGGAGTCTTCGGTGGCCTCCTGGGAGGAGCTGCGCGGTCTGCTCATCGCGCGCTTTGCGGCGCCAGCGCCCCATGTTGTTGCGTCCATCCTCGGTGGGCTGCAGGCACCATCCTCGAGCCGCCATGTCAAGCAACTCGTTCGTCGGCTGGGAGCTGCTCGCCCATAGTAGGGGGCTCCTCCAGGCTGTGCAGCGCCTGAGACCGACATCACCTTCGACCCCAAGTATCACCCCAGGACCACGGTCAGCGCCGGTGCACTCCCCATACTGTGCATGCCCACCATCAGCAATGTCGCGGTCACCAGGACCCTCATCGACAGTGGCGCTGGCCTCAACGTCCTCTCCGTGGAAGCCTTCGACCTGCTTCAAGTGCCCTACGACCAGCTCGCGCCCACCTTGCCTTTCTCGAGGGTGGTCGGCGGCTCCACTGCCCCCTTGGGGCAGATACGCCACCCAGTCACCTTCGGCACGCGCTACAACTACCCAACCGAGCTCACTGACTTCGACGTCGCCCGCATCGGCCTCCCGTACAATGCCATCCTTGGGTATCTGGCCCTTGCCAAGTTCATGGCGGTGACACACCCCGGCTACAACAACGTCAAGATGCCTGGGAGCAGCGGCATCATCACCGTGGTGGGGGACACCAGGGACGCACTCCTGGCCCTCAAGCTCGCTTACAAAGCCACGACAGCCATGCGGCCGGTCGCTGGGGATGCTCCAGAGATCCCGGAGGCCGCGCCCGCACAGAAGAAGCAATTGTTCTCCTAAGACCAGGCCGAGACAAAGCAGGTGCCCGTCGACGATGGAGGTTCAGGCCCCACCTTCACCATAGGTCCCGGCCTCCCTCCGGATCAGGAAGAGGCGCTGATCGGCTTCCTCCGTGCGAACAAGGATGTGTTTGCATGGGAGGTGACGGACTTGGTCGGCGTCCCGCGGGACGTGATCGAACACCATTTGATGGTGTGCCCCAGTGCATGCCCGGTGAAGCAGAAGGCGCGGTGGCAAGCCCAAGAGAAGCAGTCCTTCATTGTCCAGGAGGTCCGCAAGCTGCAAGAAGCCGGCGTCATTCGGGAAGTGCGGCACCCGGATTGGCTGGCCAACCCAGTCATCGTCCCCAAGAAGGACGGGAAGGAGCGCATGTGCGTCGACTTCACCAACCTCAACAAGGTGTGCCCTCAGGACCCATTCCCTCTTCCGCGCATCAATCAGATCATTGACTCCACCGCCGAGTGCGACCTGTTATGCTTCCTAGACGCCTTCTCGGGCTACCACCAGATCAAGATGGCAGTACAGGACATTGAGAAGACAGCCTTCCTTTCCCCGTGCGGGGTGTACTGCTACACCTGCATGCCCTTTGGGTTGCGGAATGCCGGCGTGACCTTCCAGCGATTGATGCACGTCACTCTAGGCCGGCAGCTCAGGAGGAACGCCGAGGCGTACGTCGATGACATAGTGGTCAAGTCGCGGGAGGCAAGGACCCTTGTCGAAGACCTGGAAGAAACATTCGCCAACCTGCGCAAGGTAAACCTGCGGCTCAACCTGGAGAAGTGTGTGTTCGGTGTCCCGTCCGGCAAGCTACTGCAGTTCCTGGTATCGCACAGAGGGATCGAGGCTAACCCCGAGAAGGTCAAGGCAATAGAAAGGATGAGGCCGCCACAGACCCTCAAGGAGATGCAGAAGCTCACTGGCTGCGTTACCTCGCTGGGGCGCTTCATCTCCAAGCTTGGCAAGCTTTCCCTCCCATTTTTCAAGCTAATGAAAAAGAAGGGCCCCTTTGAGTGGACCCCAGAGGCTGAGGCGGCTTTCCAAGACCTCAAGAGGTACCTCACGAGCCCGCCGGTGATGGTGGCGCCTCGCCCTCTTGAGCCCTTGGTGCTTTACCTGGCCGCCATGCCTCACTCGGCTAGCGCGACGCTCGTGGCGGTCAGGGAGGAGCGCGCGGGTGCGGGTGCACAGCATAGCACCCCGCGTATAGTCGCGCCATCGCCACCTCAGGATGGCGCTCCTGAGGCCTCAACCACTCCATCAGACCGCAAAGCTCTCGAGGCCCCGTCGTCCCAAGTGGAGTGGAACATCGTCGACGCCTCTTCCTTCGTCGAGCACCCGGTGTACTTCGTCAGCACGATGTTGCGTGATGCACGCGCATGCTACCCCATGCCGTAGAAGCTCCTGCTCACGCTCCTCGTCGCCTCCAGGAAACTATGCCACTATTTGCAAGGTCACCCCATCAAGTTCGCCTCTGCATACCCCCTGGAGAAGGTGCTCCACAACCCCAATGCCGCGGGGAGGGTTGCCGAGTGGAACATCGAGCTGCAAGCGTTTCGGCTGGAGTTCAGAACCACCAGGGTCATCAAGGGCGCGGCTCTCGCCGACTTTGTGGCGGAATGAATGGATGCCCCTGACCGGGGGATGGGCGAAGATCAGTCCCTCACGCCCGGAGATGAGGCGCCTGATGGCTGGGTCATGTACTTCGATGGCGCATTTGCGCGGCAGGGCGCGTGGGCTAGAGCCGTGCTTATCTCGCCGACTCAGGATAAGCTATACTATGCAGTGCAGGTCTGCTTTCAGCATGGCAAGAAGGTCTCCAATGACATCGCGGAGTACGAGGGACTAATCGCTGGCCTCAAGGCCGCGGCGGCCCTGGGGGTCAAGCATCTCACTATCAAGGGCGACTCTCAGCTCCTCGTCAACTTCTCCAACAAGGAATACAAGCCTAAGGATGAGCACATGGAGGCATACTTAGAAGAGGTACGCAAAATTGAAAAACGCTTCTTGGGCTTGGAATTGCAGCACGTCCCGCGTGGCACGAACAAGGAAGCGGACGATATCGCCAAGAGGGCGTCCCGACGCGAGCCCCAGAGGCTTGGCGTCTTCGAGGAGAGGCTCTTCAAACCGTCGTCGCCCCCCCCCCCCACTGCAGGCCCGACGCTGCTTCGGGAGGAGCCGCCCCAGGCCCCCTCCTCAGGAGCCTTGGCCTGCGGCCCAACCTCAGGAGTCCGCCTGCTCCTGGTGCTGGAACCTCAGGAGGGTTGCTGGACCAAAGAATTCAAGGCGTACCTGCTCCGTGGCACCCTACCGGAGAAGGAGGAAGATGCGGAATGCGTGGCCCGTCAGGCCACCGCTTATTGCTTGCAGGACAACGAGCTCTACCGAAGGCACCCCAACGACGTCTCACTGCGATGCATATCCAAGGAGCAAGGGCGCGAATTGCTGGCTGACATCCACGGTGGGGATTGCGGGCACCATTCTTCATCACGCACCCTCGTGGGCAAGGTATTCTGCAGCGGGTTCTACTGGCCCGAGGCGCTCAATGATGCCACCGAGCTGGTGCGATCCTTTGAGGCCTGCCAGTTCCATGCCAAACAAATCCACCAGCCCACTCAGGGCCTCCAGACCATCCCGCTCTCGTGGCCATTCACGGTCTGGGGGCTGGACATCCTGGGCCCATTCCCCCGAGCGGCCGGGGGCTACCGCTACCTCTACGTCGCCATCGACAAATTCACCAAGTGGGCGGAGGTGGAGCCCATGCCCACCATTCCTGCTGGCTTAGCCGTCAAGTTCATCAAGGGCCTCATGAGCCGTTTCGAGGTCCCCAATCGTATCATCACTGACAATGGCTCTCAGTTCACTAGCAATCTCTTCAGGACATATTGTGCTAACCTTGGAACGCAGATATGTTACGCTTCAGTGGCACACCCACGGAGCAACGGCCAGGCCGAATGCGCCAACACGGAGGTCCTGCGGGGCCTCAAGACAAGGAGCTTCAAGAAGAAGTTTGAGGCCTGCGGCAGGGGTTGGCTCGGTGAGCTTCAGTCCGTGCTGTGGTCCATCCGCACCACCGCGACTAAGCCCATCGGCGAGACCCTGTTCTTCCTCATCTATGCTGCTAAGGCGGTCCTCCCACACGAGGTCAAACATCGCTCCCCGTGGGTCTTGGTGTTTGACAAGGCATGCTAGGATGCCTCGCGGCGGACAGATCTCGTGCTCGGAGAGGAGGGCCACCGCCAAGCCTCGCTCCATGTCACGAGGTACCAGCAGGCGCTGCAGCGGTATCACTGCCGCAGCGTCCGCTCCAGGACCCTCGAGGTGGGTGACCTCGTCCTGAGGTGGGTGCTCTCCAGGGAGGGGCTTCACAAGCTCTCGCCTATGTGGGAGGGCCCGTTCAGGATCGCCCGTGTCTCCAGGCCTGGCGCCGCGCGCCTGGAGACACAGGACAGGGTCCCCATCCAGAATGCCTGGAACATCCAGCACCTCTGGAAGTTCTACCCGTGACACTCTCACGTAATAATGAGTGGGGCTGTACACGCCCCGGAGTCTCCTGAGCGCCGCCCTGGGGCCTCACGGGGGCTCCCACCCACGTCCAAGTGGAAGCCCCATGCTCCGCGCTGGCGGACGACACGGTCTTTCAACGACTATGCCCACGCCTAGTGGAAGCCCTGTGCTCTGCGCTGGTGGGAAGACTAGAAGACTAGTGTAGGCGCCGGACACGACTGTTCTTTTGCTTGCTTTTGTAGCTGATTTGCCACTTCTTGGAACAAAATTCGAAATTCTCACGTCTTTATTTGAAAGGGATGGGAATTTTTTTCTCCTTGCAGCATTTGCTCTTTCGAACCTTGCTTTAGGGGGAGTGGCAGTTGCCCGTCGCTCTTCCCTACGCGTCTCTCGAGCGGGGGCTGGGCACGGTGTGTACGCCTGGGTCCGCCCACGAGCACACCTCGCCAAAGCCTTGATGTCCTAATCTTTGGCATCTTAATCCTCGCGCGACGCTCTAAAAACGAGCCAACGGGCATGTGTGTCCCCCCCTGAATCTTCATCTCCTGCCCTCACCGGGCATCGCGACCCAGTGTACCAGTGACGATCGGTCCCCGCTCGGGGGCTCGCATTGGGCGCGGCACCCTATCAAACATCTCCGGAGGCCCCATGTCCTCATGGCCCGCTGGAGACCTCGCGGCCGTTGGGTGCCTCCTGAGGCCTGAGAACCTTCGGACCCTCAAGAAGGAAACCCCCGGCAAGAGATCTCTTTGGAACGGGAGGCACACAGGAGGTCCAGGCTCCGGAGGAGCACGCCCTCGCGGCGCAGGAGTCTACCACAAGCACACCTAGCTAAGTTATCCTAATCATGATCAACAAGAACCTGTCGGTTAGTAGCAACATGAATGCTAGGATATGATGTAAGAACATTAACATAACGGCGCAAGCGCCATGGTCCATTACACGCCCCAGCAGGGCTTTCTACATTTCTTGATGCAGGAAAAAAAAGCAAAAGCGGCCTCGCGACCACTGCGGCTCCTGAGGCCTGGCTCCGGTGACGCGCGCGCTCAGTCGGAGTCCTCCTCCTGCTTCACCGAAGCGTGATGGTGAGGCGGCTCATCGCCCTCCTCGCTCTGGGCTCGGCGATGTGGCGGCTCGTCGTAGTCGTCGTCGCTCGTGCTCTCCCCAGAGGAAGAGCCGCCGCCACTGGGTGCATCGTTGCCGTTGCCAAGGGCGAGTTCACCGCCGAGGATGCTACCGCCCCTCCGGCCGTCGTCGTCGAAGGTGTGGACGTCATCATCATTGTCGTCGCCCTCCGGGCAACACCCCAGACGCCTGCCATCTTCCCTGAAGATCCTGACGTAGAGGGTCGCCGCTCCGTCGTGCCTGAAGTGGAGAGTACATCCCCCTTGTAGGCCACACGCGCGGGCAAACGACTGCCACCCACGGTTTAGGAACATGTTACCGGCAGGGGTGACCTCGACCTCCACCCACGAGGCCTTGCTGCAGCAACCGTCGACCTGCAGCCTCCCGTTTATAGGCGGAGGAAGGCTAACCGGCGGCCTCTCACGTCCCAAGCAATGATGGCCTCGCTGCAAGCGCCAGGCAGTTTTCAAGTCGGGCAGTTGCCGAGGCAACATGGGGAAGCGGAGATGTCTGTGACCCGTCAGGCGGCACGCGTCAACTTGGCCCATAGGCGATTGGGGTCCGTGACGCTTCGCCCTTGCCCTTTGGCTTCGCCTCGAAGCCAAGCTCGAGCGCGCCTTGGGCCCAGGGGCTACTCTCGGTGTTCTGGGAACCAGGGTACCCCGACTTGCCTGCCTACGGCCCATGGCGTGGCTCCCTCGACGGCCTGGCATGGCCCATCTACAAGATCGCCAAGACAAGACCCTCGCGGGGCCCTCTGGCCTAGCGAGGCGGGCGATACCAAGACCTCCGGAGGGGGCGGCCTTCCCAAGCTACCTCCCGAGGAGCGGAGATTTCTATGCAGGTACCAGCCTCATGAGGCTGCGATGATGCAAGCCGTGATGACCAAGGCCAGGCGGGTGCCAGCGGGCGCAGAGAAGGCAGTTTCCTCTTTGGTGCTAAGGAGGCAAGGATAGGCATGGGTTCCCGAGGAATCTACCAAAGGTTTCCATTCCGGTGCTACAAGACCAAGACCACCAGCACGGCAGGACGGATGTCATCACCGAGCCCACTGCTGCGTCATGACCAGAAGCTTTGCAGGCGAAGACCACCTTTCGTCAGGATAATATGTACTACTTGTCCCCTTTCAAATTGGCCACTGTGGGATCCATTCCCGCCTATGTTTTGGGGGAAGAAGACCGAGGCCACTATAAAGATAGGTTAGCCACCACCATAGAAGGGGTCGACTCATTCTCACCCCCGAGCCCTCGCGAAGTTGTTCATCCTCTATACTTGTTCATCCTCAGCCCCTCGTGAGGCCAATCCACCACAAATAAGGAGTAGGGTTTTACACCGCAAGGTGGCCCGAACCTGGGTAAACTGTCGTGTTCATCTTCTTCCTTGGTCACGCGAGACCGGCTAGGCTAGGCAGGGGGTGACGAATTGGTAGGCTCGAGAGGTTGAGTTCTTCGCACACGCCCCAGAGTTCGTACCTTCTTGGGTCTGTGGAGCCTTGAATCCGACAATCATGTGTGTGTCCTTGGGTGCATGTTTAGTCCTCATGCAAGAAATGGAAAGAAATTTCAAACATTGAGAATCTTGATTTCTAAATTCTAGTAAATCCAGAACTCAGTTGAAATTCATGAAATTTGTCCTGGTGTCATGATATGAAACAAGCCGTTTTATTGTTTTTTTGGTCAGATTTGAGACAGTTTTTTTTTACAGAACAGATTCGAGACAAGTTTTGATATAAGCTTCTTACAAACGCGATACTATTAATAGTTAGAACACAATATCACAAAATGGTTTGTTTATTTAAACTGTGTGCGTTAAACCAACAATGTAAGTGCCATGCTTCGGTTAAGTAATAAATCAACAGAATTAATCCTCAAAAAAGAAAAACAATATACATGCCGCCACACGTCCCGCGTGCCGGGCGAGCAGGCGTGAGTTGATGGGACGCATGCGAGCAATCCGCCGCGCAGGCTCAACAGGAGTCATGCGAGCAGGTGTGTGAAATGACGGTAGGCATGCGAGTAGTCCACCATGTAGGCTCACTGGGAGGCGAGCCAGCCCTTTGACCGCCACCCGCCTCGCTCTCGCTGCTCCATATTAATGGCGTCGTAGCTGCTGGTTATAATAGGCGGCCACACCCCCCATTCTCGCTACACACACAAGCCTATCTCTCTGATTGCATCCTCGACGCCGTCCTCAGTGGTCACCACCGTCTAAGTGTATGAATATGATGCCAAAGCGCACCATCGGAGGGAGTGGGGATGCTGGGGCTAGTGAAGCACCCGCGCAATGCATGAATCTAGGCATAGGGTTTGTCGTCACTGCCGATGAGGTCTCGCGCAGGCAGCAGCACGACCTTGATGTCGTCATTGTCATCGTGCTTCCCCAGCCGGAGTCGGAGGTCCACAGCGACTCCGGCAATAAATCAGACTCCGACGGAGAGCCTGTCAGTCATCTATACCCATTATTGTGGCAAATATATCCTAGGTTTTCTCTGGTTACTCCCCCCATTTGGAATAGAAATCCTATGGTTATGTTCTCTCAGTCCATGAAATCAAAGTAAGATTCGTTAGAACCGTTTAGTGTATTGATTGTTTGAATGATATCCATCTAGGGTTAGTGATTAATTGTTTGTTATGTACAAATGATGTTTGCTAATAATCCAACTAGGGTTAGTGTTCATGCTAATAATTTGTAGCCAGATCTTGAGAATTGATTTTGAATGTCCTACATAAATTTTTGTGCCAATTTTTTCCAGATTGATACGTACATAGATGAGGCTCCGGCCAGCGGCGCCACTGGTTGTAGATCCTGCACCTGATAGCAGGGTAGAAGTAGTCATGGTCCCCCTGGTTCCGAGGAACCCGTAGAATCTCGGGTGGACCGCATCAGCGATCTCCCGGACGCCATCCTTGGGGAGATCATATCCCTTCTTCCCACCAAGGATGGCTGCCGCACTCACGTCCTCGCATCTCGATGGCACACTCTATGGCATGCCGCACCTCCTAATCTCGATCGTCGTCAGCCATCTATCGTTCATGATTCTGAACTCCCCGGAGCCATCATCTCCTCCCACCAGGGCTCCATTTAACGTCTCTGCATCCCGGCATGCTACCTGCTGTACATACACTGCATGGTGGGTGCCTGGCTGACATCCCGTGAATTCAAAAAACTCCAGCAGCTTGAGTTCTACCATTACTACAAAAACAACATACCACGAACCGATGTATCTGTGCCCTCACCACCGATGTGCATCTCCTGGTTTTCCTCCTCTCTCCACAGCCCGGTGCCATCTAGCAGAAAATCTGGTACAAATGCTTTGGCTCCCACTGCTAAAAAAACTTGCGCTTGTGGTGGTTGATCTGCCAGAGGCCTCACTGCAAAGCATCATCCACTCTAGCTGCCCTGCCCTGGAGCGCTTGCTGCTTGTTTTTGGAAAATAAATCCGTATCCTTTATCTCCAAATAAACTCACCTCACCTTGTAAGCATTGGAATTTGTTTTGAAGGACAGGAGCTCATCATCGAAGATGCCCCTTCACTTGAAAGGTTGCTCCTTGATTGTTGTTATGCACCTTCACAAATAACTGTGGTCTCTGCACCGAGACCTTGGGTGTAATTAGTGATCTGTTTAAATGGTTCAAGATGGTGTTTGGCTCCACACTTATTCGGGTACTGTATATTATCATCTACACTTTTGTAATCATAAGCTGCATTTTTCATTTGTGCGCATAAGTTTTATATCATCTTGGAGTACACATTTGGTACTAATATTATGTTCTATGCTCAATGAAGAGTTTGTCCATGATAGCCTATCAATGGTGCTGGATTCTGTCAAGACCTTATATATCAGTATGTGGATTTTTGATCAGAACAAGATTATTGGCTTGCTACGATGCTTTCCATGTCTGGAGAATTTGTATACAAAGGTGATGATTTCACGCACATTGAAAGCCCATATATAATGTACTAGAATTAACCGTTCAGCTGTCGCTCTTTCGACATACTCTTTTTTTAGACATTAACTGTTTTCAATCTTCATGTCTATTTAGGCAATAGCACATGGAGAAAAAGGTATAACCAATCAGTGGCGTAAGAAGCACAGGGATTTGTTCAGTTCTCATGACATTCGTTTGAGGACAATAACGATGGAAGGATATGCATCCAACCATGCAAACACTAGCTTTGTCACATTCTTCCTGTTGAATGCGAGGGTACTATTGTCCGTGAGGCTTAAGTTTTTTTAACAAAAAATTTCTCACTGATGGACATGTTGAACAGCAAAAAAAGAAGTTTCAGGTGGACAAAAGGGCTTCTGAACATGCTCGGCTTCCATTTACAGCAACTTGTCCTCATGTACCGGTAGATTTTTTGGCCCATGATCTTGATTTTATGGATCAGACAGATCCATTTGATTTTGACTGCCGAAAACTTTGGATGAGTTAGATGTTATTACCCTGTTCAATCTAGGTTTTGTCTAAACCTGATGAATAATTAATCCTTGTGCTTTTGTACCATTTGTAAGCTGGAGTTAGATGTTGTTGCCCTTTTCAACTCAGCTGTGACTCATATTTTCTTTCAAACAGGGCCAATGGCTTGCCATTTATTTAATTAAGTGAGAAATACTATAAGAAATCACAAGATAGGGAAAGAACATCTCGTGGGTTCCTTGAGCTCATTGTGCATTACAGAACCCAAGTGCTTAGCGCCCGCTAGCACCCACAAAGTTTATTTTGAGCAAGCACACCAAATGGGCTGCAATTCTTAATAAGAAAAGCTGCATGGTAGTGACATATTTGGATTCTGACATTTGCGACCCACGAGGAAAAAGCCTATCCAAGGTGGTGTTGACTTAGTCAACAAACGATTGTTGCTAAAAAGTCAAAAGACGATTCTACCTGCCATATAGCCGTTGGATCGACATCCAACGTCTATCATGTTTCTTCTATATCTTCTTCCTCCAGCCGCACAAACCAAACCCACCGTTGGTCCCGCCTCCCACTTGCCATGGTGTCTTGACATGTCACAAACATGCTGTGGTAAAAAAATTGTCCGATTTGGGACAAGTTTTGGTATAAGCTTCTTGCAAACCGGAACTTCTTTAGAGAAGCATCATGGTTCCGATAGGGAATGTGCACCTTTGTGGGCGAAACGACATACGCTGCCTTTTCATGACTTGATTTTGTTTACAAAGGCACCACAGACCAATAGGAGTGTCGTGCTAAAATTTGGAATTCTTCTGGGTTCGTTTGGCCTTTTTTATACATTAAATGAGTTTTCTAGGCATTTAATGTGCATAATTCAAATTTTAACTACATGCGCATGCTCCAGTGAACCAAAATGGGTTGAAAAATCTTAAATGTGTCCTTGGGTGAATGTTTAGGTCCCATGCAAGAAATAGGAATGAATTTGAAATATAGGGGCATTGTGGCTCGGCCAAAAACATTGAGAAACTTGGTTTTTAAATTCCTATAAATCCAAAACTCGCTTGCAAATCATGAAACTTGGCATGTTGCCTTGACACCAACATGTTGTGGTAAAAAAATTATCTGATTTGCGAAGGCACACACATTAACAACCAACAAAGTCATTTTGGAACAAAGAGCTGCCATGTTACAATCGGAAACACAAGTATTATTGAAACCGTGGGTGTTCTACTAACCATCTACGTGCCGCCATGTGTCACCATTTCTACTGGCTAGGAGGCGCCGTGCGGGGTAGGTATTTGAGTAGATGGGAGGCGTGCGATTAGACCGATACGCAGGCTCACCAGGAGGCGAGCCCTTTGACCTCCATCTGCCGCCCACCTCGCTCCCAACTTCTCCATTAATGGCGCCCAAGCCCCTATTTTAATGGCGTGGCTAGGTCTCAGTCGACTAAGATTTAAGAGAGAGAAAAGAAAGGCTAAAAAGAAAATTTTGCATGGATCTTGATGTGAGATCTCACGGACATAGCATCGACTGATATATATGACGATGATGGCAATATATAATAATTGTCTTACATATTCAGAAAGATAATTAAAGATGCCATATGCGGCCAACGATAATTAAAGACACAGGGGCAAAATAAGAAGGAAGACGCAGCCAATGATTTGGGTTGCTGCTCTCTACTTCACGTTGATCTACTCCGCCATCTTTGTCATTTCGTCCATGGCGTAGGAGTTCTTGTGGTAAGCGGTGATGAGCTCTTTCACATCCTCAATACGTTGCTTGAAAGCATCCACAGATTCGTCCACCAGCCTTTCACGCTCGATGCAAAGCTTAGCATTCTCGTCCATAAGTTTCCTGACCATGACGGTCGTCTTCTTCAACATGGTAGTTGTCTCCTCGTACAACTTCACACTACTGGCGATCTTCGCCCTCAAAAGGTCACGCTGGGTGCGGAGCCTCGCCCTGTCATCCCTTAGTTCCTGGATGACGCCGATCACCTTATCCAACGAGGCATTGCTCTCCTCCTGCAGCTTCGCCCAGCCAGAGATGTCATCCATCAGCTTATTGAGCATAGCGCGCATGCGCCTGTGAGAGGCCTCGCCTTCCCACAAGAGATCTTTCCAGGCTGCCGCGGTGTGGCAGGACATCTCTACTGCTTCCACGACGCGGTGGGACATCTGTGCCGCTTCCGCGGTGCGGCCGAACCACTCTGCGGCTTCGGCGGCGCGGTGGGACCTCTGTGCTACTTTGACGGTGTTGTGGGACCTCTCGGTTACTATCACGACGAGGTAGGACATCTTTGCTACTTCCGCTTCCATGCTCGCCGCTCCATGGTCATTTCTCGACCAAGAACTCCTCCCACGGGCCATAGCAGACTCAAGGAACAACAAAGACTTGTTTGTTTGTTGATGAGGAATTGAGGAGGAATGTGTAATCATTTTTGAGTAGGTAGTATTTATAACCTAGTAATAAGCTGCTAAGTGGGAAACCGTTTTGGTTTTGATCGATGTGAACAGATTTGCAATTAAATATAGCGTGGTAATTTGGATTTTGGAATGTGATGGGAACAAGCTCAAAATTTATTGACGGTTCCGGTTTTCAAAGTGTGGCATGATGACCTACAAGTATAGGGGATCAATCGTAGTTCTATCGATAAGCAAGAGTGTCGAACCCAATGAGGAGGAGAAGAAATGAAAAGCGGATTTCAGTAAGGTATTTTCTGCAAGCACTGAAATTATAGGTAACAGATAGTTTGATAGCAAGGTAATCTGTAACAAGCAACAAGTAGCAATTGTAACAAAGGTGCAGCAAGGTAGCCCAATAATTTTTATAATAAAGGACATGCCGGGACTTTATCTTATAGCAAGCAAAGCATTCTTGAGGACACATGGGAATTCATCTAGTCACTTTCATCATGTTTGTTTGATTCGCTTTCGCTACTTTGATAATTTGATATGTGGGTGGACCGGTGCTTTGGTTATGTTCTTACTTGAAGAAGCCTCCCACTTATGATTACCCCCTCTAGCAAGCATCCGCTACTATGAAAGAAGAATTAAGATAAATCTATGCCCCTTACGGAACATCGCATAAACTAGGGTTTAAGCTTCTGTCACTCTAGCAACCCATCAGCTAATTACTACTCCACAATGCCTTCCCTTAGGCCCAAGTATGGTGAAGTGTCATGTAGTCGATGTCCACATGACACCACTAAAGGAAGTAACAACATACATATCATCAAAATATCAAACGAATACCAAATTCACATGATTACTTATAACCGGACTTCTCCCATGTCCTCAAGAACAAAAGTAACTACTCACAAATCATATTCATGTTCAAGATCAGAGGGGTATTGAATATCATTAAGGATCTGAACATATAATCTTCCACCAAATAAACCAACTAGCATCAACTACAAGATGTAATCAGCACTACTAGCAACCCACAGGTACCAATCTGAGGTTTTGAGACAAAGATTGAATACAAGAGATGAACTAGGGTTTGAGATGAGATGGTGTTGGTGAAGATGTTGATGAAGATTGGTCCTCCCATGATGAGAGGATCGTTGGTGATGACGGTGGCTTTGATTTCCCCCTCCCAGAATTATCCCCGGCAGAATCGCTCCGACGGAGAGCAAAAGTGCTCCTGCCCAGGTTCCGCCTCGACACGGCGGCGCTTCCTCCCGAAACCTTCCTTCTGATTTTTTTCTAGGTCAAATGGCACCTTATAGCAGAAGATGGGCTTTGCAGGCCTGCCAGGGGCCCCACAAGTCCAGGGCCGCGCCATGGGGGGTAGGGCGTCCCCCCAGGCTTGTGGCTGCCTGGTGGGACCCCTGCTGATGATTCTTTTGCCAATAATTTTTATATATTCCAAAATAATTCTTCGTCAATTTTCAGATCATTTGGAGTTGTGTAGAAAAGGTGTCTTCGATATAGCCCTTTCTGGTCCAGAATTCCAGCTGCCGGCAATCTCCCTCTTCGTGTGAAACTTGCAAAATAAGAGAGAGAATTGTATCATAATGTGAAATAACAGTCCATAATGCAATAAATATCAATAGGAAAACATGATGCAAAATGGACGTATCAACTCCCCCAATATTTGACCTCGCTTGTCCTCAAGCGAAAGCTGATATCGATAATCATGACCACATGTTTAGAGAGAGAGGTGTTGATAAAAACAAAATACGGACATGAAGGCATCATGGTCATTATCATAACAGCAATATATCATCATAAAACTTCTCATGCTAGAGTAACAATTCATCCACAAGCTAAAGTATGAAACATAAACTTTATTGGAAACTAATAAACTATGGTTTTAGTCATTGAAACAATCACAATCCATCATATTTTCAGAAAGAGTCTATGTAAGAGCTTTGTTTAGCAAGTTCACATTCTCAACTATCATTTAGTCTTCTATGATTGCTGACACTCAAGGCATATTTATAGAGCAAAAGTTTCAGTCAGACACATAGAAAGATAGGGGCTTATGGTTTTGCCTTCGAACTTATTTAGCTCAAGGGTAATGTCAACAATAATAACTCATGATCACCTACATTCAACGGGATATATATGTCTAGATCTATCCACCACATGATGCTTGCCACTAAAGAGTACATAGGGAGGAATAGGGATGAACACTATTGACTCTTGCATAAAAATAAATACATGAAAGTAAAAGATAGGCCCTTCGCAGAGGGAAGCAGAGGTTGTCATGCACTTTTTTTGGATGTGCAAGCTCTTAATGTAAAGGAACGTAACTTTATATTGCCCCTTGTGATAGCAACTTTTATTATGCGGTCTATTGCTTTTATTTCTTCACCATCACAAGATCGTACAAAGCTTATTTTCCCCTACAATAAAAGATCATACATATTTAGGAGCAATTTTTATTGCTTTATGCACCTATGAAAACTTACTTGAAAGATCTTATTCAATCCATAGGTAGATATGGTGGACACTCATGGAAAGAAAGATCACTAAGCAAGCACTCAAAAATAGATCAAACTAAAACTTTATTCTTCTAAATCACGAATAACTAAGGATCGAACTAAGATAGATAATGATGATGATAAAAGTGGTGGTGATACGATACCGGGGCACCTCCCCCAAGCTTGGCACAAGCCAAGGGGAGTGCCCATACCAGTGTAGTCAAGTCTCCTTCTTCGGTGATGGTGGTGGTGACGAAGTAGTAGGCTTGTCCTCCGGCTTCCAAGGCATAGGCTCCCCATCATAAAAAGATGAACGTGTCTCCGGGGTCCTAAAAATCACAGCTAAACTCATACCTTTAAACATGGCCTCATACTCAAAGTCCTGGTTTTGCAAATCATAGATTTGGGCCTGAAGGAAATCGATCTTGTCATTGAGCTTGAAGATGGCATCTCCAATCTCCTTGTTGTCCATCTTGTGCTCACGGGTGAATTCCGTGATCATGGAGTGGTTAGCGTTGAGTCCTGTAAGTGCATCTAGTGCCCCTTAGTGATTTTGGTGTATTGAAGACCTATAGGTTAAGGGACTAATGTGTTTGTGAGTGTACACAAGTTATATAAGTCTCTGAGGAGTTTGATAAATCCGATGAATGTCAACCCCTAAAAATGAATGTCCTCATTTGAAGATTATGGTTTTCTTGAAGACTTTGAAAATGAGGAAATTGGTGTGACCTTGAAGACATTGATATTGATGCGAGGATTATGAAGCGTGAAGACTTTTGTTTTTATAGTTTCATTTTCTCTTTCTTGAGTCATAGGAAACACCATACTGTTAAAGGGGGTCGAGGTAAAACTAAGGAAAAGTTTCCAAGTGATGCTCATCTTAAAGCCTACACATACCCAATCCTCTCGAGTGAAGCCATTGGAAATCTCATATAGTTCAGTCAATTTCTTCAGTGACGGAGACGAAGATGTTCTGTTCTCTGAGGAATTTGTCCTGACTGAGGAGTTAGGAATTCGCCAGTGCGGATTGCCTACAAGTGAGGAACATGATAGCCCTGAGGAATTTGAGAGCTCAAATTTCCGACCGTTGCTGTGCTATGCGCCAGCTGTCCCAAATATCTTATCCACCTAATGGTCATATCATTGAAGGGCATTTATGTCTTATCATGTCGGGCTGCTCCCCGGCTATAAATAGCCTCCCCCTAGAACCACTAGTTGGTTGGCTGCTCCAAGAGAAACGGACACTTGTCATTTAGAGCATCCCATCATCCAAGGACTTTGAGAGGAAATCATCAGTGAGGAAAAACCCAAACCCAACACCTAAAACCCAAAGTGATTGAGCATCACTGAAGAGATTGTTCCTGTGTGGAACCGACGCTTGTTACCTTTGAAGAATGTGCATCTTCGAGACGGTTAGGCGTCATGGTCTAGAGCATCCAAGAAGAATTGTGGATCACCGAGTGAGCTAGTCTATGAAGGTTTGGAAGTCACCTGAAGACTTACCAGGAGTGATTGGGCGAGGTCTGTGTGACATTAGCTCAAGGAGAATATAGTAAGGACTGTGTGTCCTTTGGTTTAAATACCAAGCTGCTCCAACCAGACGTACAACGGTCACAGCAGTGGGAACTGGTCTACCAAATCATTGTCTTCACCGAGCTACTTGTTCTATTTCCTCAACCCTTTCATTTCCTCATTCATGTGTTGATGAAATTGATCGTTACTGTTTGAAGACTTTGGCTGAAGACTTTCTCAATTTCCTCAATCCTATTTCTTCAGTCACTTTGTCTTCTGCCTGCTTATCCTGTTTTCACTTTACCCGTGCTCTGTGTATGTTTCATTTCATCGTGATGATTATGCTACTGTGTTGTTATGCATGCACCTGAGTACTTATTCCGCTGCTAGTAGTTCGTCGCTTAGGAAATTCCTCAAGTAGTATTTCCTCAATGATGAATTCATAAAAATCGCCTATTCACCCCCCCCCCTCTAGTCGATATAACACACTTTCAATTGGTATCAAAGCAAGGTACTCCCTTGTTCTGTGTGATTTTGGTTTAACCACCTGGAGTTTTAGTTATGTCGACTGCAGTCATGATCAAGGTCTCGGCTGGGTGTCCTACCTTCGATGGGATGGACTACCCCTACTGGAAGAACAAGATGCGCATGCATCTTGAGGCAATTGACAACGATCTCTGGTACATTGTGGAAAATGGCATTCCCTCCATCACTCCTTCTGTGAACACTGCTGATGTGAAGAGATTCAAGCAACTTGACCCTCAAGCGAAGAATATCATATGTGGCCATCTAAGCAAAGGACAGTACGGCAGAGTGAGTGCTTTGGAGTCTACAAAGCTTCTGGGATAGGCTGTCCAAGGTCAACGAAGGAATCTCAACCCAACGTGATTCTCGAGTTGACGTTCTTCGCAATCTCTTCAACCGCTTCAAAAGACTCGACAACGAAAATGTTCAGCAAACCTTTGATCGCCTCACTAACATCTCGAATGAGCTTCAAGCACTTGGTGCCACTGACATCATCGACCATGAGGTGGTGAAGAAATTGCTGAGGTCACTTGATTCCTCATTCGATACACTAGCACTGATGATTCAAGAACATGGAGACTACAAGTCACTAGATCCTGCTGATATCCTTGAGAGGCTGAACACTCATGAATTCCAACAAGCTAAGAAGAGAGATCTCTACGGGCCAAGCTATGGAAGATCACGCGCACTGAAGGCCAAGGCAGTTTCCTCATCTGAAGGAGAAGATTCTGATAGCAGCCTTCGTGACCCTGAAGAACTAAGCCAGGAGCTGGCAATGCTCATGAGAAAATTCCAGAAGTTCTCAAGGCGTGGTCGCTTTGGAAAATCTTCAAGAGGTGATGACATGAGATCAGATTCCTCATCCCACGATTACAAGAAGAGGACTTGCCACAAATGCAAGAAACCTGGTCACTACATAACTGATTATCCTCAGTGGGCGAAGGAATCAAAGAAGAAGAAATACAAGGATGATAGTTCAGATGAATCGAAGAAAAAGAAGAAATCTTCAAAGTCCTCATCATCAAAATCTTCAAAGACTTCATCTCACAAGAAGAGCAGTTCCAAAAAGGCTTGGGCATTCATTGGCAAGGAAATGGACTCTGAAGTTGAATCTGAGGAAAATGAGGAAGAGGAGGCATCTGAGGAGTCAGACTCTGGTGTGGTGAGCCTAGCTCTCGCTACTGCTTTCGTCAGGAAGTCCATCTTCAACATTGAGGAAAATGGCTTCCCCAACACTGCTGATGACGGCGATGATGACTACGCTCCCACCTATTGCTTCATGGCAAAAGGTGCCAAGGTACTCAAATATCCCTACTCTGAATCAAGTGAGGATGAATCTGATGAAAATCTCAAACCTAGCTATTCCAAACTTGCTAATATTGCCATAAAACAACAAAAGGCTTTGGAAAAGGTTCAAAATCTGCTAGACAAAAGCGATGACCTGTTGGGTGAGGAAATGAGTCGAACTCAAACTCTGACTGATAATCTTCAATGACTATAGTCTAAGTTTGATAACCTTCAAGGTCATCATGTAACACTCTTAGCTGATCATGAGAAGTTTTCTTATGAATTTCTTCAAAGAAAGCAAGATCTTGAGAAACTAAGGGTGAGTCATGAAGATCTTCTGAAGGAAAATGATTTGTTGCTTGCTCAACAGATCGGTTCCACTCAGGATGAATTCATTCCACCATGTTTGAAATGCATTGAATGTGAATCTGCTAATTCTTCACCTGAAAGTTCAAATGCTTCTATTGCTGCAAATTCTTCAACTATTTCTGTAGTTACAAATTCCTCATCTGAGGATACCACAAGTATCACTGACAATGCAGAGTTGAAGGAATTGTATGTGACAGGCATGTACAAAAGCCTCAAAGGGCATCAGGCTCTTTGTGATGTGCTTAAGAAGCAGATCCTCAACAAGAACCCTAGGAAAGAGGGTATTGCATTTGAGAGGAAGCTCAATGCTGATGGGTCCTACTGGAAACCTGAGCAGTACCCCAAAACCACATGGGTTGTTGCAAAAGGACCTCTCGTAGATCCATCCACTTTATCTGGTTATACATGTGAATCTTCATATTCATCTGATGAGTCATTTGACTCCAACTATAAGCTGTTCAAAAATCAGAATGGTGAAGTATTTGCTAGATATGTTGGGACTAACTGCAGGAACGGTCCTCCTATGAAGAAAATCTGGGTTCCCAAAAGGTGCCTTGAAAGTCTTCAGGTGAATGTCCTCATGACACCACCTGTGAAGAATAGGAACCCCATATGGACCAAAGTCTTCATATGGATCCAATTCCTCACGTGGATCCAAATCCTCATATGAACATCATCGTGCTAATGCATCTGTTTCACAGGGAAACTCTAAGAGTCGTGAATATGTGCATTATTCTTCAAATCATTATGTTCATAAGTCCTCGAAGAATTTCTCTACTTATTCATATGCTTACTCTAACCCCGCTTCTGTGAAATGAAGTGCACTGGCTTCAATGCCACCTTTCTCTTATGGAGCTCGTAGAATGATGAACTCTTTGCCACCCCTCCAGATGTGGGTGGTGAATAAAAAGAACTAATCTCTTATGTAGGGTCAGGTCTCCAGACGAACTTGAACGTCTGAAGAATTTGCTGGAGACCTGAGAATGCTTGAATGGACGCAAGCTAATCATGAAGAAATGATTCGCTCATTTCTCACGTCCTCATACTGTTATATCTGTTGCACTATTTGATGAAATTCTATTTGATGTCCTATTCTTCACTATGAAGTATATGAGTTCGTAAGTTACACCAATTCATCTGTAGGATGAATCACCCAAAGCTACTGAGTGGGTCCTAGACAGTGGATGTACAAACCACATGACCGGTGACAAGAACTTACTGATGGACTCTGCTTTATCTCCATCGCATCTGAAGCATATCACCTATGCTGACAAAGGCAAAAGCAAGGTATTGGGTCTAGGTAGGGTTGCAATCTCAAAGGATCGACACATGGACAAAGTCATGCTTGTCGAGTCCCTCGGATTCAACCTCATGCCTGTCTCAATGCTTTGTGATCTTGATATGGTTGTCATCTTTGGCAAATATCGTTGCATTGTGCTCATGGAATCTGACAATTCCAAAGTCTTCGAAGGCTTTAGGAGAGGAGACTTGTATATTGTTGATTTCTCTGCAGGACCACAGCCTGCCACATGTCTACTTGCAAAAGCTTCAGAAGGGTGGCTATGGCATCGTCGACTTGGTCATGCTGGCATGAGAAACTTGCACACGCTTGTGAAGAAGAAGCATGTCATTGGTATTGAGGGTGTCAAATTCCTCAAAGATCATCTTTGTGGGGCTTGTGAGGCTGGAAAGATGACCAGAGCCAAGCACCCCTCGAAGACTATCATGACTACCACTCGTACTTTTGAATTGCTTCATATGGACCTCTTTGGCCCTACTCATTATGCCACATTAACAAATGCAGCATCTCTATATGGCTTTGTTATTGTTGATGAGTATTCTCGTTACACATGGGTGCATATCATTATGTACAAAACTGAAGTAGGAAGTCTTCAAACGATTTTCCTCAAGGGCCTCGATGAATTTCGGTGTGAAGATCAAGCACATCAGGAGAAATAATGGGACCGAGTTCAAGAATACTTGTCTTGATGACTATCTTGATGAATTTGGTATTACTGATGAGTTATCTGCCCCATACACTCCTCAGCAGAATGGCGTTGTGGAGCGCAAGAACAGGACTCTTGTTGAGATGGCTCGCACTATGCTTGATGAATACAAGACGCCTCATCGCTTCTGGCCTGAGGCTATTGATACTGCATGCCACATCATCAACATGGTATATCTTCACAAATTCTTCAAGAAGACCTCATATGAACTCCTCACTGACAAGAAACCCAATGTGAGTTATTTCAAAGTCTTCGGTGCTAAATGTTGGATTAGAGATCCACATCACAACTCTAAATTTGCACCGAAAGCACATGAGGATTTTATGCATGGTTACGGAAAGGACTCGCACACCTACAGAGTCTTCAACACCTATCACAACAAGGTTGTTGAAACTATAGATGTGCGGTTCGATGAAACTAATGGCTCGCAAAGAGAGCACCTACCTCCTATGCTAGATGAAATGTCTCCTGAGGAATCCATCAAGTTCAAGGCTACTGAGGATGTCATACCTACTGAAGAATCTGCTGAAGAAGTTATTCCAGATCATGAAGAAAATCATGCTGGTGCATCTGAGGAAAATGGCTCTAAAGAAAATGCTGAGCCCAATAAAAATCATCAACCTGCTCATCATCGCGTTGCAAATGAAGTGCAAATTGAGAGAATCATCGATGACATCAACGCACCAGGTCCTCTCACACGCTCAAAAGCTTCACATTTGTTTAAATTTTGTGGGCACTTTGCTTTTGTCTCTATCACAGAGCCCGCCAAAGTTAATGAGGCATTTCTGGAGCCTGAGTGGATTCAAGCTATGCAAGAGGAATTACATCAATTTGAGCTCAACAATGTGTGGGAACTTGTCAAGCGACCAGACCCACGCAAGCATAATATCATCGGTACCAAATGGATCTACCGCAACAAGCAAGACAAAAATGGCCTAGTGGTGAGGAACAAGGCTCGTCTTGTAGCTCAAGGCTACACACAGGTTGAAGGAATTGATTTCGATGAAACTTTTGCACCTGTTGCTAGACTTGAGGCTATTTGCATATTGCTTTCTTATGCTAACCATCATAATATCATCTTATATCAAATGGATGTGAAAAGTGCATTCCTTAATGGTAAGCTTGAGGAAGAAGTATATGTCGCTCAACCCTCAGGTTTTGAAGATCCTAAGCATCCTGACAAAGTTTTCAGATTCAATAAGGCCCTCTATGGCCTCAAGCAGGTCCCTCGGACGTGGTATGATACACTGAAGGAATTCCTCATGAAGAAAGGCTTCAAACCCGGTTCACTTGACCCAACTCTTTTCACCAAAACATATGATGATGAATTATTTGTGTGCCAAATATATGTTGATGATATTATCTTTGGCTGTACTAACCAACGTTACAGTGACGAATTTGCCTATATGATGAGTGAGGAATATCAAATGTCTATGATGGGAGAATTGAAATTCTTCTTAGGTCTTCAAATTCGTCAACAACGCAATGGCATCTTCATTTCTCAAGAGAAATACCTCAAGGATGTGCTGAGGAAATTCGGCATGCAAGATTGCAAAGGCGTCAAAATCCCTATGCCCACAAATGGCCATCTATGCACCGATGAAAATGGTATAGACTTCGATCTAAAGGTATACTGCTCCATGATTGGCTTTTTATTGTACCTATGTGCATCTAGGCCAGATATTATGCTTAGTGTTTGCATGTGTGCCCGTTTTCAAGCTACACCGAAGGAATCACACCATAAGGCTGTGAAACATATTCTTCGATATCTAGCTCACACTCCAACACTTGGATTATGGTATCCCAAGGGCTCGGCTTTTGACCTCATTGGATATTCTGACTCTGACTATGCTGGTGATCGAGTGGATTGCAAGTCAACATCAGGCACATGCCATTTCCTCAGACGATCCTTAGTATGTTGGTCCTCGAAGAAGCAGAACTGCGTATCACTCTCTACTGCTGAAGCTAAGTACATTGTTGCTGGTTCTTGCTGTGCTTAATTGTTGTGGATGAAGCAAACCCTCAAGGACTATGGCATCAACATGAAGAATGTGCCACTCTACTGCAACAATGAGAGTGCCATCAAGATTGCTCATAACCCAGTTCAGCACTCGAAGACTAAGGACATCCAGATTCGTCATCATTTTCTTCGAGATCATGTGTTGAAGGGCGACATCTCAATCGACCACGTGAAGACTGAAGAACAGTTGGCGGATATCTTCACAAAGCCCTTGGATGAGAAGAGATTTAGCAAGTTGCAGTGTGAGCTAAATATCTTAGAATCTTCGAATGTTCTTAGAAAGGACACACATCCTAACACTTATGCAAAATTGATGACTTAGATGTGCAACACACGAAGTAACATTTTTCTTCAATCAATGAAGACTAACCCTCTAAGTCTGAAGAAATTAATGAAGAATTTGATTCTCAGAGCCCTACGACAATTGTACGCGGTGTCTGAAATCATCATTCTTATACGGTGGGTTACGCCACCAACCAAAGTTGAAAATCTTCAAATTTGAGTTTTTCTTCATTTTGCCAATTCTTCAAATTTTCAAATTCTTTAACTTTGAAAATTCTTCAACTTTTCGTCTGGTGTTCTTCATCGGCTATATATATATATATATACACACACACACTTGAGTTTTCAATGTCCTCAACAACATTCACTTATTGCTAATTCTTCAAGTTGATTTTTTCCTCTAAGTGAATGTGATCGGACCCGTTACCCCTCTATGCTAAACTCAACTCAGTCTATTCACAAATTCTTTATGTGTGTTCTATTTGAAACCCATTCAAAATCTTCACTGTGTCCTTGACAGCTGAAGAATTTGCGAACGAAACTTTAAAATATTCCTTTCGAATTTTCGGCTGTTGCCGCTCAAACCGTTCCGCTTCCCATGATGGATTAAACAACTCACCCACGATCCCCACGATCTCCACCTCTCTGTAATTGTGTGACACATGTCGTTAGAATAGTAAGGGTCAGGGGCATGTTTGTCCAAAATCTTCGGACGAGCAGTTTTTCACTGCGGCTATAAATATCCCTTCCCTTCCTCAGACCTCATTTACTCCGCTCGACCTCAATCTCGCTCGAGCTCTCATACATAGCCCCGTCGCTACTCTCCATCATCGCCGGTGAGGAAGAGCTTCACTGCCTCGACCTCGTCGCCATCATACTCGCGCCGGCCGCGGAAATCTTCACTCCGCCGCCATCGTAGCTGTCTTCCGCCGCCAAGTTAGGGCGTGGGATATCTGAACGGATGAACTTCCCCAACTCCACTCCCAGTTCATCGTGTTCTTCATCAAGGGTAATTAAAATCTGATTTTACTGCCCTACTTTGATTCTTATGATTTCCACAAAATCTTCAAAAGGTGTTTATTCTTCAACTTCCCACTCCTTAAACACCCAAATGCTTCTGTATCTTGATTTGTTTCTCTAAGCTATCTTTTTTCTTCAAGATTCCTCAATTATGTGGATTTTCAAATCTATACAACGCTGGAACCTAAGTCAAGAACGCTTAGTGAAATTCCTCAAGACACCTATGGTCAAATTCCTCAAACTTGATTCTTTTGAAAAAATTCTGAGAACGCATATGACCTCTCCAAATTCTTCGCACCTATACTCTGTTCACAGGTACAAAATGTCCGCAGCTGAATCACTAGGTTCTCATCAACTTAACTGATTTGCAGTGTTCCTCGAAGAAAATTTCCATACTTCCTCAGAAACATCCAAAGTTCAAAGTCCTCAAGTGAGGAAAATGGAAGATGGGAAAAGACCTCAGAAGGGAGGCAAGAGGCCAGAGACAAACACAGCATTTGAAATCCCTGAAGACATGTATGATGAATATTGCACACCAGATGAAGCTGCTCATGGGAAGGAAAACAAGAATCAGCGCAAAGTGCGCATTCAGAGAATTGAGAGGTGATGGACTAAGGAATGGAGGGAATATCGCTATGTTACTCCCAAGTACATGAAGAAATTCGCCGTAAACCCTCCATGTCCAAGACCTCCTTTGGCTGCTGGCCAAGTAGCTGATCCTACCAGCGTCAGACGTGGTGAGGACTTTCCAAAAGAATGGGCCAAGCGCCAAGCCAAACTGGCTAAAGTTGCTAAAGAAGCAGTGAAGAAATTCAATGAGGATTCTCATGCTGCTGCTGCTGAGGCCTCTGCTAGCACAACTGCGCCAAAGAAGGCCATGCTGAAGAAGTCTGCTGTGAAGAAATCTTCAAGCTCAATGCCCTCACGGGCAAGTTCTTCAATGTCAAAGCCCTCAAGGCAAATTCCTCAGGCAACTTCTTCAAAGGTAGTGCCAATCCCCTCTGTTGCCACAAAATCCTCAGCTGCTGCAACAAAGTCCTCAACACCTATGCACCTTGCAACGTGTCAACGGACTGCAGGCTTTTCCATTGCTTCTGGAGCATCAGCAAGTTCCTCAGCTCCACCACAGTCCTCAACAGGTCCAACCTTGCTGAAGGTCAAAGTCACTGCTGGACGTGGAACGAGGCCAAGTCCTCATAAGAAGCAAGTTTAATTCCATGTTCCGTCTGATGATGATGATGAAGCTGATGATGATGAACTTGCTGAAATCATCAGGGACAGACAAGAAAGGGCTGCTAGAGCCAAATGCAGCTCTATGCCTCTCATGCTGGATCTGAAGAAGATCCTCGACTTCATTGACCTATGGCACAAAGATCCCAACACTCCACTGCATGACCTGAACCTGACTCCTGGTCAAAGTCATATGCTGACAAGTGAAGAAGGCCCAATACAAAAAGGAGCAATTTCTGAAGAACAATGTTCTGAATATGTCTCCTGAAGAACTTGTTAATATGCAAAAGGAAATCAAAGGCCTCAGTGATGAATTTGACAGATATCATGCAGATTGGCTAGGTGCCAAAGTCAGATTCGTCAAGATTGCCAAGAACCTCAAGGCAAACATTGCAGCACCATCGCAACAGCAAATTCCTCAGGCTGAAGTATCTTCTCAGCAAACTGAAGAAAACAAAGTGCAGCTGATGAAAATCAGACTGCTGAAGAGACTGAGAATACCAGGGCTGCTGAAGAAATTCCAGCTCCTGAAGAACATGCCAGGGCAACCACCAATGTTGCGCCTGAAGAACAACCCAGGCCAGCTGAAGAATCTGCAGCGCCTGAAGAAACTGAGTATACCAGGGCAACTACATCAGTTGTGCCTGAAGAAACTGCACCAACTTCGTCTGCTCCTCCTGCTAAATCTTCAAAGCTGAAGAAAATCACTCTTCCTTCTGCATCAGAAGTGAAGAAAACAAAAGCCGCAGAGAAGGAAGCCGCAAGAAAGAGGAAAGCATCGACCTCTACAGAGTCCTGAGCTCCCAAGAAAGTGAGGACTTTGACGAGCTCTTTCACTAATCCAATTGATGTTGTTCTGATCTCGATAGTGCCATCAAAGGAGCTCATTCCGTTTGGTGAAGAATATGTCATTCCAGATGACACTGATGAAGAAAATCCTTCTGCTGCTTCTTCAGAGTAGTTGGATGAAGAAATTGAAGTGGAAGATATCCGTTCCACCCCATTGGTATCATCGCCTATGCCTCAGTTCACTGCTGAAGAGGCAGACATTGAAGAAATTGAAGAGGATGTGGATATTGGTTCAACAACTCCTGTGCTCAATGATGATTTTTGGGAAAATCTTCACCCCAACTCACCATTGTCCACACCTCTGCATCAAATTCCTTAGTCCCCTGTGCAAACTGAAGAAATTCAAACGGGATCTGAAGGACGTCAAACTTCTCTTCATTCCATACCTGAAGAAATTCCAGCTGCGACAGCTGAAAAAATGGAGACTCAGACTGCTGCTAAAGAAAATGAAGCTTCAATTCCTCAATCAGCAGCTCCAGAGATTATGACACAAGAGGTTGTGAGACCATCAACTGCAAATCTTCAGCCCAAGCCACAAAATCCTCATGCAAAGAGGCCAAAATTCAAGGCTGACGATTTCTTCGCTGAGCATTATTTCTTCACTGATCTCAATCCATATGACTCAGCAAGACTTCGACGCAAGCGGTTCTGGACTGCAAGTCAGATGAATTTCTATTCATCACTTCTGTTTGACAAGGACAAGGTATTTCAGCACCGTCAAATTCCTCATGTGGACATGGAGTCCATTCCTTGCTTCCAACCTGTCTTGAATGTTCTTCACGAAGCTGGGCTCCTGAATTTCTGTGCTGATATCTACGATTGGAATAAAGAGCTAATTCTCCAATTCTATGCTACTCTGCACCTCACTGGAAATGTGGTTGATGTCAACTCATGGGTGCTTGATTGGATGACTGAGAACACTCACTACAAAGCTCCGGCCTCTGAATTGCTTCATGTCGTTCCAGTCAGTCCTCCTGCTGAAGGCGCAAGGCTTATGTATGAAGAATCTGAACTTCCAAATCATCTGATGCAAGTGCTCCTGAAGCCTTTGCGGCCTGGCCAAGCTCCAAGAACCACCTTCCTAGTGAAGGATTTGCTCTATGTGCCAAGAACCGTCTATCGTATCCTCACCAAAACCCTCAGTCCAATCAAAGGCCACAACTCAGAAGAAGAAGTTGTTGGCATCATGAAGAATCTGTTATTCAACATCATTCATGGGATTCCCATTAATTATCACGATTTCTTCATGAGGACTTTGGCGAATGTTGCTCTGTCGCCATTTGAATTGAAGCCTTATGCTCCCTGGATAATGAAGTACCTCAGAACCAGGTCTTCAATTCACTACAAGGCAGATTTTCAGAATCACCTCAGCTTTCTGCCTCCCATTGAAGTCCTCAAAAGGACTATTTCTTCAGTTGATGAAAAAGGCAAAGCTGCTGTTATTGATGAAGGCACTCGTCCATTGGATGGTCAGTTTCGCAAAGCTGCATCTTACTCCACCAATGATGACTCTGCAACTCAAGACTCTTCCGCTAAAGCCATAAAGCAAAATCCTCAAGCCACTGCTCCACAAGTGATGACTGATCATGAACTTCTTCTAAGTCTTCATCAGAAGGTCGATCGCAGTCACAAGTGGGTCAAGCGTCAATTTGGCTCAATTCTTCAGAACATGACTATCACGCAAACACTATGAAGAAGAATCACTATTATGTGCATGAAATCTTTGATCGCACTTGGGCTATCCTTTCTCATCTTTACAGTGCTGAAGATTTCAAGAAGATGGAATTTCAAAAGGACTTTAACTGGTCTCATACACCTTCGAAGAAATTCAAGAAGGTCGAAGTTCCTTGGCTAGACACAAGTTCATTTTCTTCATCGCGTGAAGCGGATGAAGCCGAGGATCTCGATGACACTGCGGCAGGCCCTACTTCGACAAATGACCCCAACAACGCTGGCGCTCCTCCATCGACATCATGATGATATTCTTTAGGGGCGTTAGTCCTCATTTTTCGTCCCTTTTGGTCATTCGATGACAAAGGGGGAGAAATTTGAGTTAGTCTTCAAGCAGGTCTTATAAATGGGCTGTTTTTTTCTTTAAGTTACAACTCTTGCCCTTCTGCGGTGTTTGCTCTTATGAGTTGTAAACTTATGTACGATGGTGGTCTGATACTTTTGAACTTCTTTTTGCATGCTTATTTCCTCAAGTACCTTAATGCACGCATGCTGAATTTCATCAGACACCATTTTCCATCATGCATTTCAAATTCTTCATATTATATGTTGTGTGTATGGATTACAAGATATAGGGGGAGATCTCCATGATTTTACTCTACAATGTGCATTTGCAGTCAAAGCAAATTCCTCAAATATGCACATCTTCAAGGGGAGTTCTTGTATATCTTGCAATCAAATTCCTCAATATCAGTATTTACACTCCATATGTTTATCCCTGTTGAAAACTTAACCTATTTGTCATCAATCACCAAAAAGGGGGAGATTGTAAGTGCATCTAGTGCCCCTTAGTGATTTTGGTGTATTGAAGACTTATACATTAAGGGACTAATGTGTTTGTGAGTGTACACAGGTTATATAAGTCTCTGAGGAGTTTGATAAATCTGATGAATGTTAACCCCTAAAAATGAATGTCCTCATTTGAAGATTATGGTTTTCTTGAAGACTTTGAAAATGAGGAAATTGGTGTTACCTTGAAGACATTGATATTGATGCGAGGATTATGAAGCGTGAAGACTTTTATTTTCGTAGTTTCATTTTCTCTTTCTTGAGTCATAGGAAACACCATACTGTTAAAGGGGGTCGAGGTAAAACTAAGGAAAAGTTTCCAAGTGATGCTCATCTCAAAGCCTACACATACCCAATCCTTTTGAGTGAAGCCATTGGAAATCTCATACAGTTCAGTCAATTTCTTCAGTGACAGAGACGAAGATCTTATGTTCTCTGAGGAATTTGTCCTGACTGAGGAGTTAGGAATTCACCAGTGCGGATTGCCTACAAGTGAGGAACATGATAGCCCTGAGGAATTTGAGAGCTCAAATTTCCGACCGTTGTTGTGCTATGCGCCAGCTGTCCCAAATATCTTATCCACCTAACGGTCATATCATTGAAGGGCATTTATGTCTTATCATGTCGGGCTGCTCCCCGGCTATAAAGAGCCGCCCCCCCCCCCCCAACCATTAGTTGGTTGGCTGCTCCAAGAGAAACTAACACTTGTCATTTAGAGCATCCCATTCTCCGAGGAATTTGAGAGAAAATCATCAGTGAGGAAAAACCCAAACCCAACACCTAAAACCCAGAGTGATTGAGCATCAATGAAGAGATTGTTCCTGTGTGCAACCGACGCTTGTTACCTTTGAAGACTGTGCATCTTCCAGACGGTTAGGCGTCATGGTCTAGAGCATCAAAGAGGAATTGTGGATCACTGAGTGACCTAGTCTGTGAAGGTTTCGAAGTCACCTGAAGACTTACCACGAGTGATTGGGCGAGGTCTGTGTGACCTTAGCTCAAGGAGAATACAGTTAGGACTGTGTGTCCTGGGACTGTGTGTCCTTTGGTTTAAATACCAAGCTGCTCCAACCAGACGTACAACTGTCACAGCAGTTGGAACTGGTCTACCAAATCATTGTCTGCACCGAGCTACTGGTTCTATTTCCTCAACCCTTTCATTTCCTCATTCATGTGTTGATGAAATTGATCGTTACTGTTTGAAGATTTTGGCTGAAGACTTTCTCAATTTCCTCAATCCTATTTCTTTAGTCAGTTTGTCTTCTGCCTGCTTATCCTGTTTTCATGTTACCTGTGCTCTGTGTATGTTTCATTTCATCATGATGACTATGCTAATGTGTTGTTATGCATGCACCTGAGTACTTATTCCGCTGCTAGTGGTTCGTTGCTTAGGAAATTCCTCAAGTAGTATTTCCTCAGTGACGAATTCATAAAAATTGCCTATTCACCCCCGCTCTAGTCGATATAACGCACTTTCAAGTCCACACTAAACCATCCCCTGGCACTTGAAGATCTCATGTTCCACTGCTTCCAGCATGGCCTTCTCGGTTCCGGTCTTCTTAGGCCCTTGAATGTCCCAGATGTGAAGCACCCCCTCATGCATTCGATCTCCTGAGGGTGTTCCATCACCTTCGAAAGGTAAGGGTTGATGACCTTCTCAAAGAACTTTTCCTTGGACGAGCTTGGAGGTGCCATGGCAATCTGGATCTGTCAGAAAAACAACCCAAAATAAGAACAAAGGAGAATCTTGCGATACGGTAGTTAAAACATCAGGAAGTATATATAATGAATTTTTTTCGTCCAGGACAAGCAATATGGAAGAAAAACAGAGTCAAGAAAGTCCATGAGGGAGCCACAAGCCTGGGAGGCGCGCCCGGGGGGTAGGGCGCGCCCCTCGGGCTTGTCGCTCGCTCATGCACTTTCCGGACTGTTTATTTTTTAGTAAATTTTTTAAATATTCCAAAACAGACAAAAAGTACTTTTATGGAACTTTTTGAGTCGGTTTACTTACCGTACCACATACCTACTCTTTTTTAGGGTTTTGGAGCGTTTCGGAAAGCTGCCTCTATGTGCTCTTCCGAGTGTCATAGTTTGAATAATATTGGTTTCAACATTAATGGGTGTACCTAAGATATAATGTTTAATTCTTTTCCCATTAACCACCCTCGGATTAGTGCCTTCGGTGTTGTTTATCTTGATAGCTTCGGAGCGATAAACTTCTTCGACGATATATGGTCCTTCCCATTTAGAGAGAAGCTTTCCTGCAAAGAATCTTAAACAAGAGTTGTATAACAAAATTTGATCACCTACCTGGAATTCCCATTTTTGAATTCTTTTATCATGCCATCTTTTAATTTTTTCCTTTAATAACTTGGCATTTTCATATGCTTGTGTCCTCCATTCATCTAGAGAACTAATATCAAATAACCTCTTTTCACCGACAAGTTTGAAATCATAATTAGTTCTTTAATTGCCCAATAGGCTTTATGTTCTAACTCAAGAGGTAAATGACATGCTTTTCCGTAGACCATTTTATACGGAGACATACCCATAAGATTTTTATAAGCAGTTATGTATGCCCACAATGCATCATCAAGTTTCTTAGACCAATTATTTCTAGATTTATTAATGGTCTTTTGCAAGATTAACTTTATTTCTCTATTGCTCAATTCAACTTGACCACTAGACTGAGGATGATAAGGAGATGCAATTATATGGTTGACATCATATTTAGCAAGAAGTTTACGGAATGCACCATGAATAAAATGTGAACCACCATCAGTCATTAAATACCTAGGGACTCCAAACCTCGGGAAAATAACTTATTTAAGCATTTTGATAGATGTGTTATGATTAGCACTGCTAGTTGGAATAGCTTCTACCCACTTAGTAACGTAATCAACAACAACTAGAATATGTGTATACCCATTAGAGGAAGGAAAAGGTCCCATATAATCAAATCCCCAAACTTCAAATGGTTCAATAACAAGTAAATAATTCATAGGCATTTCCTGACGTCTAATAATATTACCAATTCTTTGACATTCATCATAGGAAAGGACAAACTTAGGTGCATCCTTGAAGAGAGTAGGCTAATAAAAACCAGACTGTAATACCTAATGTGCAATTTCGGAGTGACACTTCCGTAGGATTTGTTCCTGTTCATGCTCAAGTACACAATGTCTAATAACACCATCTACTCCTTTATATAGATGTGGGTCATCCCAAAAGTAATGTCTTAAATCAAAGAAGAACTTTTTCTTTTGTTGGTATGTGAAACTAGGTGGTATATATTTAGCAACAATGTAATTAGCATAGTCTGCATACCAAGGAGTATTATGAGAAACATTTATAACAGCTAATTGTTCATCAGGAAAGCTATCATCAATTGGTAGTGGGTCATCAAGAATATTTTCCATTCTAGACAAATTATTAGCTACGGGATTCTCAGCTCCCTTTCTATAAATAATATGCAAGTCAAATTCTTGTAGCAAAAGAACCCACCTAATGAGTCTAGGTTTAGCATATTTCTTTTCCATAAGATATTTAATAGTGGCATGATCAGTGTGAACAATTACTTCAGAATCAACAATATAAGATCTGTATTTATCACGTGCAAACACAACTGCTAAAAATTCTTTCTTAGTAGTAGCATAATTTCTTTGAGCACTCTCTAGAGTTTTACTAGCATAATGGATAACATTCATTTTCTTATCAACTCTTTGTCCTAGAACAACACCAACGGCATAATCACTAGCATCACACATAATTTCAAAAGGCAAGTTCCAATCAGGTGGTTGAACAATAGGTGCAGAGGTTAAGGCTTTCTTAAGTATTTCAAAGGCTTCTACACAATCATCATCAAAAAACAAATGGAACATCTTTTTGCAAAAGATTAGTAAGAGACCTAGAAATTTTAGAGAAGTCTTTAATAAACCTTCTGTAGAAACCAGCATGACCAAGAAAACTTCTTATACATTTTATATCTTTAAGACATTGCATTTTCTCAATTGCATCAACCTTAGCTTTAACCAGCGCTACATGCAGGGCGTCCTGGCAGCTCATGAGGCCCGACGCCAAGCGGTCCTGGCAGAGGAGCTGCCGGACCCTCGTGAGCTTCCCGGGCCTCCAGAGCCTCCCGAGCCTCAGGAGCCAGCCGGCTCGTGAGGAGCGATCTCCACAGCACGCATCTTCAGCTACTCCAACGCTTCTACAACAACGGTGCCAGGTGACTTTTTGGTTTGTTCAGTTGAGAGCGCCCCTCGGGCTGCATTATCCTCAGGATGTCAGGGCCCGTCCTACAGCCGCATCATTTTGATTCATGTACTCCGGACCGGTTATGCATGCTCAGGCTATTATGTTTGTTAGTGTTATGCCTGCCGTCTTGTTATCGGTGGAGTTGCCCTTCGTAGCCTCCGCGCGTTCTAACCCACCTCTTGCTCATCCCGCAACGGGGGCTGCTGGCATGGCGCCTGTGCTTGGGTCCGTCCCTGTAGTGTTGATAAACCTAAGAGATCGAGCTCTGGCTCGCGGCCGGCCCCGCGCACGTCACCTCACCGGGTCCTTAGTGCCTTCGTCTTCTCGCGGAAAGATCATCGGCAGGATAGCGAGCGCAGCTGTCTGTTATGTTTTGGCTAACCCAAAGGAGCCCCGGAGGCAGGGCCACCAGCGGCCTTGCCACCTTGGGAGAACGCCATGCCACATGTCAACGGGTGCAACCCCTCCTTGCTGCTAGCCACTCTTTTCTCGCACAAGCTGCTTGCACGTTAAAGGGGGGGGGCCTTGAGCATCGCGACTCAGGGGCTCCTACCAGCTCTCGGGCCCTCACCCCCTGGCCTTGACCACGGCATCACGACCTGGCATACCAGCAGCGGCCGAGCCTCGCTTGAGAGCCGGGTCCCAAGGACGTAGAGCACCCAGGCAAGCGAGGGAGATGAAGTCGGTAGGAGCCCTGCGGAGGGGGCGTCATCAGGAGAAGGGCATGGCCTAACGTTGCGCGAAATGTTCGTCCATGTAGCAAAGGAACCACCGTAGGCTCGTCCAGATAAGTCACCTCACATGCGCAGGCGTGAACCTCATGACCAGCGTTATGTCCCTCGTGATCTCGCTTGGGCAAGGAAACTTCCCTTTCAGTCCTTCGGGGGCCGCTTGTGTGCCAATGGGGACCTCTTGAGCATCGCGACTCAGGGGCTCTTACCGGACCTCGGGCCACTCACCTCCTAGCCTTGACCACGGCATCGCGACCTGGCATACCAGCGACGGTCGAAGCCTGCCTGGGGACTGGGTCCTACCGGCGTAGAGCACCAAGCTACCGCGAGAGTGAAAGGGGGAACCATGCCAAGGCGAGAGACACAAACGCGATATGGAATCATGAACGATAACGTTAAAATGCGAGCATCACAGTTTCTTACAAACCCCCAAGGGCCCGTCATGGTTTTTTCGCAGGAACGAAGCAAAAGGAAAAACCCCCCCTAAGAGCCACGGCCTCGGCAGCGTCACCAGCGACACCGGGATAGCGCCACTCCTCCCCTAAGCACGGGCGCGGCGGCTCGTAGCTGTCGTCATCACTTGAGCCCGGTCCGGACGAAGTGCTGCTGCTGTTGGAGGAGTCGCGGACAAGGCCAAGGGCAAGTTCACCTCCGGTGGCCTCGCCGCCTCGATCGCCTCCCCTGGGGCAACACTCCAGACGTCGGCCGTCCTCTCCGAAGACCTTGCAGAAAAGCATCGAAGCCCCATCATATTCGAAGTGGATGGCGTGCCTCCCCTCCGAGTTACAAGCGCGGGCGATCGCGCCCCATCCCCGGGTCATGAAGACGTCGCCGGAGGTAACGGCCTCGACCTCCGGCTCTGATGCCTGCCTGCAGCAGCCGTCGTGCTGCAGCCACAGCTCGACGGGCCCCCGCGGTGGTATCTCCCTCGCCAGGAACCACGGGAGCCGGATCCACGTGCGCGGTGGTGTTGCCGCCCACACCACAAACTCACGAGCCGTGCCTTCAACATGGGCCTACTAGCGAGGTGGCCGTGCGGCCACCGCTTGCTCTCCTCCATGACCCCGTTCCTCATGGTGGCCGCGGGCGCTCTCGCAGACGGGGCTGCGTGCGCGAGCATACGCGTGGACCGGAAAGCCCGGTGGAGCGCATTCGTGCTAGGGCCGTGCTGTTGTGGGTGCCGCGGTGGCATCGCAAGAGCGATCGTGCCTCTTCTTTGGCGGGAGCAGCTTAGGTTCCACCTGACAAGCCTTTCCCTTCTCTGCGGCGGAAAACCTCCTCACTGGCACCATGGATGCTCTGGCAAGCTGGCAGAGCGAAGGAGAAGGGGAAGCAAGAAGCAAGAAGATGAAGACGAGTTGGGGGCTCTGCCCCCTCTTCCATTTATAGCCGGAGGAAGGCTGACCGCCGGCCCCTCATGTTCCGAGCAATGATGGCTGATCTGCATGCACCAGGCAGTTGTCAAGTCGTGCGGTTGCTAAGGCGGCATGGGAAAGAGGAGACGCCCATGTCCCATCAAGCGCCACGCGTCGTCTCGGTCCGCAGGCAATTGGGGCCCACGGCGCTTCGCCCTTGCCCTTTGGCTTTGCCTCAAAGCCAAGTCCGAGCGCGCCTTGGGCCCGGGGGCTACTGTCGGCGTTCTGGGAACTAGGGTACCCAGACTTGCCTGCCTGCGGCCCACAGCGTGGCTCCATCGATGGCCTGGTACGGCCCAGCTTCAGCACAAACAAGACAAGACCCTCGCGAGGGGCCAAGCCTCACGAGGCAGACGACGCCGAGACCTCCTGAGGGAGCGGCCACCCCTGGGCTGCTCTTGAGGAGCGGAGTTTCCTACGCAAGTGCCCAACCTCATGAGGTTGTGGTGACGCAAGCCATGACGACCAAGGCCAGGCGAGTGCCAGCGGGCGCAGAGGAGCAGGTTTCCTCTTTGGTGCTAAGGAGGCAAGCGTAGGCACGGGGTCCCGAGGAATCAGCCAAAGGTTTCCATTCCCGTGCAATGAGACCAAGACCGCCAGGACGGCAGGACGGATGTCATCGCCGAGCCCACCGCAGCGTCACGACCAGAGCTTTGCAGGACAAGACCACCTTTCATTAGGATAAGATGTACTACTTGTCCCCTTTCAAATTGGCCGTTGTGGAATCCCTTCCTGCCTTCGTTTTTTTGGGAAGAGGACCGAGGCTGCTATAAATATAGGTTAGCCACCACCATAGAAGGTGGACAAATTCTCATCGGGGCGACTCATTCTCATCAGAGCGAGCCTCGCGAGCTTGTTCATCATCTGTACTAGTTCATCCTCAGCCCCTCATGAGGCAAATCCACCACAAAGCAGGAGTAGGGTCTTACACCGCAAGGTGGCCCAAACCTGGGTAAACTGCCGTGTCCATCTTCTCTCCTGTTCATCGAGCTAGGCTGTAGGGCGACGGGTTGGTTGGCTGGAGAGGTTGAGTTCTTCACACACGCCCCAGAGTTTGAACCTTCTTCGGGTCTACGGAGCCCTGAATCCGACAACAACAGAATAAAATGACTCTCTAAAACTTCCCGGTTGTCTCCCTGGCAGCGCTTTCTTTAAAGCCATTAAGCTAGGCATAAAGTGCTCAAGTAATGGATCCACCCGGATCCCAAGGTATATCAAAGCCAACTTTAATTAACAATGATTTGGCATTTAGTAGTGAGCACAAAGCAACATATATCATGCAATGACAAAGTCTAACTCTCTTCCTATGCATCGGCATGTCATACACGAACAATTCATGCACATCAAGTAAAGGCCAATACATAGCATAAGCAGTTTCTTGCAATTTTTGTTGGGGAACGTAGTAGTAAATCAAAAAAATTCCTACGCATCACCAAGATCAATCTATGGAGAGACTAGCAACGAGAGAGAGAGGAGTGCATCTTCATACCCTTGAAGATCGTGATGCGGAAGCGTTGCAAGAACGTGGTTGGAGGAGTCGTACACGCAGCGATTCAGATCATGGTCGATTCCGATCTAAGCGCCGAACAACGGCGCCTCCGCGTTCAACACACGTGCAGCCCGGTGACGTCTCCCGCGCCTTGATCCAGCAAGGAGGAGGGAGAGGTTGGGGAAGACAACTCCAGCAGCAGCACGACGGCGTGGTGGTGTTGGAGCAGCGTGGTTCTCCAGCAGGGCTTCACCAAGCACTACGAAAGACGAGGAGGTGGAGAGGTAGGGCTGCACCAAGAGGGAGAGAGATTCTAGTCCCTGGCAGCCCCAAAACCCCAACTATATATAGGAGGCGGGGAGGGGGGTGCGCCCCCTCTAGGGTTCCCACACTAGGGGGGGGGGCGGCAGCCCTAGAAGGGTTGGAGGGGGCGGCCAAGAGGGGGAGAGAGGGGGGGCGCGCCCTAGGGTGGGCCTTAGGCCCATCTGCGACTAGGGTTTCCCCCTTCTCCCCTTTTGCTGCGCCTTGGGCCTTTGGTGGGAGGCGCACCAGCCCACTCAGGGGCTGGTCCCTTCCCACTCTTGGCCCATGCAAGCCTCCGGGGCTGGTGGCCCCACCCGGTGGACCCCCGGAACCCTTCCGGTGGTCCCGGTACATTACCGGTGACGCCCGAAACACTTCCGGTGACCAAAACCTCACTTCCTATATATTATTCTTTACCTCCGGACCATTCTGGAACTCCTCGTGACATCCGGGATCTCATCCGGGACTTCAAACAACATTCAGTAACCATGTACAAACTTTCCCTATAACCCTAGCGTCATCGAACCTTAAGTGTGTAGACCCTACGGGTTCGGGAGGCATGTAGACATGACCGAGACATCTCTCCGGTCAATAACCAACAGCGGGATCTGGATACCCTTGTTGGCTCCCACATGTTCCACGATGATCTCATCGGATGAACCACAATGTCGGGGATTCAATTAATCCCGTACACAATTCCCTTTGTCTACCGGTATGATACTTGCCCGAGATTCGATCATCGGTATCCCTATACCTTGTTCAATCTCATTACCGGCAAGTCTCTTTACTCGTTCCGTAACGCATGATCCCGTGGCTAACTCTTTAGTCACATTGAGCTCATTATGATGATGCATTACCGAGTGGGCCTAGAGATACCTCTCCGTCATACGGAGTGACAAATCCCAGTCTCGATTCGTGCCAACCCAACAGACACTTTCGGAGATACCTGTAGTGCACCTTTATGGTCACCCAGTTACGTTGTGACGTTTGATACACCCAAAGCATTCCTACGGTATCCGGGAGTTGCACAATCTCATGGTCTAAGGAAATGATACTTGACATTAGAAAAGCTTTAGCAGACGAACTACACGATCTAGTGCTACGCTTAGGATTGGGTCTTGTCCATCACATCATTCTCCTAATGATGTGATCCCGTTATCAATGACATCCAATGTCCATGGTTAGGAAACCATAACCATCTATTGATCAACGAGCTAGTCAACTAGAGGCTTACTAGGGACATGCTGTGATCTATGTATTCACACATGTATTACGGTTTCCGGTTAATACAATTACAGCATGAACAATAGAAAATTATCATGAACAAGGAAATATAATAATAACCATTTTATTATTGTCTCTAGGGCATATTTCCAACAGTCTCCCACTTGCACTAGAGTCAATAATCTAGTTCACATCACCATGTGATTTACATTGTTATGAATCTAACAGCCAGTGAGTTCTGATGTTCGATCATGCTTTGCATGTGAGAGAGGTCTTTAGTCAACGGGTCTGCGACATTCAGATCTGTGTGTACTTTGCAAATCTCTATGTCATACTGTAGACACTGCTACCACACTCCACTTGGAGCTATTCCAAATGGCTGCTCCACTATACGTATCCGGATTGCTACTCAGAGTCATCTGGATTGGTGTTAAAGCTTGCATCGACGTAACTCTTTACGACGAACTCTTTATCACCTCCATAACCGAGAAATATTTCCTTAGTCCTCTAGTTACTAAGGATAATCTTGACCGCTGTCCAGTGATCCATTCCTGGATCACTCTCGTACCCCTTGACAGACTCATGGCAAGGCACACACATGTGAGGTACACAGCATGGCATATTATACAGAGCCTATGGATAAAGCATAGGGGACGACCTTTCGTCCTATCTGTTTGATCCACCGCGGTCGAGCTTTGATTCTCACTCAACTCCACACCTTTCAAATCAGGTAAGAACTCCTTCTTTGACTGATCAATTTTGAACTCTTTCAAAATCTTGTCTAGGTATGTACTCATTGAAAGTCTCATCAAGCATCTTGATCTATCTCTATAGATCTTGATGCCCATCAATTAGGTAGCTTTATCCAGGTCTTCCTTTGAAAAACTCTTTTCAAACAACCATTTATGCTTTCCAGAAATTCTACATCATTTCCGATCAACAATATGTCATCCACATATACTCATCAGAAATTCTATAGTGCTCCCACTCACTTTCTTGTAAATACGAGTTTCTCATAAACTTTGTATAAACTCAAAAACTTTGATCACCTCATCAAAGCGTATATTCCAACTCCGAGATGCTTGCTCCTGTCCATCGAAGGATTGCTGGAGCTTGCATACCTTTTAGCATCCTTAGGATCGACAAAACCTTCTGGTTGTATCACATACAACCTTTCCTCAAGGGAACGATGTTTTGAAATCCATCTGCCAGATTTCATAATCGAAAAATGCAGCAACTGCTAACATAATTCCAACAGACTTTAGCATCGCTATGGGTGAGAATGTCTCATCGTAGTCAACTCCTTGAACTTGTCAGAAACTTGTTTGCGGCAAGTCGAGCTTTATAAATGGTAACATTTACCATCAGTGTCTGTCTTCTTCTTAAAGGTCCATTTGTACTCAACGACCTGCCATTCAACGGGCAAGTCCACCAAAGTCCATACTTGGTTTTCATACATGGATCCTTTCTCGGATTTCATGGCCTCTAACCATTTGTTGGAATCCGGGCCCATCATCGCTTCTCCATAGTTTGTAGGTTCGTTGTTGTCCAACAACATGACCTCCAAGACAGGGTTGCCGTACCACTCAGCAGCAGTACGTGTCTTTGTCGACCTACAAAGTTCGATAGTAACTTGATCCGAAGCTTCATGATCATCACCATTAACTTCCTCTTCAACTGACATAGGCTCCACAGAAACATCTTTCTGTGATGCGCTACTCTTTAGTTGAAACAAAGGTTCAACAACCTCATCAAGTTCTATCTTCCTCCCACTCAATTCTTTTGAGAGAAACCTTTTCTCGAGAAAGGACCCGTTTTTAGCAACAAATACTTTGCCCTCGGATCTGAGATAGAAGGCATACCTAAATGTTTCCTTAGGGTATTCTATGAAGATGCATATTTCCGCTTTGGGTTCGAGCTTATCAGACATAAGCGTCGTATTCCCAAACTCTGAGAAATGACAGCTTAGGTTTCTGCCAAACCATACGGTGTCATCTCAACGGAATTAGATGGTGCCCTATTTAAAGTGAATGTTGTTGTCTCTAATGCTTAACCCCAAAACGATAGTGGAAAATCGATAAGAGACATCATAGTACGCACCATATCCATTAGAGTATGACTACGACGTTCGGACACACCATCACACTATGGTGTTCCAGGTGGCGTGAGTTGTGAAACAACTTTCACATTGTCTTAAGTTGTATACAAAACTTGTAACTCAGATATTCACCTCCACGATCATATCGTAGACATTTTTATCTTCTTGTCACGATGATCTTAGACTTCACTCTGAATTTGTTTGAACTTTTCAAACATTTTAGACTTGTGTTTCATTAAGTAAATATACTCATATCCACTCAAATCATCAGTGAAGGTAAGAAAATAACGATATCCACTACATGTTACAACACTCATTGGACCGCATACATCAACATGTATTTTCTCCAATAAGTTACTAGCCCGCTCCATCATACCGGAAACGGGGTCTCAGTCATCTTGCCTAAGAGGCATGGTACGCATGTCGCAACCGATTCGAAATCGAGTGAGTCCAAAGATCCATCAGTATGGAGTTTCTTCATGCGCTTTACACCAATATGACCTTCAGCGGCAGTGCCACAAGTATGTGGTACTATCATTATCAATTTTGCATCTTTTATGAACATGTGTATTACTACGATCGAGATTCTATAAACCATTCACATTGGGTGCATGACCATTGAAGGTATTATTCATGTAAACAGAATAACCATTATTCTCTAACTTAAATGAATAACCGTATTGCAATAAACACGATCTAATCACGTTCATGCTCAACACAAACACCAAATAACATTTATTTAGGTTCATCCCTAATCCCGAGATAGTGTGCGATGGTGATCACATCAACCTTGGAAACACACACATCGTCACCTCACCCTTAGCTAGCCTCCGTTTATTCCATAGCTTTTATTTCGAGTTACTAACATTTAGCAACCGAACCGGTATCCAATACCCAGGTGCTACTAGGAGTACTAGCAAGGTACACATCAATAACACATATATCAAATATGCTTCTGTCGATGTTGCCAGCTTTCTTATCTACCAAGTATCTAGGGTTGTTCCACTTCAGCGATCGTTCTCCTCATAACAGAAGCACCTAGTCTCAGGTTTGGGTTTAACCTTGGGTTTCTTCACTGGAGCAGCAACTGACTTGCCATCCATGAAGTTTCCCTTCTTGCCCTTGCCCTTTGTGAAACTAGTGGTTTTACTAACCATCAACACCTGATGCTCCTTCTTGATTTCTACCTTCGCGGTGTTAAACATCGCGAACAGCACAGGGATCATCTTATCCATCCCTGGCATGTTATAGTTCATCACGAAGTTCTAGTAGCTAGGTGGCAGTGACTTGGAGAACTATATTAATCACTATCTTATCTGGAAGATAAACTCCCACTCGATTCAAGTGATCGTAGTACCCAGACAATCTGAGCACATGCTCACTGATTGAGCTATTCTCCTTCATCTTGCAGGCAAAGAATATTGTTGGAGGTCTCATACCTCTCAACGCGGGCATGAGCCTGAAATCCCAATTTCAGCTCTTAGAACATCTCATATGTTCCGTGACATTCAAAATGTTTTGGAGCCTCAATTCTAAGCCGTATTGCATGACGCACTGAACTATCAAATAGTCATCAGAACGTGCCTGTCAGATGTTCAAAACATCTACAGACGACGCTTGAGGGGGTGGAGCATTGAGCGGTGCATTAAGGACATAAGCCTTCTATGCAGTAATGAGGACAATCCTCAGACCACGGACCCAGTCCGCATTATTGCTACCATCATCTTTCAACTTACTTTTCTCTAGGAACGTATCAATAAAACAAGGGAGCTACAGCGTGAGCTATCTACAACATAATTTGCAAAGACACTTTGACTATGTTCATGATAATGAAGTTCATCTGATGAACTCCCACTCAGATAGACATCCCTCTAGCCATCTAAGTGATACATGATCCGAATCGACTAGGACGTGTCCGATCATCATGTGAGACGGACTAGTCATCAACGGTGAATATCTCTATGTTGATCGTATCTTCTATACGACTCATGTTCGACCTTTCGGTCTTCCGTGTTCCGAGGCCATGTCTGTACATGCTAGGCTCATCAAGTCAACCTAAGTGTTTTGCATGTGTAAATCTGGCTTACACCCGTTGTATTCGAACATTAGAATCTATCACACCCGATCATCACGTGGTGCTTCGAAACAACGAACCTTCGCAACGGTGCACAGTTAGGGGGAACACTTTCTTGAAATTTTAGCGAGGGATCATCTTATTTATGCTACCGTTGTTCTAAGCAAATAAGATGTAAACATGATAAACATCACACGCAAATCATAAAGTGACATGATATGGCCAATATCATTTTGCTCCTTTTGATCTCCATCTTCGGGGCACCATGATCATCATCGTCACCGGCATGACACCATGATCTCCATCATCATGATCTCCATCATCGTGTCTTCATGAAGTTGTCTCGCCAACTATTACTTCTACTACTATGGCTAACGGTTAGCAATAAAGTAAAGTAATTACATGGCATTTTCATTGACACGCAGGTCATACAATAAATTAAGACAACTACTATGGCTCCTGCCGGTTGTCATACTCATCGACATGCAAGTCGTGATTCCTATTACAAGAACATGATCAATCTCATACATCACATATATCATTCATCACATCCTTTTGGCCATATCACATCACACGGCATATGCTGCAAGAACAAGTTAGACGTCCTCTAATTGTTGTTGCAATTTTTTTTACGTGGCTGCTATAGGTTTCTAGCAAGAACATTTCTTACCTACGCCACAACCACAACGTGATATGCCAATTTCTATTTACCCTTCATAAGGACCCTTTTCATCGAATCCGATCCGACTAAAGTGGGAGAGACAGACACCCGCTAGCCACCTTATGCAACTAGTGCATGTCAGTCGGTGGAACCTGTCTCACGTAAGCGTACGTGTAAGGTCGGTCCGGGCCGCTTCATCCCACGATGCCGCCGAATCAAGATAAGACTAGTAACGGCAAGTAAATTGACAAAATCGACGCCCACAACAACTTGTGTTCTACTCGTGCAAGAAACTACGCATAGACCTAGCTCTGATACCACTGTTGGGGAACGTAGTAGTAAATCAAAAAAATTCCTACGCATCACCAAGATCAATCTATGGAGAGACTAGCAATGAGAGAGAGAGGAGTGCATCTTCATACCCTTGAAGATCGTGATGCGGAAGCGTTGCAAGAACGCGGTTGGAGGAGTCGTACACGCAGCGATTCAGATCGTGGTCGATTCCGATCTAAGCGCCGAACAACGGCGCCTCCGCGTTCAACACACGTGCAGCCCGGTGACGTCTCCCGCGCCTTGATCCAGCAAGGAGGAGGGAGAGGTTGGGGAAGACAACTCCAGCAGCAGCACGACGGCATGGTGGTGTTGGAGCAGCGTGGTTCTCCAGCAGGGCTTCGCCAAGCACTACGAAAGACGAGGAGGTGGAGAGGTAGGGCTGCACCAAGAGGGAGAGAGATTCTAGTCCCTGGCAGCCCCAAAACCCCAACTATATATAGGAGGAGGGGAGGGGGGTGCGCCCCCTCTAGGGTTCCCACCCTAGGGGGGGCGGCAGCCCTAGATGGGTTGGAGGGGGGCGGCCAAGAGGGGGAGAGAGGGGGGCGCGCCCTAGGGTGGGCCTTAGGCCCATCTGCGCCTAGGGTTTCCCCCTTCTCCCCTATTGCTGCGCCTTGGGCCTTTGGTGGGAGGCGCACCAGCCCACTCAGGGGCTGGTCCCTTCCCACTCTTGGCCCATGCAAGCCTCCGGGCTGGTGGCCCCACCCGGTGGACCCCCGGAACCCTTCCGGTGATCCCGGTACATTACCGGTGACGCCCGAAACACTTCCGGTGACCAAAACCTCACTTCCTATATATTATTCTTTACCTCTGGACCATTCCGGAACTCCTCGTGACGTCCGGGATCTCATCCGGGACTCCGAACAACATTCGGTAACCACGTACAAACTTTCCCTATAACCCTAGCGTCACCGAACCTTAAGTGTGTAGACCCTACGGGTTCGGGAGGCATGTAGACATGACCGAGACATCTCTCCGGTCAATAACCAACAGCGGGATCTGGATACCCATGTTGGCTCCCACATGTTCCACGATGATCTCATCGGATGAACCACGATGTCGGGGATTCAACTAATCCCGTACACAATTCCCTTTGTCTACCGGTATGATACTTGCCCGAGATTCGATCATCGGTATCCCTATACCTTGTTCAATCTCGTTACCGGCAAGTCTCTTTACTCATTCCGTAACGCATGATCCCATGGCTAACTCTTTAGTCACATTGAGCTCATTATGATGATGCATTACCGGGTGGGCCCAGAGATACCTCTCCGTCATACGGAGTGACAAATCCCAGTCTCGATTCGTGCCAACCCAACAGACACTTTCGGAGATACCTGTAGTGCACCTTTATGGTCACCCAGTTACGTTGTGATGTTTGATACACCCAAAGCATTCCTATGGTATCCGGGAGTTGCACAATCTCATGGTCTAAGGAAATGATACTTGACATTAGAAAAGCTTTAGCAGACGAACTACACGATCTAGTGCTACGCTTAGGATTGGGTCTTGTCCATCACATCATTCTCCTAATGATGTGATCCCGTTATCAATGACATCCAATGTCCATGGTTAGGAAACCATAACCATCTATTGATCAACGAGCTAGTCAACTAGAGGCTTACTAGGGACATGCTGTGATCTATGTATTCACACATGTATTACGGTTTCCGGTTAATTCAATTACAGCATGAACAATAGACAATTATCATGAACAAGGAAATATAATAATAACCATTTTATTATTGTCTCTAGGGCATATTTCCAACAATTTTATCATGTTGGAAACATAGAGAGGTGGAGATGTAGTTCCTCTCTCATAATAATTGCAAGTAGGAGCAGCAAGCACATGCATATTATATTTTCAAAATTATCATGTGTAATGGTAGAAGGCAACCCATCAATATAATCCTTAATAAAAGCAAACTTCTCCGATATAGTATAGTTTGGAGAATTCAAAAAGATAATAGGACTATCATGTGTGGGTGCAATAGCAACAATTTCATTCTTAACATAAGGTACTATAGCAAGTTCATCTCCATAAGCATAATTCAAATTGGCATCCTGGCCACAAGCATAGCAATCATCAAGTTCATCAGAAAAGGATATTTCAAATGAATCAACGGGATCATAGCAACTATCATAGCATTCATCCTTCGGTAAGAACGAAGGGACATTAAACAATGTATGAGTTGAAGAGTTACTCTCATTAGAAGGTGGGCACGGGTAGCAAATCCGTTCTTCCTTCGTTTGTTCTTCACTCTCCTCATCATCTTTTTCATCCAATGAGCTCATAGTTTCATCAATTTCTTCTTCCATAGACTACTGCAAAATATTAGTCTCTTCTTGGACAGTGGAGAAGTCCTCAATATATGGTTTAATATAAGCATTAGAAGAATAATTTTCATAGCAATATTTAAGTATTCAAAAATTTCAGATTTGTAAAGAGTAGCATCATACTTTTCAATCAAAGAAGCAATTTCATAAGCACCCTTAAAGCAACGAATTGTTCAATTTGTTCAATATCAGAGTAATTATAAACACCCTTGGCATAAGAAGATAAAATTCCATTATCCTTAAACTCACATTGGAAGGGAAGGTGTTTTTTAGGATCTTCAGAACAACAAGTAAAATCATGTATTTCGCATAAATTCAAAGCATAGCAATACAAACTATTAATATGATGCCATAAAAGTTTCCCTTTTGAGATAAGCGGTGTCGCACAAAATAAGCATGCTCATTTAATGATTTTCCCTCAACTAAGCCAGTTGGGGTTTCAGCACGAGCACCTAGGGATCGAAGATGATCCAAGTAGAAAGCTTCAGTAGTATGATAGATTTTGGGTGGTTCTTCAACCATGGGTTTAGTAGGTACAACTAATTTTTTTGGTATTTTGTGTTTTCTATCCATAACTAGAGATAGAAAACAAGAGCACAAAATAAAATCTACTTAGTGATAAAGCAAACAAGCACACATGAGAATATTCACCCCACGCAATTGCTCCCCGGCAACGGCGCCAGGAAAAGGTCTTGATAACCCACAAGTATAGGGGATCATTTGTAGCCTTTTCGATAAATTAGAGTGTCGAACCCAACGAGGAGCTAAAGGCAGAAAAAATATTCCCTCAAGTTCTATCGACCACCGATACAACTCTACGTACACTTTACATTTGCTTTACCTAGAACAAGTATAAAACTATTTGGTAGGTGAAAGGATAAGTTTGCAAGAATAAAACTAGAAGTACTTTGCAAGAATAAAACTACGAGTAAAATGCAAGACAATAAAAGTAGATAGATTTTGTCAACAAGAAAGTCATTTGTCCCTAGGTGATCGATAACTAAACCGGTGATGATTGTTGCAATTTTATATGAGGGAGAAGCATTTGCTAACATACTTTCTCTACATGGATCATATGCACTTATGATTGGAACTCTAGCAAGCATCCACAACTACTAAAGATCATTAAGGTCGTAAAACCCAACCATAGCATCAAGTATCAAGTCCTCTTTATCCCATACGCAATGACCCCCAAACTCAGGTATGTGCTTCTGTCACTCACGCCACCCACCATAAGCGAACCATGAATGTATTGCAACACCCTACAGAGGGGATCCCTCCGTTGGCACAACACGGAGGGCACCGTAGGACAGCACCAAAATAAAATATACAACTCAAACCAATCATGATCATCTATCAACCCATAGGACAAAACGGATCTACTCAAACATCATAAGATAGCCATAGATCATTGGGAAATAATATATAGCGTTGAGCACCATGTTTAAGTAGATATTACAGCGGAGAGAAGAGGTGTTAGACCGCTGCATAGAGGGGGAGAGATTTGGTGTTGACGTCGGCTAAGTTGTTGGTGTAGATCGCAGTCATGATGATTGCCCCGGCGGCGCTCCGGCGCCACCGGGAGAGAGGGGAGAGAGCCCCCCTCCTTCTTCTTCTTCCTTGGCCTCCCCCTAGATGGGACGAGAGTTCCCCCTCTGGTCCATGGCCTCCATGGCGTCGGAAGGGTGGGAGCTCCTCCGAGATTGGATCTCCCTCTCTGTTCTCTTCTGTTTCGCATTTTTGTTTTTTGTCCCTTCACCGTTTCTTAAATTCCCGGAGATTCGTAACTCTGATTGCGCTGAAATTTTTACATGATTTTTTCCATAAATTATCTTTCTTGTGCCCGAAGAAGGGACCCAACCGACTTACAGGGACGGCACAAGACACCTGGGCGCGCCAGGGGGTGCCCAGCGCGCCCTGGTGGGTTGTGGAGGCCGTGGGCCTCCGTTTGCGTTGATTCCACCTCCCAAAATTCGCATATATTCCAAAATAATTCTCCGTAAATTTTTATCGTGTTGGGACTTTGTTTGATATGGATATTCTGTGAAACAAAAAACATGCAAGAAACAGGAACTGGCACTAGGCACTGGATCAATATGTTAGTCCAATAAATCATATAAAATGTTGCCAAAAATATGTGAAAGTTGTATAATATTGGCATGAAATAATCAAAAATTATAGATACGATGAAGACGTATCAGAGGTGTATCAGGGGGACATAAGGATTACCCCAGCCCCCAGTCCGGCTAACATTTTGGAGCCGTCAAAGTACATTGTCCAGTGTGTGTACGTACTATATGCCCGAGGGAGTTCGGACTCTGTCCATTCAGCCAGAAAATCAGCGAGTACCTGAGATTTAACAGCTCGGCATGGCTTATACACGATTTCGAAGGGAAGGAGCTCGATGGCCCATTTGGCGATATGGCATGTGGCGCCCCTATTATTGATAATGTCATTCAGGGGTACCTCGGATGCGACCGTGACCGAACACTCTTGAAAGTAGTGTCGAAGTTTTCAGGACGCCATAAAGACTGCGTAGGCTATTTTTTGATAGTGTGGATATCAGGATTTGCACGGAGTGAGCACTTCCAATACATAGTAGACAGGTTTCTGCACCCGGAACTTGTGACCTTCTGCCTCTCGCTCCACCACGAGCACCGCGCTCACGACCAGATTCGTGGCCGAGATGTATAGTAGCATATGTTCGCCGATGCCAGGTACTGTCAATATGGGATTGCTTGCTAGTAGTGTTTTTATCTCCTCTAGTGCGGCAGTTGCCTCATCTGTCCATTCGAAATTTTTGGTCTTTTTGAGCAATATGTAGAGCGGCAGGGCTTTTTCTCCGAGACGGGAGATGAAGCAACTCAAAGCTGCAACGCAACCTGCCAGCTTCTGGACGTGTTTAAGCTCTGTGGGTATTGCCAGCTGGGATAAGACCCGGATTTTAGCCGGATTGGCCTTTATCCCTTTATGGGAGACAATGAATCCGAGCAGTTTTCCGGTGGGAACTCCGAAGACGCATTTATCCAGGTTGAGCCATATATCATAGGCTCAGAAGTTCTTGAAGGTCTGGCGGAGGTCTTCTACCAGCTGGCTGACGTGTTTGGTTTGGATGACCATGTTGTCGACGTATGCTTCAACTGTGTTGCCGATTTGGTTTTCTAGGCATGTTTGAATCATGCGTTGGTATGTGAAGCCTACGTTTTTCAATCCAAAATGCATTGTGTTGAAGCAGAAGGGCTCGTAGGGGGTGATGAAGGCAGTTGCTGCTTGGTCGGAGTCCTTCATCTTGATTTGATGATATCTGGAGTAGGCATTGAGGAAGCACAGTGAGTCGTGTCCGGAAGTGGCGTCGATAATCTGGTCTATGCAAGGCAGAGGGAAGGGATCCTTCGGGCAGACTTTATTGACGTCATTATAGTCGATGCATAGCCGCCAGGATTTGTCCTTTTTGGGCACCATGACCAGGTTTTCCAACCACTCGGGGTGTTTTATTTCTCTGATGAATCTGGCTTCAAGTAATTTGGCTAGCTCTTCCCCCATAGCTTGATGCTTGGGTTCGGAGAATCGTCGAAGCACCTGTTTGACTGGCTTGAAGCCTCTAATTATGTTTAGGTTGTGCTCCGCCAGTCTCCGCGGGATTCCCGGCATATCCGAAGGATGCTAGGCGAATATGTCCCAATTCTTGCATAGGAATGTGCGTAACGCCTCATCGATCGCGGGGTCCAGCTGGGCTCCAATGGTCACTGTTTTGTTGGGGTCCGTTGGATGCACTTGGAATTTAATGGTCTCGTCAGCTGGCTTAAAGGATGTGGACTTGGGCCTCTTGCTGAGGGTGCCATCATTCCGATCCACCATTGTGCGGAGTGTGGTTAGTTCCTCAGCTGCCAGGGCCTCGGAGAATGTTTCGAGGGTGAGAGATGATGTTTTGTTCTCGGCCCGAAGGGCTCTATTCGGATCGTTCACGATTGTTATCACGCCATTGGGCCCTGGCATTTTTAGTTTCATGTACCCGTAATGTGGTACAGCCTGAAACCTTGAGAATGCCTCACGTCCTAACAGGGCGTGGTATCCGCTATGGAAGGGCACAATGTGGAAGAGCAACTCTTCTGACCTGTAGTTCTCCGGAGTGCCGAATACTACATCCAGGGTGATGCGTCCGGAGCAGCGTGCCTCTCGGCCTGGGATAATTCCTTGAAATGTGTTCGGCTCTGCTCGACTCGGGATCTGTCGAACTGCATTTTATCAAGGGTATCCTCGTAAATGAGGTTTAAACCGCTACCTTCGTCCATAAGTACCTTGGTTAGTCTAAAGCCGTCCACTATAGGGTCGAGGACTAATGCGGCGGGTGCTCGGACGAAGCGGCCCCTTGGTTCATCTTCCTCGTCGAAAGTAATTGATGTGTCAGCCCAGGAGTTTGTGGCTGTGACTTGGTGGACTTAGCTAAGCTCTCGAAGGGCCTCTTTTCCTCTCATTGTTTGAGGAGAAAGTTTCATTGACATCAGGATGTCATCCTCTCCGTATGAGGGTGATCTTCTACTGGGGTGTATGAGTCTGAGGATAGATTCGTCGCTCTTTGCCACCTGCCTGACCACCCAACAAGCTCGAAGCCTGTGGGTTGGGTTTGTATTAAGTAAGGCCGAGTGTATGGGGCATGGTTTGTCCAGTAGCACTTCCAAGGCTGTCCTGGGTCTTGTGAGAGATCGAGTCTTCTTTTCAGCGGGCTCGTGTTCGGGCGACCGTCGTGAGTATATGTGCTTTGCCTGAGATTTTCTTGGTTGCTCAGTGTGGGTTGACTCCATCCGCATTTGTTGTGCCTTCCAGGTGCTTTCCATGGCGCAATATTTATGAACCAGGTCCAGTAACTCGGCAAAGCTTTGCACGTGGTGGCAGGTTAAGGCGTTCAAGACACCCATATCCTGGCAGTTGAACCGAAAGGCTACTATTGCTTCTTGATCGCAGCAATCCATCATGTTGTTCTTCACCAGGAGGAATCTGGCCCAGTTGTGATGGACTGTTTCTCCGGGCTGCTGCTTAACATACATCAGATCCCATGCGACATGGCTTCCGGAGTCTAGGGTGTGTGCCGCGTGGTGGGTGGGTGGGAAAAAACTGCATGCTTCAGCCGGTGGCATATCCGGGGTTTTAGAGGCAACATTGGATATCTCGAGGACACCCGGTATGCCGAGTGCGGATGCCGAATTGTCCGGGTAATGCGGTGCAGGTTCGGGATCGTGCTCCGGATCAAGATCTAGCCCCAAGCTTTCTTCGGGGTGAAAACCAGATTCTTGGCTCGAGGCCTGGACAAGGTCGTCGCTGACCCGAACATAGTTTGTTTTAAGTTTCGGGGACTGCGAGCCTTCGGCCAACTCTTCAATGGTGGCGACAAGGTGTGTGATGGGTGGGGTACCAATTTCCTTGCTGTTGGGCTTGATCCTGATCTGTTCGTAAACCGAGGGCTGGCCGTTGGAGAGCCCCATGGCACGAATCCGGTCTAGTAGGCTGTTTAATGATGAGAGATTCGTAGGGTTCATGCTCCTCGCATATTCGGTGTTGATACGTAGGACTGACTCCCGGTCCTCGCATGCCGAGGATGTATGACGGCTCGAAGCTAGATCCGGAGAAGGGAGGGCGAGTCTGGCAGGGGTTGACTCCCCGTCTTCGGACGCCGAACTCCCGTTAAGGCTCAAGGACGGATCCATGGTAAGGAGGGAAGGTCCGGACAGGGTTGATTCCTGGTCTTCGGACATAGGAGTTGCTTCCGAGCTCGAAGCCGGTAGTGCGGTAAGGGCCGATCCGGAGATCAGATCGGGGAGATACCCCAAAGTCAATGCTTTGGAGGCCATGGTTGTTGCAGGTAAGGCTGAGAAGGCCATGAAGATCAGATCGCCCTGAGCGTCGGTGATGTACTCGAAGTTACCAAACTTGATCTGATGCCCAGTTGCGAAATTGTTGACCTGGTTGAGATGACCGGTCGAGTTGGCATGCAGGAAGATGCTGCCGAACGCAAAAGTTGCTCGGGGACGAAGATGCCCTCGGCGTTGACGCCGTCTTTGATGATCAGGCGAGCCACCAATCCTTCGGCGACCCAACAGCAGAACTCTCAATGAAAGCACCAATGTCGGTGTCAAAACCGACGGATCTCGGGTAGGGGGTCCCAAACTGTGGATCTTGGATCGATGGGGAACAAGGGACGCGGGACATGATATTTACCCAGGTTTGGGCCTCTCTAAGAGGTAACACCCTACGTCCTGCTTGATTATATTGCTTGTGTATATGGGGATTACAGAGTTGATCTACCACGAGATCGGATGAACTAAACCCTAAACTAGTAGGATGGCGATTGTTGTCCTAATCCCTACGGACTAAACCCTCTGGTTTATATAGACACCAGGGGTATTAGGGTTTACATATAGTCGGTTACATCAAGGGAACGCCGAATCTTCCATCCTGACTTGGAGTACACACCAAGGCACAAAAGGTCTTCGGTCCGGATACAGTGCGGCCCAACAGTACGACCTATGAGAGATAGGTCGGCAACCCGAGGACCCCCTAGTCCAGGACTCCCTCACCAGGTTCCGCCTCGAGATGGCGGCGCTTCGTCCCGAAATATTCCTTCTGATTTTTTCTAGGTCAAATGGCACCTTATAGCAGAAGATAGGCTTCGTAGGCCTACCAGGGGCCCCATAAGTCCAGGAGGCGCGCCCTAGGGGGTAGGGCACACCCCCAGGCTTGTGGCTGCCTAGTGGGCCCCCTACTGATGATTCTTTCGCAATAATTTTTATATATTCCAAAATAATTCTCCGTCAATTTTCAGATCATTTGGAGTTGTGCAGAAAACGTGTCTCCGATATAGCCCTTTCCAGTCCAGAATTCCAGCTGCCAGCAATCTCCCTCTTCATGTGAGATTTGCAAAATAAGAGAGAAAAGGCATAAGAATTGTATCTGTTAGGACTGAGAGTATATCGACCAGAGGGGGGTGAATGGGAGATTCAAATTTTCTTTCGAAAGATTTGAAACTTAACCCAAACACAGCAGCGGAATAGAGTATCGAGAGAAATGCGCTGAATCAGTTTTCTTCGTCAGAGGCATATTCATCAAGGAAAGCATTTACAACAGAGCGAGCTTGACAGATTATAGATTTAACTACAATGAGGGTTATAAAACAAGTAAACAGATGTAACAGAACGAGACATGGCATAGCTGAAACTAAGATAAATGCAACTGAAGGTTACACAAGTAAGACAGAGGTTCATACTGGCTACGAAAGAAAATAGACGAGGATTAAGATAGGAGTAAGCACAGATACACAGGATGAGGGTAAATAAACGATCAGGTAAACTGTCGGCAAAGAGCACTGATACGTCTCCAACGTATCTATAATTTTTTATTGTTCCATGCTATTATATTATCTGTTTTGGATGTTTTATATGCATTAATATGCTATTTTATATTATTTTTGGGACTAACCTATTAACCTAGGGCCCAGTGCCAGTTCCAGTTTTTTCCCTGTTTTTGAGTTTTGCAGAAAGGGAATACCAAACGGAGTCCAGACGGAATAAAACTTTCGCGATGATCTTTCTTGGACCAGAAGATAACCAGGAGACTTGGAGATGAAGTCGGAGGAGCCACGAGGCGGCCACAAGGACGGAGGACACGCCCAGGGGGGTAGGGTGCGCCCCCCACCCTTGTGGGCCCCTCGTGCACCTCCTGGCCTAATTCTTTCGCCTATATATACTCTTATATGCCCAAACCACCAGAGGCATCAATGAAAATACTTTTCCACCGCCGCAACCTTCTGTACCCGTGAGATCCCATCAAGGGGCCTTTTCCGGCATCCTGCCGGAGGGGGATTCGATCACGGAGGGCTTCTACATCAACACCATTGCCCTTTCAATGAAGTGTGAGTAGTTTACCTCAGACCTACGGGTCCATAGCTAGTAGCTAGATGCCTTTTTCTCTCTCTTTGATTCTCAATACCACGTTCTCCTCGATGTTCTTGGAGATCTATTCGATGTAATACTTTTTTGCGGTGTGTTTGCCGAGATCCAATGAATTGTGGATTTATGATCGGCTTATCTATGATTACTATTTGAATCTTCTCTGAATTCTTTTATGCATGATTTGATATCTTTGTAATTCTCTTTGAACTATCGGTTTGGTTTGGCCAACTAGATTGGTTTTTCTTGCAATGGGAGAAGTGCTTAGCTTTGGGTTCAATCTTGCGGTGTCCTTTCCCAGTGACAGTAGGGGCAGCAAGGCACGTATTGTATTGTTGCCATCGAGGATAAAAAGATGGGGTTTTTATCATATTGCTTGAGTTAATTCCTCTACATCATGTCATCTTGCTTAATGCGTTACTCCGTTCTTTATGAACTTAATACTCTAGATGCATGCTGGATAGCGGTCGATGTGTGGAGTAATAGTAGTAGATGCAGAATTGTTTCAGTCTACTTGACACGGACGTGATGCCTATATTCATGATCATTGCCTTAGATATTGTCATAACTTTGCACTTTTCTATCAATTGCTCGGCAGTAATTTGTTCACCCACCGTAATATTTTCTATCTTGAGAGAAGCTTCTAGTGAAACCTATGGCCCCCGGGTCTATTTTCCATCATATAATCTTCTACTTTTCATCATACAAGTTTCCGATCTACTATTTTGCAATCTTTTACTTTCCGATCTATAAAACAAAAATACCAAAAATATTTACTTTATCGTTTATCTATCTTTATAAGATCTCACTTTTGCAAATAACCGTGAAGGGATTAACAACCCCTTTATCGCGTTGCGTGCAAGTTGTTTGATTGTTTGTGCAGGTATTTGGTTATTTGTGCGTTGTCTCCTACTGGATTGATACCTTGGTTCTCAAACTGAGGGAAATACTTATCTCTACTTTGCTGCATCACCCTTTCCTCTTCAAGGGAAAAACCAACGCAAGCTTAAGAAGTAGCAGGAAGAATTTCTGGCACCGTTGCCGGGGAGATCTACGCCAAGTCAGGACATACCAAGTACCCATCATAAACTCTCATCTCTTGCATTATATTATTCGCCATTTGCCTCTCGTTTTCCTCTCCCCCACTTCTAAAACGATTTTCGAAAAATTTGCCTTTTTGTTTGCCTTCTTTCCGTTCGATCTTTTGTTTGCTTGTGTTACCATGTGCCTTCTTTTTGCTTGCATCTTCGCTTGCTAAAAGTTTATGGATCCTCATCCACTTGCTAATCTTTTTAAGAGATCCAATTATGATGAACCTATTGCTAGTGAGTTGAGTGCACCAGATTATCTTTATGAGGTTTTGCTTGAAATTCGTGAATCTGAAAATTGTGATGAAGTGTTGAAAGAAGAAAAATATGAAGTGATTCACGATAACTCCTTGAATGAAAAGCATGATCGCAATGATGTTATTATAAATTCCATTAATGTCAATTGTGTTAATGATATGCAAAACCCTAAGCTTGGGGATGCTAATTTTTCTATGACTACTACTTGTTGCAATGATCATGATTGGGGTGATTCTTCTTATGATCTTGAAAATTTATTTAAGCTCCATGATGAATATGAGGTTGATAATAATGTTTGCAATAATATTGAAAGTGGGTTTGGAAGAGTGTCAACTTTAGATCCCACATATTTGGAGAATATTCAATCTTATGATTTTTTTTATAAAAGTGGGTTTGGAGAGGTCATGACTTTAGTTAATGTTAATCCCACTATTTTGGAAGAGTGTCAACTTTGCATGAATGTGGATCATGTAGAGAATATTTTATGTGATAGCTATACTATTGAATTTGATTATGATCCTACATGTAATTATTATTAGAGGGGAAAATATGGATGTAGAAATTTTCATGTCACTAAATTGCCTTTCGTTATGTTGAGATTGCTATTGTTTCTTTCTTCTTCCTTGCATATGCTAGTTTTTGCTTTCCTTGATAATTTGATTGCCTATAAGATGCCTATGCATAGGAAGTATGTTATACTTAGATGTGTTTTTCACATGCTACATGATGCTCTTTTCGTGTTTCAATTGCTATCTTTCATATGAGCAACATTGAAATTATCAATGCCTAGCTAAAAGGCTTTAAAGAAAAGCGCTTGTTGGGAGACAACCCAATATTTTTCCTTGCTGTTTTTAAATAAATAATTCATATAGCCTCTGGTTAGATGTGGTTTTGTGTTTTAATTAGTGTTTGTGCCAAGTAAGATCTTTGGGATGGCTTACGATGATAGTTCATTTGATCTTGCTGAAAAACAGAAACTTTTTCGTCCAGTAACAGAATTGTTTAAATTCACTGGAGCGTGGAAAAACCCTGAATTTTTTACACAGGATTTATATACAAATTTTCTCTATTTTCCTAATTTTTAAAAAAATTTGGAGTTATATAAGTATTATAACAATTCGGATCGTCTCAGACTGTTCTGTTTTTGACAGATTCTGTTTTCTTTGTGTTGTTTGCTTATTTTGATGAATCTATGGGTAGTATCGGGGGGTATGAACCATGGAGAAGTTGGAATACAGTATATATTACACCAATATAAATAAAGAATGAGTTCACAACAGTACCAAAAGTGGTGATTTATTTTCTTATACTAACGGAGCTTATGAGATTTTCTGTTGAGTTTTGTGTTGTGAAGTTTTCAAGTTTTGGGTAAGGGTTTGATGGACTATGGAATAAGGAGTGGCAAGAGCCTAAGCTTGGGGAATACCAAGGCACCCCAAGATAATATTCAAGTATAACCAAGAGCCTAAGCTTGGGGATGCCCCGGAAGGCATCCCCTCTTTCGTCTTCGTCTATCGGTAACTTTACTTGAGGCTATATTTTTATTCACCACATGATATGTGTTTTGCTTGGAGCGTCTTGTATGATTTGAGTCTTTGATTTTTAGTTTGCCACAATCATCCTTGCTGTACACACCTTTTGAGAGGGACACGCATGAATCGTGATTTATTAGAATACTCTATGTGCTTCACTTATATCTTTTGAGCTAGGCAATTTTGCTCTAGTGCTTCACTTATATCTTTTTAGAGCACGGCGGTGGCTTTATTTTATAGAAATTATTGAACTCTCATGCTTCACTTATATTATTTTGAGAGTCTTTAAACAGCATGGTAATTTGCTTTGGTTATAAATTTAGTCCTAATATGATAGGCATCCAAGAGGGATATAATAAAAACTTTCATATAAAGTGCATTGAATACTATGAGAAGTTTGATTCCTTATGATTGTTTTCAGATATAAAGATGGTGATATTAGAGTCATGCTAGTGAGTAATTGTGAAATTGAGAAATACTTGTGTTGAGGTTTGTGATTCCCGTAGCATGCACGTATGGTGAACCGTTATGTGATGAAGTTGGAGCACGATTAATTTATTGATTGTCTTCCTTATGAGTAGCGGTCGGGGACGAGCGATGGTCTTTTCCTACCAATCTATCCCCCTAGGAGCATGCGCGTAATACTTCGTTTTGATAACTAATAGATTTTTGCAATAAGTATGTGAGTTCTTTATGACTAATATTGAGTCCATGGATTATACGCACTCTCACCCTTCCACCATTGCTAGCCTCTCTAGTGCCACGCAACTTTCGCCGGTACCATACACCCACCATATACCTTCCTCAAAACAGCCACCATACCTACCTATTATGGCATTTACATAGCCATTCCGAGATATATTGCCATGCAACTTTCCACCGTTTCGTTTATTATGACACGTTCCATCATTGTCATATTGCTTTGCATGATCATGTAGTTGACATCGTATTTGTGGCAAAGCCACCGTTCATAATTATTTCATACATGTCACTCTTGATTCATTGCACATCCCAGTACACCGCCAGAGGCATTCATATAGAGTCATATTTTGTTCTAAGTATTGAGTTGTAATTCTTGAGTTGTAAGTAAATAAAAGTGTGATGATCTTCATTATTAGAGCATTGTCCCATGTGAGGAGAAGGATGATGGAGACTATGATTCCCCCACAAGTCGGGATGAGACTCCGGACGAAAAAAAAAGAGAGAAGGCCCACATATAAAAAAAATGAGAGAAGGCCCAAATAAAAAAAATGAGAGAAAAGAGAGAAGGGGCAATGTTACTATCCTTTTACCATACTTGCGCTTCAAAGTAGCACCATGATCTTCATGATAGAGAGTCTCCTATGTTGTCACTTTCATATACTAGTGGGAATTTTAATTATAGAACTTGTCTTGTATATTCCAATGATGGGCTTCCTCAAAATTGCCCTAGGTCTTCGTGAGCAAGCGAGTTGGATGCACACCCACTTAGTTTTTTTTTTTTTGAGCTTTCATAAACTTATAGCTCTAGTGCATCCATTGCATGGCAATCCCTACTCACTCACATTGATATCTATTGATGGGTATCTCCATAGCCCGTTGATACGCCTAGTTGATGTGAGACTATCTCCTTCTTTTTGTCTTCTCCACAACCACCTTCTATTCCACCTATAGTGCTATGTCCATGGCTCATGCTCATGTATTGCGTGAAAGTTGAAAAAGTTTGAGAACATCAAAAGTATGAAACAATTGCTTGGCTTGTCATCGGGGTTATGCATGATTTAAATACTTTGTGTGATGAAGATGGAGAATAGCCAGACTATATGATTTTGTAGGGATAAGCTTTCTTTGGCCATGTTATTTTGAGAAGACATAATTTTCTTGTTAGTATGCTTGAAGTATTATTGTTTTTATGTCAATATTAAACTTTTGTTTTGAATCATACGGATCTGAACATTCCTGCCACAATAAAGAAATTACATGGATAAATATGTTAGGTAGCATTCCACATCAAAAATTCTGTTTTTATTATTTACCTACTCGAGGACGAGTAGCAATTAAGCTTGGGGATGCTTGATACGTCTCCAACGTATCTATAATTTTTCATTATTCCATGCTATTATATTATCTGTTTTGGATGTTTTATATGCATTAATATGCTATTTTATATTATTTTTGGGACTAGCCTATTAACCTAGGGCCCAGTGCCAGTTCCTGTTTTTTCCCCTGTTTTTGAGTTTTACAGAAAAGGAATACCAAATGGAATAAAACTTTCGCGATGATCTTTCTTGGACCAGAAGGAAACTAGGAGACTTGGAGATGAAGTCGGAGGAGCCACGAGGCGGCCACAAGGACGGAGGGCGCGCCCAGGGGGGTAGGGTGCCCCCCACCCTTGTGGGGCCCTCGTGCACCTCCTGACCTAATTCTTTCGCCTATATATACTCTTATATGCCCAAACCACTAGAGGCATCCACGAAAATACTTTTCCACCGCCGCAACCTTCTGTACCCATGAGATCCCATCTAGGGGCCTTTTCCGGCGTCCTGCCAGAGGGGGATTCGATCACGGAGGGCTTCTACATCAACACCATTGCCCTTCCAATGAAGTATGAGTAGCTTACCTCAGACCTACGGGTCCATAGCTAGTATCTAGATGGCTTTTTCTCTCTCTTTGATTCTCAATACCACGTTCTCCTCGATGTTCTTGGAGATCTATTCGATGTAATACTTTTTTGCGGTGTGTTTGCCGAGATCCGATGAATTGTGGATTTATGATCAGCTTATCTATGAATACTATTTGAATCTTCTCTGAATTCTTTTATGCATGATTTGATATCTTTGTAATTCTCTTCGAACTCTCGGTTTGGTTTGGCCAACTAGATTGGTTTTTTTTGCAATGGAAGAAGTGCTTAGCTTTGGGTTCAATCTTGCGGTGTCCTTTCCCAGTGACAGTAGGGGCAGCAAGGCACGTATTGTATTGTTGCCATCAAGGATAAAAAGATGGGGTTTTCATCATATTGCTTGAGTTAATTCCTCTACATCACGTCATCTTTCTTAATGCGTTACTCCGTTCTTTATGAACTTAATACCCTAGATGCATGCTGGATAACGGTCGATGTGTGGAGTAATAGTAGTAGATGCAGAATCGTTTCGGTCTACTTGACACGGATGTGATGCCTATATTCATGATCATTGCCTTAGATATCGTCATAACTTTGCGCTTTTCTATCAATTGCTCGGCAGTAATTTGTTCACCCACCGTAATATTTTCTATCTTGAGAGAAACCTCTAGTGAAACCTATGGCCCCCGGGTCTATTTTCCATCATATAATCTTCTACTTTTCATCATACAAGTTTCCGATCTACTATTTTGCAATCTTTTACTTTCCGATCTATAAAACAAAAATACCAAAAATATTTACTTTATCGTTTATCTATCTCTATCAGATCTCACTTTTGCAAATAACTGTGAAGGGATTGACAACCCCTTTATCGCGTTGGGTGCAAGTTGTTTGATTGTTTGTGCAGGTATTTGGTGATTTGTGCGTTGTCTCCTACTAGATTGATACCTTGGTTCTCAAACTGAGGGAAATACTTATCTCTACTTTGCTGCATCACCCTTTCCTCTTCAAGGGAAAAACCAACGCAAGCTCAAGAAGTAGCAAGCACGAATGAAAACTACTGAATGAAATGTAGTAGAGAAGATTTAACCAGTGGTGCTCGATGGCGACAAGAGATTTGGTAGACCAGTTCACCCTTCTACCAAAGGGCTACGTCTGGTTGGAGGGGTTGTGATTTAACACGAAAGATAAACTCTCTTCACCCTATTCTCCTTCAACGCAGAGCTGATCAGACTCAGGTTGATTTCACTCATGGTAGATCCTTGTCGGCGATCTCCAAACCTTTGGTCGACCTTCGCGAACCACAATCACTCTTGGTTGCTGAAGATCAGGCTCGATGAAGACAACAACTCTTCAACACTCAAAGCCAAACCTATCCATCTAGAGAGTGTGCAGCTCTCAAGAGTAATAGGTACAAGAACTCTCACTCAGAACTACTGTGATGCTAAACCACTGTCTAAGTTTGGGCTCTTGGTTTTCTCTCATTGGATCTTAAACTCAAATCACTCGGAGAGGGGTTGCTCAAATCAATCTTCTCAGAAATCTCAAGCGGAGCAGCCAACGATCAAAGTTGGAGCGGGGTGGCTATTTATAGCCGCAGCCTTCCCAGATGGGAAATGACCAAATTGGACATTGGCCTCAGCCAATGGCCGAAAGACACGATTGCAACGGTCGGATTTGAGCACAACGGTAACATAACTCCTCGATCTGAGGAAAATCTCTCGCAGCGAAGAAGATCACAGTCTCTTGCTGGCAAGTATTTACTCGGAACACAAAGAGATTTCTCTCACATCTTTCATAGGTTGTGGCTAAGCATCACAGCTGATCTAAGCATCGAGAACCTATACCCATCTTAATAGTATGGAGGTCCTATGACTCGACAGACTGAAAGAAGAAGAAAAGAAATGAATGCTACGTCTTCACTTTGTCTTCGACTTCAATCACAGCAGTCAATTTCTTCGGACGACAGTATCGAAACAAAAGCTTCGCTTCAGCAGTAAACTTTCGAGGGGTCGATTTCTTCACATTAATCTTCTCGACTCTATCACTTCAACAAATATAGCTTGTTCTTCTCTGCAGCGCAGATATGCTTCAGTAAAGTTCCTCGAACTCAGCACCGGAGACAGCATTCTCTTCGGTTGTGTATGGACTTTTCTCTCTGTGTGAAATTGCAAACAAATTAGTCCATACCTGTTTCTGTCAATAATCTCCAAAACACAAGGTAGGCAGATATTGCACCAACAATCTCCCCCTTTTTGGATGATTGTTGACAAAACAGATCACATCGAATGATAGATAATGAAAGGAATGTAATGCGAAGGATAATGAAAGACGAGAGAAGATTGCGAAGACAAGATATTCTCCCCCTTAAGATATGCTTCGGTTCGGGAAGATATGTTTCTCTTCGTATGAGTGTCATTGACAACAGATTTCATACTAGATTTCGTTCAATGCACTCGACGGTGTCTGAGGTAGTTCCTGTCACAAAAACTTCGACAAGGGTTTAGATGTGAAACAAACATAGTGAGATTTGTGACATGGATACGTCATGAAAGTTTTCTCAGAACACAGTTTGAATCCACACAAGATATAGTTTTCCTGCATGTTAGATATTCAATATGATCAAAGCAGGATCATCGAATAATTCATTGCTCAGAGTGGATAGGATTTGAAGGTGATTTTCCAGCAAAAGAGATGACGCAAAAGATATTTGTGAGGAAAAACACTTTGTCAATCATATAGATGACTTTAGCTTCCTGCAAGGTTAGATAATGATAGATAGCAATAAGAGCATATCCAACCACAATAGTTACAACTGCTTCTCCGCGGAGCAGTTGTATGTCCCTGTAAGATAAAAGATTTCCTATGATAATCAATCAGAGAATAAACATTCGAAGGCACCTGCAGAAAAAAAAATGCGAAGCAAAAAGTATTGTAGGCGGGGGTTATTAACATTACATGACGATCGAGTGTTTCAGCACCACATGCGGTGCGATAAGGTTCTTGAAGCAAATTGTTCGAAGAGAAACCAAATGAAAGTTCGAAGCAAACACCCTGCAAACCCCGATAAACTATCACTCGATGTTACTCTCCCCCTTTTTGTCAACAAGTGTCGAAAAGGAAAGAGAGAACACACGAGGAATTACTCCGTGGGAGAATCTTCTGAGTCAAAGTTGAAACCACTTGAAGAACCAGAGTCAGAAGAATGCGGAATGGTCGAGGCAGAAGCAGGAGTAGTAGCCTTGGCTTTGAGGGGCTTCGAGGGATGTGCATCTGGCTTGTAGATACGAGTGCCGGCAGTGTCTTTGATTTCATCATCATGGTTAACAAACAGCAGATCCATTGAAGCAGAATGTTGTGGGAGCTCTGGAGTTTGTCTTCGGACACGCGGTACTGCAAGCAAGTCCAGATATTCATAGTCTTTGAATAGGCCCTTCTTGGCTAGATCCTTGTGAGAGTAATGCTTTCTCAGCAAGGTCCATGATCTCTTCCTTGCTTCCTTCTCATGCAGAAGAATTTGCCGGTGTGTGATTATGAAGCATATTCACATTGGTACAGCGAGGTGCTATACAAACGGTTTTTAACCCCTTTCCGCAACGGTGTTTGGAACCGTCGCCAAGCAAGTGACTGTGATAGGGGGGTCCTTCCCACACGACCCAGAAACCATCGGGGATAGGGAGCCTTGATGCATACAGTTGTCCCTATAAAACTGTTTCTGATATCTCGAATATCCCAAACGCTTCATCCTTGCTACTCGTTTGTGCTCGCATTGCCATCGCAATCGGAGTTCTGTGGTTTTACCTAAAACCAGGCGCAGTCCAGGCACATTCCAGGCATGGGAGTTTTCCAGGCACATACCAAACTGGCTCTACGTTTACGATGCCTGGCACATCACAAACAGTTCATGATTGTAAACCGTGTACGATAGGTCGACAATCACACACATTTAGTTTTCCCGCACCGTTTGTGATATTGTCTGACATCACACACGCTTTGCAAATGGCAACTATGTGCATGGTTACACATGTTTCCTCTCCGTGAACCGTGTCGGATTATGATGTATATCTCACACGCTGTGCTTTATAGACCGTGTGCGCCGTAATGACCTGCAGACCGTAATTTCACCCTAATTTAATTGCTGCTATTTAAAATTGTACCTAATTTGAACTTGAAAGTAGGCTATAACTTTATTTATATCCATCAAGTTCAAACAACCAATGCATTATTCGATTCACAGGTACATATGTTCAAGAATTACATAAGCACTAAATAAAGAATGATGAACCAGGGTTCTATACTTGTACTATTACAGATGGTAAAGAAAGAGGCGACAGACATTCTGGTTGCTGAACAAGGTGAAGCGGACTGGCCCTATTGTGCTCTCCTGGATGCAGAAGGCACGCACGACTCTAGTCCAAACCCTTGTGATGGTCGGCCAATCATGTAGTTTGAGAGGTAATCTTGAGTAAACTGCTTCAGGATCCACTGCAAAGGAAAAAGATTCAGACATTGTCATCTAACACAACTCATTACGGGCAGTAAAAAGAAGGCTACAAAGTTCTTACTTACCATCCTGCAGTTCACTGTTGTCTTGCATAAAGTGTAAACAAATAGTTTGATTGACATCTTTTGACCCATTTTAATAACAATCTTCATCAGTTTCCTCACTTGATGCTAGTTCATGAATATATCATTGCCCCATACGCAGAAAGGGTCGAAGTGTGGATCTTTGGCAATGACATATGTACCTAAAAGCACAAAGTTAATATTAGAAGCTAAACAACAATTGCAAAATGATGTAGTACAACACTCCCTCCATCCCATTATATAAGATTTTATTACATGTATATCTAGACATCATCAGAACATTAAGGTAACACTCTTCCTTGTTGCTATGTAGCCTGGGATTGCATATTTAGTCATTTAGTACAATGCATGTTCCTATGTAGCCTCAGATATATTAAATATGGCCCTAGTTAACCTACTGGTAAATGGGTTACAGATCTACTGGTAAATGGGTTACAGATATATTCAGTGAAATGTCCGATTCGATGATTAATACCTTATTAGCCCCCAGGCTATATGGTACCAGCTACCGATATCCTGAACAGTGAGTACATATAAGCAATGTGATAAAACTAACCTCGATGGAAAACAACACTGTTCTCATTATTGTCCTGTATGAGTACATATAAAGGCATGTTAAGCACAACAGGCTAAACATCAACCAAATATATCCATGGTAGACAACATAATCTACAAATGATAGCTTCAGCGTGCAGGTTTAAGCACGCTAGTTAAGAAAAACAAGAAGTGGAAAGGTGTGTTAACCACATCAGGCATAACATTTAAAAACAAGCGAATAGTCATTCAAACTGGTATTGTGCAGGTCTAAAGTACACTAGTTATTGTTAAAAAAGAAAAGGCATGTTAACTGCAACATCCTTAACAGCAACCAAATATCATAATTCATAGTGGTATTGTTGAAACTGTTATTGATGAAATTGAACTGCACGGCAAATAGTTGCACATATAGAGCATCACATTGTGAAGAACTGAAATAAACAAGGCATAAGGCCATCTCTAGCCGATCCTTTAAAAGTTAACGGACTAAAACCCTTAGTGGATATATATATATATACTCCAGCAATTTTTGGCCGTTTCTAGTCGATCCCCTAAACTTAACGTTGTAAACTTCAATTTGATCAAGTTCAAAGCTGGTTCAACCAAAAGTAGCATCCATTCAAACATAAACATAGATAGTTTTGCATAACCAAACATAAAACATAAATTTAAACTAAACTAAACTACTTTTGGTCGAAGTGGAGGTCGAGCCAATCCTTCCTCGTCAAGCACGGTGTGACGCGAGCTGGGTCCGGGCTGATGCCGTCATCGGGTCGTTGGGGAAGACACTCCTCCACTCATCGACGTCGATCTCCTCATCCTCGCCGCCCACCTCGACGCCCTCCGCGCCGCCGTCCTCACTGCCTTCGACCTCGTCATCTGAGGAGAGCATGATAACCTCACCGCCCTCCACACCGGCAAAGATCACCCGCTCCGCCTCCACGAGCTCTAGGTACTGCCGGTGGAGCTCTTGCATGTAGGCCTCGTCGGCGGCCTCGGCCTCAAGGCGCTCCCACGCCTCGTGGTCCTCCCGCGCCATAGCCGAGCTCACCACCCCTGGCTCCGGCGGAACAAGGTTGACCGGACGTGTGCCAAAGGGGAAATTGAGCCTAGCCATCACGCCGTGGTAGCGGACCTGCCAGCGGTCGTACTCCATGGCCGCGAGCTTGGCCGTGTGGAAGCTACCGAGCCACCGGTGGGTGTGGGTCTCCCGATCCGTAATCTCAGCGACCCACCTCCCCCACCGCTGCTGCCGGACCCCGAGGTAGGACCTCATCGGTGGCCGGGCCCGAGGGAGGATAGGGAAGTCCTCGAACCAGCGTAGGGGCGTGGCGGCGGGTGGATCGGGCGACTGGCGACGGCGGATCGATAAAGAGCCCGGAGAGGATGACGGGGACACCTTGGCGGCCACCTCGCCGGCGTCGGGCGAAGAGGCCGCGATAAACCTCTTTTGGGACATTGGCTCCTCGAGCTCCCCGGCACACATGCAGAGGTTGAGGATGGAGGCGGTGGCGGCGATGGCGGTGACCTACCAATGGTTTCTAGCGAGGGAGGGGTGGTGTGTGTCTGTGTGAGCGGAGGTTTTGGGGAGTGTGTGGTGTGTGTGGAGGGGGGCAAGGTGGTGTTTGAGGAAATACCGCGCAACTGAAAATTTTACTAGGTGGGAGTAAAATGCCGGGCTACTGAAAATTTGGATCAAGGGCGAGCAGATATTTTTGAGATTGCGAGGGATGCAGAGGCGGGAGTAACAAGGCGGGGCTACTAAAAATTTGAATCAAGGGCGAGCAGATATTTTTGAGATTGTGAGGATTGCAGAGGCGGGAGTAACAAGGCGGGGCTACTGAAAATTTAAATCAAGGGTGAGCAGATATTTTTGAGATTGCGAGGGATGCAGAGGCGAGAGTAAAATGTCGGGGCTACTGAAAATTTGAATCAAGGGATTGAAGCAGAGCGGGAGTAACAGACATCGCACACGGTCCGCACATACTAATCGTGAGCTATCAAACATTAAAACCTTCCAGGCGGTAGATATTTTCGAGATTACGAGGCAGTAGATATTTTCGAGAGCGGGAGGCAAGCCTCATGGAGCCCAATCTACTGTGCTAATGTGAGTGACTGCAGGGGCACGGGCGTGGCACACGGGTAGTCTGACCGAACCGTGTCTGTTGCGTACCCAATCGCAGACGGTTTCTACATCCAACTCGTGTGCTGTTTATAAATTTGGCAAAAAGAATAACGCGGGAGAGGGTCAGAACATGAACACACTTACATGTGGACCAAATATATGTATGAAAAGGGTGGTTTGATGTTCGAATACCCAATGCACAACTTTGATGTGGCACCTGTCGCACAAAAGCACAGTATTGCTAGTCAGCCACCCCCTATGAACCCCACTTCGTGTCGGCGGTAAGGGAATCCTAGCTACAAATGCATGCCCCCAAATAGCTAGGTCTGAAATCTCACCCTACCGTAACACAAAACCTATAGGAGTCCATCATATATATGATCAAACTTCCCCTTTCGCTTCCCGACAAAGGTGGACCGTGTGCCGACCCACAAATGTGTGTTTGTGGCATGAGATGGGTGAGACCACATACGAACCACCTGCGGGTGGCCCTACTATATGTATGAAAAGGGTGTGGTGTGATATTTAACTAGCATTCACAACTTTGATGTGGCACGTGTGCCTCGCAAATTAACCGGAATTCCCCGACCCCACAGAGGTTGCAGGTAGTGCAAAGTAGACCCCCACCCCCACCCCCACACACACGTCCGGGGGAGGGCATCTCACCAAGACATACTGTAACACGGACCAAGCGGAATCCAACTTGGTCGTACAACCTCTCCAGCTCGTTGTTGGTCAATGTGATGGACGTACACACGGCCCCGCAAAATGGGCTAGCTTGTCGCCGATAACCTCGCGAGGGAGTACTGTATGAAGACAAACCCACTCTGTGCATGTGGCCCAAGTATGTATATGGAAGTGGTGTGTGTGGTGTTTGAATACCCAATGCGCAAATTAGATGTGGCACCATGCTTTGGAACCGTAAAATCCCCACACTGAGCAAGGGTTCACGACGTGTAGCTGCTACTTCTTGAGCTTGCGTTGGTTTTTCCCTTGAAGAGGAAAGGGTGATGCAACACAATAGAGGTAAGTATTTCCCTCAGTTAAGAACCAAGGTATCAATCCAGTAGGAGAAGAACGCACAAATCACCAATACCTGCACAAACAATCAAACACTTGCACCCAACGCGATAAAGGGGTTGTCAATCCCTTCACGGTAAATTGCAAAAGTGAGATCTGATAGAGATAGATAAACAAAAGATAAAATATTTTTGGGTTTTTTGGTATATAGATCTGAAAATAAAAGATTGCAAAATAGTAGATCAGAAAGTAATATGATGGAAAATAGTAGTAATATGATGGAAAATAGACCCGGGGGCCATAGGTTTCACTAGAGGCTTCTCTCATGAAGGCAAATAATACGGTGGGTGAACAATTTACTGTCGAGCAATTGATAGAAAAGCGCAAAGTTATGACGATATCCAAGGCAATGATTATGCATATAGGCATCACGTCCGTGTCAAGTAGACCGACTCCTGCCTGCATCTACTACTATTACTCCACACATCGACTGCTATCCAGCATGCATCTAGAGTATTAAGTTCATAAAGAACGGAGTAACGCCTTAAGTAAGATGACATGATGTAGAGGAATTAACTCAAGCAATATGATGAAAACCCCATCTTTTTATCCTCGATGGCAACAATAAAATACGTGCCTTGCTACCCCTACTGTCACTGGGTGAGGACACCGCAAGATTGAACCCAAAGCTAAGCACCTCTCCCATTGCAAGAAAAACCAATCTAGTTGGCCAAACCAAACCGATAATTCAAAGAGAAATACAAAGATATTAAATCATGCATAAAAGAATTCAGAGAAGATTCAAATAATATTCATAGATAAGCTGATCATAAATCCACAATTCATCGGATCTCGATAAACACACCGCAAAAGAAGATTACATCGGATAGATCTCCAAGAACATCGAGGAGAACGTTGTATTGAGAATCAAAGAGAGAGAAGGAGCCATCTAGCTACTAGCTATGGACCCGTAGGTCTGAGGTAAACTACTCACGCATCATCGAAAGGGCAATAGAGTTGATGTAGAAGCCCTCCGTGATCGATTCCCCCTCCGGTAGGATGCCGGAAAAGGCCCCAAGATGGGATCTCACGGGAACAGAAGGTTGCAGTGGTGGAAAAGTGTTTTCGTGGATTGCTCTGGTGGTTCTGGAATATATGGGTATATATAGGAGGAAGGGCTAGGCCAGAGGAGTCCCGAGGGGCCCACAAGGTGACGTTCTGACTTGGACTCCAAGTCCCCTGGGTGTCTTCTGGTCCAAGAAAAATCATCGTGAAGTTTTATTCCGTTTGGACTCCGTTCGGTATTCCTTTTCTGCGAAGCTCAAAAACAAGGAAAAAACAGAAACTGGCACTGGCACTGGGCTCTAGGTTAATAGGTTAGTCCCAAAAATAATATAAAATAGCATATTAATGCATATAAAACATCCAAAACAGATAATATAATAGCATGGAACAATCAAAAATTATAGATACATTGGAGACGTATCAAGCATCCCCAAGCTTAATTCCTGCTCGTCCTCGAGTAGGTAAATGATAAAAACAGAATTTTTGATGTGGAATGCTACCTAACATACTTATCCATGTAATTTTCTTTATTGTGGCATGAATGTTCAGATCCATAAGATTCAAAACAAAAGTTTAATATTAACATAAAAACAATAATACTTCAAGCATACTAATAAAGCAATCATGTCTTCCCAAAATAACATGGCCAAAGAAAGTTATCCCTACAAAATCATATAGTCTGGCTATGCTCCATCTTCACCACACAAATTATTCAAATCATGCACAACACCGATGACAAGCCAAGCAATTGTTTCATACTTTTGATGTTCTCAAACCTTTTCAACTTTCATGCAATACATGAGCGTGAGCCATGGACATAGCACTATAGGTGGAATAGAATATGGTGGTTGTGAAGAAGACAAAAAGAAGGAGATAGTCTCACATCAACTAGGTGTATCAACGGGCTATGGAGATGCCCATCAATAGATATCAATGTGAGTGAGTAGGGATTGCCATGCAACGGATGCACTAGAGCTATAAGTTTATGAAAGCTCGAAAAGAAACTAAGTGGGTGTGCATCCAACTTGCTTGCTCACGAAGACCTAGGGTAATTTGAGGAAGCCCATCATTGGAATATACAAGCCAAGTTCTATAATGAAAAATTCCCACTAGTATACGAAAGTGACAACATAGGAGACTCTCTATCATGAAGATCATGGTGCTACTTTGAAGCACAAGTGTGGAAAAAGGATAGTAACATTGCCCCTTCTCTCTTTTCTCTCATTTTTTTTGGTGGGCTTCTTTGGCCTCTTTTATTTTATTTGTGGGCTTCGTTGGCCTCTTTTATTTTTTTCCTCACATGGGATAATGCTCTAATAATGAAGATCATCACACTTTTATTTACTTACAACTCGATATTTAGAACAAAATATGACTCTATATGAATACCTCCAGCGGTGTATCGGGATATGCAAGGACTTAAGAGTGAGTTGTATAAAAATTATGAACGGTGGCTTTGCCACAAATACTATGTCAACTACATGATCATGCAAAGCAATATGACAATGATGGAACGTGTCATAATAAAACGGAACGGTGGAAAGTTGCATGGCAATATATCTCGGAATGGCTGTGAAAATGCCATAATAGGTAGGTATGGTGGCTGTTTTGAGGAAGGTAAAAGGTAGGTGTATGGTACCGGCGAAAGTTGCGCGGTACTAGAGAGGCTAGCAAAGGTGGAAGGGTGAGAGTGCGTATAATCCATGGACTCAACATTAGTCATAAAGAACTCACATACTTATTGCAAAAATCTATTAGTCATCAAAATGAAGTACTACGCGCATGCTCCTAGGGGGATAGATTGGTAGGAAAAGACCATCGCTCGTCCCCGACCGCCACTCATAAGGAAGACAATCAATAAATAAATCATGCTCTGACTTCATCACATAACGGTTCACCATACGTGCATGCTACGGGAATCACAAACTTTAACACAAGTATTTCTACAATCCATGATTAATCACTAGCATGACTCTAATATCACCATCTTTATATCTCAAAACAATCATAAGGAACCAAACTTCACATAGTATTCAATGCACTTTATATGAGAGTTTTTATTATATCCCTCTTGGATGCCTATCATATTAGGACTAAATTTATAACCAAAGCAAATTACCATACTGTTTAGAAAGACTCTCAAAATAATATAAGTGAAGCATGATAATTCAATAATTTCTATAAAATAAAACCACCGCCGTGCTCTAAAAAGATATAAGTGAAGCACTAGAGCAAAATTGCCTAGCTCAAAAGATATAAGTGAAGCACATAGAGTATTCTAATAAATCACGGTTCATGCATGTCCCTCTCAAAAGGTGTGTACAGTAAGGATTATTGTGGCAAACTAAAAAGCAAAGACTCATATCATACAAGACGCTCCAAGCAAAACACATATCATGTGGTGAATAAAAATATAGCCTCAAGTAAATTTACTGATAGACGAAGACGAAAGAGGGGATGCCTTCCGGGGCATCCCCAAGATTAGGCTCTTGGTTGTCCTTGAATATTACCTTGGGGTGCCTTGGTCATCCCCAAGCTTAGGCTCTTGCCACTCCTTATTCCATAGTCCATCAAATCTTTACCCAAAACTTGAAAACTTCACAACACAAAACTCAACAGAAAACTCGTGGGATCCGTTAGTACAAGAAACTAAAATCACCACTTTTGGTACTGTTGTGAACTCATTCTTTATTTATATTAGTGTAATATCTACTGTATTCCAACTTCTCCATGGTTCATACCCCCCGATACTACCCATAGATTCATCAAAATAAGCAAACAACACAAAGAAAACAGAATCTGTCAAAAGCAGAAGAGTCCGAGAAGATCCGAATTGTTCTAATGTTTATGTAACTTCAAAAATCCTGAAACATTATCACAACAGGGATAATTTGTATATCAATCTCGTGTAAAAAATTCAGCGTTTTTCAACGCTCTAGTTAATTATTAAAATTCTGTGCCTGGACACAAAAGTTTCTGTTTTTCAGCAAGATCAAATCAACTATCACCGTAAGCCATCCTAAAGGTCTTACTTGGCACAAACACTAATTAAAACACCAAAACACATCTAACCATAGGCTAGATAAAAAAATTATTGAAAAAAAGAACCAAAAAAGTATAAACAAAAATAAAATTGGGTTGCCTCCCAACAAGCGCTATTGTTTAACGCCCTTAGCTAGGCATAAAAACACATAGATCTAGGTATTGTCATCTTTGGTATGCAACCCATAAGTAGCTCTCATAATAGATCCATATGGAAACTTAATTTTCTTTCTAGGAAAGTGTTCCATGCCCTTCCTTAATGGAAATTGAAATCTAATGTTTCATTCTTTCATATCAATAATTGCACCAATCGTTCTAAGGAAAGGTCTACCAAGAATAATAGGACATGTAGGATTGTAATCTATATCAAGAACAATGAAATATATGGGCACATAATTCCAATTTGCAACAATAATAACATCATCCTTCCCATAGGTTTCTTAATAGTGGAATCCGCAAGATGCAAATTTAAAGAACAATCATCCAATTCGCGGAAACCTAACACATCACATAAAGTTTTTGGAATTGTGGAAACACTAGCACCCAAATCACACAAAGCATGGTACTCATAATATTTTATTTTAATCTTAATTGTAGGTTCCCACTCATCATAAAGTTTTCTAGGGATAGAAACTTCCAATTCAAGCTTTTCTTCAAAAGATTTCATCAAAGCATCAACAATATGTTTAGTAAAAGCTTTATTTTGATTATAAGAATGAGGAGAATTCAACATGGATTGCAACAAGGAAATACAATCTATTAAAGAACAATTATCATAATTAAAGTCCTTGAAATCCAAGAGAGTGGGTTCATTGCTACTTAAAGTTTTGACCTCTCCAATCCCACTTTTATCAATTTTTGCATCAAGATCTATAAACTCCGAATCATTGGGACGCTTTTTAACTAAAGTTGACTCATCTACAGTCTCATATTTATCAAGATTTATTTTAGAAAAAAAAGATTCAATAGGAGTCACATCAATCACTTTAAGATCTATATCATTATTTTCACAAGAACTAGAAGAACACGCTTTCACAAACCAATCTCGCTTAGCACGAATCTTAGCGGTTCTTTCCTTACATTCATCAATTGAAATTCTCATAGCTTTTAAAGACTCATTAATATCATGCTTGGGTGGAATAGATCTAATTTTAAAAGAATCAATCTCAAGAGAAATTCTATCCACGTTCCTCGCCAAATCATCAACCTTAAGCAATTTTTCTTCAATCAAAGCATTGAAACTTTTTTGCGAACTCATAAATTCTTTAATACTATTCTCAAAATCAGAGTACAACTTATTATAATTTCTGTAAGAATTGTTGTAGGAATTACCATAATTATTAGAGGAATTACTAGGAAACGGCCTAGGATTAAAATTACCTCTATACGCGTTATTACCAAAATTGTTCTTACCAACAAAATTCACATCCATAGATTCATTATTGTTCTCAATCAAAGTAGATAAAGGCATGTCATTAGGATCAATAGGAGCACTCCTACTAGAAAACAATTTCATAAGTTCATCCATCTCTCCACTCAAAACATTAATCTCTTCAATCGCATGCACTTTTTTATTAGTAGAAGATCTTTCGGTATGCCATTGCGAATAATTAACCATAATATTATCTAGGAGTTTAGTAGCTTCTCCTGAAGTAATTTCCATAAAAGTACCTCCCGTGGCCAAATCTAAAAGATTTCTAGAAGCAAAATTCAATCTGGCATAAAAAATTTGTATGATCATCCACAAATTTAAACCATGAGTAGGGTAATTTCGTATCATCAATTTCATCCTCTCCCAAGATTGTGCAACTTGTTCATGATCAAGTTGCTTAAAATTCATAATATCATTCCTAAGGGAGATGATCTTAGCGGGAGGAAAATACTTGGGAATAAAAGCATCTTTACACTTGTTCCATGAATCAATACTATTTTTAGGCAAAGATGAAAACCAAGTTTTAGCACGATCTCGTAGTGAGAACGGAAATAGCTTAAATTTGACAAAATCATTATCCACATCTTTCTTCTTTTACATATCACACAACTCAACGAAATTATTTAGATGGGATGCGACATCTTCACTAGGAAGGCCGGAAAATTGATCTTTCATAACAAGATTCAGCAAAGCGGCATTAATTTCATAAGATTCTGCACTAGTGGCGGGAGCAATCGGAGTACTAATAAAATCATTATTAATAGTATTAGAAAAGTCACACAATTTGGTATTCTCTTGAGTCATCGTGACAAAGCAAGCAATCTAACACACGAGCAAACAAAAAGCAAACGAAAAAGACAAACGAAAGAAGGGCGAATAAAAAGGCAAATCTTTTCGAAAATCATTTTAGAAGTGGGGGAGAGGAAAATGAGAGGCAAATGGCGAATAATGTAATGCAAGAGATGAGAGTTTATGATGGGTACTTGGTATGTCTTGACTTGGCGTAGATCTCCCCGGCAACGGCGCCAGAAATTCTTCCTGCTACTTCTTGAGCTTGCGTTGGTTTTTCCCTTGAAGAGGAAAGGGTGATGCAGCACAGTAGAGGTAAGTATTTCCCTCAGTTAAGAACCAAGGTATCAATCCAGTAGGAGAAGAACACACAAATCACTAATACCTGCACAAACAATCAAACACTTGCACCCAACGTGATAAAGGGGTTGTCAATCCCTTCACGGTCAATTGCAAAAGTGAGATCTGATAGAGATAGATAAACAAAAGATAAAATATTTTTGGGTTTTTTCGTATATAGATCTGAAAATAAAAGATTGCAAAATAGTAGATCGGAAAGTAATATGATGGAAAATAGTACTAATATGATGGAAAATAGACCCGGGGGCCATAGGTTTCACTAGAGGCTTCTCTCATGAAGGCAAATAATACGGTGGGTGAACAAATTACTGTCGAGCAATTGATAGAAAAGCGCAAAGTTATGATGATATCCAAGGCAATGATTATGCATATAGGCATCATGTCCGTGTCAAGTAGACCAACTCCTGCCTGCATCTACTACTATTACTCCACACATCGACTGCTATCCAGCATGCATCTAGAGTATTAAGTTCATAAAGAACGGAGTAACACCTTAAGTAAGATGACATGATGTAGAGGAATTAACTCAAGCAATATGATGAAAACCCCATCTTTTTATCCTCGATGGCAACAATACAATACGTGCCTTGCTACCCCTACTGTCACTGGGTGAGGACACCGCAAGATTGAACCCAAAGCTAAGCACCTCTCCCATTGCAAGAAAAACCAATCTAGTTGGCCAAACCAAACCGATAATTCGAAGAGAAATACAAAGATATTAAATCATGCATAAAAGAATTCAGAGAAGATTCAAATAATATTCATAGATAAGCTGATCATAAATCCACAATTCATCGGATCTCGACAAACACACCGCAAAAGAAGATTACATCGGATAGATCTCCAAGAACATCAAGGAGAACGTTGTATTGAGAATCAAAGAGAGAGAAGAAGCCATCTAGCTACTAGCTATGGACCTGTAGGTCTGAGGTAAACTACTCACGCATCATCAGAAGGGCAATGGAGTTGATGTAGAAGCCCTCCGTGATCGATTCCCCCTCTGGCAGGATGCCGGAAAAGGCCCCAAGATGGGATCTCACAGGAACAGAAGGTTGCGGCGGTGGAAAAGTGTTTTCCTGGATTGCTCTGGTGGTTCTAGAATATATGTGAATATATAGGAGGAAGGGCTAGGTCAGAGGAGTCCCGAGGGGCCCACAAGGCAGGGGGGTGCCCCCGCGCCTTCCACCCTTGTCGCCGCCTCGCGGCTCTTCTGACTTGGACTCCAAGTCCCCTGGGTGTCTTCTGGTCCAAGAAAAATCATCATGAAGTTTTATTCCATTTGGACTCCGTTTGGTATTCCTTTTCTGCGAAGCTCAAAAAACAAGGAAAAAAACAGAAACTGGCACTGGGCTCTAGGTTAATAGGTTAGTCCCAAAAATAATATAAAATAGCATATTAATGCATATAAAACATCCAAAATAGATAATATAATAGCATGGAACAATAAAAAATTATAGATACGTTGGAGACGTATCAGTAGCATGCGCTCAAACTTAATTAGGATTGGAATGATCGACCTACTATACGGTAACTCGAAGCAAAGAAGAAGAATCCACCCTGGTAACCTTTCTCGTCGTTGGTTGAAATGATGGATGTCCACACGGGCCCACGAATATATATAGGCTGCCGCCCATAACCAAGCGAGTGAGAGTGTGTCCAAAGACAACCATTTATGGAGGTGTGCGATGCATGCATATGTGTTGAATACCCGTCCCAATGCACAACATTGATGTGGTGCATGCGTTGAAAATCGCAGAGGTCCCCACACATAGCAAGAGGTTCATGATGTGTCGTGTGCTCGCCCCCCCCCCCCCTCGATCTAGCGGGAAGAATTCATGTGTACACATGCGCTATTATATATATGTAATCTCACATCATGATCTATATTGTGAGACAAACAAAAAATTATGCCCCCTCCTAAGTCAAATTAATTAACCTCTCTGGCTGTCGGTGAAAGTGATGGACCAAGCGGGCTGACAGATGGAAGCATCACCGATAACCGCGTGAGTGAGTGCCATAGGATAACAACCATCGCTTACATGTGTGCCAGAACATATATATGGAGAGGTGTTGTAGGAGATATGCCCTAGAGGCAATAATAAATGTTATTGATTATCTCCCTGTTCATAATTAGGTTTATGTTCCATGCTATAACTGCTATGGTTCTCGAGTCTGCAAATAAAACGAGGCTCGGAGGAAGACTCATATGCACGTGTGGAATAATAAACAGTAAAATGTATTCCTAGTCTGGCCTCTAAGACTAGCTCAAGTGTTGCATGATGGTTCTGTTTTCCTGATCATGGGCATGTCTATGCCAGCAATTTTGAGGGCACAGTGTTAGAAGAACATTTGTGTTGAATCGACCCGAATTAATGTTATGCTATGAGATACATTCGTCACAAGTTAATGGTTAATAACACAGAGATGGTTAATGTTTGCATGATTCCTCAGACCATGGGAGTATCGAGTTTCTTCATGCTTGATTCATGAACTTTGGGGTTTGTTAAACGTCATCCGTAAATGGGTGGCTATTACGGCGGCTTACGGGTTCATGGAAAAGTGTGTCAAGTAACTTGATAGCTCGAGATTGGGATTTGCTCCTCCGACTATGGAGAGATATCTCTGGGCCCTCTTGGTGTTATGGTATCCATCATCGTCTGGCCGGACACTTTGTGATTTGATCACGGGGATGCCGGAACACGGTAACGAGAAAAGAGAACAATACCGGTAACGAGGTAACTAGCATAGTGGACAAGTTGTTGATCCACGGGAATGCCAACATGTCTCACCTCGGGTATTTGTAACATATCGCGAAGCAACAGGAATAGCACATGGCAACTGGAGGTTCACTCGAATATTCATTCGTGTGGGTATAGGGGTCAATATGGGTGTCCACGGCTCCGATGTTGATCATTGATCGGAAGGGGTTCCGTGTCATGTCTATACTTCACCGAACCTATAGGGTCACACGCTTAAGGGTCATCTATCTGCTGAATACTAGACAGGGAGTCTGAGAGAAAATCACCGAAAAAGTTTCGGACACCAAAAAAGTTTCGGACAGCGGAAAAGTTCCGCAGAGAGAGGTCACCGGATGAGTTCCGGTGAAACTGAAAAGTTGTTTCAGAGGATACCATAAAGTCAAATTGGTTTCGGCACATGCCCGATAATTCTTGGAGGGTGCCAGAATCATTCTGGAAACTTTTGGGAATTTTCTGGAAGAAAAACCGGAAATGTTCCGGAGCTGCCGGAACCACTTCAGATGCTTTTCGCAGATGAAAATCACTAATCTGGAATTGTTCCAGAACACGTTGAAAATTATTTTAGTGGGTACTAGAAATGTTCTAAGCCCACATAAATATTTTCAGTTCGAACGGACGCTGAAAAATGTCGTCGTGAATAGTGAAAGTGCTTTTTGGGTGGCTTCTTGGAGAAGCCACCTTGAGGGTCCTTTGGTATTTTTCCCCTTGGCTTCTTAGAGAAGCCACCCTTGGGCTTGGCCTATAAATAGGGGTGGAGGGGGCTGCCTAAAGACTCATCCCTTCTCACATACAAGTGCCATGCAATGATCTGGCTTCTCTCTCCCTCCCACGAAAAGAGTTTCGTAGAGCCGAAAGGCTGTCTGGGTTCCGGTGAGAACTAGTTCTGGACGGCGAAGCCCTGCCGGATAGATGACACCGTATGTGTGCAACTCTGTAGAGAGGTCGTAGTTTCGATCTTAGTGCCCGAGGGGCTGTTCGAGAGTGCCTCCCGAAGGGCTGTCCAAGTGACGGTCCGAGTTCTGTGAGTCCTCCCGAAGGGCTGTCCGAGTGACCGTACGAGTTTTGAAGGTCCACCCGAAGGGCTGTCCGCGACACCGTCCGGGGACTGTTCGACCGCCTCCCGGAGGGCTGTCCGAGGGGCAGATGAGGGAGTACATCCTCGCGGTTGGGAGGTTGTAAATCCTGGCTGCGGGGATCTGCACCGCCAATCGTCATCGACTCTACTTCCGCTGCGCTACGAGTCGGTAACGAAAATGATCAAACCTTGTATGCAGTCTCCATAGTTGTCCTGGGCTGGTGCGTAGGTCGGAAAATTTTTGTTTTCTGCTGCGCTACCCTACAGTGGCATCATGAGCCGTGCTATGCGTAGATGCAGGTTGCGATCTAGAATACATGGAGATGTATGGGTGTTGCACAAAATAATTAGGTAGTAGATGAGTTCTATTACTGAAAATTATTTGTGCGGGTAGCAGATGAAATCTGTTACCCGATATTCTTGTTGCTTCCCTGGAATTTGCATATTTCTGATCTTGATAACAGCATGGTGGAGTTTCAATGTTCTGGCAATCCGTGATCCTGATTGATCAACGAAGTGCTAACAGTTCATTGAATTCCATCGTAGTTAAAAAGAAAGATGAAATTTCACAGACGAAAGGGCAATGCAGATATGATCTGCACGGGGGTCATGCGTATGACGAAGTTTAGTATGGGGCTCGAGATTTTATTATCTCGGTTTTCATACACCCTGGAATGTTAATCTAGCGACTTGAATTATCATACTTGATGATGGACGTTGGTAGCTTCGGTTTGTTTCGAAACCTTAGAAGCCACGAAAAACTAGTTTTTTGCATGGACCAATTAGAGGCGTCTAACTTGGTTTTGCAGGAGGGTTTACATGTGCATGTGATGTGGTATAGCGGTGCTCATAATAATTTGATTATGTATGAGATGACTATATAATGTAAATTGATTAACATGACCTGCGTGTCATGATTCGGCATGATGGCTGGAGCCATATGATTGCACTTTAAATGACCTGTGTGTCAACCTTGTGTAATGCATTATTTTATTAGCTATAGAGATAGCAATATTATCTGCTGCATCGACAAGGTGGTGGCAATCTTCGCGAAGGTGATCACCGACGTGAATGCCAAAGACAAAGGAATAGAAGACTTCTCCGTCAGAAAGGGCTATACCATATCATGCTATTATGAATTGCCTGAGATGTTTATCCCTTATGATGCACCCTCCTTGATTGCGCAGTAGTCGCTTTTATTAGGGTGATCTCTCACAAAAATATCAAGTAGTTAGTGTTCTCCCAAGTGTAGCACCGTCTACAACACGTATCTTTTCGGGGTGCGCCATGTACACATGAGCACGAACGATTAGAGAGGTGTAAGGTGGGTGAAGGTCAGACCTCACTGCGTGATCACTTGGTTGTCCTGACGTTCAGGCAGGACAGTCCTGAGCTCGGAACACACGCATCGAAAGATGGACAAGAGTCACATAGAGATGTGATTGGCAAGTTGGCCTACCGATTGAAATTCACGTCATCAGTGATGAACCCGTCAATGGCGTTGAATTGATATGCGGATCTTGAATCACTCACAATCAATTATGAGAGATATTGACTTGAGTGGGAGCGCACTATTGAATTAACTTGTTTAATTCTCAGTGCAGTTAATTATGAACACTGTCTAAGTGTGGTTTGCTTAACAGTTATAGAATAATGGCTCGCATTTCCACCTTCCCTGTTAAAATTGAATAAGCTGTTAAATATCTGGTTAAAACTTTACGGTTGGTAACGTAATGTGAGGATTGTCCTCAAGAGTGCCGAGAAGGACATTGTCCTATCGCATACTTTCGGTATTCTCTCGCTTATGCTATGGATCATGTGACTCTCGTCCTTCGATCCAAAAGCTAGAATTCCGTTTCAGTCAAGTGCAATATGTTTGTTTCCATGAGACCCAAACTTCGAAAGTTTGGATAGTTATGTGATATTCATGGAATCTGAAAATCATTTTTCAGAGACAGGCAAAGGCTAAAAGATATGAGATATCCAAAGCAATGTTTGTTTGCAAACTATTAGTAAAGAAGTTTACTATGCATTAGACTGATAAGAGAGGGATCCAGAAGAACGCCTGTCATATGATGAAAGGTGAATAAAACAACAACTTAAAGAGAAAGGAAGTGTCCGAAGGGTGTTAGTGTGATAACACACCTAGGAAGTCCGGGGCTAACGCCACTCTTAAGTTGAGTGCTTCTTCTGAGAGTAGGAGAAATACTGAAAGTTAAACTGTTAGAAGTATAAAGGCGAAAGAAAGAAGACTGGAATATCCAGCTCATGTATGAATGTCATACAAGTTTTTGATGTACAGAAGGCTGGTCAAAGATATAGTTCTTGGGAATTATGATTAAATTGTTAATCACTAATTCTTGGGTATTGTGAGTTAATCACAAAGATACCCGCTCGATTGCTTTCTGTTGCAACTCGATGTAAGAACTACTATGGCCTGAAAGACTAGCCAGGAATGTGGTTTAGGTATACACAGGGAACATAGTAAATGTTACTATACCTTCCATCGGTGAATTACCGTCTGTATTTACTTTCATAATTCATTTTAGAGTTTTACACTCTAGCCCTTTGCATAAGGTATCTTGCAAGAAGGTTGTTCATAAGAGAACTTTTTATGTTCGATGTTATGAATAACATAAGGGCCATACTTTCATTATGAATGAGATGTATGTTATGAATATTGATAATAATACATTACCTCTGGGTTTACTTTCATAATTCATTTTAGAGTTTCATACACTCTAACCCATTGCACAATGTTTGTTGCAAAAGAGTTGTTCATAAAAACAACAATTGTTGTTCAGTATTATGAATAACATGAAGGGCCATGCTTCCATCCAAGATGGGACGTATGTTATGAATATTGATGGTAATATGATACATCCATAACACTGACGCTAAATGTCGCAAGACTAAAAGAATACCACACAAGTGTGGCACTGCATTTGGTCACATTGGAGAAACCCACATGGAAAATTCCATTATGATGGATTTTGAAGTCGTTTGATTTTGAATCATCTGACACTTGCAAATTTCCTCCGAAAAGTGAAGTGACTGAAATACCGTTCACAGGCCATAAGGAATGAGCAACAAACTTATTGGTGATCATACATTTTGATGTGTGTAATTCAATAAATGTTGTTGCAAGTAGTGGATTTATCTATCTTCAGAAATGACTCAAGTAGATATATGGATATTTACTTGATAAGACGTAAGTCTGGATCTTTTGAATTCATTCAAATGGTTTTCAAAAATGAAGTAGAAGTTATTGTAACAAGAAAATTATGTTTCTACAATTTGATTGCAGAAAGGAATATTTGAGTTACAAGTTTAGCGAATGTCTGATGTGTTGTGAAAGGGGTTTCATAACTTGCACCTTCCGGAACACCACTGCAAGTGGAAAGTCCGTGAAGATGTAATCGAACCATTTATGACATGGTAAGATCAAAGATGACATAAATAAATTTGCCAATATCCCTTTTAAAGAGTGATGCTTTAGAGACTGCGGCTTTTACACCGAAAAGAGCTCCATCGGGTCTGTTGAAATGACACCATGGTATGGTACGCCCAACCATGTTATATCTTTTCTTAACATTTGGAATATGGGGCTTGTGTAAAAGGTTACAAACCTATTCCAAATCAGACAAGTGCTACTTTGTAGGTTATCCCAAGTAATTGGGTATTCCTCCCTCACTATACCGAGGCAAATAGGTTTGCCACAAAGAACGGTATGCTTTTTGAAGAAAATGGTTCTTTCAAAAAGGTGAGTGGGAGAATAGTGCAACTCGACGAGATAAACAGTATCTTTGTCATCAGATCAAAGGAAAGAGACCTTGGAAGTAATTCCAGGTTTTCCTACTGCGACTGATACGGAAGTCTCTACAATAAAATGTATGGACTTCGGTCGAACTTGCAGCTGAACCACGTAGGCAAGGCTCGTGCAAACCTCTCAGGTGCGCAAACGAGATATTGTTGTTAGACAATAGTATACCTACGATACACAAGGAAGCGTTGATGGGCCCTGACTCCGGAATTGGCTAAATGCCAATACAACCCGAGTTAGTTTCCATATAAGTGATTCAAGATTAAAACCTTGATACACCTTTCGGAAGACTTAGAGTCTAACGAATATTTATGGAACTTAAAACTGATACGGATAAAAAATGTTTTATCCATGAAGCTCGACTTGTTGCAATAACAAGTTCAAGGAGTTGACTACGATGAGGTTGTTTCATCGTAGCGATGCTTAAAGTCGGTTCGGGTTGAACTAGCAATTGATACATATTTCAATCATGAGATATGAAACATGGATGACAATAGGATTTCCATCTGATGGAAATGAAACCAAGGACTTGCATGTGTTACAGTCCAAGGTATTTTGTCAGTCCAGAGGATGCTAGTAAGTATGCAAACTTCAGAGTTCCAGCAATGGACAGAAGAGAGCAAAATGGAGTTGGAATCTTCGTGTTTTGATGAAATAGTCAAAGGGGTTTGACTTCATCAATGGGTAACGAAGATGCTTATGATTCAAGAAAGTAAGTGGGAGCATAATAAAATTTCTAAAAAAAGTTGTGTGCTTGACACATTGTTAATTGGAAATAAATTTCTTGACACGAATTAGGACTTCATTTGAAAATAGTTTTTCGATGAAGTGCTTGGGCTAAATAGCCTTTATATTAGGCATGATGATCTATGAAGATAGATTTACCTAATGGGGTTGAGAAAAGATACATATTGACAAGATGCTAAAACCTTTTAGCATTAAAAACGTCAAGGAGTGATTCTTGCCGAAGTCACATGGAAAGAGTTTTTGCAAGACTCGGTGTCCCAAAACACTGATGAGCAAAATACATGATGGAGATTCCACACACTCTTGTGTTTGGATTAATCATGTATTCCATGGTATGTAAAAACAACCAGATATGTCCAATACTCCCAAAGTTATTGCGAGTATAGATACCAAAGTGATCAAAAGTTCTGATCATGGGACAACAGTGAAAAAGGGTCATTGAGTACTATAGTAGCACCGATGACATGTTTTCTCGCAAGCGGAGATCATGAAGAGTTCGTTGTAAAAGGTTACATCGATACAGTCTTCATCCATGCTCCAAGCGATTTTCGATTTAAATTAAGGGTTTTGTGTAACACACAATATGGTGGCACGGTAGTTGGAAATTGTTCCAAACAAGTTACTGTGGCGAATTCTATAACAGAGGCGAAGTATGTTGCCGCTTTTAAAAGCGACAAACAAGATGTTGAATCATATAGTTCTTTCATGAACTTAGTATGGTTCCAAGAAGGCTTTGGTCAATGGGACACTACTGCAGGTAGTTGCTCCATAACTCAGTCTAAGGAATCCAGATTCGACCTGTGATTCACATACATACGAAGCCAAGTCCACACAAAATATGAATTTTGTGAAAGCGTGAAAACGCGAGGATACGCAAAGATACACACGGAGCTGAAGTCGTCAGATCCGTTGGACATCAGGCTATACCACATGCGAAGCATATTTACACCGGTGTGCCACATGTGTAAAGTGCATTAGCATTAACTAGATTATTGACTCTAGTGCAAGTGGGAGTCTGTAGGAGATATGCCCTAGAGGCAATAATAAATGTTATTGATTATCTCCCTGTTCATAATTAGGTTTATGTTCCATGCTATAACTGCTATGGTTCTCGAGTCTGCAAATAAAACGAGGCTCGGAGGAAGACTCATATGCATGTGTGGAATAATAAACGGTAAAATGTATTCCTAGTCTGGCCTCTAAGACTAGCTCAAGTGTTGCATGATGGTTCTGTTTTCCTGATCATGGGCATGTCTATGCCAGCAATTTTGAGGGCACAGTGTTAGAAGAACATTTGTGTTGAATCGACCCGAATTAATGTTATGCTATGAGATACATTCGTCACAAGTTAATGGTTAATAACACAGAGATGGTTAATGTTTGCATGATTCCTCAGACCATGAGAGTATCGAGTTTCTTCATGCTTGATTCATGAACTTTGTGGTTTGTTAAACGTCATCCATAAATGGGTGGCTATTACGGCGGCTTACGGGTTCATGGAAAAGTGTATCAAGTAACTTGATAGCTCGAGATTGGGATTTGCTCCTCCGACGATGGAGAGATATCTCTGGGCCCTCTTGGTGTTACGGTATCCATCATCGTCTGGCCGGACACTTTGTGATTTGATCACGGGGATGCCGGAACACGGTAACGAGAAAAGAGAACAATACCGGTAACGAGGTAACTAGCATAGTGGACAAGTTGTTGATCCACGGGAATGCCAACATGTCTCACCTCGGGTATTTGTAACATATCGCGAAGCAACAGGAATAGCACACGGCAACTGGAGGTTCACTCGAATATTCATTCGTGTGGGTATAGGGGTCAATATGGGTGTCCACGGCTCCGATGTTGATCATTGATCGGAAGGGGTTCCGTGTCATGTCTATACTTCACCGAACCTATAGGGTCACACGCTTAAGGGTCATCTATCTGCTGAATACTAGACAGGGAGTTTGAGAGAAAATCACCGAAAAAGTTTCGGACACCGAAAAAGTTTCGGACAGCGGAAAAGTTCCGCAGAGAGAGGTCACCGGATGAGTTCCGGTGAAACTGAAAAGTTGTTTCAGAGGATACCATAAAGTCAAATTGGTTTCGGCACATGCCCGATAATTCTTGGAGGGTGCCAGAATCATTCTGGAAACTTTTGGGAATTTTCTGGAAGAAAAACCGGAAATGTTCCGGAGCTGCTGGAACCACTTCAGATGCTTTTCGCAGATGAAAATCACTAATCTGGAATTGTTCCAGAACACGTTGAAAATTATTTTAGTGGGTACTGGAAATGTTCTAAGCCCACATAAATATTTTCAGTTCGAACGGACGCTGAAAAATGTCGTCGTGAATAGTGAAAGTGCTTTTTGGGTGGCTTCTTGGAGAAGCCACCTTGAGGGTCCTTTGGTATTTTTCCCCTTGGCTTCTTGGAGAAGCCACCCTTGGGCTTGGCCTATAAATAGGGGTGGAGGGGGCTGCCTAAAGACTCATCCCTTCTCACATACAAGTGCCATGCAATGATCTGGCTTCTCTCTCCCTCCCACGAAAAGAGTTTCGTAGAGCCGAAAGGCTGTCTGGGTTCCGGTGGGAACTAGTTCTGGACGGCGAAGCCCTGCCGGATAGATGACACCGTATGTGTGCAACTCTGTAGAGAGGTCGTAGTTTCGATCTTAGTGCCCGAGGGGCTGTTCGAGAGTGCCTCCCGAAGGGCTGTCCAAGTGACGGTCCGAGTTCTGTGAGTCCTCCCGAAGGGCTGTCCGAGTGACCGTACGAGTTTTGAAGGTCCACCCGAAGGGCTGTCCGCGACACCGTCCGGGGACTGTTCGACCGCCTCCCGAAGGGCTGTCCGAGGGAAGATGAGGGAGTACATCCTCGCGGTTGGGAGGTTGTAAATCCTAGCTGCGGGGATCTGCACCGCCGATCGTCATCAACTCTACTTCCGCTGCGCTACGAGTCGGTAACGAAAATGATCAAACCTTGTATGCAGTCTCCATAGTTGTCCTGGGCTGGTGCGTAGGTCGGAAAATTTTTGTTTTCTGCTGCGTTACCCTACAGGTGTGTGGTTGTGATGTTTTGAATACGTAATGCACAACTTTGATGTGGCATTTGCCTCAAAAACCGCAAAGTCCCCACACAGAGTGAGGTTCATGTGACACCTAATATATATATGCTGGTCACCCCCCCCCCCTCTTCGACACGTACTATACACCTAGTAACATAGCCCTAAAAGAATTAATCCTCCTTGTTCGTCAAACTTACCTCTCTCTCGTTGGGTCCAAGTGATGGACGACGAACTCGCGGGCCCACAGAAAGCGAAGCATACGTCTCACGCGAGTGAGCATCCTATATAGGACTACGTACCACCGTCTGCATGTGGCCCAAAGAGGTGTTTGTGTGATGTTTGAATACGCAATGCACAACTTTGATGTGGCACCACATATATAGGAAACCAAAAGGTCCCCACAGAGAGCGAGGTTCATGATGCGTGGTATGTGCTATATGTACGCCCCCATTCAACGCGTGGTATATATGTACTTCTACTATATAGCACAAACCAAAAAAGAATCATTCCTTGATGGTCAAATTAACCTCTCTCTCGTTGGGTCAAAGTGATGGAGGACAACCTCGCATGCCCACAGATGGAAGCGCCACACGTGAGTGAGTTCCTATAGGGCAACCACCGCCTGCATGGTATTGCGTGATGTTTGAATACCAATGTACAACTTTGATGTGGCACCTGCCTCGGGAACTGGAAAGTCCCCACATGGAGCGAGGTTATGACGTACGCATATATATATAGAGTATTCATGTTGCCCCCTCTTTGACATGTACATACTCCTACCGTGCATATACGTAACACAAACCAAAAAAGAACCATCCTTGTTGGTCAAATTAACCTCTCTCTCTGGTTGTACGTTCAACTGATGACGATAACCTCGCGGGCCCAAAGAGAGAGTCACACGCGAGTGAGTGTCATAGGAAAAAACCACAGCGTGCATGTGCCCGTGTGTTATGTGATGTTTGAATACCCAATGCACAACTTTGATGTGGCACATGCTTCGCAAACCGGAAACACACTACACCACGATGCATAGCCCCCTCACTTTAAGCCGGTGGGAGGGACTCATGTGTACGCACGTGCCCGAACTTTGATATGGAATCTCACCATGATCCACACCACACACATGCCAAGATGAATCCACCTTTTGGTCAAATGCCTCTCGTTGTCGGTGAAAACTGAAAACCTTTGCGGGCTAACGAATGGGCACGTCGCTGATAATCGCACGAGGGAGAGTGTCCGAGAGGACCACCAATGCATGCATGTGGCCCGAACATGTATGTATGAAAGGGTTGTGTAATGCTTTAAATAACCAATTCATGACTTTGATGTGGCATATATGACTCACAAAATGATCAATAATCCCACATGGAGGCTCATGACTCGTAGTGTACTGCCCGAACCCTCTCCCCCCACCCCACACACACACAGACACACACATCACGCACCACCACATCCACTCTGAGGCATGTCAAACTTTTTCTGCAGTGAACATGTGACCAAAGGAGTGTCGTGTTAAAATTAAAAAAAACAGACATCATTCGACCGTTTTTATACATTGATTGATTTCCTAGGGATTTAATGTGCAAAAATCAAATTTGAGCTACATGTGCGCCAAAATGGATTGCAAAATCATATGTGTGTCCCTGGGTGCATGTTTCCCCATGCAAGAGATTTCAAAACATTGAGAAATAGATTTTTAAAATTCAGTAAATCCAAAACTTAGTTGAAATTCATGAAACTTATCGTGGTGTCATATATGGACAACAGTAGACTGTGATATTGTATTTTTTCGTCAAATTTGAGGCACGTTTTGATATAATCTTCTTACAAATGGGAGATTGTTAATAACTGGCAACCATTATCTCATACGGATTATTTATTCGGACCGTGTGCATTAGACCATGCCATGCATCGGTTAAGCAGTAAAGCGAGAGAATGAATCATCAAAAAACAAAAAAAAATATGTGCTGCCACGCGCCCCGTGTGCCGTGCGAGCAGGCATGAGTTGACGGGACGCATGCGAGCAGTCCGCCACGCAGGCAGACCGGGAGGCGTGCGTGCAGGTGTGTGAATTGACGGAAGGCATTTTTGCTGCGCAGTGTCACCGGGAGGCGTGCGAGTAGCTGTGTGAATTGATGGTAGGAATGCCAGAAGTCCGCCGTGCAGGCTCACCGGGTGGCGAGACAGCCTTTGACCGCCGCCCGCCTCGCTCCCACTGGTCTGTATTAATTGCGCGCCCAAGCCGCCAGCCATAATAGGCGGCCGCACCCCCGGTCCACAGTGGTCACCAACGTCTGGACTCTGGAGTGTATGAGGATGCCGCCGAAGCGCACCATCGGAGGGAGTGGCGACGCCGGGGCTGGTGAAGCACCCGCGCAACACATGAAGCTAGGCACAGAGGTTGCCGTCGCCGCCGACGAGGTCTCGCGCGGGCAGCAGCACGACCTTGACTTCGTCGGTGCCGTCGTGCCCCCCCCCCCCAGCCAGAGCCGGAGGTCAACAGCAACTCCGGCAACGACTGTGACTCCGACGGAAAACCGGTTAGTCATCTATATACCCATTTGCGCGGCAAACATATCATGTGTTTTCTCTGGTTACTCCCCCCCCCCTCTAATTTTTTTGGAATACAAATCCTATGGTTATGTTCTCTCAGTCCATGAAATCAGAGTAATTAAGATCCGTTAGATGCACATAGTGTATTGATTGTTTGAATGTTATTTGTATAGGGTTAGTGATTAATTGTTTCTTCTGTACAAATGATTTTTGCTAATAATCCGACTAGGGTTAGCGTGCGTGCTAATAATTCGTGGCCAGATCATGAGAATTGATTTTGAATGTCCTACATATATGTTTGTGCCTTTTTTTCTTCCAGATCTTGAGAATTGATTTTGAATGTCCTACATGTATGTTTCTACCATTTTTTTCTTTCAGATTGGTATGTACACAGATGAGGCTCCGGCCAGCGCCACCGCCGGATGTAGATCTTGGACCCGGCTGCACGGCCAGGAGCGGCCACGCCCCCTGGACCTGAGGAACCAGTAGAATCTCCGGCGGACCGCATCAGCGATCTCCTGAATGGCATCCTTGGGGAGATCATCTCCCTTCTCCCCACCAAGGATGGCTGCCGCACACAAGTCCTCGCATCTCGGTGGTGCGCCGCGCCTCTTAATCTCGACTGTCATCAGCTATCTATCGATGATGATCCTGAACTCCCCGGAGCCATCATCTCCTCCATCCAGGGCTCCGTTCAACGCATCTGCATCCCGGCATGCTACCTGCTGGACATACCCTGCATGGTGGCCGCCTGGCTAACATCCCGTCAATTCGATAAACTCCAGCAGCTTGAGTTCTACCATTACTATAGCGATAGGTTACCACCAAGAGTTGCATCTGTGCCCTCACCACCGATGCCCATCTCATGGTTTTCCTCCTCTCTCCACACCTCCACCTTGACCCAGTGCCATCTAGCAGACAATCTGGTACAAATGCTTTGACTCCCACTGCTGAAAAAACTTGCGCTTGTGTTGGTTCATCTGTAGGAGGCCTCACTGCACAGCATCATCCACTCCAGTTGCCCTGACCTGGAGCGTTTGGTGCTTGTTTTTGGAAATGGAATCCATATCCCTTGTCTCAAAATAAAGTCACCTCACCTTGTAAGCATTGGAATTCGTTTTGAAGGACAGGCGCCCATCATCGAAGATGCCCCTTCACTTCAAAGGTTGCTCCTTGATTGTTGTTATAAACCTTCGCAAATAACTGTGGTCTCTGCGCCTAAACTGGAGACCTTGGGTGCAATTCGTGATCCATTTAAATGGTTCGAGATGGTGTTTGCCTCCACACCTATTGAGGTATTGTATATTATTCATGTACACTTTTGTAATTTGCATTTTTCGTTTGTGCGCATAAGTTAAGTATCATCTTGGAGTACACTTTCAGTGCTAATATTATGTTCTATGCTCAATGAAGAGCTTGTCCATCCTATCAGTGGTGGTGGATTCCATCAAGACCTTATATATCAGTATGTGGTATTTTGATCTCAACATCATTATTGCCTTGCTGCAATGCTTTCCATGTCTGGAGAATTTGTATATAAAGGTGACGATTTCACGCACATTGAAAGCCCATATATAATGTGCTATAATTAATCGTTCAGCTATCGCTCTTTCAACATAATCTTTTTTAGATATTAACTATTTTCAATCTTCATCTCTATTTAGGCACTAACACATGGAGAAAAAGGTATAACCAATCGATGGTTCAAGAAGCATCGGGATTTTCTCATATCTCATGACATTCGTTTGAAGACAGTAACGCTGGAAGGATATGCATCCAACAGTGCAAACACTAGCTTTGTCACATTCTTCATGTTGAATGCGAGGGCACTATTGTCCGTGAGAATTAAGTTTTTCAACAAGAAATTTCTCACGGAACTGTATGTGGAACAGCATAAAAAGAAGTTTCAGGTGGACCTAAGGGCTTCTGATCGTGCTCGGCTTATATTTACAACAACTTGTCGTCATCATGGACCAGTAGATCTTTTGTACCGGGATCTTGATTTTATGGATCGGACCGATCCATTTGATTGTGACTGCAAAAAACTTTGGTTGAGTTAGATGTTATTGCCATGTTCAATCCGGGTTATGTGTAAACCTGATGAACAATTAATCCTCGTGCTTTTGTATCTTTTGTAAGCTGGAGTTAGACATTGTTTCCCTTTTCAACTAGGGTTTGACCTATATTTTCTTTCATACTAGGCGTCTGTGTTCGTATAGGTACTACCTCTGTCGTGGTTTATTCTTTATTGGCCCCCTTCGTATTTTGTAGTACCAAACTTTGACCTTAGATTTAACTAAGAATATATTAATGCATCTCATCGAAAATAATATTGTTGGACGGCTATTCCCGGCTATGTTCATCTGCTATATGCAATAATTATGCATGTGCTTGCTCATCGTTTAGGCGGCCGCCGCGCGCTCTACTCGTGTGCCTCCGTGGGCTCTGCTCGCGTGCCTCCGCGTGCTCTGCTCGCGTGCCTTCGCGCGCTCTTCTCGCCGTTTAGGCGCCCTCGGGTCGCATCCCTCTGCGCGCTCTGCTCGCCGTTTAGGCGCCAAGTCTTGCTCGGGTCGTGTCCCTCCGCGCGCGCTCTGCTAGCGGTTGGGGCCGGTGCACGATCACATTGGGGAAGCTTTAGTTATTTGATCTTAGATATGTTAATTAATTATACCTCCAGAGCTGGAATCATCCGGCTCTGGAGGTATAATTAATTAACCTAAACTATGATCTCCGGCGCCCGTTCCCGTCGCGTAACTCCATCCTGTCGTCGGCCGTTGGGGGTATGCCGGTATGTGTGGGTAACTAGCTAGCAAGTGGATCAGTAGCGAGTCGCCGTCGGCGGCCATTGCTGTGGTTATTTATAGCTAGCAGCTGGCTAGGGGATTGGGGATTTTACAATTCACCCCTGTGGAGCGCGGGAAGCCTTCGCTGGAGCACGGGAAGCCTTCACTGGAGCACGGGAAGACTTGAGCAAACAACCCGACACAACCCGACAACCATATGCGGTGTCACGTGTTACCGCACACGTGTTAACATAAGGAAACGTATCTGTGTAACTTACTAATCATCGCACACGAGTACTCGCACACGCATCGTGTGCGATACTCCTAGCCATCGCAAGCAACTAGTATGCATTTTTCAAAGTTTTTAGTACACACAGAATCGCACACGAATTAACTCTAGTAACCGTCTGTGTTATATTTTCGCATCGCAAACAATTCACCCGAGTGGGCTGTTTGCCGCGTATCACCCACATCTTGTTTACATGAATCGTTTGTGTTTTTTTGGCTCATCGCAAATAGTTCATCTATGTGAACTGTATGCCGCATATCACACACATCTTGTTAAGTTGAACCGTTTCTGTTGTGTTCCCTAATCGAAAACAGTTCGTCCGAGTGAACCGTATGCCTTATATCACACACACCTTGATCTGGCTAACCGTTTCTGTTGCATTCCCTAATAGCAAATAGTTCATCTGAGCAAACTGTATGCCGTATATCTCACACACCTTGATATGGCTGCCCGTTTCTGTTGTTCTGTCTCATCATAAACAGTTCGTATGGATCAACCGTATGTCCTGCATTGCACACACAACTAAAATCTGAACCGTGTTTGATGTCTCCGCCATCACAAACGTTTTGCATCATTTTTATGGGTTTTTTACATCACCGTTTGTGACTAATGCATCGCACATAGCTTCGTCAAAGGTCTCTGATCGTAGTATCGCGTTAGCAGCATCTTGCAGTAGTGTCAGTTCAGTCAGCAATTCCATCTTTTCCTTTCTATCCATTCTGATATGCCTTTCCAGGGTCTACTATGTACGAATGAAAATCTCATAGAGTGATGGATTTTCCTCATGAGGAACTTCAATCTTGGCTTCTTTAGCCTTCGGTACAGTCTCAGATGCAGAAGCAGTTGCAGTAGCATCAACAGGTTCTTTCCCTTTTCTATATTCTTTCACGATGCGCTGTGTGTCATGGATAGGTGGCATGAATACCTTCGGTGCATAGGCCCAGAAGAATTTTTCATTTGTGAGCTGCTCAATGGCATACATAATCCAAGGAGCATAGAGCTTCAGCGACTGAGGGCTATTCGCAGCACACGCCAGATTCCGAATGAAAAGGTCAGGAATGTCAAACTTGATTCCCTAAGAAATTGACACAAGAGCATTTCCCATGATGCCTTTGCTGGAGTTGGGCTTGTTTGTTGGCGTGATGGTATTGCACAGAATGTGGAATAGCACTTTGTTGTTGTAGGCCAACTTCTTAGGATCAACATCAATGTATTCATCGCCCACCATCGTGGGATCCATCAGGATATAGAGTTGTTCATCAGATACTTCCCAGAAATGCAATCTATGTTCTCTGTCATTCTCAAATTCACATCGAGGCAAATTTATCAGGGCCAGAAAATGATATGCTGAGCATTTGATTCTTTCCCTCCCAGTCATCTAATCCAGCGTCCATGTTGCAGTATTTTCCATTTGCCCTGTGATGTACAACGTGGCATAGAACTGAGGATAATCTCTTTGTTCCAGCCATGATTGAATCGCATAAAACCCTTCAGAAGAGCATGTTCAATATGGTCTAGTGCATTGTGGAAGCAGGGCATTCCTTCGAGCTTGGCGAAGTTCAACATCTTGTGATTGAAAATCATGTGCTTGCCAAACAAGATCCGAGCATAATAAATTGCCTGTTCCTTTGTCCAAAACCTCGGAGACAAAGAGTTTCTTTCTCCTTCATAGGGGCTCACCCCAAAGAATGCAAGCTTCGATGAGTGAAGCTGTTCATTGAATGCTGGGCCAGTGGGACCATACTCAGATGAAAATAGCGGAAATGATTCCTGAGGATTTTTCCGATAAACTTCTTCGCTAATTTCCATCGGTTGAACATCATCAGCTGTAGACGCGTTCTCATCAGAGGGCTGCACTGGAACATGAGGTATCATAACTTTCTCTGAAGCAAATGGCATGGGATCACTGGACTGATGATCATTTTCCATAGCTGGAACTCCTTCAGCGGCCTTCTCAGATTTAGGCACAAGGGCCTTTTCTTTCGGTGTCTCATCAACTGGTGGCGGCACAAAAACTTCTTGAGACACAAGTGTCTCAGCTTGTTCTCCTTCAGCCTGCTGCGGCAGCACTGGTGGTATAACCTGGTGGGACAGAACTGGTGGTGCAACTTCTTCATCTTTCTCCTCGTGAGCCATGGGCTCTTCAAACTTCTTTTCTTCCTATTCTGGCTGTGAAGCCAAAGAACCAGGAGCAGGGTCAACTTCCATCGGGGCAGGAGCACCAGATGAGGAGGCCGTAGGGGTAGTACCTTGGGCAGCAACTTGCTCCCCCTCAATCTTTTCTCCCTCCTTAGTGGATCCGGAGGGTTCAGCTTGAATATCCTTCACCAGCGACGAGACTTGCTTTTCCATTTCAATTTCTTCGTCAATCTTTTCTTTGAGAGCATTTTGCTCGGGCGCAGCATTTACTTCATCAGGATTGACATGATATATGTCCACAACATCAGCTTCTTGTTTGACTGAGGTAGGAACTACCACAGCCTCAACATGTTGCTCGGTCACTTCCTCGGGATGAGGGGATGGTGGAATCTGCTGCAGTGGGACACTAGTATCGACAGGTGCATCAGACGTTGCAGATTTGATACGACGATCCTTAATTTCTTTCTGCTTACTTGCCCTAGCCTGAGCTCTCTGACGCTTTTCTTCTCTTTCTCTGCGTCGAGTAAGATCTTCTTGACGCTTAATCTCCTCGATTCTGCGATCACAAAGCTGAGAGACATCCATCTTCATCCTGGAGTGCTAATCAATCTTGTTGTTTCTCATGGTAGTGAGAGCTTTGGTGATCTGAAGAATAGCCTTGTTCACATCTTTTCTTTCAGATTCAGATTTAGCTTCCCTTCTCATCTTCTCTAGAAGCTTCTTATCATCGACAGCTTGATTGAGTTCTTTGGTGATTTCTTTCAGATCAGTGAAGTGCTTTGCTACCATCTTGATAACATCTTCTGGCAGACCCAAATTACCCAATTCAGCTAGATTTGCATCATAGGAGGCACCTTCAATAATGTCGAATATCATATCAAAATCATATTCCTCTGTGGAAGCAGGAATGATTTTCTTTGCCTTCTTGGTAGAAGCAGCAGCTTTCTCATCAGTAATCAATTTTCTCTTTGCAGCTGGGGAAGCAGAACCCGAAGGTTTATCTGAGAGGACAGGTGCAAGTCTTGGTGAAGATCTCACAGGAGGTGAAATCTTTGCAGGAGATGGGGTTTGGTATGGCTTGTCAAGCAGCGCTTTCTGATCATACATGGGAATTTCTTCGCCAGCATTACCATCAGATGAATCCTCATCAGACGAGGTAGGTGCAACTTTCCTAGATTTGCATGCAACGGACTTCTTCTTTGGAGCTCGAGGAGAAACAGACTTCCTCTTCTTCTTTACTTTACGGGCAGACGCCCTTTCCTTCTTGTCAATCACATCATGTTGAGTCAATTCAACATTCTGCTGTTCTACTTGGGTTCTTCTTCGCAAGTCTAGCTTCACGCATAGCCTTTGCCTTTTCCCTCTTTGCTACTTCTTCGGGAAAATCTGCTATGGTTTTCAAGGAATCAGCATGAGCGTTGGGAGGCGATGATGGCCTTACTTTTTCATCTTCCTGCCCTAGGCAGCCTTCAGCAATGCAATCATTCCAGGGTGGAGTGAATGCGAACAATATCTGGTATTTCCTTCGGACGTTCTCATAGTTGAACCATTTCTTCGCCCAGTGACGGCGAATCTTTTCCAATCTATTATTCCTTTCCTGAGCAGTTTCTACTCCTGGTGGAGTCCTGTAAGTTTCCTGATTAGACATTTCGGCTGCAGTATTCATTTCTCTTCCTCGGCCACCCTTTTTGGGATTTCCATCAGAGAACATGGTTTTGGAGTCTGTGACAAGCTCATCCTCTGGCTGACTTTGCGCTGAGGGCACATCATCGTCGTCTTCCGCAGATTCTGATTCGGCCTTTTTCTTCGGCGCTCTTGGTGGCTTTGCTGACTTTCTTTCGACCACTTTAGCTTTGTCAGCCACCCTTGGCTGCTAAGGGATTTCTTCCTTTGAACCAGAATGCTCATCCGAACTATTTGTCATGACCACTCTTGAGAGAAAAACACAAATGCAAGAGAAAGCACAGAAGAAGTCACAAGCATGCACAGAGGAAATTTTAACTCAAAACAGATGGTTTTATAGGAAGAAGCATGGGATTCAAGTCATGCACTAGCAAGATATCATTGAATAAATTGTAGTATGCCTAATGACGACATAACCAATCCTCTAATCTTTTGAAGAGCATACACAGTGAACCCTAGATTCTAGGGACCAGTACGAGGAACATCTACAAACCGTACATGTCACAACTTATTGAACCTAGAAGATCTACCGCAAGAAAATAACACAGGATAAATGGCATCGGGATAAACTGCTCTAGAACAGGAAGGGAGTAGAGCTAGTTCCAGATCTGAATGCCCTAAGTTGGTGAGACAGATCGACTACGACAGTGCGGGAAGGAAGAGTTACCGCACTGGCGCGACTAACGGTGACGGAGCTCCGCCAGAGTTGCACTGCAAGGCTTGACATTGACGCTACTTCGAGCTCGGGCTCGGATGGAGTGTGAGAGGAGAGGTCGAACAAAGAGGAAACTAAGGAAGAAGAGACCTATAGAGGGGGTATAAATAGCCTGAGGGAGAAACCACCCACTTCGAAATCTATGGACGAAAAAACTCGGGACGTTCCGCATTCAATGGACGAGATCACGATCAAGAGATCGTGGGCACATGTCAGCCGTTTCTTGTGAAAATCTCGGTAACTGAACTGGATGCCGAAGGGTTCAAGAAGCACAAGCGCCAAAATAGATAAAATATTGAAGATGATTTGATTCGCGACCAAGGACGTTGGAACAAAATCTTCTTCAGATCAAGGTGCATGATTATGACACGGCGAATCGAGAATAAACCAGATAAGGAACAGACTCGAAGCACAACACTATCGAAAAAGAACACAAACACTATGATAGAAAACTTAGAAAGATAGGCACCAACAATAAATGAACTCAGGGCAAATGATGAGCAGGAGATATCCCTGAGAGTGTTTCCTGCAAGAAACGATTAGTTCTTCACAACCCACATTTGCGTGGGAGGTGAGGATATCATTTGCTTTGCCTTGCTTGGAATATTTCTTCGGTGAGTTCTGCGAAACACCTGAGCATAATGATAATAATCATATGAATAGGCATTGAAATTGTTTCCTGATGCATGAGTGTAATCATTTGAAGATGTATGCAAGTACTCCTTCTAACGTGGTACAGGGAGATAATCATTCGAGAAAGATATTCGAGTGGACTTGGAATGATAAACATTTCCTCGTTGATGATTATTCTGCAAGGTCAGGTTAGCAGTAACAGCTAAGTTTTGAATGATGCACTTCTTTACCCAAATTTGCTTCTTGGGTGAACCTGTCCTGCGGTTAGTTCCAACATATCAAGCGAAATCCTTACCATTCTGTTGCTTGAAGAGTTTGTAATTTGAGTCATTTGACTCGTCAGTATCAACAGAAATGGGTGAACTATAACCAGTTAAAGTTTCAGGTTCGAGAGTTTTACTCTTAGCACGAACCCAACTCGTTCGAGGATATCGTTCGAGAGTCCAATAGGATCCATCCACATTGAGTTTCTTTTCGAAACCTAATCCTTCCTTCTGAGGATTTTTGTGAAGAATGGACTTCTTGAGCACATCACATAAGGTTTGATGCCCTTTCAGGCTCCATAGCATACCAGTCTCAACTAAGCCCTTTAACCTGCAATTTTCTTCAGTAACAACAGCATAATCCTCAGAAGATGGGTCAGTAATGGTACCAACTTCAGTAGTAGCAATATTCCTTTTAGCAGCATCAGAAGTTTCAGCATGAGACTCAGCATTGCTACGTTCTAGACATTTTAAGCATGGAGGAACAAAACCATCAAGAATTTGAATGGATTGCTCGGCGAAGAGAGAAGCTTTCTCTAAAGCCAGCTTGTTATGAGATTCTTTCAGTGACATGAGTTCCTGATTCCTGTTGAGGAGTTCATTTGATAAAACCTCGTAGTCAGCTGACAGTGAGTCATATCGAATGGTGAGATCATCAATAGTTGATGAAAAAGCATCTTGCTCTTCAATCAACTTTTGATTCTTCTCCATCTCTTCGACCAGTAATCCTTCAGTTTTCCTGAGATTTCTTTCAAGCATTTCAAGTTCATCATGTTGAGATTTAGCAATCTTGACCAGCTTGGCATAAGATATGTATTCAGGAGAGTATTCATTCATGGATCTTAGGTGTTTGGCTGATACCTGATCCTTTGAAGATTTTGCCATAAGACAAAAGGTGATTGGTTCATCATCGCTTGAATCATCATCACTTGAAGCATCATCATTAGTATCTGATTCACTGAACTTCTTCGATGATTCAATAGCAACATATGCATTACTTCTCCCAATCCTTTTGTAGAATTCTTCTTCATCGGATTCAGTGTCCGTGGCTTCATCTTCAGATTCTACTGTCAAATCTGCACATGCTCTGTTTAGCCGTGACATCCTTTTCATATTTGATTCAATGACTGCTCTGGCTTTCACGTCAGTGACTGGTCTCGTCGAAGAAGATGAAGTTGTAATTTCCTTCGAGAGCATAGTATGACGATCCATTTGAGTAAAACAACTGCAGTGAAGATATTTCCATCTGCTGCTAGGTTTTCCTTCCCAACCAGGGCAATCAGCGATGACATGGCCGTATAATTTGCATTTGAAGCATTTCATATCTTTCGGAGGCAATCGTCTTCTTGATGATTCTGGTGCATGAAATTCTTCATCATTGACGAAATAAAGATTGTGTCTCTTTAGATCACTTAGTCTTTGTGTGAGCATTTCAAGTTCTTGAGTGATGGTGTGTTGATTTTCGGCATCTTCTTCTTCTTCAGAACTGCCATAATGTGAGAGGATTTCTCCTTCACTTTCCGAAGAAGATTCTTGATTTGCATTTTCCAGCTCCATCTTTTCTTCGTGAATCGACAGCAGTGTCATGACCTCAATATAGTGAAGCTCTTCATAGTCAGGTCTTTGTTTAATTTCAGACACAATGAGATCGAAGGATTCATCAAGTGCGCCCAGAAGCTTGTTGACTACATCTCTATCAGTGATATCAGTTACTCCTCGCTAATGTAGTCTTTCAACAATGTTTGTCAGTCGATCAGTGAGTTCCATAACACTTTCCTTGCGCAGGCTTCTGAATCCAGTGAACATAGCTCGAAGCATTTTAGTGTGAGGATCTGAACGGGCGACAAATTCTTCATGAGCACTGTTAAGAGCATCTCAAATTTGCATTGCAGTGTTGAGCCGGTGAAACCAAAAGAAAATGTCTTTTGGTAAACTGCCACATATGATATCTTTTGCTTGAGCATCCAACTGCAGATTTTCCTTATCATCGGAGGACAGATTGTTTTGTTGATGAATGGTGTAGCCCTCTTCCACAATCTGCCACAGATCATAGTTGACGGCTTGAATTCTGATTCTCATTCATTCCTTCCAGTATAGATACTCATTTCCATCAAAGATGGGAAACCTTTCAGAGTGCGAGGATCTACTTGCAAGCGATACACTCAAAACTCCAAGGACGTTAGACCTTTCATAAACAAAGACAGGGAGTACCTGCTCTGATACCAATTGTTAGGACCAAGAGTATATCAACCAGAGGGGGGTGAATGGGAGATTCAAATTTTCTTTCGAAAGCTTTGAAACTTAACCCAAACACAGCAGCGGAATAGAGTATCGAGAGAAATGCGCTGAATCAGTTTTCTTCGTCAGAGGCATATTCATCGAGGAAAGCATTTACAAGAGAGCGAGCTTGATAGATTATAGGTTTAACTACAATGAGGGTTATACAACAAGCAAACAGATGTAACAGAATGAGACATAGCATAGCTGAAACTGAGATAAATGCAACTGAAGGTTACACAAGTAAGACAGAGGTTCAGACTAGCTACGAAAGAAAATAGACGAGGATTAAGATAGGAGTAAGCACAGATACACAGGATGAGGGTAAATAAATGATCAGGTAAACTGTCGGCACAGAGCACAAATGAAAACTACTGAATGAAATGCAGTAGAGAAGATTTAACCAGTGGTGCTCGATGGCGACAAGAGATTTGGTTGACCAGTTCACCCTTCTGCCAAAGGGCTACGTCTAGTTGGAGGGGTTGTGATTTAACATGGAAGATAAACTCTCTTCACCCTATTCTCCTTCAACACAGAGCTGATCAGACTCAGGTTGATTTCACTCATGGTAGATCCTTGTCGGCGATCTCCAAACCTTCGGTTGACCTTCGCGAACCACAATCACTCTTGGTTGCTGAAGATCAGGCTCGGTGAAGACAACAACTCTTCAACACTCGAAGCCAAACCTATCCGTCTAGAGAGTGCGCAGATCTCAAGAGTAATAGGTACAAGAACTCTCACTCAGAACTACTATGATGCTAAACCACTGTCTAAGTTTGGGCTCTTGGTTTTCTCCCGGTGGATCTTAAACTCAAATCACTCGGAGAGGGGTTGCTCAAATCAATCTTCTCAGAAATCTCAAGCGGAGCAGCCAACGATCAAAGTTGGAGCGGGTTGGCTATTTATAGCCGCAGCCTTCCCAGATGGGAAATGACCAAATTGGACATCGGCCTCAGCCAATGGCCGAACGACACGATTCCAACTGTCGGATTTGAGCAAAACGATAACATTTCTTGCTGAGCAAGAAATGCTAACTCCTCGGTCCGAGGCAAATCTCTCGCAGCGAAGAAGATCACAGTCTCTTGCTGGCAAGTATTTACTCGGAACACAAAGAGATTTCTCTCGCATCTTTCATAGGTTGTGGCTAAGCATCACAACTGATCTAAGCATCGAGAACCTATACCCCTCTTAATAGTACGGAGGTCCTATGACTCGACAGACTGAAAGAAGAAAAAAAGAAATGAATGCTACGTCTTCACTTTGTCTTCGACTTCAATCACAGCAGTCAATTTCTTCGGACGACGGTATTGAAACAAAAGCTTCGCTTCAGCAGTAAAATTTCGAGGGGTCGATTTCTTCACATTAATCTTCTCGACTCTATCACTTCAACAGATATAGCTTGTTCTTCTCTGCAGCGCAAATATGCTTCGGTGAACTTCCTCGAACTTAGCACCGAAGACAGCATTCTCTTCGGTTGTGTATGGACTTTTCTCTCTGCGTGCACTTGCAAACAAATTAGTCCATACTTGTTTCTGTCAACAATCTCCAAAACACAAGGTAGGCAGATATTGCACCAACAGTATCATAAAGTGAAATAACAGTCCATAATGCAATAAATATCAATAGGAAAACATGATTCAAAATGTACGTATCACGACACGATTCCCGAATGGCGTAATGTGGGCACGCGTTCTCAGATGCGTCCGTGGTGTGGGCACCGCAGGATGCACCGCAATCGGCGATGTCAACACACGACTTGTTCCATCAACCGTGCGTGCTCATTATTACCATCGCGCACGATTCTTTTAGTTAGAATGTGTGCCCGTCTACCACACACGTGTATATATAACGCGATTAATTTCTGCACTGTGTGTCTGTGTTGGTAGGTACGAGCTGGTATATGCATCCGCCGGCTTGTGGGCGGCTATTTCCTGCTATGTTCAACTGCTATATGCAATTATTGTGCATGTGATCGCTCGTCGTTGTGGTGGCCGCGGCGCGCTCTGCTCTCGCGTCCATCCGCGCACTCTGCTCTCGCGTCCATCTGCGCACTCTGCTCGCGTCCCTCCCTGCTCTGCTCGTCGTTGAGGCGCTGCGGCGCGCTCGGGTCGCATCCCTCCGCACGCGCTCTGCCAGTGGTTGGGGCCGACGCACAATCACGTTGGGGGCCCATATGCACGCGGGTGCGCAGCGCATCACCACGATCCAATTACGTGCAGCACGATGGAGTTACACGCTGCAAAAACTGCCATCCGAACGTGCCGATATTCCAGGTCGTCCGGCCTCCCCATTTATTCCCGCGGCCATTATAACCTTAGTCTCTTCAACCTTTTGATCATGCCCCACAACACAAACAAGCACACCCACGATGACACGTACAAAGAGGATATCTAGCGGCGCTCCAATGGAGTTCGGCGTGCATCAAGTGGAGGCCCACGTGAGGAAGAAGGACCTCTCGGTGGTGTACACCAATGACCCGGCTGTGGTGGAAGACTCCATCAACACTATGGAGCAGTTGCTTGCTCAGGATGACAAGTACAAAGTGGTCGGCATCGACCTCCAGTACACCGACGGTTGTGTCGGGTATGATCAGAAGGTTGTCGTCGCCCAGTTGTGCGTGCCCCATCACGTCCTCGTCTACCACTACTCCCTGGCCCCAAGGCTTTGCGAGCATTTCGCCAGGTTTGTCAACAGCCCCGGCTACAAGTTCGCTACGATGGACACCATCAACAATGTAAAAGCGCTCAAAGTTTCAGGCTTGGCCTACAAGAAGCTTGTCGACATCGGTGGCCAGTACAGGGTCTGGGGCAGCAAGAAGGAGAAGGACTCCCTTGTTGACCTCGCCTCAGCCGTCATCGACCCCTACTACAAAAACATGAAGGAGGATGCCAAGAAAAATCCCGCAGCCTGGCACAGGGCCTGGATGGGGAGACTGGATGAAGCTCACCTCAAGTTTACGTCCAAGAACGTGTACACATGCTACGAGATGCACAGGCAGATCATTGATATGAGGGAGTGCCCCCTTTCTGTAAACGACGAGGGATCGAGCCACCAACAGAGCAGTGGCGGCAAGCTTCACAAGAAGAAGTAGATGATGATTAGATGATCGTTTATCCTAGTTAATTATGCATGTAATTGTTTACTTTGGTGTGTGCAAATGTCATGTGTGTACTAGTCACTTATATAATTGGACGTTTAATTTGGTTATGCAATCATGTCCTTATAAGTAAATATGTTGTTGTTCTGTAGACAGAGCAAATCGATGACAATTGTATACCAGCAAGTGTTTACCCACAACATACACGGCTTATTAGCAGCAATCGTCTGTGTTATTATCGGTCTTCGCACACATTTCTGATTACGAACCTGTTTGCCTCGGATCACACACATCTTGTTAAGTTGAACCGTTTATGTTGTTTTTGCTCAATGCAAACAGTTCATCCGAGTGAGCTATATGCCGTCTATCGCACACACCTTGATCTGGCCGACTGTTTCTGTTGTGTTGCCTAATCACAAGCAGGTCATCCGAGTGAACTGTATGATGTATATCGCACACGCCTTGACCTGGCTGGCCATTTCTGCTGTTCTGCTCATCGCAAACAGTTTGTATGGATCAATTGTATGCCACGTATCGCACACACAACTCTAATCTGAACCGTGCTTGATGTCTCTGCCATCACACACAGTTCATCTTATTGGTGACGGTTTTATTACGACACCGTTTGCGATGCATGCATCACACACAGTTTGGTCGAAGTGTCTCCGATTCATGTGTCGCGTTAGCAGCATCCTGCAATAGTGCATGGTACTTCTCATGCATGGTCAACCATTCCAGGTCAGAGGTGATGTGTTCATTGGCACCGGTATTGGCATACCAATTTGTGTCCACTCCATAGGACACACCCGCGGCGACTACAACTTTCATTTTCTGGGAATTTTCCTCATAGCGTCGGCGACAATATTTTACTATATGGTTAGTTTTTTTTTACAAATTTGGCATTTGCCCTCATACTCATCATACCCTTGGAAACTGTTGCTACCACAAAAGCCGCCGTTGTAGCCACCTTGGCAGCCCCAATTGTGAGAAGGGGCGTCCATTATTGTAGAAGTCGCCACCGCCACTATTGTTGTTGTTGTGGTAGAAGTGGGCACCACCATTGTTGCTTATGTTGTTATTGTGGCTCAGTCGTCGTTGCTGCCACTACCACCACGCTGCCCGCTGCCATCACCGCTGGCTTGGGCGTGCCGTGGTTGCTCTTGTCGCGGCCGTTATGTCTCTGCGAAGCCATATTGGCCAAGGACTTGAAGCCACCCGCACCCGAGCCATGGAAGAGCTCGACCGTTGGTCGATGTTTGCCACCATCACAAACAGTTCGTCAACCGAGACAGGCTCAGTGTGAACATCAAGCGCCGAGATGATGGACTGATAATCCATGTCCAGACCAGAGATGATGAAGGAAATCAGCTCCTCTTCCTCAATGGGTCTCCCTGCGGCTGCAAGCTCATCTGAAAATGAGCACATGTACCTGAAGTATGCTGCAGCAGTTTGCGAACATTTATGGGGATTGGAAAGTGTGATACGAATGTTGTTGGCGTGAGATTTGGACTGGGCAGTGAACATGGTTGAGAGGGTTGTCCAGATCGCATGCGACATCTCCATCGAAACAACCTGAACTAGGATTTCTTTGGATAGGTTTCTCAGAAGGTAGGCGGCGATCTGTTGGTCTTGGATCAGCACAGGCTGTAGGAAGGATTTGGAAGAATCTAGTCTTTCCCTTCAGAGATTTTTGATGATTGTTTTAGAAGGTGCTGGTACAGTCTGGTCGAGGTACCCATAAAGGCTAGCTCCCATGATCTGGTAGAGTGCTCGGGCATGTGAAATGATGTAATTGGTGCGACGTAGGGGTTCCGATGTGTTGTTGTTGAGGCCTAAGAAGGAGGTCGAGCTAGACGAAGACATGGCAGCTAGGTTGTTCGGGAAGAGAGGTGGATGGCGAGCTTGGCGGCTAGATTGATCTGAAGGAGAGCTAGATGTGGAGGAAGAAGATGGCTCTGAATACCATGTTAGGTTTTGGTAAAGTGTCTCAACTCCTGTAACATGGGAACCTGTAGTATTTATATATTGATATGGAGAGAGAGATCTCGTGATCGTACAGAAGGGTTCGGTTGAGATGCCAACCATCAAGAGATATTACTGAGGGAAAGATCAAGATACATATGGGAGAGATAGAGAGATAAGGCTAAACAAAGTTAAATGAAAACATCTCTCTAACGACCCTATACTTGAGATACAAGTAGTTCTAACAACTTAGGTAGTAACATGACACATCCCAAGATAAATTTGGTTATGTGACATGTAGTTTTGTTGGTTGCACCGTGTCTCAAACAGTATTACTGAGGTTGTATTAGCAGACTGTAACACTATTTCTGTGGAATAAAACCCATACTTCACCCCGCAAAAAATAAGAAAAGGTGTGTTTGTGGTACTGTAACATAATGCACACCAAGGCAAAATGAGTCTACATCTAAATAAATGAAGTCTTGCATTATACCACACATATATTACTACCCACTATAAAGATAGTAACATATGCATGTTAGAGCATCTACAACCGGACTCAGCAAATCTGGCCCCTCAAACACCCGCGGACGCGCCCGGACGCGTCCGCGGGCACTGACCGGGCACTCCCTATATCCGCGTCTCCACACCCACGTATCTCATATTTCGTCCCCTATTTTCATACTGAACACCGCAACGTTGATAAAAACTACGTAGATCATGAGCGGACATACAAATGCACAATCGGTTCATCAAAAGATCACAGCCGGATTGTCGAAAGATAGCCAAAGTTCACATAATACACATAATACGGCGGACAAGTTCAAACTGAAACTAAAAACTTGAAATAAAGACGGGTCTTCACCACTTCCTCGCCAGCCCTTTGCCCTTTCGGTCGCCGACGCAGCTGTAGGAGTCCGCGGCAGGAGGTGGGTCCACGTCGGAGCCGACGGACCCGTCGGAGGAGGAGGAATCGGAGATGACGATGAAGCCTTGCAAGCGTTGGACGACGCGGTCTTGCTGGCGCTTGAGCTTGGCCACCCTCGCTGCCTCCGCCGCCTCCCGCTCGGATTGCTCAATGCCGAGCTGGAGCTGCTTGGTGTTGAGCCTCCGGAGCCATCGGGCCTTCATCTCCGCCTTAGTCAGTGACCGGTGGCACACCCACTCGAAGAGACAGTCCTCCTCGTCGGGCACCCGGCGGCGGCGGGCGGACTGCGCAGACCTGTTGGACCCGCCCGCCATCTCCCTAGCCCTCTGCCTCTTGCGGCGGGCAGCTCGTGCCTCTGACTCCGGAGTCCGCATCCGCGGCGTCGGCTGAACAGGCACTGTCATCTCCGGAGCTGCCGTCGGAGTGGCTGCCGATGCTGGACATGCTCGCCGGCGCTGGGGATTTGGCAGATTGAGGAAATGGGGCCGTCGGGAAGCGGGGGAGGGGAGCGGAGCAGAGCGGAGTGAGCTAGGGTTTTTGCCGGATGGGGGTTTTGTGGGTCGGGGTGGGGCAACGGTGGGCCGGGCTGATGTGGCGGGCGCGCCCGGGCGTGCCCGGACTGCCTCATATCCGCCCTACATTTGGGACGAATATGAGGGGTGCCGGTCAGCCCGGGCGTTTGAGGCCCGTTTGAGAGCTCCGGTTGGGTCGGTATTTTGTGACCGATCATTGACTGGACGGCCTGCCCGGGCGTATGAGACGGATATAGGGCGTCCGGTTGTAGATGCTTTTACTAGTCTAACTTATTTCCCACTAGGACCATCAATCGGGCACATGCAAGTGGCCTCGCAACCCATCTCCCTCGGAACCTCTCCTGCCTCTGGTCCACCTCGCCATCTCGCTCCTCCCTCCCTTCCTCCTTCGACGGTGCCAACGAAAGATGTAGCGCGTGTTGCGGTGGAGCAAGCTTGGTTGGTGACTGAGCAGGAGTGCCTGGCTCTAGGGCAGACCCACGTTGATGTGAGTGGGTGACATGGCCCCCGCTCAAATTTTGAAAATCCTATAGGATTTGATTGCATTTTTAGAAAATTACTTCAATAAGGATGTTGAAGTACCCGCCTCCCACGAGCCTTCGTGCGCGACGAGGCCTCTGCACCGTCCGTTGTGCGGTGGCATGCCATGGGCTCCACCCGAGGGCTCTCTGCACCGTCTGATCTTCTCGGATGGCGCGCACCCAGGCGGGGGTGAATGACGGGTGGACTGCGGGCACACCGGGGGCCACCGTCATTAGCCGTTGTGACGCCCCGGCTTAATCATGCACTAACCATACACACAAATGCACATGATCAAGCCTAAGGACTCACTTGAAGATATCACAACACAACTCTAAAACATAAATAAAGGCATACAAGCATTATATTACAAGCCAGGGCCTCGGTGGGCTCGAATACATAAGCTTGATGCCAAACAAGCATCAGCTGAAGCGTTAGATATCTGAGTACAGACATAAGACAGAGAGATAAGCCTTTAACAAGGCGGGACAAAACAAAAGCTACAGTCGAAAGGCGCAGGCCTCCTGCCTGGGACCCTCCGATCCTACTCCTGGTCATCGGCCAGCTCATAGAAGTAACCACTCTCGAGGTGGTAGTAGTAGTCGTCGGCGGGGCAGCTGTCTCAGGGGCTCCGTCATCTGGTTGCATCAAATGGATATGGGGAGAAAAAGAAAGCAACGCAACCGTGAGTACTCATCCGAAGTACTCAGCAAGCAAGGATCTACACTACATATGCATCATTATCAAAGGAAGGCTGTATATGTGGACTGGGCTGCAAAAATGCCAGAATAGAGGGGAAAGCCTAGTCCTATCGAAGACTAGCATCTTCAAGCATCTTCGAGCGTCTTGCAGCATTTAGAAGAGTACAGAATAGCATATTATAAAGTAGTAATAGTCAGCATCCTCACCAGAGATCCTTTCTCGACTCCCTGCGAGAAAGCAATCCCAGAGCCATAGTAGTAGTGTTATCAACCTCACCCAGAGATCCTTCCTTGACTCCCTGCGAGAAAGCGATCCCGGAGCCACATATCCAGGTATCATCTCAAGTTCTAGTTGTATCGATCGGGATACAACTCCGAGTGTCCTTTACCATAGGACCGGCTATCGATAGGTGTTTTCTTCCCTGCAGGGGTGCACCAACTTACCCACCACGCTCGATTAACTCCAGCCGGACACACTTTTCTAGGTCATGCCCGGCCTCGGCCAAACGATACACCGCAACCCTACCTACAGCTCAGCAGAGAGGTCCATGTCGGTCTACATCCTAAGCGCAAGGGGGTCTTGGGCCATCGCCCCTCGCCCTCCGGGTCATTGCGTACATAGTGAAGCCAGGCACCACCTCTGCCTGGATGGCGCCGGTCCGTCTGTGCCGCGATGCTGAACTGGACGTCTGACAGAGCTTTCGGCTGATGCTACGATGCAGAGTGCCCATAACTTTTCCCACGTAATGGTTAGTGCTATCAGGCCAGAGGCCTGCTCGGATCAAATATCCAAATCGTTAGTGGAGTAGAGGCTTGCGGTAACGAGCAAAGACTCATGATCGATGTGACCCCGTCGCCCCGTCTCGAGGACTTGCTGCAAGGGCTAAGAATGCCCGGCCGCGCCTCGTATTTATCTCATGGGTAACCTCCTGGTCAACCCGACTTCACATCACTCGCGGGTACCCCTCAGGGTCGACCCGCCTTTCCAAGTATCAGTTGTAAAGTCCAAGTATTCGTGTGTCCATAACATCTGGGAACCCGAGGTATCACCCTCATTGGATTCGTACTCGATGTATCTGTTAAGGTGAACTCGGAGGAATCACCTTCGATGGGTTCACACTTGAGGTGTTGCACGACAGCGTCATTATCGGGAGTGGTGAAGGAGGGATCACCCTCGAGGACCATGACCGAATAGCTACTCTATAGAGTTAACATCAGAAGTGCTACCCGAGGTATCACCCTCGGCACCCGATAATAACCCAGTAGTGTCGTACAACTAAGGGGGGTGATGTGCGGTGTCAGGGCCTGGTCTTCGATCCCGTTGATCGGGTGTTCTGATAATCCAACGGGGCAGTTGGGTCAAAGTGGGTCTCTGATGGGTCACTAACCAGCCTATACTAAGCAGTTTGAAATAGGCAGGTAAGGTAACAATAAGCAGGTTACAAAAGCGGGCTATGCATCAGAATAGGAGCAAACAGTAACAGTAGCAAAATCTAATGCAAGCAGGAGAGAATAGAATGGGCGATATCGGGATGCTCAAGGCAGGGCTTGCTTGGTTGCTCGGCGGCAAAGGCAGGGTCGTCAGTAGGGTAGCCAATCACCGGAGCTACGTCGGTCTCGGAGACTGCGTCGGTACCGGGCTCTATCGAGAGAGAAGAGGGGGAGGAAACAGATAAATACACAGCAAACATATGCAACGCAGAGCAGGCTACGCTAACGTGCAGTGCAGGGTTGCCTAAAAACATGTCTAAGTCATATTAGGATTTAAGTTGGATTTATTAACCGGTGTATAAGCACTATTCATCTATAGGAAACAGGCTAAAAGTTGCGAGTTCACCTCCGTAGAGGGTCCTAACACAGAAACATATGGCGCGGTTGGATTCGTCTCGTCGTTCTGAGCAACTTTCATGTATAAAGTTTTTCGATCTAAGCTACGGATTATTTTCTATGATTTTCTAAAGTTTTTATTATTTTCTGGAATTTATTTAATCACTTAAACCAACATTATCCAGAACAGTGTCTGGTGATGTCAGCATGACGTAGAGGTGACATCAGCAGGTCAACTGGTCGGTTGACCACTCATACCTGACAGGTGGGTCTAGTGGGACCCACATGTCAATGACTGAGGTAACTAAACAGAGTTAAATTAAACTAACTAATCTAATTAGGGAGTGGGGCCCAGTAGTCAGTGAGTGTTTAGAGATTTAATTAACTAACTAATTAATTAGCAGATTATCTATTTATTTTATTTTGTTTAAAGAAGTGGGGCCCGCATGTCATAGACACAGGGGGCGACCACGTCAGCGTTGACCCAAGTCAACAGGTCAAAGGGGGCCCACGGGGCCCGCAGTCAGTGACTGTGAGGTGGGTCCGGCATGTCCACGTCGGCGTCGACCGGCGACTCGTCGCCGGCGACCAAAACGACGGCTGCGCGATAGGGAGGGGGGTCGGGATTCGTCCCCAGGGCACCGTTTCGAGCGTGGCCGGGCTCGTTCGAACAAGTAGACAACGGCGAAGCGATCTGGGGTGGCGGCAGAGGCTGCGGTGGTCGGTAACATCGACGGCGAGCGGCGAGGCGGACGCCGGAGTCCGGTCATCGTCGGGATCGGAGCTACGGCGTGCAAAACGAGCAGCGCGAGGTGGCTACGACGTCTACTCGATGCGGGGAGTGCAACGGTGGCATGCACGGGACCATATGGTCACCGTGGCCATGCCGGCGACGAGGCCAGGCGGCGGAGGGCTCGGCCAAACGCCGGAGCAGTAGCTAGGGGCGGCTAGAGGGGGCAGGGAAGGGCGTGTTCTACGCAGGAGCTCACCGCGGGAGCATGGGGTCTAGGCAGAGGGCTCGGGGAGGACCGGTGGTGCAGATCGACGGCGAGGTCGTGCGGTGGCCGAGGGCGGAGGTGAGGAAGAATGCGGCGTCGCGAGGGGCTCCCGGGCTCGATCCGGCTGCGTAGTCGAAGTAGAAATCCACAGCGGTGCTCCAGGACTTGTGAGCGGCGAACGGGCGACGGTGGGCGCGGCTACGGCGAAAGGCGGCGAGGATGGCGCTCGGGCATCTCCGAATCGAATCAGAAAGGGGGCGAGGGGGAATTGGGGGCGCTAGGGTTTTCGGGGGAAGGGAGAGACGCACGGGGGAGTACTTGACGGCGCCGGGGAGCCGTGGGATGGCCGACAGCGAGGCAAGCGCCGGTCGGATGCGCGCGCGCTGACGCGTGCGGGAGGAGGGAGACGAGCTCCAGTTGGGCTAGGCCCAATCCTGTAGCAGCAGGCTTAAGTGCACAGTAGAGCACTAGGCCTTTTCTATTTTCTCTTTTTCTGTTTTCTTTTCAACTCTGTTTTGCAAATTGTTTGGGCACTTGATGACTTTTGTAAAATGTGTGACCTAGCTCATAAATTGCAGTGCATCAATACCTATCACCAAAAATTAGTTTGGGCAAAATTACAATTTCATATTTAATTTAGATTAATTAAAATATTATTAAATGTTGCTTTTAGTCACTGTTTGAGGTTGTTTGGGTCACTTAAGTCTTTTAGGTGATGTTGTTTTCCTGAACATAATTAGAAAGAGATTATTTACTATTTAATGAACATTTTAGTTTCTGATTTGAACAACTTTTATTTTTCACTTTAAATCTGAATTGCAATTTGCATTGGAATTTGAAATGAGATATGATGCAAGGATGATCAAACATCGTTTAATCCTGCTGACATGGCAATATCAAAAGTGATTACTGTGGCTAATGACATGGGGTGTTACAATTCTCCTCCTCCCACAAGAATTCTCGTCCCGAGAATTAAGAGGTGGATTAAGGGGAAGAGTTCTGGTTACACAATTCTAACGAGTCTTCTTGTTCTTGGTTGCGCTTCTCGAAGAAGTTGATCCCTTCGTTGATGTCTCCAACTCTCTGCTTCAGGTCATCATGATGAAGTCAGCATCCTTTCTTCGGGAACTCCATTGTACTTACGAAAGAATAAAAGGGGGTATTCCAGGAGAACGGACCTCTGTAAGGTTGACTATCTAGTCGATAACATCGGGGGAGGTGGCGGAAAGTAACTCTCGAATTGAAACTTAAGAAAATATCGAGAACAAAGTAAGGAGGTATCAAGGGAAGTTTCGAGCGGGCAGGCAATCGTTCGATGCCTGAAACAGGGCGTGAAAGGGTTCAAAGTAACGGGAATAAGCATTGTGTCTGAAACCAGAATAGATCACTAGGAAGGTGGCCCGTGAATTACATATGAGGCCACGCACGAGGAATAAGGTTTCGATCCTATGGTCCTGGGACCTGTGGGTTATGGGCCCACCATGTGGGTTAAAGGTAGAAAGGGCGCTGACATCTTGCACGATCATGTAAGCAAGGTAAGTCAGAGGATAGCCTGTCAGTTATGTCGGCAACAACATTGGTACCAAGGGCGAGGGACGAAGAGAACCATTTCCTGCTCGTTGAACAAGGTGGACCAATAGGCAAAGTTCTCGTCCATCGGTGGTTACCGGAATGTCATCAACAATAGTAACAGGGTTACACCAGACAGGATGGTACACCGACGTGTTTACGTAAGCAGGGAAATATTACTGCATATATCATATAGGTCACAAGAAAGGTTAACCAAAACAATGGAAAGGAAAATGTGATTATTACATTAATCAGACCAATGGAAAGGAAAAGGTATTTATACTCAACTATTAGAGTATATCTTTCCCAAGGAAAGGCAGAGCAAGATATTAAGGATAGGGCTCCAAGTATGTAGCCATTTAGACGAAGGGGCAAGAATTTAAAGAGGTTTACCCATACAACGGTGTTTGGATAATTGATACAGAAAATTTAGCATTGTGCTTCAAATGTTCTTGTTGACGATCGAAGTACCACAGACATGCTTCGAGATAGCATTGACATGGTCATCAAGTAAAGGTCAAACTTTGGATACACAAAGGATTCATCGGGAACAACTTATAGATTAAGTCTTACAATTTCCTCATGGAAGAATGGTTAACTTTGCTAAAAAGGAAGAACTATAACAATAGGTTCTCCGGCCAGGGGTGCTAGGCATGACATCACCTTACTAGGTTATACAAGGACCAATGTTATGGCTTTTGGAAAATGTTCCAACCATCATATTTGACCGAGCTTCGGTTCTAATTGGTGACAGGATACCTCAGACTCAGGATGCCTGAGAAGAAAAAGGTGCGACACAAATTGACGAGATGACATTGTAAGATTCTCAGGGAATGAACTATGGAAGTGAGTTCCGAAACAAGAGTTCATCATTAAACCAAGGAGGAGATGAGGGGGTAGCTGATGAACTCAGCGACAATTCATCAAAATTTCCAAAAGATGGATTTCCACAATTATGTGAACAAGGAGATAACATTTGTCAGATCAAATGACATAATGAGGTATGCTCGAGGAAAACATACACAATTAAACATTGGTCGAAAGGTGCGCGCGAAATATGGGCATAGGTAGCCTGATCAATTGTTAGAATGGTGATTCAATAACCGATAGGCTAAGAATGAACTGTCGATCATTAACTTCAAAGCAATAGGGTTGCTAGAAGTGCAGAATCCAAACAGCACCGTTCACTTGTTGGTATCCGGGTTAGAATCAACACGGGGACCAAGAAAGAATGGTGATGGTAAGAAGTATCACTATACCAAGAATTCTTAAGAGGTGGAGCAATCCTCATAGCATTCTTGATATAGAAGACAGTAATACTACAAGGTAGAACATAACCTAAGCTAGATAGCAAGGAAATCAAGGTACAATACAAAACATGAGCAAGTTTGTGTTTGAGGAAGGCAAGAATGTTGGCGATGATAACACAAATCATCGAGGGGCAAGGATGGTATTTCCCATCATGAATTCGATTGATATCCTGGAAGAGCTCAGAATGTTGATGATGATCACGACACATTTGTCGAGAGATTTCATGAAGATGTAATCGATCAGCGATGGCATCAAGTCAAAGGAATGATGAAGCGCAAGGTTATTGGAACCACGGGTATGACACAAACTCGAAATCAAGCTTGCTGTTCAAGGTGAAATGATATGACGAGGAAGATCAACACAGGCTTAACTCATCGTCGAAAATTGTGCTCCGAGAAGAAGGACCAGGTAGCACAGTTGAAATTTAGCATGATAATGATATAGCCGATCAGGCTAGGAATGACTTGAAGGATTATTAAGCTCGTAAGCAGCGAAAATTACTTAGAGTTATTGAATCAGAGTGCGGAATTGATTCACTTATTGGTGTTCTCGAGTGACAAACAACTCAGAACCCGGGAAAATTGGAATTGGTGATCAATGATAGTAGATGAAGAACTCATAAGAAATTATGTAGTTCCTGTGATATTCTCGAGATACCAAGGGGTAACACTCAAGGGTAAATCAGGATAGAGATTGGGCAGGCATATTGGTTTGCAGAAGACAAGTGCTTTAGCTTGTCCATGAAATGGGATCAAAGAAGAACAATCATGGTCGGGACCACGATTGCAAAGAATCAAAGCAATATACCAGATGGATTATAACAAGGGGTTTATTAGTTTTACGAGCAGCTTCCATGATAAGTTCTACATCGGGTCCATGGGCATGAACACAAAGGTTCAAGGTCGACTCCCACTTCTTCAATGCATAACCTTTCATTCACTTCTCGCTTTTAATGAAGTTGAAATGTTGAAAATTTATCTGGTGTAACACCAGTAGTTAGTGACCCGTAGAAGTTTCTGGGTTCTCACAGATGACAGAAGCTTAGATACAACCCATCGGGACATTTTACGAATCTATACAACCATCAACCAAAGCAAGGGATATGAGTTCGAAAGCAAAGTGTCAAAGTCAAAGCAGATGATAAAATTTACCGAAGGTATTTGTATCAGGGACGAACTCACAAGGTTATTGAATACGAGGGACACTGTCGGGTATAATCCAATAGGGATTTGGCGGTCCACAAGGGATCTGATGTGAGTAACGGTACTCAACCATAAGAAGAAAGAATGCAAAGGCATCGGATTATAGAATCATCTAAATAAGCCGCAGCTTAAATATGAAGGGTTTAGGATTCCAAAATCGGGGAATCAGAGGCAGACGCTGTAACCAAAGGATGAGTAAGTTGAATTGAACTCGATGGACAATCGATTGCAACTTGATTAGCCGAGAACCAACTCATGTCCAAATTGACGTCTGAGCCGAAAGGACAAGTTCTAGGAATCGACTGATGATTGCGAACAATCGCAGCATATTGATTCAAGGGATTCAATTATGTTGACGGGGATTACTAGACATATGGAATTAGCCATAGTGCAGGCATGCAAGAATTTCAAGAGCAATAGGCTGCAAAGGAATCTCGGAAAGTCAGATAGTATTTCAAGGTATTTTGGGAATCACAATAACAACTGGGGACGAACGGACCTCGGGTAAGTATGAGGATTTATTCGTAGGTGTGTTCAGGCAGAAAGGAACTGCAAGGCAGTAGGTTCAGAGAATTTTCGAAATGTCGGATAGTATTTCGATATGTCGGATGGAACCTGAGAGTAACTGAAATGAATATATGATCGACGAGTGTAAGTAGTTATCCACCGGAGTTTATCGGTGATCAGGAACTGCAAAGCAGTGGGCACAGGGTCTCGGGAATCATCGAGGAGTATCTTCAGAGTCTTCTGATGAAACAGTCGATCATCTGTGGTGAAGGGGCTCTCCGGGATGAAGTGGTTACGAGAACCTAATGTCAAGTAAGTAAAATTTTAATCCGAAAGGAAGAGAGATCAGAGTCCCAGAGTAAGGAAGGGGAATAAAAGATCCTAATACCACCCAATTGGCGACGTGGGCCCGTAAGCCACACAGCCATGTTAGTAAAATAGTTTTTGGACCACTAGACTCAACTTCGGCCAAGGAGTTGGAAAGGGGGATCCTACAGGCAGTCGGCTCTGATACCAACCTGTGACGCCCCCGGCTTAATCGTGCACTAACCATACACGCAAATGCACACGATCAAGCCTAAGGACTCACTTGAAGATATCACAACACAACTCTAAAACATAAATAAAGGCATACAAGCATTATATTACAAGCCAGGGCCTCGGTGGGCTCGAATACATAAGCTTGATGCCAAACTAGCATTAGTGGAAGCGTTAGATATCTGAGTACAGACATGAGACAGAGAGATAAGCCTTTAACAAGGCGGGACAAAACAAAAGCTACGGTCGAAAGGCGCATGCCTCCTGCCTGGGACCCTCCGATCCTACTCCTGGTCGTCTGCCAGCTCGTAGAAGTAACCACTCTCGAGGTGGTAGTAGTAGTCGTCGGCGGGGCAACTGTCTCAGGGGCCCCGTCATCTGGTTGCATCAAATGGATATGGGGAGAAAAAGAAAGCAAAGCAACCGTGAGTACTCATCCGAAGTACTCAGCAAGCAAGGATCTACACTACATATGCATCATTATCAAAGGAAGGCTGTATATGTGGACTGGGCTGCAGAAATGCCAGAATAGAGGGGAAAGCCTAGTCCTATCGAAGACTAGCATCTTCAAGCATCTTCAAGCATCTTCGAGCGTCTTGCAGCATTTAGAAGAGTACAGAATAGCATAGTATAAAGTAGTAATAGTCAGCATCCTCACCCAGAGATCCTTTCTCGACTCCCTGCGAGAAAGCAATCCCAGAGCGATAGAAGTAGTGTTATCAACCTTGCCCAGATATCCTTCCTCGACTCCCTGCGAGAAAGCGATCCCGGAGCCACATATCCAGGTATCATCTCAAGTTCTAGTTGTATCGATTGGGATACAACTCCGAGTGTCCTTTACCGTAGGACCGGCTATTGATAGGTGTTTTCTTCCCTGCAGGGGTGCACCAACTTACCCACCACGCTCGATTAACTCCGGTCGGACACACTTTTCTGGGTCATGTCCGGCCTCGGCCAAACGATACACCACAACCCTACCTACAGCTCAGCAGAGAGGTCCCCGTCGGTCTACATGCTAAGCGCAAGGGGGTCTTGGCCATCGCCCCTCGCCCTCCGGGTCATTGCGTACATGGTGAAGCCAGGCACCACCTCTGCCTGGATGGTTCTGGTCCGTCCGTGCCGCGATGCTGAACTGGACGTCTGACAGAGCTTTCGGCTGATGCTACGATGCAGAGTGCCCATAACTTTTCCCACGTGATGGTTAGTGCTATCAGGCCAGAGGCCTACTCGGATCAAATATCCAAATCGTTAGTGGAGTAGGGGCTTGCGGTAACAAGCAAAGACTCACGATTGATGTGACCCCGTCGCTCCATCTCGAGGACTTGCTACAAGGGCTAAGAATGCCCGGCCGTGCCTCGTATTTATCTCACGGGTAACCTCCTGGTCAACCCGACTTCACATCACTCACGGGTACCCCTCAGGGTCGACCCGCCTTTCCAAGTATCAATTGTAAAGTCCAAGTATCCCTGTGTCCATAACATCTGGGAACCCGAGGTATCACCCTCGTTGGATTCATACTCGATGTATCTGTCAAGGTGAGCTCGGAGGAATCACCCTCGATGGGTTCACACTTGAGGTGTTGCACGACAGCGTCGTTATCGGGAGTGGTGAAGGAGGGATCACCCTCGAGGACCACGACCGAATAGCTACTCTACATAGTTAACATCAGAAGTGCTACCCGAGGTATCACCCTCGGCACTCGATAATAACCCAGTAGTGTCATACATCTAAGGGGGGTGATGTGCGGCGCCGGGGTCTGGTCTTCGATCCCGTTGATCGGGTCTTCTGATAATCCAGCGGGGCAGTTGGGTCAAAGTGGGTCTCTGATGGGTCACTAACCAGCCTATACTAAGAAGTTTGAAATAGGCAGGTAAGGTAACAATAAGCAGGTTACAAAAGCGGGCTATGCATCAGAATAGGAGCAAACAGTAACAGTAGCAAAATCTAATGCAAGCAGGAGAGAATAGAATGGGCGATATCGGGATGCCCAAGGGGGGGCTTGCCTGGTTTCTCAGCGACAAAGGCGGGGTCGTCAGTAGGGTAGCCAATCACCGAAGCTGCGTCGGTCTCGGAGACTGCGTCGGTACGGGCTCTATCGAGAGAGAAGAGGGGGAGGAAACAGATAAATACACAGCAAACATATGCAACGCAGAGCAGGCTACGCTAACGTGCAGTGCAGGGTTTCCTAAAAACATGTCTAAGTCATATTAGTTATTTTAGGATTTAAGTTGGATTAATTAACCGGTGTATAAGCACTATTCATCTACCGGAAACAGGCTAAAAGTTTTTCGATCTGAGCTACGGATTATTTTCTATGATTTTCTAAAGTTTTAATTATTTTCTAGAATTTATTTAATCACTTAAACCAACATTATCCAGAACAATGTCTGGTGACATCAGCATGACGTAGAGGTGACATCAGCAGGTCAACTAGTCGGTTGACTAGTCAAACCTGACAGGTGGGTCCAATGGGACCCACATGTCACTGACTGAGCTAACTAAACAGAGTTGAATTAAACTAACTAATCTAATTAGCAAGTGGGGCCCAGTAGTCAGTGGGTGTTTAGAGATTTAATTAACTAACTAATTAATTAGCAGATTATCTATTTATTTTATTTCGTTTAAAGAAGTGGGGCCCGCATGTCATAGACACAGGGGGCGACCATGTCAGCGTTGACCCAAGTCAACAGGTCAAAGGGGGCCCACGGGGCCCGCAGTCAGTGACTGTGAGGTGGGGCCGGCATGTCCACGTCGGCGTCTACCGGCGACTCGTCGCCGGCGACCAAAACGACGGCGGCGCGATCGGGAGGGGGTCGGGATTCGTCCCCAGGGCACCGTTTCGAGCGTGGCCGGGCTCGTTCGAACGAGCAGACGACGGCGAAGCGATCTGGGGTGGTGGCAGAGGCTGCGGTGGTTGGTAACGTCGATGGCGAGCGGCGAGGCGGACGCCGGAGTCCGGACGTCGTCGGGATCGGAGCTATGGCGTGCAAAACGAGCAGCGCGAGGTGGCTACGGCGTCTACTCGATGCGGGGAGTGCAACGGTGGCACGCACGGGACCATATGGTCACCGTGGCCACGCCGGCGACGAGGCCAGGCGGCGGAGGGCTCGGCCAAACGCCGGAGCAGTAGCTAGGGGCGGCTAGAGGGGGCAGGGAAGGGCGCATTCTGCGCAGGAGCTCACCGCGGGAGCGTGGGGTCTAAGCAGAGGGCTCGGGGAGGACCGATGGTGCAGATCGACGGCGAGGTCGTGCGGTGGCCGAGGGCGGAGGCGAGGAAGAATGCGGCGTCGCGAGGGGCTCCCGGGCTCGATCCGGCTGCGTAGTCGAAGTAGAAGTCCACGGCGGTGCTCCAGGACTTATCGGAGCGGTGAACGGGCGACGGTGTGCGCGGCTACAGCGAACGACAGCGAGGGTGGGGCTCGGGCAGCTCCAAATCAAAGCAGAGAGGGGGCGAGGTGGAATTGGGGGCGCTAGGGTTTTTGGGGGAAGGGAGAGACGCACGGGGGAGTACTTGACGGCGCCGGGGAGCCGTGGGATGGCCGACAGCGAGGCAAGCGCCGGTCGGATGCGCGCACGCGCTGACGATTGCGGGAGGAGGGAGACGAGCTCCAGTTGGGCTGGGCCCAATACTGTAGCAGCAGGCTTAAGTGCACAGTAGAGCACTAGGCCTTTTCTATTTTCTCTTTTTCTGTTTTCTTTTCAACTCTGTTTTGCAAATTGTTTGGGCACTTGATGACTTTTGTAAAATGTGTCACCTAGCTCATAAATTGCAGTGCATCAATACCTATCACCAAAAATTAGTTTGGGCAAAATTACAATTTCATATTTAATTTAGATTAATTAAAAGATTATTAAATGTTGCTTTAAGTAACTGTTTGAGGTTGTTAGGGTCACTTAAGTATTTTAGGTGATGTTGTTTTCCTGAACATAATTAGAAAGAGATTATTTACTATTTAATGAACATTTTAGTTTCTGATTTGAACAACTTTTATTTTTCACTTTAAATCTGAATTGCAATTTGCATTGGAATTTGAAATGAGATATGATGCAATGATGATCAAACATCGTTTAATCCTGCTGACATGGCAATATCAAAAGTGATTACTATGGCTAATGACATGGGGTGTTACAGCCGTTTACAGTCAAGCCCGCATGCGGAGCCCGGAAAGTCCGCCCGCGCACGACGGGCGTGCCAGGTTCACCTATTAGTGTCTTGTAACACCCATGTACTAATGAGCTACAGTAACCCCTGGGGTTAAGCTAATTATTTTTGCTAAACATTGCCTGATCATCTTTACTTCTATCTCATTTCAAATTCCGGTCAAATTCAAATTTAAATACTAAGTGAAATCCAAAAGTTCACAAACATGAAAACTAAAATGTTGGTCATGTGGCAAATATTCACTTCTTAATATTGGTGGTGAACCAACATTTTTGCAAAGTGTTTAAATGCCCTAAAGTAATTAAAACAGTGCAAAAGGGCATTTTTTTAAATGCTTTTCTATCTGTATAAAATTCAAATAAAGTCAATTGGGCCCCAAACTTTTTCTGTCACTGCCATAAATTGCAACATAATTGTTGGGCCAATTCCCACATTTTTGCAAAATGAAATGGTGGCTCAATTATTATTTTTGCTCTCTGGTTAAAAGAAAACAGAAAAGAAAAGTATAAAAACAAAAAGGCCCATGAGCCTGGGCCTAAGTCAAACAGGGAGGCCCAGCCCGTCTGGCGCTCTTCCCCTACATCCTGCTCACTCCCCCCTCCCTCGGTGTTGTCTCCAGCCGCACGCGCGCACGCGCCCGCCCGGGGCCCCCATCCTCGCGCGCTCGACAGCGGCTCTACCGCTCGCCGTGGGTGGTTAAGGGCCACCCCCCGCTCTCCCCAAAACCCTAGCCCCCTCAGATTCCTCTCCCTCGCTCGCCTTCTTCCTCCCCCGCAAGCACCCGACGCCGTCGCCGCCATGGCTCACCGTAGCCGTGGCCTCTGACCTCGCCGCGCCCCATCTCCGTGCTGGATCGAACCGCCGTCGTCGACTATGTCCTTTGCGTCGACCAGCGCGAGCCGGAGAGCGCCACATTGCGGGATCGCCATCACAATCGACATCGGACCATCGCCGCCTTGCTCCGTCGATCCGCCGTCCCCTGCTGCTCCTAATCTTCCAACGAGCCCCCGTGCGCTCCCTAGGTGAGCCCCGTGTTTTCCCCTCTCTCCGACTAGCTGAACTGCGCTGCCGCCTCGTTGTTCGCCGGCAGCCGTCCGGTGACCATTTGGTCATGCATGCAAGTCCATCGACTTCGCGCGCGCGCGTAGAATCCGCCTTGCTGCTTAGTTAGCTCGCTCGCGCACTGCCTCGCCGATTTCACCGGCACCCGAACGCCGCCATCTGCCGACGCCGTCGTAGTGCTCATCTCCGGCCTCCCCAGCTCCGGCCGTGACCACCATTGGGTGCGGCATCGAGTGGCCGATCGAAAGAGCCCGGCCGCGCTCAAGATAATGCACCGTAGGTGAAATCCCAGCTTGCCGGAGTTACGCTGTCACGTTCGGGCTCGCCGGAGCACTCTCCGGTGCCGGCACCGACGTGGCCGGCTAGCCCCCACCACTGTGCCACTGACCGCGGGTCCCACGGGCCCCAATTGACTGGATTGACCCAGTCAACTGCTGACTGGGCACCCGTGGGCCACCGACATGTGGGTCCCGCCAGGTTTAAATGATTTTTATAAATAAATAAAATGCTAATTAATTTGTTAATTAATTTAATTAATTAATTACTCACTGACCAGTAGGTCCCACCCTCTAATTAATCAGTAACTAGTTAAAATAAATCCTAATTATCTGCTGTGACACTGACCAGTGGGACCCACTGGTCAGATTTGACTCTGGTCAGCCAGAGTTGACTGCTGACATCACCTAACACTATTCTGGATAATTCAGATTTAAATAATTTAAATAATTTCAGAAAATGTTAAAATCTTTAGAAAATCGTAGAAAATAAACCGTAGCTCGGATCGAAAAACTTTGTACATGAAAGTTGCTCAGAACGACGAGACGAATACAACCGTGCCATCTGTTTTCGTGTCGGGACCCTCTACGGAGCTGAACCCGCAACTTTTAGTCTGTTTCTGATAGATGAATAGTGCTTATACACCGGTTAATAATTCCAACTTAAATCCTAAAATAACTAAAATGACTTAGACCTACTCTTAGGCAACCCTGCACTGCACGTTAGCATAGCGTGCTCTGTGTTGCATATGTTTGCCATGTATTTATTTGTTTCCTCCCCCTCTTCTCTCTCCCGACACCGATGTCGTCCCCGAGGCCGATGCAGCTCCGGAGGTTGACTACACCGTTGAAGACCAGGCCTTTGCCGCAGAGCAACCAGGCAAGCACCCCCCCCCTTTGAGCATGTCTATATCGCCTATTCTCTTCTCTCTTGTGCTTGCATTAGAATTGCCGCTGCTACTGCTTTACCTATTCTGATGCATGACCTGATTTTGTACCCTGCTTTTGATAATTACCTGCTTATCCTAAACTGCTTAGTATAGGCTGGGTAGAGACCCACCAGAGACCCCACCTTGTCCCCAGTTGCCCCGCTGGATTATCAGATGACTCGATCAACGGGATCGACAGCCAGACCTCGGCACTACACAATACCCCCCCTTAGTTCTACGACACTGCAGCGTCACCATCGAGTGCCGAGGGTGATACCTCGTATAGCACTTCTGATGTTAACTCTGTAGAGTAGTTAATTGGTCGTGGTCATCGAGGGTGATTCCTCCTTCTCCACTTCCGATACGACACTGTCGCGCAACACTTCAAGTGTGAACCTCGTGGGTGATTCCTCCTAAGTTCACCTTGACGGTTACATCGAGTGAGTATCCGTCGAGGGTGATACCTCGGATTCCCCTGATGTTTTGGACACACGGTTACTGTGACTTTACCCCTGAACCTTGTTAGAAACGGGTCGGCCCCGAGCGGGACCCGAGGGAGTTACTTTTACTATAGGACTGGAGGGACAGGCGGTACCACCCAGTAGAGGTGGACCTGAGTTCCCGACAGTCTTTTGCGAGACGGGTTGACCTGGATGGTGCCCGAGTGATGAATACGAGGCGTGGCCGGGCATTCTTAGCCCTTGCCGCAAGTCCTCGAGACGGGGCGATGGGGTCACATCGATCGTGAGTCTCTGCTCGTTACCGCACCCCCAATGTACTAACGATTTGGATATTTGATTTGAGTGGGCCTCTGGCCCGATAGCACTAACCATCATGCGGGAATAAATATGGGTACTCTGCATCGTGGCATCAGCCGAAAGCTCTGTCAGACGTCCAGTTCAGTATTGCGGCCAGGACGGACCGGCGCCCCCCTGGTGCCTGGCTTCCCCCTGCACGCAACGACTCGGAGTGCACAGGGCGATGGCCCAAGACCTCTGAGCGCTTAGAATGTAGACCGACGGGGACCTCTCTGCTGAGCTCTAGGTAGGGTTGCGGTGTGTCGTTTGACCGAGGCCGGGCATGACCCGGAAAAAGTGTGTCCGGCCGGAGTTAAGCGAGCGTGGTGGGTAAGTTGGTGCACCCCTGCAGGGAAGAACTAATCTATGCATAGCCGGATCCTCGGTAATGGACGCTCGGAGTTGTATCCCGATCGATACAGCAAAAAAGTATAGTATGGCTCTGGGATTGCTTTCTCGCAGGGAGTCGAGAGAGGATCTCTGGCTAGGTTGATACTTGGACATTATGGCTCTGGGATTGCTTTCTCGCAGGGAGTCGAGAGAGGATCTCTGGCCGAGGTTGATACTTGGACATTATGGCTCTGGGATTGCTTTCTCGCAGGGAGTCGAGAGAGGATCTCTGGCTGAGGTTGATACTTGGACATTATGGCTCTGGGATTGCTTTCTCGCAGGTAGTCGAGAAAGGATCTCTGGGTGAGGTTGAGACTTATTGATACTACTACTTTATACTCTACTAATCTACACTCTTCTAATGCTGCAAGACCATTGAAGATGTTAGTCTTCGATAGGACTAGGCCTTCTCTCTATTCTGGCATTTCTGCAGCCCAGTCCACATATACAACCCTTCTTTGATAATGTTGCATATGTAGTGTAGATCCTTACTTGCTGAGTACTTCGGATGAGTACTCACGGTTGCTTTGCTTTCTTTTTCTCCCATATCCTTTTGATGCAACCAGATGACGGAGCCCCTGAGACAGCTGCCCCCGCCGACGATCGCTACTAATACCCCGAGGGTGGATACTTCTACGAGCTGGCCGACGACCAGGAGTAGGATCGGAGGGTCCCAGGCAGGAGGCCTGCGCCTTTCGATCGTAGCTTTTGTTTTGTCCCACCTTGTTAAAGGCTTATCTCTCTGTCTTATGTCTGTACTCAGATATCTAACGCTTCTGCTGATGCTTGTTTGGCATCAAGCTTATGTATTCGAGCCCTCGAGGCCCTGGCTTGTAATATAATGCTTGTATGCCTTTATTTATGTTTTAGAGTTGCGTTGTGATATCTTCAAGTGAGTCCTTAGGCTTGATCGTGTGCATTTGCGTGTATGATTAGTGCACGATTAAGCCAGGGGCATCACAGGTTGGTATCAGAGCCAACTGCCTGTAGGAACCCTCTTTCCAACTCCTTGGCCAAAGTTGAGTCTAGTCATTGAAAAACTTTTACTAACATGGTTGTGTGGCTTACGGGCCCACGTCGCCGAATGGGTGGTATTAGGATATTTTATTCCTCGTCTATACTCTAGGATCTGATCTCTCTTCCTTTCGGGTTAAAATTTTACTAACTCCAACATTAGGTTCTCGTGATCACATCCACCCGGTGTTCTAAAATTTCCCCCCTTCCTTCAAGATTGCGTGCCAGGTTCTGCTTGCAGGATCCTTTTATCGAGGGCACCCTGTGTTGTCACTTGCAGATTCCTCCCTCCAACCATTTTCTCTGACATGATATAGCCATTGCTATGTCTCGTTGTGTACTTCCCTACCGCGTGCCTGGGCGCCGCCTAATTTGTCTAGCCGCGAGCATTCCCGAGCGCGTACTATCCGTTTGAATCTAACTCTGTGCATGGATTGGTATGTCTTTAACGACTACTATGATATATCTAATGCCCTTCTTGTTCATTACTCATGTTACATCGTGAATGGCCTCTTACACATGCAGTTTTTCTTGCTAAACTGCCCCTGTTGATTTGGCAGGATGGCTGACGATCCCCCACCTCCACCTTATATTGCCGCAATGATGCAGCAATTTGAACTGAACCGTCAGGTTATGACCGGGATATTGGCTCAGTTCCCAAACCAGAATGCTCATCAGCAGCCTACCCCAATAACACTGCAAGAATTTGTGCGCCTCAACCCGTCTGTTTTCCGCAACTCCACCAATCCTATGGATGCTGATGATTGGCTCCGTGACATTGCCTTCCAGATGAAGACGGCCAATGTTATCCCTGACAGTTACGTCACCTATGCGATGTATCACCTGAGGGGATCAGCTGCTCAATGGTGGGAAAGCCACAAGGGTATGTTGCCTGCTGAAACGGTAACCACTTGGCAGGAATTTCAGTCAGACTTTCGTGCATGGTACATTCCTCAAGGTCTGAAGGACCAGAAGAAGCAGGAATTCCGCAAACTCACCCAAGGAACAATGACTGTGGATGAATATCAGAGGAAATTTCTCGAATTGTCCCACTATGCTGAAGATGACGTCTACACTGATGCACGCAAGCAGGAGAAATTCCGTGAAGGACTGCGTACTGATATAAACCTCGCACTTGCTGTCCATGATTGCACAGACTTCGCAACGCTTGTCAGCCAATCTTTCCAAGTTGAAACTGCTCTGACTAAGTACCAGGAGTCGCTCAAGCGCACTCGTGATGTTGGCTCATCCTCGGGTCAGCCTGTTCAGAAACGTCGAGTCTGGATCCCACACAATGTTTATCATCGACCTGCTCCAACGCCAAGGCCGTCTTATGTTGCACCTCGTCTGCCTCCGCCGCCGAGACAGCTAACGATTCAAGCTGGACAGCCCAATGATGTGGCTCCTTCCCATAACGATGATTTATGCCGCATGTGTGGACAGCCAGGACATCTTACTATCAATTGTCGTCGGGATTCATCTCAGAATGTATCGCGGCCTCCTGATGGTCGTACGAAGGGCCATCGAACCCATCGTTGCAGAAATTGTAAGGCCAGGATGTCTGCTATGGACCGAGGCCAGGTCACTCACGTCAAAATGGGAGAAGCTCGTGAGTCTCCTAAAATCGTGATGGGAACTCTGCTAGTTAATTCAGTTGCAGCTTCTGTTCTCTTTGATTCTGGGGCATCACATTCCTTTGTGTCTCAACAATTTGCTCAGCGGCATGAGCTACCTCTAGAGTTATTGCCCACACCATTAGAGATTATCACTCCCCGTTCCAGGTGGCAAACCAAGATGGTAAGTCACAACAATCAGATCAGAATTGAAGGGTTGATGTTCTCTGCTTCCCTTATTGCTCTTGGACCTTCCGACATAGATGTTATTCTCGGTATGGATTGGCTGGAAGCCCATAATACTATGATTAACTGTGCTGCCAAGTCGGTCCAGCTCACGCACCCTTCCGGTCAGAGAGTCAAATACTCAGCCCAAGTAGCTCAGGATGCTGAGAGCCAGATATATGTTCTGAATGCATTGATGCTTCACCTCTTGAAGGCATTGAGAATGTTCAAGTTGTTCATGATTTTCAAGATGTCTTTCCAGAAGAACTTCTAGGAATACCCCCTATAAGAGCTGTCGAGTTTGTCATCGACTTGAAACCAGGCACAACTCCTATTGCGAAGCGTCCTTATAAGATGCCTCCGCAGCACCTCCTTGAACTTAAGGAGGAAATCGACAAGTCACTTAAGAAGGGTTTTATCCGCCCCAGTTCCTCTGCCTGGGGAGCACCTCCACTCTTTGTTAAGAAGAAGGATGGAACTAACCGATTGGTTCAGGATTATCGGCCCATTAACCAAGCCACAATCCAGAACAAATATCCGCTTCCTCAGATCAATGATTTGTATGATCAACTTGCTAGGTCATCGGTGTTTTCTAAACTCGACTTGAGGTTGGGTTATCATCAGATCTGTGTTCGTGAAGAGGATATTCCCAAGACTGCATTTGTTACTCACTATGGCTCTTATGAGTACACTGTAATGTCATTTGGCCTAACAAATGCTCCAGCTACGTTCTCCCGCCTGATGAATTATATATTCATGGATTACCTCGACAAATTCGTCGTGGTGTATCTAGATGATATTCTGGTCTATTCAAAGAATAAAGAAGAACATGCTGAACACCTTCGTCTTGTACTGGAAAGGCTCCGAGAACACCAGCTCTATGCCAAGTATTCCAAATGTGAATTTTGGCTTTCTGAAGTAACCTACCTTGGTCATGTGATTTCCAAGGATGGAATTGCTGTTAACCCGGAGTGGGTTCAGGCTATTCTTGACTGGACTCCTCCGAAGAACGTCAAGCAAGTGAGAAGTTTTCTCGGCCTTGCAAGCTATTGGGGTCGATTTGTCGAGAACTTTTCTAAGATTGCTAAGCCTTTGACTGATCTACTTTACAAGGGCGTTAAGTTTGAGTGGACAGACAAATGTCAAGAAAGTTTTCAAACACTTAAAGATAAGCTAACATCTGCCCCAGTACTTGCTCCTCCAGATTCTCGCAAAGACTTCGTGATTTATTGTGACGCATCTCGGGAAGGATTAGGTTGTGTCCTAATGCAAGAGCGTAAGGTGATTGCTTATGGCTCTCGACAGTTGCGTCCTCATGAAGAGAACTACCCTGTCCATGATCTAGAACTAGCTGATGTCATCTATGCATTGAATTTGTGGCGACATTACCTCCTCGGTAATCGTTGCGAGATCTACACGGATCATAAAAGTCTGAAGTACTTGTTCACTCAGCCATCTCTGAACCTCCGTCAGCAAAGATGGATGGAGGCCATTACGGACTATGATTTGGGTATTTCTTATACCCCTGGCAAGGCTAACGTGATGGCTGATGCCTTAAGCCGCAAGTCCTATTGCGACAACCTCGTGGTTAGGCAAGCTCAACCTCGTCTTTTTGAAGAACTGTGCAAGCTGAATCTGTGTATTGTTCCACAGGGTTCTCTTAATAACCTTGTGATACAACCAGATCTTGAGAAAGCTGTTAAGAACGCGCAAGCTAAAGATGCTGAAATTGATTTGATGAAGAAAGATCTTCACCTTGAAAAGTACAGGGATTTCTCGCTGTCTGAAGATGGAACCTTGTATTTTAGAAACCGCATTGTGGTACCTCGCTTCGAGCTAATGACTGACAAGGTCATGAAGGAGGCACATGATACACCGCTGTCTATTCATCCGGGTAGCACCAAGATGTATCGTGATCTTCGTCAAAGGTACTGGTGGTCTAGAATGAAGCAGGATATTGCTCGATATGTTGCTGAATGTGATGTGTGTCATCGCGTTAAAGCAGAACATCAGAAGCCAACTAGAATTCTGCAACCACTTCCTATTCCTTTATGGAAATGGGACAAGGTTCAAATGGATTTCATCACTGGCCTTCCCAAGTCACAGAAGGGTCACTATGCTATTCTTGTCGTCGTCGACCAACTTTCTAAGGTTGCACACTTTCTGCCTGTCAAGGAGACGATCACTGCTAGTCAGTTAGCAGAATTATATATCTCCAGAATTGTTTCACTCCACGGCATTCCGAAGGAGATCAGTTCGGACCGTGGCGGACTTTTCACCACAAAGTTCTGGGAAAGTTTCCAGGAAGCTATGGGAACTCATATTACCTGGAGTTCAGCTTATCACCCCCAATCCCAAGGCCAAGTCGAACGAGTAAATCAAGTGCTTGAAGACATGCTTCGGGCTTGTGTTATATCTTTCGGCAAGAAGTGGGAAGAGTCCCTTCCTTACGCCGAGTTCTCTTATAACAACAGCTATCAAGCCAGCTTGACGATGGCCCCCTTTGAAGTACTTTATGGACGGAAGTGCCGAACCCCTCTGAATTGGTCAGAAACTGGGGAACGACCGCTCGTGGGTCCGGATATTATTCAACACGCCGAAGAGCAAGTCCGTATCGTTCGAGAAAATCTCAAGGCGGCTCAGGACCGCCAGAAGAGCAACTACGATCGCAAACGATGGGGTTTGACTTATCAGCCTAGTGATCAAGCTTATCTTCGTGTCACTCCTATGAAGGGCACTCATCGTTTCGGAATTAAGGGCAAGTTAGCTCCCCGCTACATTGGTCCTTTTCGCATTGTTGCTCGACGTGGTCAGGTGGCTTATAAATTGGAGTTGCCACCGCAATTCTCTCATATCCACGACGTCTTCCATGTGTCGCAACTTCGTCGTTGCTTCAAGGAGTCTCCGCACCGAGCAGTGGCCCATGAAATGCTTGAATTGCAAGATGATCTTTCTTATAAGGAGCATCCGATTCGTATTCTCAATGAAGCTGAACGTCGGACCCGCCAGAAGGTTACCAAGTTCCTCAAGGTGCAGTGGTCAAATCATACTAAAGATGAAGCCACTTGGGAACGCGAGGATAACCTCCGTGCTGAATACCCTGATCTTTTCCCTTCTACCTCTTAATTCTCGGGACGAGAATTTCTTTTAGAGGAGGAGAGTTGTAACACCCCTGTACTTATGAGCTACAGTAACCCCTGGTGTTAAGCTAATTATTTTTGCTAAACAGTGCCTGATCATCTTTACTTCTATCTCATTTCAAATTCCGGTCAAATTTAAATACTAAGTGAAATCCAAAAGTTCACAAACATGAAAACTAAAATGTTGGTCATGTGGCAAATATTCACTTCTTAATATTGGTGGTGAACCAGCATTTGCAAAGTGTTTAAAAGCCCTAAAGTAATTAAAACAGTGCAAAAGGGCATTTTTTTAAATGCTTTTCTATCTGTATAAAATTCAAATAAAGTCAATTGGGCCCCAAACTTTTTCTGTCACTGCCATAAATTGCAACATAATTGTTGGGCCAATTCCAACATTTTTGCAAAATGAAATGGTGGCTCAATTATTTGTTTTGCTCTCTGGTTAAAAGAAAACAGAAAAGAAAAGTATAAAAAGAAAAAGGCCCATGAGCCTGGGCCTAAGTCAAACAGGGAGGCCCAGCCCGTCTGGCGCTCTTCCCCTACATCCTGCTCACTCCCCCCTGCTGTCGTATCCAGCCGCACGCGCGCGCGCGCCTGCCCGGGGCCCCCATCCTCGCGTGCTCGACAGCGGCTCTACCGCTCGCCGTGGGTGGTTAAGGGCCACCCCCCGCTCTCCCCAAAACCCTAGCCCCCTCAGATTCCTCTCCCTCGCTCGCCTTCTTCCTCCCCCGCAAGCACCCGACGCCATCGCCGCCATGGCTCGCCGTAGCCGTGGCCTCTGACCTCGCCGCGCCCCGTCTCCGTGCCGGATCGAACCGCCGTCGTCGACTACGTCCTCTGCATCGACCAGCGCGAGCCGGGGAGCGCCACATTGCGGGATCGCCATCACCGTCGACCTCGGACCATCGCCGCCTCGCTCCATCGATCCGCCGTCCCCTGCTGCTCCTAATCTTCCAACGAGCCCCCGTGCGCTCCCTAGGTGAGCCCCGTGTTTTCCCCTCTCTCCGACGGTGTTCCCCTCTCCTAGCTCGCCTCCCCGTCATAGCTGAACTGCGTTGCCGCCTCGTTGCTCGCCGGCAGCCGTCCGGTGATCATTTGGTCATGCGCGCAAGTCCGTCGACTTCGCGCGCGCGCGTATAATCCGCCCTGCCGCTTAGTTTGCTCGCTCGTGCACTGCCTCGTCGATTTCACCGGCACCGGAACGCCGCCGTCCGCCGACGCCGTCGTAGCGCTCATCTCCGGCCTCCCCAGCTCCGGCCGTGACCACCATTGGGCGCGGCATCGAGTGGTCGATCGAAAGAGCTCGGCCGCGCACAAGATAATGCACCGTAGGCGAAATCCGAGCTTGCCGGAGTTACGCCGTCGCGTTCGGGCTCGCCAGAGCACTCTCCGGTGTCGGCACCGACGTGGCCGACTAGCCCCCACCACTGTGCCACTGACCGCGGGTCCCACGGGCCCCAGTTGACTGGGTTGACCCAGTCAACTGCTGACTGGGCACCCGTGGGCCACCGACATGTGGGTCCCGCCAGGTTTAAATGATTTTTATAAATAACTAAAACGCTAATTAATTTGTTAATTAATTTAATTAATTAATTACTCACTGACCAGTAGGTCCCACCCTCTAATTAATCAGTAACTAGTTAAAATAAATCCTAATTATCTGCTGTGACACTGACAAGTGGGACCCACTGGTCAGATTTGACTCTGGTCAGCCAGAGTTGACTGCTGACGTCACTTCTACGTCATGCTGATGTCACATAACACTATTCTGGATAATTCAGATTTAAATAATTAAAATAATTTCAGAAAATGTTAAAATCTTTAAAAAAATCATAGAAAATAAACCGTAGCTCGGATCGAAAAACTTTGTACATGAAAGTTGCTCAGAACGACGAGACGAATCCAACCGTGCCATCTGTTTTCATGTCGGGACCCTCTACGGAGGTGAACCCGCAACTTTTAGTCTGTTTCTGATAGATGAATAGTGCTTATACACCGGTTAATAATTCCAACTTAAATCCTAAAATAACTAAAATGACTTAGACCTGCTCTTAGGCAACCCTACACTGCACGTTAGCATAGCCTGCTCTGTGTTGCATATGTTTGCCGTGTATTTATTTGTTTCCTCCCCCTCTTCTCTCTCGGTAGACCCCGACATCGACATCGTCCCCGAGGCCGACGCAGCTCCGGAGGTTGACTACACCGTTGAAGACCAGGCCTTTGTCGCAGAGCAACCAGGCAAGCACCCCCCCCCCCACTTGAGCATGTCTATATCGCCTATTCTCTTCTCTCTTGTGCTTGCATTAGAATTGCCGCTGCTACTGCTTTACCTATTCTGATGCATGACCTGATTTTGTACCCTGCTTTTGATAATTACCTGCTTATCCTAAACTGCTTGGTATAGGCTGGGTAGAGACCCACCAAAGACCCCACCTTGTCCCCAGTTGCCCCGCTAGATTATCAGATGACTCGATCAACGGGATCGATAGCCAGACCCCGGCACTGCACAACACCCCCCTTAGTTGTACGACACTGCAGCGTCACCATCGAGTGCCGAGGGTGATACCTCGTATAGCACTTCTGATGTTAACTCTGTAGAGTAGTTAATTGGTCGTGGTCATCGAGGGTGATTCCTCCTTCTCCACTTCCGATACGACACTGTCGCGCAACACTTCAAGTGTGAACCTCGTGGGTGATTCCTCCTAAGTTCACCTTGACGGTTACATCGAGTGGGTATCCGTCGAGGGTGATACCTCGGATTCCCCTGATGTTTTGGACACACGGTTACTGTGACTTTACCCCTGAACCTTGTTAGAAACAGGTCGGCCCCGAGGGGGACCCGAGGGAGTTACTTTTACTACAGGACTGGAGGGACAGGCGGTACCACCCAGTAGAGGTGGACCTGAATTCCCGACAGTCTTTTGCGAGACGGGTTGACCTGGACGGTGCCCGAGTGATGAATACGAGGCGTGGCCGGGCATTCTTAGCCCTTGCCGCAAGTCCTCGAGACGGGGCGACGGGGTCACATCGATCGTGAGTCTCTGCTCGTTACCGCACCCCCAATGTACTAACGATTTGGATATTTGATTCGAGTGGGCCTCTGGCCCAATAGCACTAACCATCACGCGGGAATAAATATGGGTACTCTGCATCGTGGCATCAGCCGAAAGCTCTGTCGGACGTCCAGTTCAGCATTGCGGCCGAGACGGACCGGCGCCCCCTGGTGCCTGGCTTCCCCCTGCACGCAACGACTCGGAGTGCACAGGGCGATGGGCCAAGACCTCTGAGCGCTTAGGATGTAGACCGACGGGGACCTCTCTGCTGAGCTCTAGGTAGGGTTGCGGTGTGTCGTTTGACCGAGGCCGGGCATGACCCGGGAAAAGTGTGTCCGGCCGGAGTTAAGCGAGCGTGGTGGGTAAGTTGGTGCACCCGTGCAGGGAAGAACTAATCTATGCATAGCCGGATCCTCGGTAACGGACGCTCGGAGTTGTATCCCGATCGATACAGCAAAAATGGATAGTATGGCTCTGGGATTGCTTTCTCGCAGGGAGTCGAGAGAGGATCTCTGGCCGAGGTTGATACTTGGACATTATGGCTCTGGGATTGCTTTCTCGCAGGGAGTCGAGAGAGGATCTCTGGCCGAGGTTGATACTTGGACATTATGGCTATGGGATTGCTTTCTCGCAGGGAGTCGAGAAAGGATCTCTGGGTGAGGTTGAGACTTATTGATACTACTACTTTATACTGTACTAATCTACACTCTTCTAATGCTGCAAGACCGTTGAAGATGCTAGTCTTCGATAGAACTAGGCCTGCTCTCTATTCTGGCATTTCTGCAGCCCAGTCCACATATACAACCCTTCTTTGATAATGTTGCATATGTAGTGCAGATCCTTGCTTGCTGAGTACTTCGGATGAGTACTCACGGTTGCTTTGCTTTTTTTTTCCCCATATCCTTTTGATGCAACCAGATGACGGAGCCCCTGAGACAGCTGCCCCCGCCGACGATCGCTACTACTACCCCGAGGGTGGATACTTCTACGAGCTGGCCGACGACCAGGACTAGGATCGGAGGGTCCCAGGCAGGAGGCCTGCGCCTTTCGATCGTAGCTTTTGTTTTGTACCGCCTTGTTAAAGGCTTATCTCTCTGTCTTATGTCTGTACTCAGATATCTAACGCTTCCGCTGATGCTTGTTTGGCATCAAGCTTATGTATTCGAGCCCTCGAGGCCCTGGCTTGTAATATAATGCTTGTATGCCTTTATTTATGTTTTAGAGTTGTGTTGTGATATCTTCAAGTGAGTCCTTAGGCTTGATCGTGTGCATTTGCGTGTATGATTAGTGCACGATTAAGCCGGGGGCGTCACATGTCTCCCCCCCCCCCCACACACACACACACATTAGGCTGGTTGGCCTCGCGCGGATAGCTCCTTGGAGCTCTTTGTGTCATCATCTTCTTGGTCGCCTCGTACCCAGGTATACCCGCCTCCTGGGAGCCTCCACGGGCGAGACCACCATCCATTTCGCGATGGCGTGCCGCAAGGGCCTCCTTGGGGCTCTCTGCGTCGGTTGATCTACCCGAACGGCGTGCACCCCGACGGCTCGCCTCGGGGTCCATGACGGATGGACCATGCGCCCATAGTCATGTGGTGTTTGTCGGCACGCCCGCATGCAAGGACCCGCACGTGATGGGATCTCCGAGCCCTCCTGTCGGCGTCCTCGCGTCGGGCTGGTTCGGTCGCGACATGCGGGATGTGCATCACGGCCACTTGCGTCGGCTCACGCGTAGGGCCCGCCGGTCAAGATCCATACGCCCCTGGGTACGCGCGGGCATCGCGTGGTGTGCGACGCCCGGGTTTGCCGGCCCTGCGTCCACCCACCTGTCCGGAGGGCCGTCCAACCGGTTGTGCGGAAGGTAGTTTAGCCGGTTGTCCGGATGGTATGGGTATAGTTGGGCCCTCACCCCGCATGTGCTGCCGGGGGGTGGGGGGGCTTGCCCAGGCCACTTGCGGCAGCATCGTTTGTTTCAAACGTTGGTCCTAGCCGGATGCAAAGGGGGTGGCCTGCCCGGGCCCCGAGGGGCCTGGCCTGTCCAGATGCGGAGGGGCTTGCCCTGGCCAGACATGGAGGGGGTTGGTCTGCCCTGACTGTTGCCATCGCGGTATCTATTGGTTGGCGCCTGTGGTCACTTTCACCCGCTCGACTCCATTAGACGTGGAGGGTCTTTGCCAACCCGGCCTCTCTTCATCGGGGGGCCTGTCCGGCTGGTGGGTTTCGGTCTTGGGGTTGGCCAGACGTTCTGGTTCAATCTTGGGCGCTTTATTTTGCCCATGTCATTGCAGTAAGGCCATCGGCTCCGGCGGCATAGTATGATGGTGGCCCCATTAAATTATCCTCTTTCTTCGTGTTGTGATGCCATTGGCTGGCTATAGGCAGTCTTGTGCTATGCGGGAGAGGTTGATGCGGGCGGGTGGTGATATTTCCCTTTCCTCCTTTTTTGTGTGTCGGGGTCGACGTTGCTTCGGTTGATTGTGCCAGCTTTTCCTGACACAGTTGCTAGTATTGAATTCATGCTCCAGCCAACTCATCCAGAAGTCCGAACTATGGGAGAGGGCTGGACATTATAATCCAACACCCCCTCCCCCCCTCTCACGTCTATGCTCCTTTTGGATTCTTATGACGTGGGCAGCGGAAGCGGGGGCAAGCCGCAATTAATTATGCGGAAGAGAGGCGGGCAATATATTTCAACCCCCCCCCCCCCTCTCACGTCTAGGCTTATTTAGTCCTTAGACGTGGGATTTATTTAGGCCGCAGAATCATTTTTTTAATACTGCGTTGGCAGGGTCTTGAACACAAGACCTCCTAGCTCGGATACCATATTGAATTCATGCTCCAGTCAACTCATCCAAAAATCCAAACTATTGGAGAGGGCTGGGCATTATACTCCAACAGCTGGCGCCATGGATTTAAATGGAAATCTGGTTGTTTCTGTTGGAAATATGCCCTAGAGGCAATAATAAAATGGTTATTATTATATTTCCTTGTTCATGATAATTGTCTATTGTTCATGCTATAATTGTATTAACCGGAAACCGTAATACATGTGTGAATACATAGATCACAGCATGTCCCTAGTAAGCCTCTAGTTGACTAGCTCGTTGATCAATAGATGGTTATGGTTTCCTAACCATGGACATTGGATGTCATTGATAACGGGATCACATCATTAGGAGAATGATGTGATGGACAAGACCCAATCCTAAGCATAGCACAAGATCGTATAGTTCGTTCGCTAGAGCTTTCTAATGTCAAGTATCATTTCCTTAGACCATGAGATTGTGCAACTCCCGGATACCGTAGGAATGCTTTGGGTGTATCAAACGTCACAACGTAACTGGGTGACTATAAAGGTGCACTACAGGTATCTCCGAAAGTGTCTGTTGGGTTGGCACGAATCGAGACTGGGATTTGTCACTCCGTATGACGGAGAGGTATCTCTGGGCCCACTCGGTAATGCATCATCGTAATGAGCTCAATGTGACTAAGGAGTTAGCCACGGGATCATGCATTACGGAACGAGTAAAGAGACTTGCCAGTAACGAGATTGAACAAGGTATAAGGATACCGACGATCGAATCTCGGGCAAGTAACATACCGATGGACAAAGGGAATTGCATACGGGATTGATTGAATCCTCGACATCGTGGTTCATCCGATGAGATCATCGTGGAACATGTGGGAGCCAACATGGGTATCCAGATCACGCTGTTGGTTATTGGCCGGAGAGATGTCTCGGTCATGTCTGCATGGTTCCCGAACCCGTAGGGTCTACACACTTAAGGTTCGGTGACGCTAGAGTTGTTATGGGAAATTGTATGTGGTTACCGAAGGTTGTTCGGAGTCCCGGATGAGATCCCGGACGTCACGAGGAGTTCCGGAATGGTCCGGAGGTGAAGAATTATATATGGGAAGTCCAGTTTCAGTCACCGGAATGGTTTCGGGGGTTATCGGTATTGTACCGGGACCACCGGAAGGTGTCCGGGGGTCCACCGGGTGGGGCCACCTGCCCCGGTGGGCCAAGTGGGCTGAGCAAGGGAGGGAACCAACCCCTGGTGGGCTGGTGCCCCCCCCCCCAAGGGGCCCAAGGCGCCTAGGGTTGGAAACCCTAGGGGGTGGGGGCGCCTCCCACCAAACTTGGGGGGCAAGTCCCCCCCCTTGGCCGCCGCCCCCCCCCCCCCCCCCCTAGATGGGATCTAAGGGGGCCGGCCCCCTCTCCCCTTCACCCTATAAATAGAGGGGGGTGGGAGGGCAGCAGCACCCCTTCCCTGGCGCAGCCCTCCCCCTCTCCAACACCTCCTCCTCCTCCGTAGTGCTTGGCGAAGCCCTGTCGGAGAACCACGAGCTCCTCCACCACCACGCCGTCGTGCTGCCGGAGCTCTTCGTCAACTTCTCCTCTTCCCTTGCTGGATCAAGATGAAGGAGACGTCCCCGGGCTGTACGTGTGTTGAACGCGGAGGCGCCGTCCGTTCGGCGTTAGATCGGATCTTCCGCGATTTGAATCGCCGCGAGTACGACTCCATCATCCGCGTTCCTTGTAACGCTTCCACTTAGCGATCTTCAAGGGTATGAAGATGCACTCCCTCTCTCTCGTTGCTAGCATCTCCTAGATTGATCTTGGTGATATGTAGGAAATTTTTTTGATTTTCTACTACGTTCCCCAACAGTTTCTTATCCTGTGAAGAGTGTAGGTTCACATGTTGAAGACTTATGCTATGAAATTGAAGAAACAATGGCGAATGCAGGTTGGTATTTAAGGATCAGAATTTATGGGCTTCCGTTGTATCTTTGGACTCGAAAAGCAATAGATCGCATACTGGAGCCATGCTGCATTATTGAAGACGTTGATTGGTCCAACCTTAGCTTCCATTACATCCGGCTCGGTAAATTGCACGGCTTGGGCTGTTAACGGGTTGTTAACCTTAGCTTCCAGGACTGAGGTGTGCCACTGTTCCTATTAATTTGTAATTTTGTATCCTCTCTCTATCCCACTCCTTTTTTGTGAGTTAATCCCTTGGAACCTCTCATCTTTGTTTGTGTAGATTCTTTTTTATCTATAATGCCTACAAAGGTGTTCGATGAAAATCCAAACGAGCTGCAGGGAAAGATTCACCTATACGTACATAGTAATATCCATGCTCTGTTGTCTGCTCAGTAAGTTCTTTTCCTGAAATTTTGTTTAGTCAACGATGACTTGGATGTATATTACATTATCTCTCAATTATCAGACTTGAATGAACAATACATTGCCTCTCTCGGTTATGGGACTTGCTTGTGCAAGCTATCATTGATAAATATACGAGTGGTTCATGGGAAAATATATATGTGCTCGATTGTTTGAGGCTGCATCAGATAATGGTAATCATATTTAAAGCACATGTTGCTGTGAATTTTGTACAGTTTCAGACTTTTCTCTGCGATCATTTCTGGAATCAACTTATAGCTCAGGTTCTTACTTACCTTTTTAACATCTCTAAGACATTGTGAGTTTTGTACAGATTTGACGAAGAGATGGGCGAGGACACCGAGCCGTGGAGAGGTGTTGTCATTTCCCCATGTGCTGACTGCTGGAGAAGTCACAGGAGGGTGTGGTGGCGTAGGCATTGCTGCCACAACGGGTTTTGTAATGGTTAGCGACAGTGCCCCCAACTCCAGTTCATTACACGGTTTCTTCTGCTACTAATATGATATCTAAAATTCCCTTAAAAATGGTATCCAATATCTTGCTACCATAAACTGAATGCTCCTTGCTCTGAAATTATTGTGTAGTATATCACATTATCACCAAGGAGAGGGTTAATGATCGATGCCTATCAGTTCAGGGCCATTAGTATCCATCAAACGACTGAGTGGAATTTGTTTTGAAGAATGCATGCATATATTATTTAGAGTAACATAACAAGACATATTAGTTTTCATATTATGGAAATACAAAACAAGGTAAGATTTTCTGAATTTTAGGTGACACGTTTCATTTTGTATGTACTTCATTTGCAGCTTGGGGTCCAGATATGTAATCCCTCTGTAAACTAATATAAGACCTTTTATAGATCAGTGATCTATAAAAGGTCTTATACTATTTACAGAGGTAGTACTTCATAACTTTATTCATGGTCTCATTTTGTATTTACTGCATGTTGTAACCTGTAATTATCCATATGGGCTTATTATTTTATCATACACTGGATTCTTCCCTCTTTCTTTCAAGCAACAGAGAGCACCGTTTATGCATTATTTCACTTCTTCACTCAACATGTTCTTGAAACTTCTATATTGACAGATCGCAGGAAAGTCTAGCTACTTTCTCTTTTGAAAGTTAAGCTGAAGCCCAGCAAAGTTTGTAAGGCGGGGTGAAAATTGTCACTCTGATGCACGTTGCTCATAGCATGTTAGGTAGATGATTCCTTTTTACCAGGAAGGATGGGTCTCTAAATCAAAATTTTGGTTTAGGAATTATGTTCTCTATTTTATTTGTTCAGGGTCATGTGAGCTTTAGTCCTGTAGGTGAACCTGTTACAAACTGACAATGGAAGAATGCCTTTTTTTGTATATTATTATTTTGGTTGCAAAAGGGAGATAGCATAAAGCAGGAAAGTTTTTTCATTCTGTTCTTTTGTGGAAATTCGATATTTTCTATCAATAGCTACCACATAACCCATTTAAGATTTCAACGGTGTAGAAGTTTCCTAAAAATCATGAAAAAAAATACTATTTACACTAGGATTATAATGTAAGATGATCTAACGGAGCGATTGAAAAAACACAATTTTGTGTTGCCTTCATATATGTAATTTTTGCCGAGGGCACATAAAGTCATATTTTTCCCAATCGCTCTGTTGGAGTTATTTGTTTCACATTTTTTGAGAATTTTCGAACAGTTAAAACCTTAATGGGTTCTGCAGACAACATTTATAGACACAGTTTTAGTTCTGGTACTCCACTGGGTTCTAATATAATTAACTTTCAGAGAATGATGGGATTTACCTCAGCAATTGCATATTTCATATATTGGATAGTAAATCTATGAAACACTGTCACTATGTTCTTCTGCAAGTTTCTGTTGATTACATTCATGCATGTTTATGTTTAGAGTCAAAACAAGTCCTACAAATACGATGCCATGGTTTATTTTCAGATTCTGGAAATAATTAAATGCCAGTTTATAAGTATTTATACTAAAAATGATATCTCTGTCAGCCTCTCATGCCAATGCGGCAATACTTCCAGTCGGAATTCATATTTGGCTTTGCCAGTTTCATAGAAATGCTACCTGAATACTGAAGTAGCAACCGTGTATGAGAAAAGCCTTTTATTTATTTATTGAGAGTTCATTTATATCGACATCTACTATCTTTGGTCCTTTCCAAGGGCCAATAAGAAAGGGCAAGTTATATATGTTAACTGTCATGGGTACTTTGCTTAAGAGTACTTGCAGGTTTTCATACCACCATATCACTAGGATTTCCTTTCATTTTTTCCTTACACTCTAGGCAAAATATGAATAGCCTCCACTTCAGTTACTTGCCGATAGGTGGTGAACTTTGCAAGTAGTTTTTATCATAGTGTGGTAAGCATTGAGAATTTGATCATACCTCTCGGGTTTACTGGAAGTATTGTGGTAGTCAGGCAGGAATCATGTTCCAATTACGCCCAGAAGATTTTCATCCTTTTTCTAGCTTCATTGAAGATAAATGTATTATGGCAATTGCAGCCTTCCAGGTTGGTGCTTGATCACCTATTCGTATAAATTTATTTGTTGTGGCAGATACAGAATAATTTTTGCACGTACCTCACCCTATCCCAACTTGGTCGGTTTACTAATGCCGTGTTCGTATCATGTCTTCTGTTTCTACAGTTAATTTGTTATTGGACATTGGTGATGATCAGGTGAGGGAAGAAGAAACATTCCAAGTCTCAGATTTTTCTATAACCAATACCCCGGGTGGTAAGCTCAGACACTCACACTCATAATGTAAACCGACTTGGATCACATGTAAAATGTCTTGGTTTACTGTAATGAGAAAACCTTTCTGCCGACAGCACTACAATGCAACATTCAATAAACAGAACTCAATTTTAATATTCGGTTGAACTTTAAAAAAAAACTCTAATTGAATAAAGGAATATATCATGCTTTCAGAGTTTTGTCAGTCAGTACCTTATACATGTGTACCAGGAGCATTGGTTTTGCTTCAACCGCTCCTGCTGTCACGGCTAAATCTAGCAAGAAAAAAAGGAGAGTGACGTCAGGCAGAGCAGGCCATATGGACAACCAGCCCATCACACAATAATCAGCAAACAATTCCAACCAAAGTCAGGGAAAAAAGAGTGACCGGCGACGAAACGCGGCACGGCAAGGCGCGTGGACCGCAGTTTACACAAACCTGATCAATGTATATGATGATTCGAGAGTCATAGTGTGTGTGTGTGTGTGTGTGTGTCAAGAACAGAGTCAGTCAAGTGAACAGAGACAGTATAAATCCAGATCCCATCAAACCACTTCTGCTTGAGTTGGGCTTACATTTACCAATTGCATAAACCATGATTAAAAACCTTGAACAATATAAAGTACAGTACTGCTTAGAAGAATGACAATTTGGGAACAATAGGGCAATAGAATTACACATGGCTCTTTAGACTCTGGAAGAAAGAGCATTATGAGGGGAACTACACAACATGGCTCTTTAGACTCTCGAAGAAAGAGCGTTATGAGGGGAAACTAAACAAAACAGAATATGAAAAGTGAAAGTGACGGAGCGAGTGACAGAGCAAACTGCACATCACTCAGCGGTTTCAGCAGACTCAAAAAAGAAAAGGAAAAATATATGAAATGATACACCAGTAAGAAAACTTAGCACTGATCACTAGACGGCACGACCAGTGTAGCACGTCGCGGTGATGTCGAATGCTTCTTCTTACTTCCCAGGAGACAAAGGATCCCGCCTTTGTCGAACTTGGGAGGCAGCAGACCAAGAATAACCCCAATGTGATGTCTTGTTCTTAGGCAGATGCCTTGTCGAACTTGAGGGGCTTCACCACCTCCCAGGTGAAGTCGGCATCATCGCGGCCAAAGTGACCGTAAGCAGCAGTCTTGATGAACCTGTTTCCACCTTTCTTCAAGTCCAAGTTGATGCTGATCATCCCTGGCCTGAAGTCAAAGTTCTCCTTCACGAGCTTGAGGATCTCCCTGTCGGGGATCTTGCCGGTGCCGTAGGAGTCGACGAACACAGACAGGGGCTCAGGCACACCAATGGCATATGAAATCTGCACAATGCAGCGGCGTGCGAGACCGCTGGCGATGATGCTCTTGGCAGCCTGCCTGGCAATGTAGGCGCCACTGCGGTCGACCTTGGTTGGGTCCTTGCCAGAGAAGGCGCCGCCACCATGGGCTCCCCAGCCACCGTAGGTGTCGATGATGATCTTGCGGCCGGTGAGACCGGCATCACCGTGAGGTCCGCCGATGACGAAGCGGCCAGACGGGTTCAGGTGGAAGATGGTGTTCTCATCGAGGTACTTCCCGGGAATCACCGGCTTGATGACGTGCTCCTTGAGGTCCGCGGCGATCTCATCATTGGTGACGGTCTCGTCATGCTGTGTGGAGATGAGGACGGTGTGCACACGAACAGGCACCATGGCACCACCCTCGTTTAGGTACTCAATTGTGACCTGGGTCTTTCCGTCAGGCCTGAGCCAGGCGCAGGTGCCATTCTTGCGGACCTCGGTGAGGCGAGCTCCAAGCTTGGTGGCGAGCATGTGGGTGAGGGGCATCAGCTCAGGAGTCTCATCAGTGGCGTAGCCGAACATGATGCCCTGGTCACCGGCGCCGATCTCTTCGGGGCGCTTGGTGAAGTGTCCGTGAACACCCTGGGCAATATCAGGGGATTGCTGCTCGATGTTGACAAGCACCTTGCAATGGTCGGCGTCGAGACCGACGTCGTCGGAGATGAAGCCGATGCTGCGGCAGGTGTCGCGCACGATCTTCTCGTAGTCGACGGTGGCCTTGGTGGTGATCTCGCCAAAGACCATGACCATGTTGGTCTTGGTGCAGGTCTCGCAGGCAACCTTGCTGTCGGGATCCTGGGCCAAGCAGGCGTCCAAGACGGCGTCGGAGACCTGGTCGCACAGCTTGTCGGGATGGCCCTCGTTCACGGACTCGGACGTGAAGAGGAACGTCTCGGCCGCCATTTCTTCCGTGCTAGCGATGCTCTGCGAATAGAAGAAAATTCGACAATTAGAGTCAAACACATATGAGTCGTGCCACAAAATCACGGTACTGTCCCAGGAAAAAACACCCCAAAACAAGAAAAATAACAAACAGGTCCCTGAGGGGGGGTTGATTGCTGAACCATCCTGCATCTACCGCCTACCGCCGCCCTCTACACGCCGTCGAAGCCGCCATCGGAGGAAGACAGCCTCGAGCCGAAGATCCGCCGCACACCACCGCATCGAAGCTTTAAAGATCCGAAGAAAGGGCACATCTCACTGTTGCTCATCGGCCGAGGACCACCCCGTACCCGACGAGCCTCAGATCCGCCGTCCCCGGTCGACCACGTCAAAAAGAAACACCGGACCCGCCTGCCAACGACCAATCAACCCTGCGGCAGAAGAGAAACCGACGCCGCCGTCGCCATGCGAAGCAACACCAGCCGGCGACCCCGCGTACACATCCACCCGGCCACACAGCATCCCAAGATCAAGAACCGCCGTGAGGACGACACAGCCGGAAAAACAAAAGATCCATAGCAAAGTGACGACGCCGCCACGCCGACCACACCCCGACGCCCAGATACACCAGGCTCGCCGCTCCGACGAGGAGCCGCAGCACAATTATTGGCCGTAGCGCCGCCGGCCGGATACAGCGACCCACTCACCTACGGACCTACTAACCCCTTTCGCCTCTCTCTCTTTTTAACTAACTAGCCATTCTTTCATCACGATAAAGCTAGTAATTAAGCGACTCACGTGTGATGAAAAGAAGAAGATAAATTAGACATGGACGATCGAAGCATGATCAGGACGCGCTGAAGCTAACCTTGTGCAGTTGTGCTGATGCTATTGTTCAGGAGGCCGAAGAACCGAAAGGAAGAGGTCGAATGTATGCACGGTGTTGTCCGGAGATCCTGGCCGCGCAATTTATAGGAGCGGAGGCCCCGCAAGGTCGTGCATGAGTGTTGCTGGTGAGAGTGCGGGACTGCACAACCTGTACTGCAGCCCTTTGCTGAAGCCTTCCTCCCCACCAAACTCCATTTTTTGCGGTGGGTCAGATCACCTACCAACCATCTACTTTATTTTCTTCCCCACTTGCCTTTTTTTTAGAAGACCTTCTCCACTTGCCTTGCCTAAGTGAGCTGCCTCCGTCAATTCACTATGGACGTGTTTGGTATGCTACCTCCACCCTAGTCAAGCATGCATGTATAATTTTCGTCATTTAAAAAAAATGTAATTTTATTCATATTCATAACAATTACAGATACACTAATTTGAATTTAAGATCCAAGAAAATAGAAAGTAACTCCTATAACTAAGAATTACAATGAAATCCCTTGGAAACACCTTCTTCGCGGTATTAATCTCTGCTAGAAGAAATTCTTCAGAGACTGATAAAGAGATTGCAATTGGACTGGAGCAACGATGTTGTCCCTCTTTCACCCACATGAATATTGCCAATAATGGTTTTTGAAAGCGCCTTGAGTCACTCATCCCAGAAGATGGGAAGCATTGATCGATGAACGTACTTGGGCCGGGGATGATCCCCTAGAAGTGCAGGTCGTCCAAATATGATATCTTCACCATGGTGTCAATGAAATATTTCGCCTCCATAAAGAATCAAACCAACAAAAAAGCTTGACACACTAACATAAAACTCATTAGATCTGAATAATTGGACTGCAAGGACAGAAAATTCTCTAACCTCATGGCACCGCCATAAGAACAAGAGTACTTTTATTTTCACAAAATACAGAGATCACTAGACGCCGATGAAGAACATGAAACTCTTGAAAATGCAAGGTCCCCCACCTCGCAGTGCTAATATGGCAGCTGGAGGCGAGGGAACCAAAAGTCCCTAGCGGTGGTCGGCCGCGGGGCTGCAGCTGTGCCGTTCACGAGCCCTAGACAAATAGAGTTAGGTTGCCAGTTTGGTTGCCTGTGTTTTTTGTTGGGACTGTGTGACACAGAACAAAAAGGACTCATGGGCCTGCCTGAGGAGGAACAGTTGATCGGTTGTTTTTTTGGATCCAGGCTCCAGCAAGCCATGCGTGTCCCTCGCATGCACACTTGGGGAAGCATCGGAGATGGACGGGACGTCCTGAATACACCAAAACTCCCACCCCTCTCCCCCTTTACTGCTCAAACCTCATTCACACCTTACTCTCTCGTCACCATCCGGTCTCACTGATGGCCGCTCCACCACGGTGTAGCCCTAATCCTTGCCCCGTCGGTGATGGCAACCACCATCACTGTGTCGGAGTGTGTAGTCAGGACACCAGGGATCAATGATACCCTATATGAGTTCGGCCAAGGCCTAAAACACTTTGTCACACCATGAGCAAAAGATCACACAAGGACACCGGGATTTTTATACAGGTTTAGACCGCCATGCTAGCGTAAAACCCTACTTCTTGTTCTTATTGATATGGAATGGAGGACTACAAGTGTTGGAGTGTTACAAAGATGGTGGTCAGGGTGCGACCAGTGATGGTTGGGGTCCTAGCTAGAGTACCTGAGCACTCCTAACTCTAACCCTCTTGCCTTCTCCGGGATGAGGCTACTACTTGGTATTCTCCTAGGGATTGGTGTATGCTGATGAGCTCTATGCTTGTTGTGTTGTGTCTTTCTCCTCCCCTGTGAATGACCTCGGTCCTCCCCTTATATAGGTCTAGGGGCACCACAATGGTGGTCTAATTGTGTGTGAACGGGTGCACAAAGTTGTAGGCGTTGCATGCAACTTGTCGTCGGTTTTGTCAGTAGATGACCTGACATTAGTAGTGTCAGGTGCTCAAGTGCTTCTGCTTGATGTGACGCGCCACACCGTCGTTCTTCTGTTTAAGGAATGTGCCAGGGTTGGGTCACATCATTCTAATCGCTGAGACCCAGCCATGACCAGCAAGACGCCCGTCCGTTCTGGTCTTCGTCATGATTGCCTATTTTCGTAGGCCGGCGACGGGCTATGAGGTATAGCCTGGGCGGGCATTAAATGCTCGGTCGGTGGAGTGCTCCACAAGGGCCACCAGCCCTTGCGACACGTGTGCTGGCTGCTCGGGGCTCCAACCCCGATTCTGTCATTGTTGGCGTCATTTACTTCCTCGATGATCCTTTGTGACTGGTGGTGTCATAGTAGCCATGTATCAATGCATGTCTTCGGGTGGGAAATAATAGTCAGAAGGTAAATGAACCTTTTTCCAAGTTTTAATCTGATTTTGGTTTTTTCAATGAAGCCCATTTACGTAAAATTAGGGATACCCCTGTTCCCAATAATCTGTCACACTGGTTCGACGACTTGACCTGGGAAGGGGGTGTGGACCCCATTCAGTTGGTGAGGGCTCTGAAGGCCCCTTCCCTCTTTTGCACAAGGTCGCAGTTGACGACTATCGCCCGCTCATCGATGTTCGTAGTCGTGCCAGCAGCGATAAGTACTTCATTTGCTACGACGGTGTGGATGAGGATTGCGAGTGCCGGCACAACGGTTGCGCCCAAGGTGGGGATTTTGACTTCATCGCGAGGGTTTTCTTCCCTTGCTCCAACCCAATTTGATGTTCCTTCGACCGGTACCTCGACTGAGGCAGCCAAAACTTTGCTTGATGCGACTCTGATTTCGACCGTGACAGGGGCGGGGTCAATTTGATGTTCCTTCGTCCGCTCCTGCTCCACCTCCACCTCGGGCGGCGTTGTAAGTACAATGCACCTCTCTTTGTAGATTGGAATTTTTGGGTTGGTTGCTTCTCCCGATTTGCAGATTGGATCGTTTAGCATTATGCATTGATCGATTAGACTTTGCACTCATCCAAACGCGCCTGCTGCACTGACTAGATTTTTGTTTTTTGTTTTTTTGAACTGACTAGATTAGATTCGATTTTACCACCGATTGTGCATTGCTTTCATTGGCAGAGGATTGGTAGGCTTGCTATGTGCGCTCACTCATGTGTTCATGACTAGACTGATTGGTAGGACTGGCCGACTGGTCACTGGTCTGTAGACTGATTGCTAGGATTGCTATATGTGTAGACTGGTTGCTAGGATTGCTATAAAAAGACAAATTAAATGAACGTCAATATTGCATTGACGTTTTCTCAGGAGGTCATCTGAGCGGACGAACATTCTGTATAAGAGGCTCGTTTGAGCAAACAACATCATGAGAGAGTGCACTTCTAACGTACAGAAAGTTTTTCCACGCTTAAAAGAAAAAATTGCCATGCTAGCAGAAAAAAATATTAGGAATTTGTCATGCTGCAGCAGAGTAAATTGACATGTGTTTCAGCAATTTATCATGATGCAACATAGAGAAATGTCAGGATAAAAAGAAAAGAAAATTTTGCCACACATGTTCATGAATTTTCATGCTCTATCAGATAGGCTTGCGATGCTCCATAAGAGAATTGCCATGCTATATGAAAAGAAATTTTGCCTACTTCTTGAGGAATTGCCATGCTGATAGAACGACATTCTCATGCCACATCAGATAGATTATTGAAAATTGCCATGCTTAGATGCAAATTTTGTCATCTGGGTGTGATTTTGAGGGGAGGTTAAGGGATAAGACAAGGGCCGCGTCATTCGCTCAGATTGCCATGGGGAACAAACATTCAGTGTCGTACACTCAAAAGGATGCATTGAAGCGAATAGGGATTGACATATGTGTCAGTGATTTGCACACAAGAATTAGACGTACCAAAGAGCGTTCTCTAGAAAACCATTCCTAGGAAGCATCAACTCAATAGTTTTCTGAACAAAATCTACTATATCAAGCTTCCTAGGGGTTAAAGGCCTCTCATTCAATTGAGGACATGGGTTTTGGATTGGGTTCCCAATTTTGACTTGGTCAATAATTTTTCTAGACGCTCTTTCATCCAAATGAGATGTCCAATTTTAAATTTAGTTCATGATTTGGACCATCAATGATTTCTCAAATCAATTGCTAATAACATGCTTATAAAAAATATATTAGTCTCGGGATGCTCTCAACATCTGACAGAAAATAAATGCCAACACGCATAGCACCAATATGATTTTGGATTGAGTTTTCAATTTTTGTCTTGGTCAACAATTTCTCAAGGAGCTTTCTCATTCAAGTGAGGTGTTCAATTTTGAATTTGATTTATAATTTTGATTGGTCAATGATTTCTCAAATCAATTCGTAACAACCAGCTTATGAAAATAAATCAGTCTTGCACCATAAATAAATATCAACATGTGACACTGTAGCATCAATATTATATAATATATATGATCATTACTATAAGAAACTTTTCTGCATATATGTGGGTTAATTTACAAATAACACATAATTATACCCCAGAAAAAGACCATCAAAATACTTCATTATAAACAAAAAACACTTCATCATCTCCACACACCAAACCAAAGAATTTTATTTATGAATTCTCAACAACACCAACCAATATATATATAATATATGGTCATCACTACAAGACACTTTCCCGCGTATGTGTGGGTTAGTTTGCAATAACACATAATTATACCCCAGAAAGAGATCATCAAAATACTTCATTATAAACAAAAAACACTTCATCATCTCCACACACCAAATGAAAGAATTTTATTTATGATTTCTCAACAACACCAACCGTGCAGCAAAGTGCGCCCAATCCTTCTAGTTTACACCAAACCCAATCAATGCTCATATGATTCTTGAGCCCCAGTGTGGGCCAAGAACAGAGTCCATTGAATCAATATTATTTTCGCAGTTCAGATCTCATGAAACCACTTTTGCTTAAGTTGGGCTTACACCAATTGAACAAAATCATGATTCAAAACCTTAGATAGTATGTAACGACAATTTGGGGAGAACAGAGCAATAGAATTACACATGGCTCTTTATTTATTTTTTCCCAGACTCAGGAAGAAAGGGCATTATGAGGGAACTACACAACAAAGAATATGAAAAGTGAAAGTGGCAGAGCCACTAACAGAGCAAACTGCACATCACTCAGCAGTTTCAGCGACTCAAAATGGAAAGGATGGATATATGAAATGACAGTAAGAAAACTTAGCACTTACTACCATACAACACGACCAGTGTAGAGCGTCACTTCGATGTCTAATGTTTCTTCTCACTTCCCAGGAGCAACATGATCACGTCTTGTCGAACTTAAGAGGCGGCAAACCAAGAGAATCCCATGCTCTTAGGCAGATGCCTTGTCGAACTTGAGGGGCTTCACCACCTCCCAGGTGAAGTCGGCATCATCGCGGCCAAAGTGACCATAAGCAGCAGTCTTGATGAACCTGTTTCCACCTTTCTTCAAGTCGAGATTGATACTGATCATCCCGGGCCTGAAGTCAAAGTTCTCCTTCACAAGCTTGAGAATCTCCCTGTCAGGGATCTTGCCAGTGCCGTAGGAATCAACGAACACAGACAAGGGCTCAGGCACACCAATGGCGTATGAGATCTGCACAATGCAGCGACGTGCAAGGCCGCTGGCGATGATGCTCTTGGCGGCCTGCCTGGCAATGTAGGCACCACTGCGGTCGACCTTGGTTGGGTCCTTGCCAGAGAAGGCGCCGCCACCGTGGGCTCCCCAGCCACCGTAGGTGTCGATGATGATCTTGCGGCCGGTGAGACCGGCGTCGCCGTGAGGGCCGCCGATGACGAAGCGGCCAGACGGGTTCAGGTGGAAGATGGTGTTCTCATCGAGGTACTTCCCAGGGATCACCGGCTTGATGACATGCTCCTTGAGGTCCGCGGCAATCTCATCGTTGGTGACGGTCTCGTCATGCTGGGTGGAGATGAGGACGGTGTGTACACGAACAGGCACCATGGCACCACCCACGTTTAGGTACTCAATGGTGACCTGGGTCTTTCCGTCAGGCCTGAGCCAGGCACAGGTGCCATTCTTGCGGACCTCGGTAAGGCGAGCTCCAAGCTTGGTGGCGAGCATGTGGGTGAGGGGCATCAGCTCAGGAGTCTCATCGGTGGCGTAGCCGAACATGATGCCCTGGTCACCGGCGCCGACCTCTTCGGGACGCTTGGTGAAGTGTCCGTGAACACCCTGGGCAATGTCAGGGGATTGCTGCTCGATGTTGACAAGCACCTTGCAACGGTCAGCATCGAGACCGACATCGTCAGAGATGAAGCCGATGCTGCGGCAGGTGTCTCGCACGATCTTTTCGTAGTCGACGGTGGCCTTGGTGGTGATCTCGCCAAAGACCATGACCATGTTGGTCTTGGTGCAGGTCTCGCAGGCAACCTTGCTGTCGGGATCCTGGGCCAAGCAGGCGTCCAAGACGGCATCGGAGACCTGGTCGCACAGCTTGTCGGGATGGCCCTCGTTCACGGACTCGGATGTGAAGAGGAACGTCTCGGCCGCCATTTCTTCCGTGCTAGAGATGCTCTGCGAATAGAAGAAAATCCGACAATTAGAATCAAACACATATGAGTCGTGCCACAAAATCACGGTACTGTCCCAGCTACAGAGCATTATAGATGAGAACTCTTATATGACTAATCTACACGTCCAGGCACAACAGGAGAAAACACCCCAAAACAAGAAAAATAATAAACAGGCCCCTGGGGGGATGACTGCTGAACCAGCCTGAATCTGCCGCCGTCCCCCACACGCCGTCGAAGCCGCCATCGGAGGAAGAAGCGACGAGAGCCTCGAGCCGAAGACCCGCCGGACGCCATCGGATCGAAGCTTTAAAGATCCGAAGAAAGGGGACATCTCACTGTGGCACATCGGCCGAGGACCACCCCGTGCCCGACGAGCCTCAGATCCGTCGTCCGCGGCCGACCACGTCAAAGAGAAACACCGGACCCGCCTGCGAACGACCAATCAACCCTGCGCCAGAAGAGAAACCGCCGCCGCCGTCGCCGTGAGAAGCAACACCAGCCGGCGACCCCGTGTACACATCCACCCGGCCACACAGCAGCCCAAGAGCAAGAACTGCCGTGAGGACGACGCAGCCGGAGGAACAAAAGATCCATAACAAAGTGACGACGCCCCACGCCGACCACACCCCGACGCCCGGATACACCAAGCTCGCCGCTCTGACGAGGAGCCGCAGCACAATTATTGGGCGTAGCGCCGCCGGCCGGATACAGCGACCCACCCACCTACTAATCCCTTTCGCCTCTCTCTCTTTTTAACTAACTAGCCATGTTTTCATCACGACAAAGCTAGTACTCCCTCCGTAAACTACTCCATGTATGATGGAAAAGAAGATAAATTAGATATGGATGATCGAAGCATGATCAGGACGCAGTGAAGCTAACCTTGTGCTGATGCTATTCTTCAGGAGGCCGAAGAACCGCAAGGAAGAGGTCGAATGTATGCACGGTGTTGTCCGAAGATCCCGGCCGCGCAATTTATAGGAGCGGAGGCCCCGCAAGGTCGTGCATGAGTGTTGCTGGTGAGAGTGCGGGACTGCACAACCTGTGCTGCAGTCCTTTGTTGAAGCCCTCCTCCCAACAAACCCATTTTTTTTTGCGGTGGGTCACATCACCGGAAGTGGATCCGAAGTCACTGAGCTACAGTGCAAGCTAATGTAAAATAGAGAAGAAAAATTATGGATAATATAGTGAACACTGTATTTATCTACTGTAGCAGGTATTGTACATAGTTAATTAGTTAATGTTGATATAAGTAAATTTAAAGTTAAATTTATTGCACTATAATTTTGTTTGTATGTAATTTTTGTAGAGTGCGTCGATTTGGCTCCCGGGCTCAGATGAGCCCGGGCCAAATGAAAAAATCGGAAAAAATAGAAAAAAAATCAAAAAATTCTGATTTTTTTTTGCAAGAAAGATGCTTGTGTGCGTGATGTTCGTCCAAAATTTGGTGCAGTTTTGACATTCGAGGAGCGCGCGACAAAAAAGACAAAATCCATCTCTGTGAGTAAGGTTACTGTTCGTGCACTGTTTTGGCCGATTTTCTCTTTTTTGCCATGAGCTCCACAGATGTCCAAATGGGATGAAATTTTACATGCACATCATGCACTCAAACATCTTGCACCACGAAAAAAATTGGAATTTTTTGAACACTTTTTGAACACTTTTGAGTCCGGGCTCAGAGAGGGATTACCGATTTTTGTAAATGTATGCAGTGCATGAATTTAGTCTATCTTGGGACACCCCAATAGCATTTTCAGAAATTCCTAATAAATCCTAGAGACCCACTAAGCTCATTCGTGCGAGGCAAGGGGTGCTACTAAAGTTTAGTCCCACATTGCTAGTTTGGTGAAAGTTGGACCTCCTTATAAGGGAGGTTGTTTCCCCACATGTATGAGCATGAGAACAAGAGGGACATTCACGTGCGCTCCTCCTCCGCCGCACGCCTCACCACGCCTCGTCACGACGCGCCGCGCCGCAGGTTGTAGGAATGAGCCGAGCCGATGTCTAAATTTTTGCCACGCACGACGGGTATACGAAAGGTCACTCGGGAGCTGGAAAGTTTTGCTGTAGTGGATATTGAAACGAACGCTGCACCCTTCGACTGCTGTCTGTTCGTTTTGTCTCCCTCCTTTGCTTCAGCTCCCGTCGCAGCCTATTCGCCTCCTTCTCCTGTGCCTATAAAAGAGAGGTCGCTCCTCTCCAGAGAGACACATCAGAAGATCATCTTCCTCTCGCCACCGTTCCTGACCACTGAGCTACTGCCACGATCTTCCCCATCCCGGCTTGCGGCATGCACCGCAGGTCGGGACAGTAGGCCTCCGAAACCCCACATCTTTGAGTCATGTATGGGAGAAGGGTGATAAGGTTTTTGGGGAGCGTTCTGCGCGACTACTGACAGGTTCATCATGGACGCTCCAGACACCGACGACCACTTCCCCAACGACGACTTCTTCCCCGACATCGACAACCTCTTCGATGACATGGCTGGCGATGACATCGACCCCAAGACCGGTGCTTCTGCTGCTGTTCCGTACGTTCTCATGCTCTTTCTGTCTGAGGTTCTGCCACAGTTTCTTGCTCTATTGTCTGGTCTAGATATGTTTGCTCTAGATGTGTTCGGTTCTAGTTCATATATGCAGATGCTATTTACTTTCTCTCTGTCAGATTGCATGACTTGTTTTATCTCTGCTATAATAGTCATGTCTTATCTAGTATTTCTGTTAATAAAATCATTTGATAAATTGCTCATATTTCGAACAATCCAAAAACCTTATTATAGGCAATTTACCCCAAGTGTTTTTGCTGCATCCATGAGGCCTCCTATGTTTGAGGGTGTGCACTATAACAGGTGGCGCGTGAGAGCTGTCTTATGGTTTCAAACCTTGAGTTGCTATGACGCCACTCTTGGCAAACCTGAAGGAAATTTTGATGCTCAACAGGAGCCAGCTTTTCATAAAATGAATACCCTGTTTAAGGCTGCTCTCTTGAGTGTTCTTGGTGAGAACATAGTTGATGCTTATGCGTCAATTGATAATGGAAAAGATATGTGGGATGCACTCGAGGCCAAGTTTGGATCTCAGATGCCGGCACTGAGTTGTACATCATGGAACAATTCTATGACAGGATGACTGATGAGCGCTCCGTGGTTGAGCAAGCTCACGAGATACAGTCATTTGCTAGAGAACTTGAGCACTTCAACTGTATGTTGCCAGACAAGTTTGTTGCCGGAGGCATCATCACTAAGCTTCCTCTCTCGTGGAGGAACTTTGCTACCTCTCTGGAACACAAGAGATGGGAGTTTTTCATTCCGGATCTCATTGATACTGTTGATGTGGAAGAAAAGGCGAGAGCAAAAGACACACGTGCTCGAGGTGTTGAGGGAGGACCTAGTGTCAATCTGGTACAGAAGAAAAACTTCCAGTCCCACAAGTTCAAGAACAAGGGCAAGTTTGATGGAAAAGCAAAGTTTGATGGGAAGAACAAGACTGTACAGCACACCAACTTCAAGAAGAAGAATGACAAGAAGAAAGGTGTTTGTCATGTGTGCGGAGATCCTGATCATTGGGCTCCTAGTTGCCCTAATCGTTATGACAAGCATCATCTTGGGAAAGGCGGCAAGACCGCTAATATTGTCATTGGTGACATTGACATGAAGGATGTTGGGTATGGTATATTTCCCACTATTCTTTCAGTATGTCATTTCCCTGATTGGTTGATTGACACGGGTGCTAATGTGCATGTATGCGGTGATATTTCCATGTTTTCGTCTTATCACACCGCAGGGACTTCCACCATGCTGATGGGCAATGGTTCAAGTGCTTCTGTTCGTGGTGTTGGTACGGTCGATCTGAAGTTTACTTCGGGGAAGATCGTGCGGCTGAAGAACGTGCATTATGTCCCCTCCGTCAATAAAAATCTTGTTAGCGGATCTCTCCAATGTAGAGATGGCTACAAGCTTGTCTTTGAGTCGAATAAATTTGTAATATCCAAGTATAGAAATTTTGTTGGTAAAGGCTATGAGTCAGGAGCCCTGTTCCATTTATCCTTGTCAGATGTTTGCAATAAAGTTGTTAATCATATTTTGCAACAATAGTGAATCTAATGTGTGGCATTCACGTCTCTGTCATGTTAACTCTGGTTGTATGTCGCGACTAGCCAAGTTGAACTTAATCCCTAGTTTCACCACTGTCAAGGGATCTAAGTGTCAAGTTTGTGTGCAAGCTAAGCAACCTCGTAAGTCTCACACGACTGCGGAAACAAGAAATCTTGCACCACTAGAGCTCATACATTCAGATCTATGTGAAATGAATGGTGTTTTAACAAAAGGTGGAAAGAAATATTTCATGACGTTAATTGATGACTCCACTAGATACTACATGTGTATCTTCTGGAATCTAAGGATGAAGCTTTGGATTTGAACCTTTTCAAGATCTATAAAGCTGAAGTGGAAAACCAACTTGATCGTAAAATCAAGAGGCTTAGGTCCGACCGTGGTGGAGAGTATTTTTCCAATGAATTTGATTCTTTTTGTGTGGAACATGGTATAATCCATGAGAGGACGCCTCCCTACTCACCTCAGTCAAATGGGGTAGCCTAAAGAAAGAATCATACTCTAACTGATTTGGTTAACGCCATGTTAGACACATCGGGTCTCTCCAAGGCATGGTGGGGGGTGATACGTCTCCAACGTATCTATAATTTTTTATTGTTCCATGCTATTATATTATCTATCTTGGATGTTTTATATGCATTTATATGCTATTTTATATCATTTTTTGGGACTAACCTATTAACCTAGTGCCCAGTGCCAGTTGCTGTTTTTTTCCTTGTTTTTGACTTTTACAGAAAATCAATACCAAACAGAATAAAACTTTACGATGATTTTTCTTGGACCAGAAGAAACCCACGAGACTTGGGAAGTAGGCCAGAAGACCCACGAGGGGGCCACAAGCCCTGGGGGCGTGGCCAGGGGGCTTGTGGGCCCCCCGTGGCTCTCCTAACCCTAACTCCAGCACTATAAATTCTCTAATATCCCCCCTATACCAGAGGACACACCAAAAATACTTTTCCGCCACCACAAGCTTCTGTTCTCGTGAGATCCCATGTTGGGGCCTTTTCCGGCACTCCGCCGGAGGGGGATTCGATCACGGAGGGCCTCTACACCGACCTTGCTGCCCTTTCGAGGATGTGTGAGTAGTTTACCATAGACCTACGGGTCCATAGCTAGTAGCTAGATGGCTTCTTCTCTCTCTTTGATCTTCAATACAATGTTCTCCTCGAAGTTCTTGAAGTTCTATTCGATGTAATCTTCTTTTGCGGTGTGTTTGTTGAGATCCAATGAATTGTGGATTTATGATCAGATTATCTATGAATATTATTTGAGTCTTCTCTGATATCTTTTATGCATGATTAAGATAGCTTTGTATTTCTCTCCGATCTATCGATTTGGTTTGGCCAACTAGATTGGTTTTTCTTGCAATGGGAGAGGTGCTTTGTGATGGGTTCAATCTTGAAGTGTCCTCCCCCAGTGACAGTAGGGGTAGCGAGGCACGTATTTTTATTGTTGCCATTAAGGATAAAAAGATTTGTTTTATATCATATTGCTTGAGTTTATCCCTCTACATCATGTCATCTTGCTTAAGGCGTTACTCTGTTCTTATGAACATAAAACTCTAGATGCAGGCAGGAGTCAGTCGGTCTGTGGAGTAATAGTAGTAGATGCAGAATCGTTTTGGTCTACTTGTCACGGACGTGATGCCTATATTAGTGTTTTAATTAGTGTTTGAGCCAAGTAAGACCTTTGGGATGGTCTATGGTGATAGTTGATTTGATCTTGCTGAAAAACAGAAACTTTTGCGCTCATTGCCAGAAATTTCAAAAATCACAGAAGCGTGCTTTTGATATGATTTTTTTACACAAGATTTATATACAAATTTCCTAGGTTGTCCTAATTTTTCAGAATTTTTGGAGTTACATAAGTATACGAAATTTCCAGATTACTACAGACTGTTCTGTTTTTGACAGATTCTGTTTTCTATGTGTTGTTTGCTTATTTTGATAAATCTATGGGTAGTATCGGGGGGTATGAACCATGGAGAAGTTGCAATACAGTAGATATAACACCAATATAAATTTAGAATGATTTCACAACAGTACCTAAAGTGGTGATTTATTTTATTATACTAACGGATCCTACGAGTTTTCTGTTGAGTTTTGTGTTGCGAAGGTTTCAAGTTTTGGGTAAAGTTTTGATGGACCACGGAATAAGGAGTGGCAAGATCCTAAGCTTGGGGATGCCCAAGGAAACCCAAGGTAATATTCAAGGACAACCAAGCATCTAAGCTTGGGGATGCCCTGGATGGCATCCCCTCTTTCGTCTTCAATCCATCGGTAAATTTACTTGAGGCTATATTTTTATTCACCACATGATATGTGTTTTGCTTGGAGCGTCTTGTATGATATGTGTCTTTGCTTTTTAGTTTACCACAATCATCCTTAATGTGCACACATTTTGAGAGGGATATACATTAATTGTGAATTTATTAGAATACTCTATGTGCTTCACTTATATCTTTTGAGCTAGGCAGTTGCTCTAGTGCTTCACTTATATCTTTTTAAAGCACGGTAGTGGTTTTATTTTATAGAAATTGATGAACTCTCATGCTTCACTTATATTATTTTGAGAGTCTTAAAAATAGTATGTCAATTTTCTTAGGTTATGAATTTGGTCCTAATATGATGGGCATCCAAGAGGAATATAACAAAAACTTTCATAAAGAGCATTGAATATATGAGAAGTTTGATTCCTTGCATTTGTTTTGAGATATAAAGATTGTGATATTAGAGTCATGCTAGTTAGTAATTGTGGATTAGTAGAAATACTTATGTTAAGATTTGTGATTCCCGAAGCATGCACGTATGGTGAACCGTTATGTGATGAAGTCGGAGCATGATTATTTTTTGATTGTCCTCCTAATGAGTGGCGGTCGGGGACGAGCGATGGTCTTTTCCTACCAATCTATCCCACTAGGAGCATGCGTATTAGTACTTTGCTTCGATGGCTAATAAAGTTTTGCAATAAGTATGTGAGTTCTTTATGACTAATGTTGAGTCCATGGATTATACGCACTCTCACCCTTCCACCATTGCTAGCCTCTCTAGTACCACACAACTTTCACCGGTGCATTAAACCCACCATATACCCTTCCTCAAAACAGCCACCATACCTACCTATTATGGCATTTTCATAGCCATTCCGAGATATATTTCCATGCAACTTCCACCATTCCATTTATTATGACACATACCATCATTGTCATATTGCTTTGCATGATCATGTAGTTGGCATAGTATTTGTGGCTTGGCCACCGTTCATATTTTTTATACATGTCACTCTAGATCATTGCACATCCCGGTACACCGTCGGAGGCATTCATATAGATTCATATTTTTTTCTAGTATCGAGTTGTAATTCTTGAGTTGTAAGTAAATAAAAGTGTGATGATCATCATTATTAGAGCATTGTCCCATGTGAGGAAAGGATGATGCACTACTGCAGGATGCTGCTAACGTGACACTACGATCAGAGACCCTTTGACGAAACTGTGTGCGATGCATTAATCGCAAATGGTGATGTAAAAAACCCGTCAAAAAAGATGCAAAACGTTTGCGATGGCGGAGACATCAAACACGGTTCAGATTTTAGTTATGTGTTTGATGCAGGGCACACGGTTGATCCATACGAACTATTTGCGATGAGACAGAACAACAGAAACGGGCAACCATATCAAGGTGTGTGCGATATACAGCATACAGTTCGCTCAGATGAACTGTTTGCTATTAGGGAATGGAACAGAAACGGTTAGCCAGATCAAGGTGTGTGTGATATACGGCATACGGTTCACTCGGACGAACTGTTTTCGATTAGGGAACAGAACAGAAACGGTTCAACTTAATAAGATGTGTGTGATATGCGGCATACAGTTCACATAGATGAACTGTTTGCGATGAGCCAAAAGAACACAAACGATTCGTGTAAACAAGATAGGTGTGATACGCGGCAAACAGCCCACTCAGATAAACTATTTGCAATGAGAAATTACAACACAGATGGTTACTATAGTTAATTCATGTGCGATTCTGTGTGTACAAAAAACTTTGAAAACTGCAAACTAGTTGCTTGCGGTGGCTAGGAGTATCGCACACGATGCGTCTGCGAGTAATCGTGTGCGATGATTAGTAAGTTACACATACGTTTTCTTATGTTAACACGTGTGTGAATTTGCAATATGGACAATTAATATGCAAATGCCTTCTGGACATTGGGCACACGCGTAATGTCAATGAACTGTGTACCATACTAATACTTTCCATGAAAATTTAAGAACTTGGCTAACAGCATTTGAGTAACATATATATAGTGGTTACAGTATTCGACAAAAGGAGGATCTTCGTAACACGGTTTTGACAACCATATGGTCCATATCTACATACTTAACATAGTAACAACTGTCACATTTTAAGAGGCTGAGGGCCAACAACCATATGGTCCATATCTATATACTTAACATAGTAACAGCTAGCACATTTTAAGAGGCCGAGGGCCAACAACCATAACTATCCGCTAGAAGCAACTTGATCACGGCTACTCGGCATCTCGTCAATGAAAAGGAAGAGCCCTCCTGTGCCTTGGTAGAGCATGAGTAGAACAGTGTCTCCAATTTCCAAAATATGGATGCATTGCCACGACAAGCGAGAACTTGTTAATTTGAATGGTTCCATTTCTGCGGGAAATGCAGTACCTTGCAATCACTTTGGCGTTATTAGCAGGCACACGTGTAATTCGACCATGCCGGGAAATCGATCCAGGAACTGCTACAGCGGGCAATTTCTGTTGAAATGTAGAATAAAAACCCACTGTAACATATCATTGAAGATATATATAGTTTATGAGCATCAACATAAAAATAAGACTTTGTACCAGCGTTTTGTGCACACAATTGGTCTTGTTCAATGTGTGCACCATAGGTATAATTAATCCCATCCAAAATCCAGTGTTCATACGCTGTGCTATCTCTGTCAGATTATCAACAAAGTTTATGACATGCTTCAAGTCCTTCCAGTGAAATTTGGTACGCTTAGTAACATACAAATCATTCACTATGCATCCAACATATCCTGCTTAAAAGGTGGAAAGGTAATATTTATTTAGAACATGGCAGACAAATAAATAGTGTGCATAAATTGGTAAATAGAATTTGTTACTGCCTAGGAACGGAGTCAGAAAATGAAATCACAATTGGTTGCTTAAATAGTGATCAATTAGTCAGAACAAATACCCCGATTTTGCTAAGTAATATGCCAGCATGGAGAAAGTTGAAAGGACACTAACCTCGATCAGACTTTGATCGGCTGATGACGTTGGGGAAGTAAACATCCATGTTAATTAGACCAGGTTGTGGTGCACGCACTAGAATTTTATTGCCAGCTTTCAGTTCATAACACTTAGACATTTTTCTCCAAAGGTCCACATAAAAATAGGAGTGACCATCTTTATCAAGTTTTACGCTAACCGTCATTGTAAATCCATCCTGCGTTGTCAATATGACATCCATGGATTCATCAACAAAGTAAAGCCCAAGATTTCCTTCTACTCCTGTTCTTGCAAAGCAAGAGATGTATTGCTTGAAATAAAAATTAAGATCGTAAATTAGATATATTGAAATAACAGAGCAAGATGCAAATATGGGAGTAACTGTTAGAACAGATCAATATATAGATGAAAGCAAAGTACAAAAATATATAATTAAAAATAGATAATGTAACAAAGATTTGATGCAAATATGAGAGTAACTGAATGAACAATACATCATATATTTGCCTAATATAGGGGGGAAAAATCGGCTTCGACATCTAGGCTGCACGTGGCACCGTACCTTTTAGCCAAATGTAGCAACAGACGGTATATGTTCACAAATTTAGGCCATGCCGACCGTGGTAGGTTGAGATTGAACATACGGAGCGATCCCTGAAGTCATCCAGAATGGTGAGATAGAACTTTGTTCCGGCTGGCCGCGACCACACTTGCCTGATTTGTGCTCGCACTGTGGACACATGAATGAAAACCCTCAAATCAGCTAGAAGAAAAATGAATCCACGGCGATTTCCGCCAGTTGATTAACAGCGATGGACGGACTACGATAAGAGATGAGTGAATATTTTGCTAACTTGATTACCTTCTCCAAGAGAAAAATCCCCGGCCCAATCCCGTAGAAAACCCCAATCGACCAGAGTCTAGAATGTCGGTGCAGATAGGCGGCGGAAAGCGGTAGGGGTGAAATCTCGTGCCGTTTGGAGCGCGACCTCCGCCCACCGACAACAGCCGTCGAGCTTAGGGTGGCCGCCGCAATAGAAGTTGATGAGGTGCAGAGTTACGGAGGAGTCCGCGGCAAGTGGGTGGGGACGAAGTGGGCGAGGGTTTTCTTTTTTCCTTTTGCATGTGTGGGTGAACACACACGGGTCGTAGAGGCAACGGAGATGAATCGTGTGCGATAGTAAATCACCGAGATTGAAGGGGATTCCAAATTTCCTTTGTCCTTTGTCCATGAGTTTTTTTCTATGATGAACATAAACCCTGCAAATCACCGTGTTCAAATTTGGCACTTTTCCGGGTTCGTTTACAATATTTAGGGGATTATGTGCATTTTCTAGGTATTAATGCACATAATTCAAATTCAAACAATCGGTGCATGAAAAGGTGCACGAGAACAGTCTGGAAAACCATGATCGTGCTATTTAGGAAATTCTCATGCCTTTTACAAGGAATGGGCAGATATTTCACGGAAATGTGTGGCAATAGTCAACCACAAACACCTCGTTTATTGGTTTTTTAACTGTAGAAAAATGAAATACATGCTTGAAAAACATGACGGCTGGCATGGTGCCATGGTATGGCCTCACCATGCCCTGGTACAAATTTGGGAAGGTTTGGCTTATGTCGTCGTCCACGCCATTCATAAATCAAACCATCACCGAGGAATTTTCATGGTTTTGAGGGGGAAATCAGCAAGATTGAAGGGCCCGGGAATCCAAATTTTCTTCCTAGCCTGTCATTCAGTTTTTTCTACAATCAACATACCCCCTCGAATGCAACGTGTTCAAATTTAGCAATTTTTCGGGCTCATTTACCATATTTAGGGGATTATGTGCATTTTCTAGGTATTAATCCACATAATTCAAATTCGAACAATCGGTGCATGAAGAGGTGCACAAGAATGGTCTGGAAAAACCATACTCGTGGTATTTAGTAAATTCTAATGCCTTTTACAAGGAATGTATCAACTATAGAAAAATGAAATACGTGCTTGAAAAACATGACGCCTGGCATGGTGCCATGGTATGGCCTCACCATGCCCTGGTAAAAAGCTGAGAAGGTTTGATTTATGTCGTCATGCACACCCTTCATAAAATCAAACCATCACCGAGGAAGTTCCATGCTTTCGAGATGGAAATCACCAAGATTGAAGGGGAATCCAAATTTCTGTCCTAGTTTGTCATTCAGTTTTTTCTAACGATCAACATACCTCCTCCAATGCAACGTGTTCAAATTTGACATTTTTCCAGGCTCATTTACCATATTTAGGGGATTATGTGCATTTTGTAGGCATTAATGCACATAATTCAAATTCGAACAATCGGTGCATGAAAAGGTGCACAAGAATGGTCTGGAAAACCATGCTCGTGCTATTTAGTAAATTCTCATGCCTTTTACAAGGAATGGGCAGAGATTTCAAGGAAATGTGTGGCAATAGTCAACCACAAACATGTCGTTTACTGGGTTAACAACTATACAAAAATGAGATACATGCTTGGAAAACATGACGCCTGGCGTGGTGCCATGGTATGGCCTCATCATGCCCTGGTAAAAATTTGAGAATGTTTGCCTTATGTCGTCATGCACGCCTTTCATAAATCGAACCATCACCGAGGAAGTTTCATGGTTTCGAGGGGGAAATCACCAAGATTGAAGGGCGATCCAAATTTCCTTTGTCCATGAGTTTTTTCTACGATGAACATACACCCTGCGAATCACCGTGTTCAAATTTGGCACTTTTCTGGGTTGATTTACCATATTTAGGGGATTATGTGCATTTTCTAGGCATTAATGCACAAAATTCAAGTTCAGACAATCGGTGCATGAAAGGGTGCACAAGAACGGCCTGGAAAACCATGCTCGTGCCATTTAGTAAATTCTCATGCCTTTTACAAGAAATGGGCAGATATTTCGATGAAATGTGTGGCAATAGTCAACCACAAACGTTTGTTTATTGGGTTTTCAACTATAGAAAAATTGAAATAAATGCTTGAAAAACATGACGCCTGGCATGGTGCCATGGTATGGCCTCACCATGCCCTGGTAAAAATTTGAGAAGGTTTGGCTTATGTCGTCATGCACGCCCTTCATAAATCGAACCATCACCGAGGAAGTTCCATGCTTTCGAGAGGGAAGTCACCAAGATTGAAGGGAATCCAAATTTTCTTCGTTCTTTGCCCTGGAGTTTTTTTTCTACGATGAACATACACCCTGCAAATCACCGTGTTCAAATTTGGCATTTTTTCGGGCTCATTTACCATATTTAGGGGATTATGTGCATTTTCTAGGCATTTAGCGCATATAAATCCAATCCAGCTACAGCTGCACGGGTGTGATGTGAGGGACGTGGATTGCCGTTCGATCGCGGCGCATCCTATGGTGCACAAGCGTGATCCGCGTGGCTGGGGTTCCGGCCAATCATAACGCAACACACAATAGGCTCAGCGCACACTGTTTCCGGAGGCGACGAAGATGAACCGTGTGCGATAATGAACGAGCGAAATTGTAAGGGAAGCCAAATTTCCTTCATCGTTTGTCGTTGAGCTCTTAAAAACCACCGCACTGTACGGCTGCCCAGCCACTCCGTCCCAGAGCTCTCTCCAAGTGTAGTTCATGGCACCGCGGAGCATAGTAACTGGTAAGGAAGCGATGGCATCCCGCCGCGCCGCGTTCCTCGCCGCCTGCGACTGCACACATGGTAAGGAAGCGATGGCATCTCGCCGTGCCGAGTTCATCGCCGCCGCCGGCCACACAGTTACATGGGCGGACTTTGAGGCTGCGATGGCCGAATGGGCGGTGGATATAGAGGCGGCCAAAGCCGCACAGAAGGAGCGGAAAAGGCAGAAAGCAGTCAAGAAAAGAGAGTCCCGCCGCCGCAAGAAAGAAGAGGCCGCACGCCGTGCTGAGGAGAGCTTGGCAGAGATCGAAGCAAGGTGGGCTGCCACCTACAAGGCCGGGAAGGAGAACGCCGCCATCTGGCCAGCATGCCCCGATGGCAGCATGTGAGAAGTAGTTAGTGCGTGTGTCGCCCATAACTTTGTATAATTAATTACAAGCATCTACCGGTACTACATACGTACTAGTCCTAGAGCAAATTACCGATGATTGCTCATCGGGTGTCACCTTGCCTCGTTCATGTACATTGAATAATCCTGATACAGTGAAAGAGATTTTTGAAATTAGGTGTGGTTGGAGATGCTAATAGATATAAGAATTATTAGAAGATCACAAACACACGGTTTCTATGGCGTACCCGTGTGTGTTTTTTTGCGTTAATGATCCATAAGTCAGTTACCTGTGCGATGTTTCCTAATAAACCAGGCGTACCATTGACCGAAAAAATCAACTACACGTGTACATTTTTTTGGAGACGGGATCTGCCAATTTTCTCTTTTCTCGCACACGAGTATTTTACGCGCTTCGTCTGCATTGTGTGTTTCCCCCGCCCAAGTTTCAAGATTCCCAGCAAAATTTTCATTAGGCGCGGGATTTCAGAATTTATTCGTCCCACCACATCCCCACCCATCAAATTTCCTCAGTATCTCCCCCCTCCCCCTACCGGCAGCTCAAACCGCCGCCGCCACAACCACAGCTTCCACCACATCTATGTTCTGCTTGGATCCAGTCAGGTAACCCACCGATCTCTATCACGGCCCCAGCCTGATTGCTTAAATGGTGCCTGCGAAACATCCTCATGCCTCCAAATCCCCACCGCCCCTACCTCCAGAGCATCGCCGCGCAAGCCCAACCACATATCACGTGGAGGTCGAGGAGCTGATGGCGGTCCATGGCGCGATGGCCGCTGTGCGTGTTGACCCGGAGGAACGCCTCGCCTCTGCCGCCGCCGACTTGGTGCAGGCTCTGGCCCAGATGAAGTGCCCCAGCGACTACCCCCCAGTGCTAGGTATGATCTGACCAGCTCAATCTTACCAATACCACTTGCAATGGCTATGTTTTGTACGGTTGATGTATTAAGCATGTTCGTGGCTTGTTTATTTCAGTATTGCACACTGTGTGATGTTCAAGTGTTAACTGTCCAGCTCAATTTCACCAATACCAGCAACAAACTTACAATACATGACTCAGGATATCACTAGAGATGCTGCCCATTTGCTATTTTTGGTGGATGCTAACCCTGTTGTACTTAACATGCCTGTCCATGTACTTACGCAGGGTCATAACGGCCGATGCTATTGTTTGCCGTCGAGGTTAGCTGCATCCCATGTCTTACAGTATTTCACATCATTTGTGCAATTGTAGTTTAACTTCTAACATTTACTGGTTGCCTGTAGGTACACATGTCAGTGGCACTGATCCACGCTTCGACACGGAGGAACAGCTCGCCTCCTCCGCCGCTGACTTTGGGCGGGCTCTGGCCAAGATGAAGTGCCCCAGCAACTACCTCTCAGGACTTACCAAGTATGTACTCACCAGTTCAATCTTACCAATACCAGTTGCAATTAATGGCTATGTTTTGTACGGTCGATGTATTAAGCATGTTGTAGTAACATGCCTAACACGTTTTAGCTATTTTCCCTACCTTTTTATAGACAACTGGGCCATTCTCTGCTCTGGCAGCACCTGCCTTGTGATGTTTAACTCTGCCAATTGCATTTTTATCAGTACCGGTTTCAATGGCTATTAAGCCTGTTGCAATTAACAGTTGTATCCATTTTTAAACAGTTGTATTTCAATGTCTACAAATTTACAAAACATGACTTAGGATGTTGTTAAGCCTGTTGCAATTAACAGTTGTATCCATTTTTTAATCTGTCCCTTTGCTACCGTGCTACTCTCCGCAATGAAGATATACTAGAGATGCTGCCCATTTCCTATTTTTGTGGATGCTAACCCTGTTGTACTTAACATGCCTTTTCATGTACTTACACAGGGCCATAACAGGCGATGCTGTGGTTTGCCGTCGAGGTTAGCTGCATCCCTTGTCTTACAATATTTTACATCATTTGTGCAATTGCAGTTTGGCTTCTAACATTTACTTGCTTCTTGTAGGTACACATGCTGGCGGCACTGATCCACGCTTCGACCCGGAGGAAGAGCTCGCCTCCGCCGCCGCTGACTTTGGGTGGGCTCTAGCCAAGATGAAGTGCCCCAGCAACTACCTCTCAGGACTTACCAAGTATGAACTCACCAGTTCAATCTTACCAATACCAGTTGCAATTAATGGTTATGTTTTGTACGGTCGATGTATTAAGCATATTGTAGTTAACATGCCTAACACGTTTTAGCTATTTTCCCTATCTTTTTATAGACAACTGGGCCATTCTCTGCTCTGGCAGCACCTGCCTTGTGATGTTTAACTCTGCCAATTGCATTTTTATCAGTACGGGTTTCAATGGCTATTAAGCCTGTTGCAGTTAACAGTTGTATCCATTTTTAAACAGTTGTATTTCAATGGCTACAAACTAACAAAACATGACTTAGGATGTTGTTAAGCCTGTTGCAATTAACAGTTGTATCCATTTTTTAATCTGTCCCTTCGCTACCGTGCTACTCTTTCGCAATGAAGATATCACTACAGATGCTGCCGTTTTATTACCATTTGCTATTTTTGGTGGATGTTAACCCTGTTGTAGTTAACATTGGCTTTCCATGTACTTAAACAGGGCTACAATGGGCGATGCTGTTGTTTGCCGTCGAGGTTAGCTGCATCCCATGTCTTATAAACCATCTATTCTGAAATATAAGTATTTTTAGAGATTCCAATATAGACTACATCAGGAGCAAAATGAGTGAATCTAGATTCTAATCTAAACTATATCTATAATTCTATATACATCCGTATGTAGTTCATATTGAAATCTCTAAAAATACTTGTACTTAGGAACGTAGGTAGTTGTATTTTACATCATTTGTGTAATCTCAGTTTAGCTTCTAACATTTACTGGTTGCTTGTAGGTACATATATGAGCGGTACTGATCCACGCTTCGATCCCTTTTGCATATGGGGCAATGAGATATTCATGAACAAGCGTCAAGTGAGGAAACTAAGAAAGGTTGTTAGGCGAAAGAAACGGGTGATGGGAATTAAGCTCTTTATTTACACTTTGTCCAAGACAATAGTGAACTTTAGGATGGTAAGTAATGTGTTGCCTTTTCCCCCTACCCACAACAAGTTACTCTATTAGACCTCAGTATCTGAATTTTTTCTCTTTTCAGTGGTTTCTGAAGCTATTTACTAATGATTACCTTGCAAACTACATGACCGGAGTGGAGGCAACTAAGGTTAAAGTATATAATTCATGCTACCATGATAATGCTCTAGAAGTCTTCCTGAAGGCGGTGAAGGATGGGCGGGCGATTGTCACAAGGGGTTGGACAAAAGTTGTTCGTGCCTATGGCATGCAGGAAGGCACATTATGGGCATTCCGCTTCTTCAACACCATCGGCAGTCAAAATGATTTACACTTGTCTCTTCACCTTTATCGCCTCTAAATATTGTGGTTCATCATAGTTAATTGCTGTCTAATCCTGTAATTACTGAACAAATTGTACTGACAATTTTATTTATGGATTCATTGTTGAACCATTGTGCTGAGAATTTGAATTCCATGTTTCATATTTCAAAATTTCCAATTCGAATAATAAATTACAGGGAAAAATAAAATTATACAGGAGCAAATAAAATAATGTGCACACGGTTAGAAAGAAAACAGCGTGTGCGATGAAAAATAGATAACATACGGTTCTTTGACGTGAAACGTTTGCGATGCCCGACGGACGCACACACAGTTTTGTCTCATATGCGTGTGCGATTCATGGTAATACGGCAAATGTTTCAAACCAGTGTGCGTGTGTGATAGGAATACCAATCGCACACAGTTATGAAAATGGACACGTTGGCGTTAGTAGAGGCACCGCACACATTTTACATTCCTGAACCGTGTGCGATAACGTACTTATCACAAACATATAGGTAGATTAAATGTTGATGTCCACCCTTTTTCACACGACTATAGCGGCGTAATTGTTTGGGATGTCTCTCTGAACAGAAACGTAACATCGAGATGTAACGTGTGGGACTGGGGCGGCTTCTCATATGTTTATTCTATGGCGATCGTCTGTAGCCGCTCGCCTATCCCCGACGGTTTCTGGGTCATGTGGGAAGGACCCCCTATCGCAGTCACTCACTAGGCGATGGTTCCAAATGCCGTCGCGGAAAGGGGTTAAAAACCGTTTGTATAGCACGTTACGGTACCAGTGATGGAGGCTATGATTCCCCCACAAGTCGGGATGAGGCTCCGGATGAAAAATAAAAAAAGAGGCCAAAGAGCCCAAACAAAAAAATGAGAGAAAAAGAGAGAAGGGACAATGTTACTATCCTTTTTCCACACTTGTGCTTCAAAGTAGCACCATGTTCTTCATGATAGAGAGTCTCCTATTTTATCACTTTCATATATTAGTGGGAATTTTTCATTATAGAACTTGGCTTGTATATTCCAATGATGGGCTTCCTCAAATTACCCTAGGTCTTCGTGAGCAAGCAAGTTGGATGCACACCCACTAGTTTTCTTTTTGAGCTTTCATACACTTATAGCTCTAGTGCATCCGTTGCATGGCAATCCCTACTCACTTGCATCGATATCAATTGATGGGCATCTCCATAGCCCATTAATTTGCCTAGTTGATGTGAGACTTTCTCCTTTTTGTCTTCTCCTCACAACCTTCACCATACTTTATTCCCCCTATAGTGCTATATCCATGGCTCACGCTCATGTATTGCGTGAAAGTTCAAAAAGCTTGAGAACATTACAAGTATGAAACAATTGCTTGACTTGTCATCGGGGTTGTGCATGATAAAATACTTTGTGTGATGAAGATAGAGCATAGCCAGACTATATGATTTTGTAGGGATAACTTTCTTTAGCCATGATTTTTTGAGAAGAAATGATTGCTTTATTTAGTATGCTTGAAGTATTATTGTTTTTATGTCAATATTAAACTTTTGTTTTGAATCTTATGGATCTGAACATTCATGCCACAATAAAGAAAATTGCATTAATAAATATGTTAGGTAGCATTCCTCATCAAAAATTATGTTTTTATCATTTACCTACTCGAGGATGAGCAGGAATTAAGCTTGGGGATGCTTGATTCGTCTCCAACGTATCTATAATTTTTTATTGTTCCATGCTATTATATTATCTATCTTGGATGTTTTATATGCATTTATATTCTATTTTATATCATTTTTTGGGACTAACCTATTAACCCAGTGCCCAGTGCCAGTTGTTGTTTTTTCCTTGTTTTTTGACTTTTAGAGAAAATCAATACCAAACGGAGTCCAAACGGAATAAAACTTTACGATGATTTTTCTTGGACCAGAAGAAACCCACGAGACTTGGGGAGGAGGCCAGAAGACCCATGAGGGGGCCACAAGCCCTGGGGGCGCGCCCCAGGGGGGCGCAGCTAGGGGGCTTGTGGGCCCCCCGTGGCTCTCGTAACCCTAACTCCAGCACTATAAATTCTCTAATATTCCCCCAATACCAGAGGGCACACCAAAAATACTTTTCCGCCGTCGCAATCTTCTGTTCTCGTGAGATCCCATCTTGGGGCCTTTTTCGGCACTCCGCGGGAGGGGGATTCGATCACGGAGGGCCTCTACACCAACCTTGCTGCCCTTCCGATGATGTTTGAGTAGTTTACCACAGACCTATGGGTCCATAGGTAGTAGTTAGATGGCTTCTTCTCTCTCTTTGATCTTCAATACAATGTTATCCCCGATGTTCTTAGAGTTCTATTCGATGTAATCTTCTTTTGCGGTGCGTTTGTTGAGTTCCGATGAATTGTGGATTTATGATCAGATTATCTATGAATATTATTTGAGTCTTCTCTGAACTCTTTTATGCATGATTAAGATAGCTTTGTATTTCTCTCCGATCTATCAATTTTGTTTGGCCAACTAGATTGGTTTTTCTTGCAATGGGAGAGGTGCTTTGTGATGGGTTCAATCTTGCGGTGTCCTCACCCAGTGACAGTAGGGGTAGCGAGGCACGTATTTGTATTGTTGCCATTAAGGATAAAAAGATGGGGTTTATATCATATTGCTTGAGTCTATCACTCTACATCATGTCATCTTGCTTAAGGCGTTACTCTGTTCTTATGAACTTAATACCCTAGAAGTAGGTAGGAGTCGGTCGATGTGTGGAGTAATAGTAGTAGATGCAGAATCGTTTCGGTCTACTTGTCACGGACGTGATGCCTATATTCATGATCATTGCCTTGGATATCTTCATAACTTTGCGCTTTTCTATCAATTGCTCAACAGTAATTTGTTTACCCACCGTATGCTTTCTTCAAGAGAGAAGCCTCTAGTGAAACCTATGGCCCCGGGTCTATTTTCCATCATATATTTTCAGATCTATAAAACCAAAAACCCAAAGATACCTTGCTGCAATTTATTTATATTTACTTTATTTTGCCTTTTATTTATCTTTTACATCTATCTCTATTAAATCTCACTCTTGCAAGTGACTGTGAAGGGATTGACAACCCCTTTTTTGCGTTGTGTGCAAGTGTTTGTTAGTTTGTGGAGGTGCATATATTGGGGACTTGCTTGTGCCTCCTACTGGATTGATACCTTGGTTCTTAACTGAGGGAAATACTTATCTCTACTTTGTTGCATCACCCTTTCCTCTTCAAGGGAAAAATCAACGCAAGCTCAAGAAGTAGCAGGAAGAATTTCTGGCGCCGTTGCCGAGGAGGTTCTACATCAAGCCTACCAAGTACCCATCATAAACTCTCATCTCTTGCACTTACATTATTTTCCATTTGCCTCTCATTTTCCTCTCCCCCACTTCTAAACATTTTCAGGAAAACACAAAAATATTTGCCTTTTTATTCGCCCTTCTTTCATTCGTCTTTTCGTTTGCCTTTTGTTTGCTTGTGTGCTAGATTGCTTGCTTTGTCACGATGTCTCAAGAAAATACCAAGTTGTGTGATTTTTCCAACACTAATAATAATGATTTTATTAGTACTCTGATTGGTCCTGCCACTAGTGCAGAATCTTATGAAATTAATGCCGCTTTGTTGAATCCTGTTATGAAAGATCAATTTTCTAGTAGTCCTAATGAAGATGCTGCATCCCATCTAAATACTTTTGTTGAGTTGTGTGATATGCGAAAGAAAAAATATGTGTATAATTATATTGTTAAACTGAAACTATTTCCGTTCTCACTATGAGATCGTGCTAAAACTTGGTTTTCTCCTTTGCCTAAAAATAGTATTGATTCATGGAACAAGTGTAAAGATGCTTTTATTTCCAAGTATTTTCCTCCCGCTAAGATCATCTCCCTTAGGAACGATATAATGAATTTTAAGCAACTTGATCATGAACATGTTACACAATCTTGGGAGAAGATGAAATTGATGATAAGAAATTGCCCTACTCATGGTTTAAGTTTATGGATGATCATACAAAAATTTGATTCCAGATTAAATTTTGCATCTGGAAATCTTTTAGATTCTGCCACGGGAGGTACTTTTATGGAAATCACATTAGGATAAGCTAATAAACTCCTAGATACTATTATGGCAAATTACTCTCAATGGCATACCGAAAGATCTTCTACTAGTAAAAAAGTGCATGTGATTGAAGAAATTAATACTTTGAGTGGAAAGATGGACGAACTTATGAAATTGATTGCTATTAAGAGTGCTCCTATTGATCCTAATGATATGTCTTTGTCCTATTTGTTTGAGAATAATAATGAATCTATGGATGTGAATTTTGTTGGTAGGAACAATTTTGGTAATAACGCGTATAGAGGCAATTTTAAACCTAGGCCGTTTCCTAGTAATTCCTCTAATAATTATGGTAATTCCTACAACAATTATTATGGAAATTATAATAAAATACCCTCTGATCTTGAAAATAATATTAAAGATTTAATTAATTCTCAAAAGATTTTTTAATGCTATGGTAGAAGAAAAATTGCTTAAGATTGATGATTTGGCTAGGAACGTTGATAGAATTTCTCATGAGATTGATTCTTTTAAGATTAGATATATCCCACCCAAGATTGAGATTAATGAGTCTCTAAAAGCTATTAAAATTTCCATGAATGAAAGTAAAGAGAGAACCGCGAGGATGCGTGCTAAGAGAGATTGGCTAGAAAAAGCATGTTCTTCTAGTTTTTGTGATAATAATGATGAAGATCTTAAAGTGATTGGTGTGACTCCTATTGAATCTTTGTTTTATAATATAAAACTTGATAAATATGGGACTGGAGATGAGTCAAATTTAGCTATAAGGCGTCCCAATAATTTGGAGGGTGAAGATCTTAATGAAAAAAATTGATAAAAGTGGGATTGGAGAGGTCAAAACTTTAAGTAGCGATGAACCCACTCTTTTGGATTTCAAGGAATTTAATTATGATAATTGTTCTTTAATTGATTGTATTTCCTTGTTGCAATCCATGCTTAATTCACCTCATGCTTATAATCAAAATAAAGCTTTTACTAAACATATCGTTGATGCTATGATGAAATCTTTTGAAGAAAAACTTGAGTCGGAAGTTTCAATCCCTAGAAAGCTTTATGATGAATGGGAACCTACTTTTATAATTAAAATTAAAGATTATGAGTGTAATGCTTTGTGTGATTTGGGTGTTAGCGTTTCCACTATTCCAAAAACTCTTTGTGATGTGCTAGGTTTCCATAAATTTGATGATTGTTCTTTGAATTTGCATCTAGTGGATTCCACTATTAAGAAACTTGTGGGAAGGATTAATGATGTTCCTATTGTTGCAAATAGGACTTATGTGCCCGTAGATTTTATTGTGCTTGATATAGATTGCAATCCTACATGTCCTATTATTCTTGGTAGACTTTTCCTTAGAACGATTGGTGCAATTATTGATATGAAAGAAGGAAACATTAGATTTCAATTTCCATTAAGGAAGGACATGGAACACTTTCCAAGAAAGAAAATTAAGTTGCCATATGAATCAATTATGAGGGACACTTATGGATTGAATACCAAAGATGACAATACCTAGATCTATGCATTATGCCTAGCTAGGGGCGTTAAACAATAGCGCTTGTTGGGAGGCAACCCAATTTTTATTTTGTGTTTTTTGTTTTTTGTTCCTGTTTTCCAATAAATACACAATATTACCTCTATAGTAATTTTGATTTAGTGTTTGAGCCAAGTAAGACCTTTGGGATGGTCTATGGTGATAGTTGATTTGATCTTGCTGAAAAACAGAAACTTTTGTGCTCATTGACAAAAAATTTAAAAATCACACAAGCGTGATTTTGATATGAATTTTTTACACAAGATTGATATACAAATTTCCTAGGTTGTCCTAAATTTTCAGAATTTTTGGAGTTACAGAAGTATACGAAATTTCCAGATTACTACAGACTGTTCTTTTTTTGACAGATTCTGTTTCTATTTGTTGTTTGCTTATTTTGATGAATCTATGGGTAGTATCGGGGGGTATCAACCATGGAGAAGTTGGAATACAATGGATATAACACCAATATAAATTTAGAATGAGTTACGAATAAGGAATGGCAAGAGCCTAAGCTTGGGTATGCCCAAGGCACCCCAAGGTAATATTCAAGGACAACCAAGCATCTAAGCTTGGGGATGCCCCGGATGGCATCCCCTCTTTCGTCTTCAATCCATCGGTAAATTTACTTGAGGCTATATTTTTATTCACCACATGATATGTGTTTGCTGGGAGCGTCTTATATGATATGAGTCTTTGTTTTTTAGTTTACCACAATCATCCTTGCTGTACACACCTTTTGAGAGGGACACACATTAATCGTGAATTTATTGGAATACTCTATGTGCTTCACTTATATCTTTTGATCTAGGCAGTTGTTCTAGTGCTTCACTTATATCTTTTTAAAGCACGGTAGTGGTTTTATTTTATAGAAATTGATGAACTCTCATGCTTCACTTATATTATTTTGAGAGTCTTAAAAATAGTATGGCAATTTGCTTAGGTTATGAATTTGGTCCTAATATGATGGGCATCCAAGAGGGATATAATAAAAACTTTCATAAAGAGCATTGTATATATGAGAAGTTTGATTCCTTGTATTTGTTTTGAGATATAAAGATGGTGATATTAGAGTCATGCAAGTGAGTAATTGTGGATTAGTAGAAATACTTATGTTAAGGTTTGTGATTCCCGAAGCATGCACGTATGGTGAACCGTTATGTGATGAAGTCGAAGCGTGATTTATTTTTTGATTGTCCTCCTTATGAGTGGCGGTCGGGGATGAGCGATGGTATTTTCCTACCAATCTATCCCACTAGGAGCATGCGTATTAGTACTTTTCTTCGATGGCTAATAAATTTTTGCAATAAGTATGTGAGTTCTTTATGACTAATGTTGAGTCCATGGATTATACGCACTCTCACCCTTCCACCATTGCTAGCCTCTCTAGTACCGTGCAACTTTCGTCGGTGCATTAAACCCACCATATACCCTTCCTCAAAACAGCCACCATACCTACCTATTATGGCATTTCCATAGCCATTCCGAGATATATTGCCATGCAACTTCCACCGTTCCGTTTATTATGACACATACCATCATTGTCATATTGCTTTGCATGATCATGTAGTTGGCATAGTATTTGTGGCTTGGCCACCGTTCATATTTTTTATACATGTCACTCTAGATCATTGCACATCCCGATACACCACCGGAGGCATTCATATAGATTCATATTTTTTTTCTAGTATCGAGTTGTAATTCTTGAGTTGTAAGTAAATAAAAGTGTGATGATCATCATTATTAGAGCATTGTCCCATGTGAGGAAAGGATGATGCACTACTGCAGGATGCTGCTAACGCGACACTACGATTAGAGACCCTTTGACGAAACTGTGTGCGATGCATTAATCGCAAATGGTGATGTAAAAAACCGTCGAAAAAGATGCAAAACGTTTGTGATGGTGGAGACATCAAACATGGTTCAGATTTTAGTTACGTGTGCGATGCAGGGCACATGGTTGATCCATACGAACTGTTTGCGATGAGACAGAACAACAGAAATGGGCAGCCATATCAAGGTGTGTGCGATATATGGTATACAGTTCGCTCAGATGAACTGTTAGCTATTAGGGAATGCAACAGAAACGGTTAGTCAGATCAAGGTGTGTGTGATATACGGCATACGCTTCACTCGGACGAACTATTTTCGATTAGGGAACAGAACAGAAATGGTTCAACTTAACAAGATGTGTGTGATATGCGGCATACAGTTCACATAGATGAACTGTTTGTGATGAGCCAAAAGAACACAAATGATTCGTGTAAACAAGATGGGTGTGATATGCGGCAAACAACCCACTCAGATGAACTGTTTGCAATGAGAAATTACAACACAGACGGTTACTATAGTTAATTCGTGTGCGATTCTGTGTGTACAAAAACCATTGAAAATTGCAAACTAGTTGCTTGCGGTGGCTAGGAGTATCGCACACGATGCGTCTGCGAGTACTCGTGTGCGATGATTAGTAAGTTACACATACGTTTCCTTACGTTAACACGTGTGTGAATTTGCAATATGGACAGTTAATATGCAAATGCCTTCTGTACATCGGGCACACGCTTAAACTCAATGAACTGTGTACCATACTAATACTTTCCATCAAAATTTAAGAACTTGGCTAACAGCATTTGAGTAACATATGTATAGTGGTTACACTATTCGACAAAAGGAGGATCTTCGTAACACGGTTTTGACAACCATATGGTCCATATCTACATACTTAACATAGTAACAACTATCACATTTTAAGAGGCTGAGGGCCAACAACCATATGGTCCATATCTACATACTTAACATAGTAACAGCTAGCACATTTTAAGAGGCTGAGGGCCAACAACCACAACTATCCACTGGAAGCAGCTTGATCACGGCCACTCGGCATCTCGTCAATGAAAAGGTAGAGCCCTCCTGTGCCTTGGTAGAGCATGAGTAGAACAGTGTCTCCAATTTTCCAATATGGATGCATTGCCACGACAAGGGAGAACTTGTTAATTTGAATGGTTCCATTTCTGCGGGAAATGCAGTACCTTGCAATCACTTTGGCGTTATTAGCAGGCACAAGTGTAATTCGACCACACCGGGAAATCGATCCAGGAACTGCTACAGCGGGCAATTTCTGTTGAAATGTAGAATAAAAACCAATTGTAATATATCGTTGAAGATATATATAGTTTATGAGCATCAACATAAAAATAAGTCTTTGTACCAGCGTTTTGTGCTCACAATTGGTCTTGTTCAATATGTGCACCATAGGTATAATTAATCGCATCCAAAATCTAGCGTTCATATGCTGTGCTATCTCTGTCAGATTATCAACAAAGTTTATGACATGCTTCAAGTCCTTCCAGTGAAATTTGGTATGCTTAGTAACATACAGATTGTTCACTATGCATCCAACATATCCTGCTTAAAAGGTGGAAAGGTATTATTTATTCAGAACATGGCAGACGAATATATATTGCGCATAAATTGGTAAATAGAATTTGTTACTGCCTAGCAACGGAGTTAGAAAATGAAATCACAATTGGTTGCTTAAATAGTGATCAATTAGTCAGAACAAATACCCCGATTTTGCTAAGTAATATGCCAGCATGGAGAAAGTTGAAAGGACACTAACCTCGATCAGACTTTGATCGGCTGATGACGTTTGGGAAGTAAACATCCATGTTAATTAGACCAGGCTGTGGTGCACGCACTAGAATTTTATTGCTAGCTTTCAGTTCATAACACTTAGACATTTTTCTCCAAAGGTCTGCATCAAAATAGGAGTGACCATCTTTATCAAGTTTTATGCTAACCGTCATTGTAAATCCATGCTGCGTTGTCAATATGACATCCATGGAGTCATCAACAAAGTAAAGCCCAAGATTTCCTTCTACTCCTGTTCTTGCAAAGCAAGGGATGTACTGCTTGAAATGAAAATTAAGATCGTAAATTAGATATATTGAAATGAAAGAGCAAGATGTAAATATGGGAGTAACTGATAGAAAAGATCAATATATAGATGAAAGCAAAGTACAAAAATATATAATTAAAAATAGATAATGTAACAAAGTTTGATGCAAATATGAGAGTAACTGAATGAACGATACATCATATATTTGCCTAATATAGGGGGGAAAATCTGTTTCGACATCTAGGCTGCACGTGGCACCGTACCTTTTATCCAAATGTAGCAACAGACGGTATATGTTCACAAATTTAAGCCATGCCGACCGTGGTAGGTTGAGATTGAACATACCAAGCACTCCCTGAAGTCATTCGGAATGGTGAGATAGAACTTCATTTCCGACTGGCCACGACCACACTTGCCCGATTTGTGCTCGCACTGTGGACACATGAATGAAAACCCTCGAATCAGCTAGAAGAAAAATGAATCCACAGCGATTTCCGTTGGTTGATTAATAGCGACGGATGGACTGCGATAAGAGATGAGTGAATATTTCGCTAACTTGATTACCTTCTCCATGAGAAAAATCCTTGGCCCAATCCCGCAGAAAACCCCAATCGACTAGAGTCTATAATATCGGTGCAGATAGGCGGCGGAAAGCAGTAGGGGCGAAATCCCGTGCCGTTTGAAGCGTGACCTCCGCTTGCCGACAGCCGTCGAGCTTAGGGTGGCCGCCGCGATAGAAGTTGATGAGGTGCAGAGTTGCGGAGGAGTCCGCGATGAGTGGGTGGGGATGAAGTGGGCGAGGGTTTTCTTTTTCCTTTTGCATGTGTGGGTGAACACACACGGTTCGCAGAGGCGATGGAGATGAATCATGTGCGATAGTAAATCACCGAGATTGAAGGGGAATCCAAATTTCCTTTGTCCTTTGTCCATGAGTTTTTTCTACGATGAACATAAACCCTGCAAATCACCGTGTTCAAATTTGGCACTTTTCCGGGTTCATTTACAATATTTAGGGGATTATGTACATTTTCTAGGCATTAATGCACATAATTCAAATTCAAACAATCGGTGCATGAAAAGGTGCACGAGAACGGTATGGAAAACCATGATTGTGCTATTTAGTAAATTCTCATGCCTTTTACAAGGAATGGGCAGATATTTCACGGAAATGTGTGGCAATAGTCAACCACAAACACGTCGTTTATTGGTTTTTCAACTGTAGAAAAATGAAATACATGCTTGAAAAACATGACGGCTGGCATGGTGCCATGGTATGGCCTCACCATGCGCTGGTACAAATTTGAGAAGGTTTGGCTTATGTCTTCGTCCACGCCATTCATAAATCGAACCATGACCGAGGAATTTTCATGGTTTCAAGGGGGAAACCAGCAAGATTGAAGGGGCCGGGAATCCAAATTTCCTTCCTAGCTTGTCATTCAGTTTTTTCTACAATCAACATACCCCCTCGAATGCAACGTGTTCAAATTTGGCATTTTTTCGGGCTCATTTACCATATTTAGGGGATTATGTGCATTTTCTAGGCATTAATCCACATAATTTAAATTCAAACAATCGGTGCATGAAGAGGTGCACAAGAACGGTCTGAAAAAACCATACTCATGGTATTTAGTAAATTCTCATGCCTTTTACAAGGAATGGGCAGAGATTTCAAGAGAATGCGTGGCAATAGTCAACCACTAACGCGTCATTTACTGGGTTATCAACTATAGAAAAATGAAATACGTGCTTGAAAAACATGACGCCTGGCATGGTGCCATGGTATGGCCTCACCGTGCCCTGGTAAAAAGCTGAGAAGGTTTGATTTATGTCGTCATGCACGCCCTTCCTAAAATTGAACCATCACCGAGGAAGTTCCATGCTTTCGAGATGGAAATCACCAAGATTGAAGGGGAATCCAAATTTTCGTCCTAGTTTGTCATTCAATTTTTTTCCAACGATCAACATACCCCCTCCAATGCAATGTGTTCAAATTTGACATTTTTCCGGGCTCATTTACCATATTTAGGGGATTATGTGCATTTTGTAGGCATTAATGCACATAATTCAAATTCGAACAATTGGTGCATGAAAAGGTGCACAAGAACGGTCTGGAAAACCATGCTCGTGCTATTTCATAAATTCTCATGCCTTTTACAAGGAATGGGCAGAGATTTCAAGGAAATGTGTGGCAATAGTCAACCACAAACGCGTCGTTTACTGGGTTAACAACTATACAAAAATGAAATACATGCTTGGAAAACATGACGCCTGGCGTGGTGCCATGTTATGGCCTCACCGTGCCCTGGTAAAAATTTGAGAATGTTTGCCTTATGTCGTCATGCACGCCTTTCATAAATCGAACCATCACCGAGGAAGTTTCATGGTTTCGAGAGGGAAATCACCAATATTGAAGGGGGATCCAAATTTCTTTGTCCTTTGTCCATGAGTTTTTTTCTATGATGAACATACACCCTGCAAATCACCGTGTTCAAATTTGGCACTTTTCCGGGTTCATTTACCATATTTAGGGGATAATGTGCATTTTCTAGGCATTAATGCACATAATTCAAGTTCAGACAATCGGTGCATGGAAGGGTGCACAAGAACGGCCTGGAAAACCATGTTCGTGCCATTTAGTAAATTCTCATGCCTTTTATAAGAAATGGGCAGATATTTCAATGAAATGTGTGGCAATAGTCAACCACAAAAGTTTGTTTATTGGGTTTTCAACTATAGAGAAAATGAAATAAATGCTTGAAAAACTTGACGCCTGGCATGGTGCCATGGTATGGCCTCACCATGCCCTGGTAAAAATTTGAGAAGGTTTGGCTTATGTCATCATGCACGCCCTTTATAAATCGAACTAGCACCGAGGAAGTTCTATGCTTTCGAGAGGGAAATCACCAAGATTGAAGGGGAATCCAAATTTTCTTCATTCTTTGCCCTGGAGTTTTTTTCTACGATGAACATACACCCTACAAATCACCGTGTTCAAATTTGGCATTTTTTTGGGCTCATTTACCATATTTAGGGGATTATGTGCATTTTCTAGGCATTTAGCGCATATAAATCCAATCCAGCTACAGCTGCACGGGTGTGATGTGAGGGACGTGGATTGCCATTCGATCGTGGTGCATCCTATGGTGCACATGCGCGATCCGCGTGGCTGGGGTTCCGGCCAATCATAACGCAACACACAATAGGCTCAGCGCACACTATTTCCGGAGGCGACGGAGATGAACCGTGTGCGATAATGAACGAGCAAAATTCTAAGGGAAGCCAAATTTCCTTCGTCGTTTGTCATTGAGCTCTTAAAACCACCACACTGTTCGGCTGCCCGGCCACTCCATCCCAGAGCTCTCTCCAAGCATCGTTCATGGCACCGCGGCGCACAGTAACTGGTAAGGAAGCGATGGCATCCCGCCGCGCCGCGTTCCTCGCCGCCCGCGACCGCACACATGGTAAGGAAGCGATGGCATCTCGCCGCGCCGAGTTCATCGCCGTCGGCGGTCACACAATTATGTTGGCGGACTTTGAGGCTGCCATGGCCGAATGGGCGGTGGATCTTGAGGCGGCCAAAGCCGCACAGAAGGAGCAGAAAAGGCAGAAAGCAGCCAAGAAAAGAGAGTCCCGCTGCCGCAAGAAAGAAGAGGACGCACGCCATGTACAACTGTCGGCCCAGTTGCATTGCTGATGTTCAACGAAAAAGGCCTGTGTAGTACTCAGCCCACATTCAATGACGCCTGAAAAGGCCCAAACAAGGCTTCTGTACAACTTTTTGAAGTCACTGAGCTCAATTAATAACTTAAGAAAAAAGTTAGAGTACAGTGGAACCTAATTAAAAGCTGTCACGAGCGACGAAATAATTCAACGGTGCCACTTGTGTGTGTTTGTGAGAGAGAGAGACCCATCGGTCGATGCTCATAAATACATCTTTCAGCCATATGCATTGCTGATGCTCAGTAAAAACTTATATAGTTGACACAATCATATAGAACATCATAGCACACTGAACTTGCATACAAAAATTTCACACAGGCGGCACAATTAGGGTGGAAGCAGTGGATCGCTACTGGTAGGGCTATGTTGAAACCAACGAACTCATACATAACTGTTCATCGTCTTTATCAATGACGGGGAAATATCTTAAATGCTGTGCAAAGAAAACAGACAGACAACACAATAAGTTCTGCTAGCATATTAAGTTAACGTACACCCCTTTCTAAAAAAAGTTCAGGTACAAAAATAGAACAGGTCACAATCAAATGTACTGGCACATCAGTGCTTCACACCGATAGCTTGGATTTAACTAGTATCTGAGAAGATTCAGTTGTTACCTCAAATTAGAGCACATCCAGGCAGCTAGCCCTGCCTCTTCTCCCAAAGAAGCAGTGGCCTCCGCTGCGCGATGGAGTAGGCCCTGTGCCATCCATCATTCCAAGCAACACAAGGAAAGTCTGACATTGACTCCTGTAATGGGCGTCGTCGATGGACCCTGGCACCAGCGGCGGCGGCAGGACTTCGATTGATGGATTAACCACTTCTTCGACATGCACGAACACTCGATACAGGTACATCCCTAACGTGGTCCACGGCGGCCTTGGTGGCGACAAATAGTACAACCTCGGTTCCTGCACCGGTATCTCAACACCAATCACCTTCGGTATGGTGGATGGCTTTTTCATCCATGCCATAACCGTCAGAGCCTAGCTGTCTGGAGGAACAAACATACTTACAAGCTCACCTCCTAGGTCGTTGATAAGCTCATTCATGGACTCGTTGTTCCAAGCACGTCGAGGCATGCGGTGGAAGGTAAGCTTTGTTAAAAACTCAAGCTCAGAGGGCACCGAGCCCCATCCTGGTGTCGTGGGAAACCATGGCCACCTATGGGGCTATCAACCCCTTGTGGTTCGGCAGGGGGGATGAGCACATTGCACAAAGAGCGAAGAACATAGCACAACACGGCAGAGATCACACGGGCAGTTTTACCCAGGTTCGGGCCACCGCGAGGCGTAAAACCCTACTCCTGCTTTGGTGGATTGATGGTGGAAACGCAACGCTCTTGCCCGGTAGGGTTGCCTTGGGGCGAGGGCAGTTACGCGCATACGAGTGTACAAGGGTCCGAATCCTTTCTATGGTTGCCATGGCCCTCCTTTTATAGATCAAGGGGTCACCACAGTGGTAAATTAGTCATTGTGCGCTGATTAGATAGCGAACAGTGCTGTCATACCTAACTCTGCAGTCAGAGCAGAGTGCATTAAATGTGCCGCTTAGTGTCACATCGTGGCATGCCCGGCAAGCCTTGCCGGGCTGCTCGGCCACCTTTTCGCCTGTCTGCTTGACACGTCTATAGACGGGTGTCATTTGGAGGTGGTTTCCATAGGAAGTGGCTACCACATGCCAAATAACAGCCAATTAGTCACTTGGGGGCTTGACACCGCACCGATCGATGACTTCCGTCGCTGTGAGGTGGAGCGATGGAGCCTTGGTAGGGTAGTTTGCCTTGGTAGCACCCGACAGGCCTGTCGGGACGGTCTTGAGGCTTGACTTCGGGGCCACCTCGTCCTCGCCAGGCTCGCCTGCCCGGCAAGGGAGGTTTCTCCTTAGTGGTGTCTTGCTCATTTAGCTTGTCTTGGTCCTCTTGATCTGCCCTTTGATTCCTCAAAGAGCTGTACTCCTTGATTGGTCTGGACTTGGATGTTGTAAGTTTCTGGGCCGGCGATTTGCTGTCCATGTACAAGTCAGGGGAAACATACAGCCCTGTTTGTGTACCCCGACAGAAGCCCCCGGGCCTGAGCCATACGTGTCATTGGGCACATTGGGTTAGGCCCAAACAGTGCACGGACACATGGCGAGAAGGTGATATCCAGTCAATCCAACGTCCACTTCGCGTAAATATTGCGGGCCGTGGGGTCGTGGGACTGCAGTAGTTAATGTGAAATGGTAACTTTCTGAAGAGTTGTGCCCTCCCTCACGTCCTTTCCCATAAGAGAGAAAAACATGGAAGGGCTCTACTCATTCATCGTCTTCCTTGCCCCTCCATCATCTTCTTCCGCAAGCCAAGCGACAGTTCTTTCGTTCCACCCTGCCCGCCGCCGATCCTCGCCCAATTTTCTTCCCGTCTCTACTGTAGTTTGAAGAGATGGGGAAGAAAACCGCTGCTTCAAAGGGGAAGCGAACGACCTCCGCGAAGGAGGCGGCCGCCGAGGGGAGCAAGAGGGCGTCAGAGCTGGATAGGAAGTGAAGGGCAGACGTCGTCTTCTTCCTGTCGAACCTGGACGGCGAAGTGCTGAAAGCAAGTTATGGATATCTGTGGGGGTGGGAGGTCCCAAAGGGGCATGGTGCTCCCAAGGTTCTGGCGGAGGGAAAAAAGGATCCGCCAGATTCATATCGATTTTTCTGCGCATACTTCATTTGCGGCCTCTGTCCTCCTTTCTCGGATTTTCTTGAAGCAATGATAGTGATATATGGATTCCATCTTCTATACTTCACGCCAAATGCAATGGCGTGCATGGTGATTTTTGCTCATCTATTCGAGAACTTCGTCGGAGTCGCCCCCAACATTGATTTGTTCAGGCACTATTTGTCCCGCGGGTGGAGAACAAAAACCACCATTCTGGGAACATAAGTTGGATGCCATGAGTGCCAAGGGAGAACTGGGATTACCTCCCTGGTCAACAGCGCGGTAGATGGGAGCAGTGGAGGGGAGATTGGTGCTGGATCCAGGATGAGAAGGCCACAGATTTCTGCCGGGCGCGGGCAGAGTGCCTCGAGCACGGCAATGATTGGAGGGAAACCGGCCTTACCGATGATAGGCTCCGCCCAGCAATAAACAGGATCACCCGCCTAAAGGCTGCCGGGCTAACCATCGGGCATGTGGGGGCCGACTTCCTCCTTCGCCGTATTGCACCATTGCATAAGAGGGATAGGTTTGCCTGGCGGTATGGGGATGCCGCAGATAGGATGAGGCTGCTTCCTGGCCTGGCCAACAATTTGTCAGTCTATGGCCATGCTTGGTTATGAGAACAACTATTTGGCAGCCTTGGGCCGTTCAAGTTGCCAGCAAATGTCATCCCATTGAACATCAAATCCTTCAGGGACCAAATCCTGAAATGGATGCCAGACTGCAACGCACAGGGAGTCTTGGGCGATTGGCAGCTGCCCGGGCTTGACGAAGAGCTTCCGTGGTCCTCCACCTTGGTGGAAAGGGCTACAAGGGTGGAGGCTAACATGTACAAGTGCACCTCCAAGGCGGAGGAGGCGTACATCAAGAGGCGGCTCGAGGAGGACAAAGCACTCTGTGCTGCTATGATGGCGAAGGCCGGGAAGGAAACGAAGGGGAAGGAGGAGGCTAAAGGCGAAGGCCCTTCCCACGGTAGGAGTGAGGCGCAAACCATAGAAGGGGCTGCAGGGGATGAGCCTGCCGGGGACGAGCTTGCTAGGATTGAGGCTCTATATGCCGCGGCAACGGAGGCTCTGGAAGAAGAGGGGGTTGAGGACGCGGAGCAACCTGAGGAGGAGTGGCCCGCGGAAGGCCCTCAATCCCTCGAGCCAGACCTGGAACAGCGCCCTCGCAGGCGAGCGGCTAGTCAGGGAGCAACAGTTCCTGATCCCACGCCTGCCGTCAAGAAAGTGAAGAAGTCCACCTCCAGGAGCAGTGTCCCCGATGCAGTGCGCCGTCAGTCCCCACGGCTTTCTTGGGCTAAAGCTTCTCCCGCCAAGCGACCGGCAGCCGCTGGAGGCGGCTCCAGCTCCCAGTCCATCTTGAGTTCTTCGCAGAGCTCTTCCTCGACAGAGCCCCCTGCGCCTCAGCAAGGCTTGAAGTTGTCAGGGAGCTTCGTTCCCCCACGCCAGAAGAGGAGCAGGTCGCCCTCGCCACCCATGGAGTTTGAGCTGAGCTCCATGCTCATCGACGAAGAGTAAGAAAGAGCAATTTCCTGTCCTCCCCGCCATTTCCGCATATTATCTTGCCTGTTAACTGATCTTTACTTGCCGCCTTTGTCAGGGAGGAGGAGGAAGAAGGCGAGACCCTCATCCACCGGACCAAGCGGCTCAGGCGCGCGGGGCTGCCGAAGACTATGGAAGGCGAGGGCCTGACAGGGAGCAGTGCGGACGACCCGGCACCAAGCCTCAACTCAGCCCCCGGCCTGAGAGTGCAGAGCTGGCTCCTCCCGCCGGAGGTGATGGCGGAGAATTCCCCACTCCTGCAGCCAGAGGAGGGGAGGGGACTGCTCTGGGCGAGTCCTTACTGGAGGGACCCACTCCACTCGTCGATCGAGTCGAGGGATCCCCGCCCAAGGTTTCCACGGAAGGGTCCGCCCCGGGCGGCGCCGTGGTTTCCTAGGGAGGGAATGGAGATATTGGCCCGGCAACCGAAGTTGCCGGGGAAACTGAAGCTCCTCCACGGCAGGCATCTCCAGGTAATCCATTTATTCCTTCCGTGTCATGCTGCCCTCATCATCCTACCCCAGGCTCTTGTCTTGTTAAAAATTCTGCATTCTTGTCATTGATTGCTGATTCTGCTTATAGCCCTTTTGAGTGAAGAGACAGATCTGCTGGATGAGGTGGCCAGCATAGGGAAGGACGCTGCAGAAGAAGCCGCCAAGATTGCTGCCGTTGAGGGGCAGGAACGCGCTGCCGGGAGTGTCCAGGATCTCCTGGAGGGATCAGAAAAAACCCTTGGCGGCACGTCAGGGTCGGTGGTTGTGGTCGAAGGGAAAATCCCCCTTCAAACCACGAACCCTCTTCCCTTATTTGGCACTTCGGTAGGGGCCCTGCCACCAACTTCAAGTCAACTGGCGCTGGTACTTGCGCAACCTGGTCTCGAAGCTCCTGGCTTGTCAGCGGCGACGAGTGCGAAACTCGACGGTGAGCTCCAACGCATCCTTGTGTCACTGTACTAGGGGGTCGAAGAGACAGATGACTCTGCTACTGTCGCCATGGATTTGTCTTTCCTGGAGTCCATGGCGGTGGGTATTAAGGAGATGCAAGCTCGGCACACCCAAAAATGTCACGCACTAAAGGAGCAGTGCGAGTCTGCCAACAAGGTTGACCAGAAGCTGAGGGACAAGGGCATCGAGCTGCGTGAATGGCACAGCAAGTAGTTCCAAGTCCTCATGAGGCAACAAGAGACCATCTCGATGGCGCGGGAGGTTGTCATTGCCCGGGAGGCTCGCCTGGCGGACCGCAAGGTACTTCTAGACGCCAGGGAGCAGGATATTTCTCTCCGAGAGGAGAAGCTTGATGCCACCCTCCGCGCCAAGGACGATAATCTGGAGGCCCTCATGCTGCAGCGCACTAAGGAGCTGGAGGACAGGCACAAGGCCGCCCTGGATGCCTCTCTGCCAATTCTGCTACCAAACTGAAGAGGCTCGCTGATGATCTTGCCGCTGCCTCTTCTACCAAGGTTGATCTCGACCAGCAGGTGGCCAAGCTGACCAAGGAGCTTGCCGGGAGTGTCAAGGAGGTCGAGGCCCTCAAGCAAGAGGTGCAGAAAGTGGAGATCCTTTTGAAGGAGGTGCAATCACAGCTCTCCTCCAAGAGCCAAGGCCTCGAGACTGCCAACAGCACCATTGAAGATCTGAAGGCCAGGATTGGCACCTTGGAGAGCTCAGTAGAGTCTAGCAGGGCCCGTGAGCAGCAGCTGACAAAGGACCTAGATACCGCAAGGCATCTTCGGAAGTATGCATAGGATAAGCTGGCGAATCATTCCGAGCAGGTCGACCTCTGGATCAAGAGCTTGATCGACATTGCCGAGCGTCTCACTGCTCAGACTGCAGCGATGGGCATGGAAGGGCCAGTCTACTCAGCCAGCAAGCACGAGGTCCCCAGTGTTAAGCTAGGGGTCTTCTTTAATGAGCTGACCGAGAAGCTCAAGGCACATGAAGAGGGAAGGGCTGGCCGCTTCGCAACTGAATCTCGAAGCTTGCCCGTAATGCCCTCTTCATGGTTCTGAGCAACATCGCCTGCCACCACCCAGACCTCAATCTCGCTGATGGCTTCAAGAAGCCGCCGGAGGGCGTAGACATTTTGGTTGCCGAAGAGAAGGCCGCCCCTCTCGCCGACAGGGTCCTTGGCGTCCCTACCGCTCCACGAGGTTGCCAGGCCCGGCCTTGAATTATCCTTGCTGCTGCGCTGTCCTGTAACAAAACATGATGTATGTCTTGTGTTTAGACACCGTATCGCGTATGTTTGTGTGGAACTAATGTTTTTACTTAATTCTGATTGCATGTTTATCCCTTTAGAGTTCACCCATTGGTGCTCGTACGATTAGTCTCAGTGCGTATTTCAGCTGCCTGCCGGTATCGTATTGCCGCGATTGTCGCAAGGGTCGGGCCCTTAGCAGTTATCTTGGCGAAGATACGTCCTGGCAGGTTTTTCCTTGACAGTTTTGACATTGCTACCCATTCTGTGAGCAGGCTCGGAACAGAGCGAGGTTGTAGGCAAAAACTGATAAGGTGCCGTCCATACGACAGATTTCCTCATATGAACACCTTGGTATCCAAGGGATAAACAAATGCGAAATCTTAAGGTCATGACTGGGCAAGGATTGCGTAAACTTAGCTTATTTCTTCGCTTCCTTCTACCCCTTTTAGCCGTGGCCGGTCGTTGCATTCGCATGCTTTGGGAAGGATAGCTGTCATGCGTGTTGTTCTCCGGTTCCCGGCAGGGACCGATAAAGGATCATTTGTATCTTGTAGGCGGCAGGATGCGGTGTAAGGCACGACCGGCCTCTCTCTCCTGCTCTCCACACACTTTAGACAACCTGGTGGCGGCTGGCATAAAAAGTCACGCTGACGCGGACTGCCTTGCCGGGCACACTTGCCGGGGCACCGATCAATGGATTCGCACCAGTGCTCCACTCAGGATTTCCCTAAGCAGGGTAAATGCTGAACCGAGTTTCGCTCAGTGCTCATCGACATTGACGATGCTAAAACCCAGAGTGGCTCGATTGTCAATAAGTGGGAGTGGTGGAGAGAGAAACCTTGTACCCGTACATTTTGCTCCTTTCCCCTGGATGGGGTATGCATGGTGATCATGCTGCCCGATCTGTTGGGGTTGGCTCGCCGTTGTCATTGCTGGCTCTCACCGCTGCAGTGGCCGCGGCGGAGGGAGGCAATGGAAGTCAAACAGGGGGCGGGGGAAGCGATACCGCTTCCTGTCTTTGTTCTCACCATCCCCCCGCCTTAGCTTGGGTGTCACAGATGATGAAGCTATCGATGACGAAGATGATGAAGATGACGCGCTGCGTACGCTTCTCGGGTTCGCGCAAGCGCGTCCCCCTACCTGGCGCGCCAAAGATGTCGTGAGAAACCATGGCCACCTATGGGGCTATCAGCCCCTTGTGGTTCGGCAGGGGGGATGAGCACATTGCACAAAGAGCGGAGAATGTAGCGCAGCACGACAGAGATCACACGGGCAGTTTTACCCAGGTTCGGGCCGCCGCGAGGCGTAAAACCCTACTCCTGCTTTGGTGGATTGATGGTGGATTGTGGTGGAAATGCAGCGCTCTTGCCCGTCAGGGTTGCCTCGGGGCGAGGGCAGCTACGCGCGTACGAGGGTACAATGGTCCGAATCCTTTCTATGGTTGCCATGGCCCTCCTTTTATAGATCAAGGGGTCACCACAGTGGCAAATCAGTCATTGTGCGCTGATTAGATAGCGAACAGTGCTATCATACCTAACTCTGCAGTCAGAGCAGAGCACATTAAATGCGCCGCTTAGTGTCACATCATGGCATGCCCAGCAAGCCTTGCCGGGCTGCTCGGCCACCTTTTCGCCTGTCTGCTTGACATGTCTCTGGACGGGTGTCATTTGGAGGTGGTTTCCATAGGAAGTGGCTGCCATGTGCCAAATAATAGCCACTTAGTCACTTGGGGGCTTGACACCGCACCGATCGATGATTTGCGTCGCTGTGAGGTGGAGCGGTGGAGCCTTGGCGGGGTAGTTTGCCTTGGTAGCGCCCGACAGGCCTGTCGGGATGGTCTTGAGGCTTGACTTCGGGGCCACCTCGTCCTCGCCAGGCTCGCCTGCCCAGCAAGGGAGGTTTCTCCTTAGTGGTGTCTTGCTCATTTAGCTTTGTCTTGGTCCTGTTGATCTTCCCTTTGATTCCTCAAAGAGCTATACTCCTTGCTTGGTCTGGACTTGGATGTTGTAAGTTGCCGGGCTGGCGATTTGCTGTCCATGCACAAGTCAGGGGAAACATACACCCCTGTTTGTGTACCCCAACACCTGGGTGCCACCGATCAAAGCTCACCAGTGCGCCATCGCAGAACAAACGCCGGGAAGATTTGAACACACGACTGCAGTCGAAAGTTGTCTAGAACCTGACGAAGAAATCAGCCGGTGGTGGACAGACTTCGACGAGCAAGTCACTTATTTCGATGCCGTGCGCAATGCCAAGAGCTTTGACAAGGTCGTCCGGTGAGACGGGAGGCCGGTCGCCGTTGATGGTTACCATCAGCACTTTGCCGGCAAACTGGTCGTCAAGCGCCGCCATGCCATTGTTGAGCGACAGCACGCAGTGCCCGAAGGCAGGACGGACCTCAGGATCTCTGGCTCAGAGATCCGCGTTGACCGGCAACATGATAGTGCGCTTGAGTACAGGGAGTACAGGAGGGGGATTTGGGGGAACTGGAGTAGGAATCGAGATTCCAGAGGTGGGGGAGGGGCGGGAGATTGGGGATGAAATGGTAGCATGAATTTTGAACACGCGCCAATATGCTCTCGGCGTGCAAGCGCACGAAAACACCGGTGGCGCCCACATGTCGGCCTAAGAGTCCTTTTCTTTCTTTTTTTGAGCGCCTGGCCTGAGAGTCATAATTGACCTGTTTGGCATTGCATTACTACTCGACCCATATTCAACGACACCTCACTGGCCCAAACAAGTGTACATCATCGAAAAGACACTGAGCTCAAATTATAACTTGAAAAAAGGAGATATACTCTGAACACTGGAGAATGGTGATGCCCTCATTTAGCCCACCAGCAGTTTGAGACAATAAACAGTTCGAAACAACGATATATACAACATTCAAATACTGACTAGTGACTAAAACCGACATAGACAACAAGACATGATAGTTCATAAGAAGTCTTGCTACACCACCAAAACACACCCATCTGCAGCGCTCAGACTCTCGTGATCTAGACAAGAATGACATTCTAAATAGAGGCAACTATTACATAGTAAGAGTGACATAGACGAGGATGACCAAATGACAAGGAGTATGCATAACAAAAGAGAGAACTACCCATCCAGAACAAGCAGCAAAGACAACAAGTCATTCGAAGAGGGATGATCCAACACCATCATAATTTGTAGCCCCGCTTCAGCCACCAGTGATTCGGAGACACCAGAACTTCACCCTTTCGACGCAACAGCCCAATTACCTATCAACCTAAAGGCTTGAACCACATCACTGCCTTTCAGACTTGAGACATCCAAGGATCAAAGTTAATCCAGATGCCTTTGTCATTCTCACCTTCTTTTGGCTGCAGGCTGTATCATTGACAATCAGGGGAATCTTCTCCCGAAGTCCTAGGGCTCGTCGTGTAGACACAGTTTTACCTAGCAAACAGAGCATCTTTGCCATCAAGGTCCTTGCCAACGGTGATCTCCTAGTTAATCGGATAATTGAGTCCGAGAAACAGAGAGTATGGACCAAGGCTGTTTACCCGCCTCCAACTCAAAAATCCTGAAGGCCCCAACAAGCTGGTATCCTGCTCATAGACGTAACAGCCTCTGTCCGGATACTCACGTACTTCACGGTGCTTGTACACAGTGGGGTTTTTGCAATATAACTTTTCCGGCTCATGTGTGCGAATGATCATCAGTCTTTTGCCGTCGTCTGATCGAGCGAGGAACCAGTTGTGCTTCCCTATTTTTGGCAAAGGTGGTGTCATTACAAAGGGCAGTAACTGTAGGGACACTACATCATATCAAAAAGGACAGGCATTGTTAATGTAAGATTAGCATTGTTCGGAGTATGAGTAGGATAATGCAAGAAACAACATTGATCTATCCCTATTGGAACTGAGAGGAAAATACAGGAAAATGTATACTGGGTTTGAAAATATAGAAGTGCCATGCATGGTTATACTCATGTTATCTCGCAATCGATTCTTCACAGGAAACTACCATGTCATGCATGTTATGTAATCATGTTCTGTCCTCACAAACAAATTCTTCAAGGAAATTAACAGACCATGCATTGTTATATACTCATGTTCTGTGGGCAAATTTTTTGTGAGGATATTATTCTAGCCATTGATTGCTGAAGGGCGAATATAGGTATGTACACATGGTAAGCATTACAGGATTTCACTACTTCCAAATATAGAGTTCTCCATATGCACATTTACTTCCCTAATGTATGGTCAGATGAAACCAACAACGTGATGCACACTCATATTTAGTAGTATATAGATTACTATAAAGTAAGGAGAATATCCATATCTTCCTAACCGTTTGATTATTCAAGGGTACAAATTGGCTATAATGACATGGTCACAATCGCATGAATTAACTCATTCCAAATATAGCTGATTTACGGCGTCTCTAATACATTGCCATAGTTCTACTCAAATTCTGCTCAAACAGGGATATGCCAATCATCACAAAAAGTTCAAACAATGTCATGGCATTATCATTAAAATTAGACGAAAACAACTTACACGCGCCGTCCCAGCAATACGTGGTGCCATCTGCTTTGTCGATCGCGTAGATGATGCCATTGTGTTCAATAGCATCACAGAAGTGTGTATCAGCTTTGACGATCCACTGCGAGGTGAGTCATCTCCAGCTAAAGAAGGCACCGACGGAAAGATAGGCGAGTCCGCGGTCGAACAAGGCAATTAGCTTGAAGTCTGCATAATCCGCATATTGTGTGGGCACTTGGTAGATTACAATCTTCTGCAAAACAAGGTCTGTCCAACTGACGTGGTAATCTAGATGACTTGGACCGCGACGGTAAAACCCTACATACTCCAACGGAGGAAGGATAATATCATGGGAGGTGTGGAAGTTCAGGAGCACCAACTTTTTCCCGTCTTCTCTAACGGCAGCCATCCAGTGGGAGTTCATGCTGACCCAGTACATACCTGCCAAGAAGTTTCGGGCGATGGTGATCGGATCGAAGTCGAGGGAAATGATGTACGGTGACCCACTACATACCTGCAAAGAAGTTTCGGCTAATGGAGGTCGGATTGAAGTCGAGGGGCATCATGTACGCCTCCGTATCATGGTGAGCAAATCTTGTTAGACCAGATAGCAGCAAGCAGGGTGTCTTGAAAAGCTGAGGCCTCGCTTCGACGATGGCCGCGTGCATGTCCCTCGACCATGCAGCCAGCCGCACGGCGCTGAACATATCCATACACGAACAACAGAGGTCGATGATGTCACTGGGGAGATTGCTCCAATCGCGGCTCATATGGATGCTGCGCGGTTCGCGTTCGGCCATGGTGGAGTTTGGAAGGTGGGGTTTTTGGGGGCTTGATTTACGGGGGAGAAGGCTCTCGGTGCTGGAGCAGCTAGCGAGGGAATAGTGGTACTGGGGGAGGCGAGCGAGGCGAGGGTACGTGGGGGCACAGTGAGATGATGAAGAGTGACCTCAGGATTTCTGACGAGACGGAGATGGAGATGGAGTGGTGCTAGGGGGGAGAGGGAGATGAGGCGAGGCATGCTATACAGCGGCGGTGACAATGACTGCATAGTGCACAAGGTGAGGCTGACTTTGGTAACCCGAACACGCCGCCTGGACTAGTGTCACCTCGGGCGCAGGGTCTTGTCACTTCACTGTGAGGACCGGATGAATATTATTTGACCATCAAGTGTACCACAGTTGTACTACTACTGGTAGTAACATACGGAGTAGTACTGTATAGCGGAAATAGGTCTCCCGTGCTAGCATGCCTCTGGGTTCACTTCATCCTCTAGGTAACATCCATATTGCAAGCAGAACCAAATTCTCGTGCATGTGGAAGCGTGAAGAAGGGCTTTTTCTTTTTTAGGATAACCGCATATTCCTTAACCAGAAAAGGTTGTGTCACGCAGGCACGAGTTAATATCAATCCGAACCAGCTACGACACATTTTTTTGTGCAAAGAGATGGATATGTTTGTATATCTGTTTGTCCACCCAAGTGGGTTTTGCGTAGGTCCTACCTGTCAGGAGGGGTGCAGAAATAAAAAGGAATCAGAAAATGTTTCGCCACGGTGATTCGAAAGAGTGACCTCAACTAACCAGTGGCACATGTAGCGATCGAAGGATGGGCATGTACACGGACCACTCCTCAGTATGCTACCCGCATAGCGTTTTCGTTTTGCAGGTTGGTCTACCTAGCCGTCTAATCAACTGCCTGCATGCCACTTCTCCCATTTACTTCTCCATCGGGAACCGGTTTTCCTCGGCTTCTTCACCTCTCCTTCATTTGCATTCAAACCCCACTGGATTCACATCCTCGTTGAGTAATTCCGAAGCCCCTTTAAATAATCATCTTCTTCAGTTAGACTAGCCATCTTAACCCTAATTCTCCAAACCATAGCCCTCCGGTCCAGCGGTTCCAAATGGCGAAAGAGATCCCTATGCAGGTTTTTAGCGTCAAACATGTCCTCATCGAAGGCTCGTTGAGCATAGTTGCCACCATCACCGACCACCCAAGGGTTGTTTGGGAGTGGATCAACAATGTATCCAACTCCATCCAAAAGGTGGAGATGAAGGTCCAACGCGCCATCGTCCTTCAGCTGTGCCTCGAAGATGAAGTTTTGGTGTATCACATCATACACACGCCCTCCATACCAGGTGAGCTCCACGATTTCATGTCTCGGGAGGTCATATACTTCTATGGGGCAGCCATCGAAGGGGACAAAGAGAAGCTGGCGCCGTACAACCTTGACTTGAAAAACATCGCTGACCTACAAACCAGAATTCCTGTAGATGATTGTGATAAAGAAACACCATCCTTGTTCAACGTAGCAAATTCTGTGCTCGGAACAAATCTTGAGATGGGTGACGAGATGCTGGGATTAAGGTCGTCTGGATGGGAGAATTATCCCTTGACCTACGAGCGGATAAAATATGCTGTCCTCGATTCCCGTGTGAGTTTCGAGATAGCTGCAAGGTCGAAAGAGCTTGTTGCGAAGCCGTCTCCCACAGAAAATGAGAAGAAGAAGAAGAAGAAGAAGAAGAAGAAGAAGAAGAAAAAGAAGAAGCTGCACCAGCAGCAGGGCATTATAGATGGATGAACTATTTCCTCTCTTGTAAAAATTATATTTCCTCTCTGTGTACATTGATATAGATGAACTATTTCGCTGGTGTGCATGTATTTGGAAGAAGTGTACTCTGTGTACATTGATATAGGTCCGCTTGACTATAATGAACTATTTATCCGCCTAGTTTTCTCTACTACTACTCCTTGAAGTGAGCGGTATGCAATGCATGTGTCAGTAGATATGACAGCTTGTCCATGGAAGTTGAACTACGGCGACCATCACGTTTCTACCACTGCCACATGCGATTCCCATGACGCCGCTCCAACCGACGGTACCACGTCCCCCGATGTGCGCCTCACCCCTTTTGGCCCCACTGCTCCTCTGCCTTTGTGTGCATGACATGCGGGCCAGCTGAACTGCGGCGACCATCAAGTTTCTACCACAGCCACACGCGATTCCCACGACGCCGCTCGAACCCATGACACCACACGTCCCCCAACCTGCGCCTCACCCCTCTCGGTCCCACCGCCCCCCTGCTTTTATGAGAATGACATGTGGGCCAGCCGTATTTAGGGTCCACATGTCATTGACTCAAAGGCAGGTGCACTAAGCCGCTGAAGCTCGGTCCCGTGGGCCCCGAGAGGGAAATGTAACTCCTGCGCCAGGCCTTGTGGTGCTCCCATAGTACGAACTCGTGCCAAACTCGGAATTTGTTTCTTACTACTACCAATGTGCCGGCCCGTGCGTTGCAATGGATCCAAAGTAGTAGAATAATATTTGTTCTCAAACTTGAAATATAAACACTCTAGTTTTGATATACATATATCAGTAAAAATAAATTATGCTTCACTGAAGACATATTCCTCGGGCTGTTTTGATGAGGTGAGGGGCGAGTGTGGCTGGTTTCAAGATAATAATAGATTTTTAAAACATTGGAGCAGATTTTTTTCTAACATTTTGTAGCGTGGCACGGCATCCGGTGCACCTAAGCGTCTGAAAAAAAGTGGAGTGCACTCTAAAGATATTTACATGCTCCCATTTAGTGGAGTGCACTCTAAACACATTATCTATTTATTTTTCTCTAGCCTTTCCTAGCCATGCAACCAAGCCACATAAGCTAGTCATGCATGCAATCCATAAATTGCAATATACTCCAGCATGCAATGCCGCCACATCATCTATTTATGCCTGTTAGTCATAGTTTGTTTTTTGCATTAGTCTTGATCCTTCACAGTTTGGTAGAGGTATGATTAATCCAAATATTAATGTTCCATAAAACTAAACTCCAAACGTCCGCCGGAGCCGAGGCAGAGGACGTACGATGGGGGCGGTGGAGGCGTCTTCGTAAGAGGATGAGAGCTCGAAGGATAATCTTGCACATCCGCCGCCGCCTGCATATCAGCGCAAGACTCCTCGAGCGCCCACTAGAGCTCGCGCTCCTCCAGGGAGCGGCAGAGTCACGGGATTTTCCTAAACCCCGATGGGCACCATGCAGTACTCCTCATAGCCGGGGGCGCGATGTTCGCGTCCCGACTCCTGGGGTACTGTCTGGAGCACGCGCTCAACCACCTCGTGAACCGCGAGGATGCCATGCTCGCGGCCGTGCTGTTGGAGCCCACGCTTGTGCGCCTGAGCAACGAGGATGCGATGTTCGCGGGTGTGCTACCGGAGCACGCGCTCGTCCACATTGAGAGTGGCGACGACGCGATGTTTGCGGGCGGCGATGATGCGATGCTCGCTGGCATGCTTCCTGAGAATGCGCTCGTCCACATTGTGAGCGGCAAGGATGCGATGTTCGCGGGCGTGCTGCCAGAGCACGCGCTCGTCCACGTCGAGAGCGGCGACGATGCGATGTTCGCGGGTGTGCTCTCGACGATGCAATGCTCACGGGCATGCTGCTGGAGAACGCGCTCGTCCACATTGTGAGCGGCGAGGACGCGATGCACCTCCTCGTGACCGACTAGGGCGTGCTACTGGAGCACAGCTAGCCCTCGTGGCTGACGAGGGCGAGCCGCTAGATCACACTGTCCTCCACGTGGACAGTCAGCGCGCGCTACTCGCGGCCGTAGAGGGCATGCTCCACCTCAGCGATGTCGGAGACTCCGTCCTCTTCCCAGGCCGCGACACCGTCCACTTCGGTGACGGCTGCGTGCTCCGGTGGGTGTTGTGTCCATATGGGAGCTTCGAGCTACAGTACCAGTGGGGGCGGGGGGGGGGGTGACCTTTTCGTGGTTTCACATGGTCTGCGGAGAAAAATAGAATCGGAAGTAGCACAATATGTTGGAACGTGTCGGAGGAAGGCTGGCAGGAGCAGTACAACAAACATCACATGCGCACCATATTTTGAGAAGGGTTTAATGTAATTTGTGTGAAATGGGTTTGTGTGGATGTACGAGTAGTACATCCATATCATTGACATTCATGCACACAACAAACATTTGTGTGCATGATTTCACCCTATTTCCATATTCTGTTTGGGAGTGGATTTGATTGTTGTAATCGGAGCTCATTTTTTAGTTGGTTTCAATTTAGACTATGCATGTATTATTGCGAGAGATAGATATAGAGAGAATATTTGTGTGACAAAGAGGGGGGGGGGCAGCGATACCTAATGAGAGAGGGGCATATGTGTGTTTGAAAGACCGTGTGTGTCGTAGAGAGAGGAGTATCCGAAAGGGAGAGAGAGGGTGTGTGCATGTCCATTTGTGTGTTAGAGAGAGAGAGAGAGAGAGAGAGAGGGAGAGGTGCGTGTAACGTCGGGAACGACAAGGTTACGAGGTTGCGGATATGGGAGAGCGATAGTGTGTGTGCGATGAAGGGACACATAGACAGCGTTTGTTTCCGTGTGAGAGAGCTGGATATACCTCGACAGCACGGCTGGCTAGGGGTGGAAGGTTATGTGTGGTAGAAAGAGATAGTAGAGAGACAGATGAATGCTTGTTTGTTGCAAGGAGACCTAACTACATAGATGGGGGTAGCAAGAAGAAGAGAATGGCGGTGTGCCTTTTTGTCATGGGATGGAAGAGAGACCAAGAGACACGCATCGTGTGGAGAGGTGTGTGTGTTTCGAGAGAGAGAGGGAGGCGTGGACCTAAATAATGAGATGCGTGCTCATGTGTATGCTATAGGGAAGGAATTGTCTAGGTGGTAGTCTTATGATGGCAACCCAATCTTTCAATGAGAATGGGGATAAGTATCGATTTGGTGGATTTTGACGTTGACGATCCAGCTATATCATTGATACGTCTCCGTCGTATCTACTTTTCCTAACACTTTTCCTCTTGTTTTGGACTCTAATTTGCATGATTTGAAAGAAACTAACCCGGACTGACGCTGTTTTCAGCAGAACTACCATGGTGTTGTTTTTGTGCAGAAATAAAAGTTCTCAGAATGGAACGAAACTTTGTGAGAAATTTTTATACAATAAAGAAAAATACTGGAGCCAAGAACCACCGGAGGGGGGCACCTGGGTGGGCATAACCCACCAGGGCGAGCCACCCCCTCCAGGCGCGCCCAGGTGGGTTGTCCCCACCTGGTGGCTCCACAGACCCTGAAACCGACGCTATGAAATCCTATTTTTCCAGAAAAAAATCAGGGAGAAAGAATTATTGCGTTCCGCGAGACGGAGCCGCCGCCACCTCCTGTTCTTCATGGGGAGGCCAGATCTGGAGTCCGTTTGGGGCTCCGGAGAGGGGGATCTTTTGTATTCGTCATCACCAACCCTTCTCCACCGCCAATTCCATGATGCTCCCCACCGGGAGTGAGTAATTCCTTCGTAGGCTCGCTGGTCGGTGAGGAGTTGGATGAGATTCTTCATGTAATCGAGTTAGTTTTGTTAGGGCTTGATCCCTAGTACCCATTATGTTCTGAGATTGATGTTGGTATGACTTTGCCATGCTTAATGCTTGTCACTTTGGGCCCGGGTGCCATGATTTCAGATCTGAACCATTTATGTTATCACCATTATATCCATGTTCTAGATCCGATCTTGCAAGTTATAGTCACCTACTACGTGTTATGATCCGGCAACCCCGGAGTGACAATAGTCGGGACCACTCCCAGTGATGACCGTAGTTTGAGGAGTTCATGTATTCACCGTGTGTTGATGCTTTGTTCCGGTTCTCTATTAAAAGGAGGCCTTAATATCCCTTAGTTTCCAATATGGACCCCGCTGCCACGGGTGGGTAGGACAAAAGATGTCATGCAAGTTCTTTCCATAAGCACGTATGACTATTTACGGAATACATGCCTACATTATATTTATGAACTGGAGCTAGTGCCGTATCGTCCTAGGTTATGACTGTCACATGATGAATATCATCCAACAAATTACCGATCCAATGCCTACGATTTTCCTACATATTGATCTTGCTAAGTTACTACTGCTGCTGTTACTATTGCACTTGCTACGAAACTACTGCTATCACTGTTACCGTTACTGTTGCTGCTGCTACTATTATCAAAACTATCATACTACTTTGCTACTGATCACTTTGTTGCAGATAATTAATTTCCAGGTGTGATTGAATTGAAAACTCAGTTGCTAATACTCTCAAATATTCTTTGGCTCCCCTTGTGTCGAATCAATAAATTTGGGTTGAGTACTCTACCCTCGAAAATTGTTGTGATCCCCTATACTTGAGGGTTATCAATCATACCCAGTGATACAGATTGACAATCGTTCCTAAACAAATCTTTGATTGACGATGATCTTATCGCATGCACAAAATCAACCTGAATAACAAGATGGAGTTCCTCCAAGCAACCGAAGAACCGGCTAGAACTAAGATAATGCAATCGTAATTGCCAATATGAATTAATTAAGGATAATGGTGGGGTTGCTGGTACTGAACAAAATGTGGTAGTCCTACACACACCCCGCAAATGCAAATTATAGCGAAGCAAAACAATGTGTACACAACAACGCGAGTTCTAAACTAGAAAAAGGGTAGTAGCCTTATTTATATCTATAGACTATATTAGTATATTTTTTATTTGTATAGTTATATCTATATCTATTCCACTCCCTCCGTTTGTAATTTACTCCACACATATATATCTTTGATTGTAGCCAAATTTTATAAATCTTGACCGAATTTGGTGAAAGCAATATGAACATTTATACTAACAAATTTACACGATATGGAAATAAAAGCAATGATGAATCAAATGATATATATTTGGTGGTGTATATGTTAATACTTTTTCCTACAAATTGTTGAAAGTATACAAAGTTTGACTTTAGAGAAACCCAATATGCGGTATTATGTATAGTGGTAGTAGTACGTACCTAGTTCTTCCCGTTTTTTGTTCTTACGATGTTGTGCCGTGCACGTACCTAGTTGTATAGTGGTAGTAGTAGTACAAACTTCGTAGTAGGAGTAGTACGGAGTGCTCCTACTCTATCAACGAGTCCCATCTGACACCAAATTTCTTGGCTTCCGTGCTACAGCTAGATCTTCCCCTCCTTGTTTCTGTTTTCGAACACGGCGGGCGGGGTGCGGTTTGCCGATAGTCGGTTTGCTCAACTGCGGTCCCACATGGAAGTGAAAATGCTAGGCAACACGCCTTCCCTAGCTATGTGGCGTGCCGGACGGGCCGTGGAGTACTCCCGATTCCCGGGCGTGTTGGGGTGCAATGCGAACACGACAGGCCTTTTCCTTTTACTAGCAATGTGCCCGTGCGTTGCAGCGGATCCAAAGTAGAATAGTACTTGTTCACAAACTTGAAAGAAAACACTCTTGTTTTGATATACATATACCACTGAAAATATATTACGTTTCACTCAAAATATATTTCTCAGGCTGTTTTAATGAGGCGATGGAGGGATGTGGTTGCTTTCAAGATAATAAGGGGTTTTCTGCAAATTGGAGCAGAGAAGTGGGCTATTGTTGCAAAAATGCCACAACTTACCTCGCAACCGTTAGATGCAGATCTAATGGTCAGAAATGACGGATGGCAGACACACCATCATCACCAACTGACTCTTTTATAGGAGTAGAGAAACATGTATAAATTGTAACATTTGGTTCTGCTCCTTGGCACGATCGATAAATAGAAATAATGATTGGAAAGGCTAGGTCGGGGCTTTTCCCGCCAGATAATAAGCAGGGTAGTAGCTAGGTTGGCGCATCATCGGTTTGGTAACATCGGTCCCACATGTTGTACTGATATAAAGCCTAGCCAATGCGCGTTGACCGAGGGGCCGGAACGACAGTGTGGTATGCGACGGGGAAGGGACATTCTTCATGTACGTGTTCCAGTTTCTCATTTTGAACTTGCGAACGTGACAAGCGTGCTGCACGAGTAGTTTTGAATTTATAAGTTCGGTCTCAGTTTTTGAATTTAGGAGTAGTTCGTAGGTCGGGTCAAGCATCGAACGTAAATTACGAAGTTGATGGAAAAGGTAAGCACAACTTATAAATTGACGGATGGAGTACTAGTTAGAGTGGTGCATATAATTGCCTCCAAATGTGAGCAAAGGGATCGCACATGTCTTTATTGACTGGAACGAGAATGCAATAGCACAATAAGAATTAAGGCCACGATGATGCGATCGTAGTGGTGGTTACAGGTGGCAAGAAGAAACAAGCATCCATCAATGTACGACCTCCTCCTCCTCGACTCAGTGCGCCGAGCCACCGACCGGCGGCTTAGGAGCGGCGGCTTTTGTGGCGAGGTCAAGGCACTTCTCAACAAAGGCGTCCAAGGCTTCCAGCCGGTTGATGAAGGCCAACATTGTAGCGTCCTCACCGGCCTTGTAGATACCTATGTACACGACTTCCTCTTACACGTGGATGTGTAGGTCAACGAATTCTTGCAGGGCGAGGCGCCTCGCGTCGAGCGCGACCTCCAGGTGGACATTCTTCGTTGCGTCGGCGGGTAGTCGTAGGGCTACCAATGCTTGAAAGAGGTTCTCGCCATTGAGGCCGATTAGGGTGGCAGGCAATGAGGAGCCCGGGCGTGCGGGCTGGAGTAGTACGGCGATGTCGTCCGCGAGCTTCGTGACGATGGTGAACTTGTTGATGGTGGCAACGATCATCTTGTCCAACTAAGAGTCGTAGCTGGCGTCGACGATGGCCATGAACCAACCGGTCGCCAACACCCTCTGCATACGATCCTCGGTGCCATGCCGCAGGCCGGTGTTGTGGACCATCTGGCACAGCCACTGGCCGCTCGCGCGCATCGCCACCATGGGTCTGGAGTGAGCACTTTTGCGCTTAGACTAGGTGCTTATGTGTGTACGATGTGGTAGATGCATTGGAATGGAGGGGCGCCTTTATATGAGTGCAAACTGCGTTGCATTCACATCGTGCTGCCTCTTTTCCCCGTCCTCCTCCCATTATTACTTCCCTCAGCATGCTAATTAAAGGAGGATGCATCATTGGCCATTCAACATTTTGGGAACCGCTACCCTCTCCCTCGTCTGCATTAAAGCCGTATCGGGAACTGTCCTGGTTTACTCAACATATTTTTACCGTCCTGGTTTAATAGTAGTAGCTGTCAAATCCAATAGTACTGCGCCGCCCGCTGCATGCCTGGCTGAACACGCCTCCTCGCCTCCATCAAACGCCTCCGTTAAACCCGCATGCAAACCGAGAAACCAACTCCGGCCACACGTCCGTTCATGAGCGGGTCGGAATTAAATGCAATGCCGGCCGACCTCCTCCTGTCCGCCCTCAGTTTAAACGAGGCTAGACGTCGGCCAAGCTCCTACCGTCCTCCCTCTATTTAAACGAGGCTAGACAGCGGGCAAGAATCGCACCCCTCCGCCGCTCCCCCATCTCCTCCTTCACCATTTTCTCCACTCTTCCGATGGCTTCCGAGGAGCCGTTCTCCGGCATAGTACCCGGCTGGGTGGCTCGCCGAGCCCTCCGGATACGAGCGAGGCTGCTCGGTGCTTCACCTACCTCGCCTGGCCCGACAGAGCCAGTTGCCGCCCCAAGCCAGCGCGTGGTTCAGCAACTCGTCGCTCCAGTTCAGCTCGATGAGGAGTGGCGAGTTGCTCCACACCGGCACGGCGGTACGGGCGTCATCGCTGCCACGTCGTACCGCGCCACCAGTATCTGCGGCCGCGCCTCCCGTGTCTGTGGTGGCCGCGCCTCCCATGTCTATGGCCGTGCCCCGTGCCTGCGGCAGTGCCATGCAGGCAGAGACAGAAGCTGGGTGCGCGGAGAGCGACGAGTCGGTGGCCAGCTTCGCCGTGTCCGCCGCCATCATCGAGGAGAAGTAGAACATGGGAGGCCGCCGCCGCTTGGGTCCCATGAAGGCCACCGCCAAGGCGACGACTACGTATACATGTGGTTTCTTTGCTGCTTCGTCTCTTCCGAGGACCTTCGTCGACCCCGCAAGTGTCTGCCGGACATGAGGAAGACAAAGGGATCCGCGGGCGGCCATTTAGATTAGGTATTAATTATACCACGAGAGCTGGATTAGCACTGCTTAGTTCATCTAAATGTAATGAAATCCATCATGTTTATATGAAGATCCGGCTTTTTTATACGAAATACTTCATGCTTATATGAAATCAGTCCGTGTTTGCACAAATTTCCCCTAGTTGGTTAGAGTTGTGAAAATGTATGCCGCTGGCGTTGGATGTCGTCCTCCGCGGAAGGAAGCGGGAGGAAATTTGCTGGTTGCCATTGGAGATGTTCTTATGCTGGAAATAATAGATTCACATCCAATCCATTTGAGTTAATTGCGTGTATGATTCTCCCTCTATAAAAAGTTAATTGGATGTACAGTGTACATGACTTGCAGGGTGGCTACAGATTCGTACAGAAAGTTAAAAAGAAACAAATCCATCCTTAATCTTGTATTCTAAGTACTCTGTGGGTTCCACTGTCAGTACAGTAGAGAAAAAGTATATATTAAAAAATTATAAAAATCTAAAGTTCAAGATATAATTCAAACTCAGGTCATCGTGTTGCGAGCATCTGACGCTAACCAGTACACCAGATGTTCGTTGTGGACGATGCAAGAGGTATATCTCTGCTCTCTATACTCTTAACCCTTATAAAAAACAGAGTTGGTGATGATGGTGTGCCTACCATCCTGCAATATAGGCCGTCCAATTTATATCTGACGGATAGGAAGGAAACTATGGCAATTTTGCAAAAAGATACCCACACCCCTCTTCACATTTGCAAATAAGGCCTTCCCTCGTTCATCCTTTTCTCCCACAAGATAAACTACTCATACAAATGCATCTTGATGTTCCATGCAATGCATGGGCATCTTGCTAGTTTCTTTTTAAATAGTTACTGCGATAATTGGGTTGAAGTGATATATTTTATGTCTGCCCCGAATGATCTCAAATTCACTAGTAGTAACAAAGAAAAGGTTGCCTTGTTAATTAACAGAAAACAAGGTGAAAACTATCACATGAGGCCGGTAAAAACAAGGCACACTCGGTTCAGCGTCATCGTCACTACAGCTGTGCGCGCATGAGAAATCTACATATCGAGGGGGGCTACGGAGAGAAAGACTTATCGAGTGTGTGTTAGTGAGGCACGGAGACACAACTAGCGAGTGTGTGTGTGTGTGTGTGTGAGAGAGAGAGAGAGAGAGAGAAGCCAATTGATAGATTAAGATCAAGATCGAGGTGTCACCCTTCTGCTTTCATTGTTGGGGGGTGAGGAGGGGGAGGGAGAGAAAGACATATCGAGAGTGTGCGCGCGGTAGGCACAGAGGCACAACTAGAGAGTGTGTGTGTGTGTGTTTGAGAGAGAAGCCAGTAGATAGATTAGTACCAAGATCGAGGTGTCACCCTACTCCTTCGGTGTTGGGAAGTGTGTGTGTGTGTTTGAGAGAGAAGCCAGTAGATAGCTTAGTATCAAGATCGAGGTGTCACCCTACTCCTTCGCTGTCGGGAAGTGTGTGTGTGTGTGTGGGGGGGGGTAGTGACACTTAGATATAGGGAGAATGAGTTTGTGTGATACATATCTATATTAATGGATAGGTAGATAGCATGTGTGCGAGGCATACTTAAAGCATCACAGAGATAAACAAGCGGTGTGTATGCAAGTGCCGGAAAAAATGAAGAGATAAACAATGCCTCTGTGTGTGTGTGTGAGCGAAATCTCAAAACAAAAGGTGCTCTACTGGAATCCCATTGTATGTATTCATATGGTTCCGGGACTCGAGTTAAACTTACGCATATGTGTGCGAGACATAGTTATACTTTGAGACATTAGTGGTGGTGGGTGGGCAGAATTAAAGGGGTGGGCGTGTTCGACAGAGAGAGCGTGTGTGTTTTTGTGTGAGAGACTTGTAGGACGGGGTAGAAAGACGAATTCTAACCTTGACAGAGGGAGAGAAATACACGAAGTGCGCGTGTGTGATTCTGATGCCCAAGGAGAAACGAGATATGTATGCGTGTGAGAGAGATTGCACAATTCATTCATGTATCACTATCTAGCGATCGTGGACGTCCATCGCTTGAACATAATCAATATCTACTTCGTACCATGGCCAAAGATACAACATCGATTCAACGCTATAAAGATTGGACACTCACATATCACAATTTTTTTCGAATAGTCTTTTTCAATTGTGCATGCCAAAGTTATAGTGATGTTTCTTCAAGCAACCACTCTAGTTATCATGTACATGCACCATTGTTAGTTTTGCATTCAAATTCATCAGTCTTGGATGATTTAATGTTCTATTATGAAGTAATACCCCCTCCATTCCTAAATATTTGTCATTCTAGAGATTTCAGCAAGTGACTACATACGGAGCAAAATGAGTGAATCTACACTCTAAAATATGTCTATATACATCCGTATGTGATAGTCCATTTGGAATCTCTAAAAAGACAAATATTTAGGAACGAAGGGAGTATATGTAATATTCATATATGAATTCAACGGGTACACAATTTATGAAATGGAGGCCATGTAATCATATGAGGTAAAACTTTTAATTAGCGGACTACAATATCCATTTCTTTTTGTGCATCCATATTAAAATTAACATGTCAATGCATTATGTTTAAAATAAATAACCAATGGCACTAAATTATATATTTACACGAGAAATACATAGGCTGAGCATTTGACCCTTTTTTTTGTGAACGCGCTTCCACACCCGTACGATTGGCCGCGCCCGTGTGAACGTCCAAGTTATCGGTGCATCATCCCAAGTTATTGTCTTTTTTTTGGGGTGGACTTCATACGAGTTATTAACTGCTGACGTGTGCCCCGTGTATACAGTCTCGCATGACCTTCCTGCTAGCACTGTCCAAAATTAGTTGAAACTGGATACGAACAATCCCGTGGGCGGCAAAATCTCCCGCTTCCTTCTAAAATTTCCACCACCTAGTCTTTAGCATGCGAAATTCCCCTTTTGTCCTTGGTGCACGGAGAACAATAGTTACAATACGGCCGTCATTTACATAATACACTACTGGAATTAGCTTCTTTGCCGTCCGCCATGGCGGACGGCAAAGGCATGGATCACGGATGGCAAACATCTTTGCCGTCCGCTAGCGAACGGCAAACTGTCCGGATGAAAGCCTGCCGGCAAAGGATTACGCCATCCGCCATCCGAGGCCAGCAGACGGCAAAGAAAGCTGACGGCAGTGCGGTGGCGTCAGAGCCGTTAGGGGGTTAACGACGCTCTTTGCCGTCTGCCAGCGGACGACAAAGAGACCAGCTAGGCAGCACTGGGAAGTTGCCACGTGTCCAGATATGCCATCCGCCAGCAGATGGCAAAGAGGTTTGAATCATTGCCGTCTGCTGGCAGACGGCATAGATGGTCACTTTGCCGTCCGCCAGCAGACGACAAAATGACCAAATAGGCAGCCAGTGTTCCCAGTTTGCACAGGTGACTGCCATGTGTCCTCTATGCCGTCCGCTAGCGGACGGCAAAGAGGCTATATATCCCCTGTTTTTATTTAAATCCCATTAATTAGACATGGTTTCAAACACAGATATACATGCATACATATCCAACAGCATGTCCAACAACATATTTCTTCCAATCCAACAACATAGTTCAACAAAGTCCAACATATCCATATATACATAACCAGAAACAAGTTTCCAACAACATATCCATATAGACATACATATCCAAACAAGTTTTCATAAACAACAAAGAAGCACCACAAGAATAGTACACTCCATGAATCCAAGCTTCCTCATGTAAAGCAAATCTGCAAATTGGGAAAGATGAAAGTTAGAAGAAGAAGAAGAAGAATACTAGTTATAAGAAATAAGAAGAGAAGAAGAAGAAGAAGAAGAAGAAGAAGAAGACTAGTTAGAAGAATAGAAGAAAGAAGAAGAAAAGAGACTAGTTATAAGAAGAAGAAAGAAGACTAGTTTGAAGAAGAAGAAAAGACTAGTTAGAAGAATAAGAAGATTTTTTTTTTCTTCTCTTTCTTTTTCTCCTCTCCTCTTCTTTATCTTCTTCTTCTTCTAACCAAGGTAGGCAAAAATGTCATTTTATTGCTAAGCTAGGTAAAAATGCTAAGTGTAGGTCATTTTAGAGCTAAGGTAGGTAAATAGGTCATTTTGGAGCTTAGTAAGGTTATTATGTCATTTTTATCTAACTTAGGTAATTATGCCATTTAGGAGGAAAATAAGCTAAGTATCCATTTGTAAAGCAAAACACTAGAGAAAACTTACCCTCATCACAACAAATGTGATGAAGATCACAACTAAGGTAACAATTGATCCAACGGCATAATAATACCAAGCCTCATTATCAATGGCATATTTTCTAATCTTCTTAAGCTTCAGGCGCATTGCATCCATCTTCAAGCGCATTGCATTCATCTTCAAGCGCATTGCATTCATCTTCATCTTGTGATCATCGATGGCATCGGCAACATACAACTCCAATGTCATCTTCTCTTCTTCAATTCTTTTAATTTTTTCTTTCAAATACTCATTTTCTTTTTCAACTAAATTTAACTTCTCGACAAGAGGGTCCGTTTCAAATTCCGGTTCACATACCTCCTAGATTAAAATATCTCTATGTCAACTTGATGGCCATAATTTGCATAAATGCGAAATGCAACAAATAGTTATGAAAGGGAATTTACCACATCTGAATCATAAAGCAGGCGAGGGCCAACCGGGACGGAAATCAAGACCATGGCACTATGTATATGAAACAATCATAGAAAGTAAGAAAATTATAAATACCAACTATATAAATCATACAATCATACAAATAACTATATAAATCAAGTACAACATAAAAATTTGAATACCTAATAATCATTATCGGTAATGACGTGCTCGTCATCATCATTAATAAAAGCATCATCATCATCACTATCGGTAATGACGTGCTCATCATCATCATTAATAAATGCATCATCATGTGGAAGGCCACCTTTACGTAATCGTTCAAGCATTGACAGGTCATCTGTAGTAGTAACTTCTTCTTCTTCCGGCTCTTCTTGTTCCAGCTCAGGGGTGAAGTCGGATTCACTATCGTTGTCTACTTCAATGTTCTGGGGTGGAGTAGAGCGGTTCTTGAAACATTTTTTGGAAAGACGTGTTTCTTGGAAGAATTCTCCTTCGTCATATGTGTCTTGGTTAATGTGAGGTTCATAATCCTTTTCATTGGGGGGAGGTGGTCTAACACGTGGCGGCACTTCATAAATGACGTCCCAACCACTGAGATTTGGATCACTTTGACAGGCCCACGGTAGATAGAAAACTTGGGTTGCCTGTTGAGCCGTAATATAGACATCGGGAACATCCAAATGGGTGCTTTGTTTGATTTTGACTAGCCCTATATGTTCATGAGTCCTTCTAGTCTCCCTCGGCTGGAACCAATAACATCTGAAGACTATGACGTTTGGTGGGTTTTCACCATAGAATTCAAGTTCATAAATTGCTTCAACTCTTCCATAATACTCAATACCTCCTTCGCCGATAGCAGAGACACAACAATTTTTAGACTTACGGTCGGCCATAGATAGCTCTTTGTCATAGGTACGAAAGCGATACCCGTTGATGTCGTATTTGTCAAATGAACGGACCTTATACTCAAAACCATTAGGTACTTGTCTCAATTCGGCATCCATAATCTCTGAATTAGCCTACAAGTTTAATACGAAAGGATTGTTGCATTAGTCACAAATTAGCCAAAGAAAAAAAAGGGTCTAATGGAAATTACCCTTTTTTTGAACCAAGAGATGAAACCAGGAAATTCGGCTCCTTGTTTTGCCAGAAGCTCATACTCTTCGACGGAATCCTTTTGGATCACCGCTCCATACGAGAATATGGCGACGTATCGACTGCATCAAAAATCCAGGAATCAGAGAAGTTCAAAGGAATTAGAAGTTGTGAAACAATGTACCGAGATCTTACTCGATGTACGGCCGCACTTCTGTTAGGTTGTTGAAGAGATACAGCAAAATGGTCCGCCATTCTTCAACATCCAACCTTACTGGTTTCCAACCACCGGCTGGTGCGAGATTCCCTTTGAATAGGCTGAGGTTGGATTGACCCTTTTGAGGTTCGTCAGCATTGTACCGAGGCTTCGGATTATGCAAATGACGATTTTTGGCTTCGTAGTGTGCGGTCACGAAGTTTGCCGCCTCCTCAGTGATGAATGCCTCCGCCATCGATGCTTCTATTCTACGTTTATTTTTACATTTTGCTCGAAGCGTCTTCTGCATCCTCTCAGTTGAGTAGCACCAACGATTTTGCACGGGCCCCCCCAATCATGCCTCGGTCGGGAGATGCAAAATCAAGTGTTGCATTGGATTAAAGAAGCTTGACGGAAAGATCTTCTCTAACTTGCAGATCAACTCCGGCGCCAACTGTTCCATTTCTTCTAGGAGGCCAGGCGATAGTTCTTTCGCACAAAGAACACGGAAGAAATAGCTCAGCTCTGCCAGTACTAGCCATTCATCCTCAGGGATGAAGCCACGCAACATCACCGGCATTATCCGCTCAATCCATATGTACCAATCATGACTTTTTAGACCAAATATTTTCAATTTTTGAAGACTCGCTCCCCTCTTTAGATTTGCTGCATACCCATCGGGGAACATCAACTGCATTTTCACCCACAAAATAATTTCCTTCATAGCTGGCCTTCCAAGATTGAACCATGCCTTTCGCTTCGTCCAGTTGATCCCCTTTCCTTTCGGTTCTTTCATGTTTTGTAATGGTCTATCACATAGCTCCTCTTGATCGACTCTAGCCTTAGGATTATCCTTTGATTTCCCCTCTATGCCGAACAATGTACCAAAAATGGCTTCGGCGATATTCTTTTCAGTGTGCATCACGTCGATGTTGTGTGGGCAAAGGAGGTCTTTGAAGTAAGGCAGATCCCAGAAGCATGTCTTGTGAGTCCAGGCGTGTTCCTTATTATACCCCTTGAAATACCCTAGATGCTCTGGATCTGGCTCGAGAGCGTTTAACTGATCTAGGGTCTGTTGGCCTGTCAACGCAGGTGGTGCAGAGTGTTTGACAACTCTACCTTTGATGAAGTTCTTCTTGTCTTTCCTGAACTTATGGCCAGGATGTAGAAACGGTCTATGCAAGTTGAAGCAACTATACTTGTGCCCTGCCGTCAGCCAATGAAACTCAAGAGCTCCCTTGCATGTGGGGCACGGGAACCTTCCATGCACACACCAGCCAACGAATAGCGCATACGCCGGCAAGTCATGCGTCGAGTACATGTACCAGGCACGCATTATGAAGTTCTGTTTGCTAAAGGCGTCGTATGTCTTGAACCCATTATCCCAAGCTTCTTGCAATTCGTCCTTAAGCGGCTGCATGTACACATTCATATTCTTCCCCGGATAGTTGGGCCCTGGAATTATCAACGTCAGGAAAATATTCTTTCGTTGCATAATCTGCCCGGGGGGGAGATTGAGTGGAATGACAAACATGGGCCAACAGCTGTATGGGGCTGCCATCTGACCAAACACACTGAACCCATCTGTGCTGACGGCGACTCGAGGATGCCTTGGATCTGCCATTTTTTCCTTATGTAATGCATCGAAGCGCTTCCACGCTTCACCATCCGATGTGTGCACCATCATCACATTCCCATCTGCATCTAGTTCGGTTCTTTTGCCCGTTTTGTGCCATGTCATCTGTCTGGCCGTCTCTTCGACCATGAAAAGACGTTGAAGTCTTGGTACGATTGGCATATACCGAAGAACATTAACGGGTATTTTGGTCTGCGTCTTCTCACCCATACCGTTGTCTACCACAACATACCTGGAAGAATTGCAAATGGGACAATAGTTCAAGTCCTCATACTGAAGCCTAAATAAGACACAACCTTTCTCACAGGCATGTATCTTCTCATAGGGCATCTTAAGAGCACGGAGGATTTTGTCTGACTAGTACAGGTTTGGAGGTAGCACATGGCCTTTGGGTAGAAATCGTCCGAATAGTGTCATCATTGCGTCGTAGCATTCTCTGCCCAAGTTGAATTGAGCCTTCAAAGCCATTATTTGTGAGATGGCATCCAGCTGACAAAGCTCAGTGTGCTCGTGGAGAGGACGTTTTGAGGACTCCAACATTTCAGCGAAGGCCTTTGCAGATTCCTCCATCTCCTCGTCCGAGTCCCGAGCATCGTCAAAGTCTTGCACCATGTCTGCGGTCCCGGTACCATGCTCGTCGGTGCGACGATGAACCTCGGCTCTGGCACGTTGGGCAGACTCACCATGTAATGTCCAGACCGTGTAACTAGGCGTAAAACCAAACTTCTGCAGGTCTTTACTCATTTCAAGCTCGTCCCTCTTGTTATAGTTGTCGCAATGGGCACAGGGGCACCAGCTAAATTCCTGGCCATTTGCAAATGCGGCTCTAACAAACCCCTTGGTTTTTGTTAACCATTCCTCGGTCCAAACTTTCTGACAAGTGTAACCAGTGTACATCCATGCACGATCACTCATATTGACTTCCTACTGGACACATAAGAAATATATACATAATTAAGCAAACCATATCCATCAGTTAATGGAGTTTGTCAGTTTTATTACGTCCATGCAACCTACACGCTAATAGGTAAAGATAGGTCATAATCCCACCCGAGTATGTGTAGATCGGGTTCGTTTTCCCATGCTCTGCTCCAGATCCGACGCAAAATTTCGGCAGCACCTCCCCGCTGTTCTCCTGATACACGTCTCGGCAATAAGCAGAGAGAATGTGTACCCGGAGAACAACAGGGAGGCACTGACGAAATTCTGCATCGGATCCGGAGCTGAGCATATGGGAAAACGAACCCAATCTACATATACTCGGGCTTTTCATGGATAACGTTGGACAATTCGAAAGAATCACGATTATAAATATGCAGATGCATGCATATTTATAGATGTAACCCTTTCGAACGGGAGACGCATAGTGGTTACGCATACTTATGATTGACACCTATAGCTAACAAGTTTCATCGGCACGAAGACCGGAACAGAGCGGGTTAGGGGGTCCTTGGCGTCGATGGAACCCTAAATAGCAAGTATCATCGGTGCGAGATACATGTGGCGCTCGGCGTTGAACACTAGATCCACATTCCACAAGTGAAGCCGGCGCCCGGCGTCCCGCAACAATAGTTCTGGTGGCTGATGACGGTCGAACACCATCGCGAATTTGTCTGGCAGCCTCTGCGATGAGGATTAAAGCCAAGTTTTGAAATTTCAAACAACCAAACCGACTTGAGTCAGTTTGGGTGTTTCAAGTTTCAACACTTGCCTTTTAATCGTCATTGCAGAGGCTGCCACGCAAATTCGCGATGGTGTTTGACCGCCATCGACGCCGAGAACAGTTGCTTTGGGACGCCGGACGTCGGCGTCACTTGTGGGACATGGATGTAGTGTTCGACACCGACGGCCACATGTATCTCGCACCGACGATACTTGCTATTTAGGGTTCCATCGACACTGAGGAACCCCTAACCCACTCGTCCCCGGGCGCCCTCTTTTTTCCTTTCCTTCTTCTCTTCTTTTTCTTTTCCTTTTTCTTTTCCTTCTTCTTCTTTTCCTTCTTCTTCTTCTTCTTCTTCTTCTTCTTCTTCTTCTTCTTCTTCTTC